>CM070825.1:13662252-14262252 GCA_036326025.1 Chrosomus eos
TGTGTGTGTGTGTGTGTGTGTGTGTGTGTGTGTGTGTGTGGGTTAGGGATTGAAACATGTGTACTGTACAAAGTACGTACATGTATTTGTGTGTTTTCTGATGAATGGTAGTCTAAGATTAGGGTAGGATGAAGGGGTACATTAGCCATACTGACTCATTAACTATCTCTCCGGTTTAATTTTATGAAGTTAATATTTACCGAACATTGCTGTAAATATAGTTGTTGCTTTCTAAGTTATGGGAGCAGTCTATTTCCCTCCTAAATCATTCATTTGTACATACACAGTGTAATTATATTTTATGCTGGTTGGAATTCTGCACAGATTGCAGACCTCTTTCCGTGATCACGAAGGTAGGCTAATGGCTGAATCGGAATTTATACGCAATATCACGGGAATCAATAGCCTAATACAGCCCAGTTGTGCTAAAGTAAATATCATGAGACGTCCATCATCAGATGAATGACATGGAAAAGTTAAGTTAGAGCCGCTAAAGCCAGTGCTACTACCCATGCGAACATGAACACTAAAGCTTTTCCTTCCAAAAACATAGCCTAAAACGTATCTAAGTTGTCACCCTGCCTCTCCAAATGCAAAACTGACATTAACAAAATGCACTAACAGCTTAAAAAGTACTTGGGTGTGTGTTTTATGTTATAATTTACCGTTTGATAATGCAATCGCTGCTGTCTGTCCATAGAAGAACATGATAGCCCGCGTATGTTTTGGAACTATTGGGGCTTACATGAACCACGTGACAGCCGTCGCGGCGACATCAAAGCGTGTCGCAACTCTCTCTATATACGACTCTGGTCTTATGTTGTGATCATGTTATAATTATAAATAAACTGCTCTTGGGTTCTCTTCAAACTTGCTTCCAGTGGATCCCTTTACACATATTTAACTGATCATTAATTACATGTGTGAAACGGACAATGATGGATTTTGGTGTAATTTGTTTCGAATTGGGACTGGGGAATCACCGGGTCAGTAAGTGAACATGTATATTGCTTGCAAAACAGTAAAAACGTTGAACTTGAGAGAGACAATATCGACATGGAGTCGTCGTCAAATTACAAACACAAAAAAGGCTTTCAAATGTGAAAACGAAAAGAGGAATTCGAAAAATTAATGAGTACATTACCAAAAATAGGAAGCTTCTTTAATCGACAACTTTGCACAGAGGAAAGCCTGGAAAATGCAGCGATAATGTAAGTGAGCATCTTTTTTGTGTCTTTTTTAAGCCTATGTGTGTGTAGTCATAGCAGTGAGTAACAATGTGTTATGGTGCACTTTCACCAGTGTTTTTATTTTTATTTGTTTGTTGTGGTGCGCGTAGGCTACTCTTGATTTTTTCTGTCATCTCATATATAAAAAATTAAATAAAAATCTAATCTCTGTTTATACGCTTTATGATGCTATCCTGTCCTATTCATGATAGCATACTCGTGGCCATTGCATCATCACATGCAGTAGTACAACTAGACTGTGTATGTACAGTAATTATCCCCTTAAGCCCTGAAGGCATTTTTGGGATTTTTTGTCTGAATGACACACAAAAAAGTAAAGACTCATAACTTCAAAACTATGGCAAGGAGAGTCAAAAGGTAGATATCATTTGTTAGGAAACTTTTTATATTTGTAGAAAATATAAATTTTTATTACTTTTGGACAATCTAACAGTAAGAAACTGCTGATAAAAGACAAAAATATTATTATTATTTTTTAATAATTTACATATCTTTCTTATTTGAAATCCAATAACTTAGGAAGGAAATACGGTAGCAATATAATTCTTTTTTGGTGATGTTCCCCTATGTGTGGCCTGCACCTGGATCATTATTTTATGATGATAGCATAAAGTAATCCAAAGTTACAGCACTTGGAACAAAGGGAGCCTTTTGTTCAGTCATTGACATTTATAAAACTCTTGTTTTCTGAGTGACATGCACACATTTAAAGACTCATAACTCCAAAACTATAGAGAGGAGAGTCATAAGGTAGGTATCATCTGTTAGAAAACTTTTTATATGTTTAGAATATATAAATTTTTATTACATTTGGACAATCTAATGCTGAGAAACTGCTGATAAGACAAAAATATTATTTATTTTTTAAATAATATTACATATATTTCTTATTTGACATGCAATAACTCAGGAAGGAAATAAGGTAGCAAAATAATTCTTTTTTTGTGATGTTCCCCTATGTATGGCCTGCACCTGGATCGTTATTTTATGATGATAGCATAAAGTAATCCAAAGTTACAGCACTTGGAACAAAGGGAGCCTTTTGTTCAGTCATTGCAACACTTGTTTACTTAGAGTTATAACACATAACCCCACAGACACACATTAGCTAAGCTATGAGTGATATCTTTAGATCTGAGTGACGGATTATGGTGATTGTGGTCTCCTTTTAATCGTAAGAGTCTGCTGTAAATAAGGATGTCTCATTTGCAACGATCTGAGTATGTTTCATGAAGTTACAGTAGAAAACGTCACATCAGTATATTATGTACCTATGGGTCTTGTAGGGCTTATGAGGAACTCTATGAGTGATATATTTAGATCTAAGCAACGGATTATGGTGACTTTTGTCTCTTTTTAATCGTGAGAGTCTGCTGTAAATAAGGATGTCAATTTTTTAACCATCGGAGTATGTTTCATGAAGTTACAGTGAAAAACGTCACATCAGTATATTGTGTACCTATGGGTCTTGCAGGGCCTATGAGGAACTCTATGAGGTATATCTTTAGATCTAAGCGATGGATTATTGGTGACTTTGGTCTCTTTTTAATCGTGACAGTCTGCTGTAAATAAGGATGTGCCATTTTCAACGATCGGAGTATGTTTCATGAAGTTACCAGCGTAAAAACTCATTTAAAGCTACATTTGTTTACTTAGCTTATTTGCGCCTCTGAGGTTATACGTGTTATAACTCAATGAAGGATATCTTTAGATCTGAGTGACGGATTTTGGTGACTTTGGTCTCTTTTTAATCGTGAGAGTCTGCTGTAAATAAGGATGTGCCATTTTTAACGATCGAAGAATGTTTCATGAAGGTAAAAGCCTAAATGCTACTTTAAAGCTACATTTGTTTACTTAGCTTATTTGCGCCTCTGAGGTTATACGTGTTATAACTCAATGAAGGATATCTTTAGATCTGAGTGACGGATTTTGGTACCTTTGGTCTTCTTTTAATCGTGACAGTCTGTTGTAAATAAAGATGTGCCATTTTTAACGATCGGAGCATGTTTCATGAAGTTACCCGCAAAAACGCCAAGTCTAAGCAACTTTTTTACTCATGTGCATCTGTGCTGTTTTTTGTGTGTTATAACATAACGAGGAATATATTTAGATCTGAGTGATGGATTATGGCGTCTTTAGGCTCTTTTTAATCGTGAGAATCTGCTTTAAATAAGGATGTGCAATTTTCCATGTTTCATGAAGTTACGAGTGAAAAAACACCACGTGAATGCCACATCAGTATATTATTTACATATGGGTCTTGCAGGGCTTAACTAACAAAAACTCACTCAAGTTTAGTCAAAGCCCAAAATAATTGGGCCTGTTGTGTTCTACTCCATGAGACCTTTCAAATGACATATGACACATGACTATCTGAGCTATATGATGTTTTTGACACATTGCGGTACATAATAATTTTCCCTTCCTCATAAATTATAATTTATTTATTTTTCATTTTATTAGCAAATAACTCAGCACTACTTTGGAGATAATCATAATGGCTACATTCATTGTAAAGTTTAGACTCTAAGCTTTCAAATGATGCCTATTTTGTGTTGATCAATGCAGTAGTTTTGAAAAATATGACAGTTCATTTTTTTCATAGCTAGGTGGCGTCCCCCGGTGGTACACTCCGTTCTAATGGAATAACTCAGCGCCTGTTAGGAGTTGAATAAAATGCATTGAAAAGCTGAGATTCTAAGCTTTAAAATGATACCTATTTTGTGTTATTACATTCAGTGGTTGCTTAGTAATTTGATTATGAATTTTTTTTATGGGGTGGTGTCCCGCCGGCGGGACACTTAGGGCTTAAGGGGTTATACCAATCATGGACATTTATTACAATCTTTTACATAATGAACCAGTTTGTCTTTTCTTTTTTTGAAAGCCTGGCACTTCTGGCAACTCAAGAACTTTAAATAAAGGAAGTTTACAAGTTTGCAACAAATCAAGAGCAGAATCAGAACATGTGTTTGAAACGAGATGAGCAGATTATTTTATTTTTTTTCTCTACATGTGTTTGAAACAAGATGAGCCAGATTTTCTTGTTTTGTTTTTTCTCTACATGTGTTTGAAAGAAGATGAGCCAGATTTTCTTGTTTTGTTTTTTCTCTTCATGTGTTTGAAACAAGATGAGCCAGATTATCTTGCTGTGTTTTTTATGGTTCACAGAGATATGTTGATTATTTCTATTAATATTTTAAGATAAGTTTTCCTTTTTCTAAGCAGACATTTTTTCTTTTGCTTTCTCGGAAGTGTGATTGAATGAAGCAAAGGCATTTTTACATGGTTCTTACTGATTATGTAGTCTACCTCTGCATCTCCCAACAGCGCTCCTGGATCGACAAGACTATCGTTTCCCACTAGAGCGCCAGTCTGAGCATTTACCCTTCAAAGGAGGCAAAGGCAGAGTTTAATCATTAATCTGTATTACAGTTGATGGTCTTTTTGTTTATGACTTTGGCTTTGTGTCAGTCTGGGCTCCCGTTACCTGCCTGTTGAGTTTTAATGTTTTGTTTTTGGTTCATGTTACATGTAACTGGTTTAAACAAATAATGAAAATGTCTGGTAATGAAATAATAAAATAAAATTAATACAATAAATTGTAATGAAGTGTAATCATTTATCTGAACTTAAAATATATTTTACCATAATCCAAAAAAAGGTACAGCAAACAAAATTAAATAAAAAATAATATCCTTAAAAATATAAGTACTTTTAAAATATACATTTAAATTGCCATTTAAAAAACTGTTCCACTTTCACAGCAACAAATGACAGACAAAAGTGTTGCGATATTTAACAAAATGCATGAAAAGCTACTAGATATTAACTTCCAAACAAGTCACGATTATCAGATGTTCTCAGATAAACTTTTTGCCAAAGGTAATGAAATGCAGATGATGTTCTCTTAGCACCAAACATACTGGCATAAATATTGATAAAGACAGCAGCAAAAAAATCATTCTGATCACATGATCATGTTGAAAATCTTCTTTGGTATTCACTTTTGTAAACATGCCAAGATTACACAGATCAATCTGTTTAATCCTCTATCAATGGTGCTGAAACCTGTGTGATGTCTTGAATCAGAAGACAAAGAGACCCAGGTACAAACTGGAGAGAAACTTGTTGAAAAGGTTCCAGTAGAATATGACAAACACTGATGTTCCATATACTGATTCAGACAATCACTAAAATTTAAGTCATAGCACCAGTATAATAATTCTTATTGCTTATAGATTTAGTTGCACTTTTTTGAGCTATTTTATGGCTGTTTGTTAGTCTATTGTAAGTGGATGACTTAATAATACTCTGTTGTTTTTCAGATTTATAAATTTAGTTTATGAACACAACTTAAAAAAAAGTTTTGAGACGAAAAGGATAAGTTTAGCTTAAGTTTTTTCAAGATGGCGCCTGTGCGAGTGGCATGCCGTCTATCTCTCCTTACCCTGTTTTATTTTTGGCTGTTTTTATGTGCGCTTATACCTTGTTATCATACGGAGCCTGTCGTTTACGATCGTCAGACACTCCTGGACATTCGCAGTTGCTGCATCGACGCTTTTAATGCGGGACTGGGAAATTTCGCAGATAATTCCTACAGGAGCACTCTCGGGGACATTCCAGATTTTCTTCGCCGTTGGCCATTGGATGTTAACCCGAGAAAACGGCGGAGAAGACGGGGGAAACGCAGCGGAAAACTGGTCAGCCTAAACATCTATCTGCGAGCCGAGCTTCGAAAGATCTCTACATCTCGGCCATGGACTGAGGATCGATTCCGCTCCGCGGTTCAATATATGGTGGTCCCAACATCTCGTTGGCTCACAGATATTCAGACTAAGTCCCCTATTTCCTCAAATGGCCTGGTTCGTCCACTGCAGGGTTCTGACACACAGATTATTTTACGACCCCGTCAGATGGGAGTAAATTCTTCAAATCTTTGCCCTCTGAGGAAAGCTTCAGCTCCTTACAGCATTCTGCATTCTCCGAAAATGGCGCTGATCAATGCTCACTCCTTGGTCAACAAGACATTTATCCTACATGACTTTATTATATCTAATAACCTTGATTTTATGTTTATCACCGAAACCTGGATGAAGGTAGGAGATTTGAGCCCTTACTCTGATCTTGTTTCAACTGACTATTGTTTTTATAACTCTCCTCGTCCGGTTGGTCGGGGTGGAGGGTTAGCTGTTATTGCTAAAAAAAGTTTTGGAGCACGCTGCCAATTGCTACCATCCATCAACCCTACAAGTTTTGAAGTGCAACTATTAACACTTGACTGGACTCAACCTATCGTCCTAGCCTTAATATATCGACCGCCGCACCTGACGAAGGATTTTATGGAAGAACTCACAGAGCTCGTTGGTGATTTAATTATGACATACGATCGGATTTTATTATTAGGAGACTTTAATGTACATGTATGCTGTGCTTCGGATCACCATAGCATCGGAGTTCTTGAATATTATGGACTCTTTTAATCTGGTGCAGTGGGTTAAAGAACCCACACACAATCGTGGTCACATGTTGGACTTAATTTTGTCTTTTGGACTCTCAATAATTGATACTGAAGTGGTTGAATTACCTATCTCTGATCATTTTCCTATCATGTTTAAAATGTCTCTTCCAGCTATTAATTACAACACTGTCTCTGATTTTAAACAAGTTTGAGCGTATTCACCGCGATTTTTCTCAAGGCCTTTACTGAACGTTATAATGAATTCATCTCTTCAGTGTCCTATGAAATTGTAGTTTCAGATCTAGATGTTGAGCACCATCTTGAATCTTTAAACACTACTTGGTTAGATATATTAAATGTTGTTGCACCCTATAGGCTCCAAAAGCTGAAACGTAAGTCTGCGCCATGGATAGATCAAGATATTCGCTCTCTGAGACAATCTTGTAGGAAGGCAGAAAGGAAATGGAAGAGAGACAAACTTCAAATATCCTTTATCATTCTTAAAAAGTGTCTTTGGACATATCAAAGTGCAGTTAAGAAAGCTAAGTCTCTTTATTTTTTTACTTTAATCGAGGAACACCATCAAACTCCTAGAGTTCTTTTTTTAATTATTAATTCAATACTACATCCTGCTGTACAGACCTTCCGTAATCCTAATACAGCTTTATGTGAAAACTTTTTAAATTATTAGCCTTGTAACTTTAATTAATAAATGCTTGCAGTCAGGGTTAATCCCTGATAGCTTAAAAAGGGCCACAGTGACTCCGGTGCTAAAGAAACCCACACTCGATACATCTATATTAGCACATTTTCGCCCTGTGTCTGTCCTTCCTTTCATTTCCAAAGTGATGGAAAGAATTGTCTCTCTGCAACTTCAGTCATTTTTATCTACTAATCATATCTATGAGATCTTTCAATAAGGTTTCAAATCTCTACATAGTACTGAAACGGCCCTTGTAAGAGTCCTAAACGATATTTTAATGATTACTGATTCGGGAGCTTCGGTCATTCTAATCATGCTGGACTTGTCTTCAGCTTTTGATACTGTTGACCATGGAATTCTCATTTCCCGCCTGGAGTCTTATATAGGACTAGGAGGAGCGGTGTTAAACTGGTTTAAATCTTACCTAACTAACAGAACTTTGTCTGTTAAAATTGGAAATTTTACTTCATCATTACACAAGCTATCATGTGGCGTACCACAGGGATCTGTTCTTGCACCCACTATTTTCCATGTATTTACTTCCCTTGGGATCCATTTTTAGGAAACATAATGTAGCCTTCCATTGTTATGCTGATGACATGCAAATTTATCTGCCGTTGACCAGTGGTAATGAGAATGCAGTTAGTAAATTATCAGCGTGTTTCAATGATGTAAAGGCATGGCTCTCAAAAAACTTTCTTTTTCTGAACTCAGACAAATCGGAAGCAATTGTTTTTCGCCCCTCCGAACATAGTAGACAACATTTACCTAACCTTGATCCTTTAAACCTTACTATCTCAGCAAAAGTGCATAACTTAGGTGTGGTAATAGATAACAGCTTAAAATTTGATAGGCAAATTGCCTCGGTAGTGGGCTCGAGTTTCTTTCACCTTCGCTCCTTTTCCAAAATAAAATCTTGCCTATCCAATGCCTCTCTAGAAGTTGCTATTCACGCCTTTATAACATCCAGGCTAGATTACTGCAACTCTCTATATTATGGGGTTTCTAAGAGTCAAATCTCTCGTTTACAAGTTGTTCAGAATGCAGCAGCACGCTCAGTGCCGCTGCTAGCCATTTTGGTGCCCTAAGCATAATTCCTTTGTGATGCCCCCCCCCCCCCCCCCCCCCCCCCCACCCCCCTAAAAAAAACACATTTTCATTTAGGTTTTTCATTTAGAGGTATCAAAAAATAAATACATTTTTTTTTTAAAAGTAACACTTTAGTTTAGGGTTTTATAATCACTGTGGTCCCGAATTTGAGGCAGGTTAGTTAGGGGGTTCGGGATTTCCCTGAGAAAATTTTGGATTTCTCTGAACTACAGATGTGCATTTTAAGATGTTGTGAAGGCAAAAAAAAAAAAAAAAAAAAAAAAAAATTCGATAACAACAGCTTTAAAACCATTTCTCTCCTCATCAGCATCACACTTTTTCTCTTTCTTTTTATCTTGCCCTGTCTTTCCCCTCCTAAAGTTGGCTTTTTTTTAATTTACTAAAGGCTACAATTTGTATTTTATTTTCAATATGTACACATTCATTATTAATCCTGTGCCTAACATGATGAAAACGGCTTTGTTCATGTTTCTTGTCCCCTCACAATGACAGTAGCCTAAACTATTAGGCTACACTAGGCTACATGTTACATAGGCCTATTTTCAGTTCAAAATGGCGAAATTAGACAAAACTATATTAGTTTGCCTTATTATTTTTTGTCATTCTTTCAACATTTATGACCTAAAAAAACTGTCAAATATATAAAGTTAAGTTTAGCTACTTACATCTTATCTTGCACTTGACCGACTGAAGCGTCGAGTTGCACTGTTAAAATTCGCGCTCAGCGTCTGTGAACATAAAGCCCGCCTACTTTGATTTGATTGGTCATCACAAATAATCTGACATTGACGAGCACTGACAGACCAATGAGGCTCAGATCATAGGCTCATGAACACACACACACACACACACACACACACACCCTGTCCTCTGTTTCTGACGTGCTCTGCTCTCTGCTCGGCGCCGCTGCGGATTGAAGATGAAGAACGCGCTGAATCTGATTATAACAAGAAGTTTGATGATTGATTTTTCATTAGGCTATTTTTGGTGCCCCCCCGCACTTGGTGCCCTACGCACAGCGCGTGATGCGCGTGGTGGGAGCGGCGGCACTGAGCACGCTTGTTGAAGGGTGGGAAAAAATTTGATCATGCGACACCGCTTCTGAGATCCCTTCACTGGTTACCTGTTCAATATAGAATAGAGTATAAAATTTTACTATTAGTTTACAAATCCTTAAATAATCTTGCACCAACTTATTTAGTGGATCTACTTCACCCATATACTGCAAATCGAGAATTGAGATCAGCAAACAAATCCCTCCTTCTGATTCCTAGAACCCGCTTGAAAAAGAGGGGAAATAGAGCTTTTGAAGTGGTGGGCCCCACACTATGGAATAAGCTCCCAATTCAACTTAAAATGGCTTCCACTCTATCTGAGTTTAAAACAGCGCTAAAAACTCATTTATTTGGATTAGCTTTTATTATGTAATACTTGATTGATTTTATTTTATTTTAATGTACCATATTTGACTGACGATTGAAATGTGTTGTGCAATGTGTATTGTATTGTGATTACTGTACAGCACTTTGGTCGGCCGAAAGCCGAAAGTAAACGTGCTCTAGAAATAAACAAACTTGAACTTGAACTTGAAGTTTTTACAGATAAGTGTCAATAGAACAAAATGCAATTGCAAAATGCTTGACAGTAACTCAATGATTTTTCATCAAGCTGCAGTGTTTTTAATTAATTTCCTTCCTTGAAAAACTTCCTCATACCCACAAAACCATATCCTCCTTCTCACAACTAAGCTTAAAGACATGCAACAATGGGAGGACATCTTTGCTGTATTGCATTGTTGTCACCGAACATTTGTGAATATCTGAGATGTAACTGATGATTAAATCTGAAACTAAACCCACTTTTAGCTGTAATCGTATTTTAAATTGAATTATCTGAGAGACTGCACAATAATTAGGATACTATGTTTTGTGCCTTGTGGAATCCAACAATAGTTTTGTAAAGATTTGCAAACATTTCTTCACTGTCATTGATGTCCTGTGTCAACAGTTGAAATAGCACATGTAGAGAGACACAAACGCACTGATCGCTGACTCGATCAAGTTAATAATATTTTAAATTGAGAGCATAACATATTTTAATAAAATAAAAGAGGCATAAGTAATACAAAACCAGCCATAAAGTGAACAAGATATTACAAACAACTAGACTGTGTATGTACAGTAATTATACCAATCATTGACATTTTATTACAATCTTTTACATCAAAATACAGTTTATATATATACTGTGTACAAACTGATGTTAATACTTTAATGTACACATAATAATGTTGACAACTTTACAATGGAAATAAAGCCTAAATGGCTAGAATTTAATTCAGCTTGAATCAAAATGTTTCACAAATCTGAATTCTAATAAAACACTTAAATTGCATTTAATAATTAATCCTCACTTTCATTACATCTTCAGTCCACATACTGTGAGTCTTACTGACTTAGTAAAGCATGGTGGCTTTATCTTCCAGCCATAAATACTGTATAACTAAGTATAACCAATATAAGTATAACCAGTGGACAGAGAGACGATAGATGTGGTATATATGAAAGTGGTCAGTACAAAATGCCAAGGCTATAAATGCAACTTGCCAATGACAACAATAATTCTGTTTATAAATATAGAAACAAAGATACCAATAAACAAGGAAATGAAAAGTAATAAATAAAAATAAAAACCAACCCAAGAAATTGCCATTACTGTGTTAAAGCTATATGTAACAAACTTTCTTTTTATTTTGTACCAGTAGAGAGTTTACTGTAATATAATGCTTTCCAAAAAGTAAGTCAGTGATGTTGCAGAAAAACACACAGTTGCACAACACTCTGTCCGGTAACTGATGTCAACTTATTCGACCAACCGATTAAAGGTGAATTGCGCAACATTTCATGTTAAAAATACCCGTTTTTTAACCCATACATGCTTAAACAATTGCCTGATGGGCTGAATGCGCCCTTCTCTGATCACTGAGATTGCCTCTATAATCCTGTACACTGTAACTGATTTCTGTAATTTGAACAGTATTTTACTGTAATATGTACTGTAAGATACTGTAAAATGTTTATACAGTATGTTACTGTAAACCGCAAAGGATTATGGGAAAATATATGGTCACTACTGTAATTCTTCTCTACTGTAAATCAATTTACAGTAGTGAACTAGCCCGCGTAAAACTGACCAATGGCAAGAGAGATTTCTTTTGAATTTTTTTGACTGTATTGGTTGAAGTGGCCGTTAATGTGGACAAAAGATGTAGCCTACCGGTAACTCCAAAAAGGTTAGTACATTATTTCTATTTTATGTAAAACAAACATTTGCAAATGTTTTCATTTATGTTAACAGCAAACTAACATGATTTGTCTTTTTGTTTTCGTCGGAATTGTTTTGGTGCCTTTTTTTTCCCTGACAGTCGGCCGGATCTCCGTCACGGTGACAATATTAACTGGTAAGTAAGCTAATAAGTTCACCTATATTATCCGAAATATTCTTTAGTTAAAACGATAACAATAACGTTTGTACATATCTCTGCCTCTTTAACGTAAGCTCGCTAGGCGGAGTCGTCGGTTAGGCTAACGTTAACCGCAACGAACTAACGTGTCGTGGTGAAATACTGAGGTAAAGTGAGATAGACGAAACCCTTGTTTAAGTGAGGTTTTTAAACAAGATTTTCACGTATATGCTTTGATTTATTTTCAGGTTTGTGATCTGTATAATGTCTGCAGTCTGCAACGATGGAGGTGTGTGTTGGAGCCTTTTCATTGCCGTCATAACATCAACTGGTAGGTTAACTTCACTTAAATAAGCCGAAGTAAACTTAAACAGAGAATAATAATAACATACCGGTATGTATGTTCCGTGAACTTCCGTCCCCTATTTATCACAACTTAGCTAGTTAGGGAGATGTAACAACGTTAACAGTGAGCTAAAGTGAAAAAATAAGTTAAAAGGAATAGTGCACCTCAAAAAGAAATTCTGTCATAATTGACATGCCCACAAGTTGTTCTAAACCTGCATGAAGTTCTTTCTTCTGAACATAAAAGAAGATATTTTGAAGAATGTTGGTAATGGAACAGTTTGCTGGTCCCCATTGACTTCTATAATAAATAAATAAAAATACTATGGATGTCAATGGGGACCAGAAACTTGTTTGGTTACTCATGTTTTTCTTAGGTACACAGCACAAGAAATAAATTAATACAGGTTATGAACAAGTTGAGGCTGAGTAAATGGTAAATGGATATCATTTTAATTTTTTAAGTAAACTAACCGTTTACAGTTTTTTTCATTCGCTAACAAGCATTTGTCCAATCAGTTGTCACATTTTCAAAACTCTAAACACAGTTAGCACAGCATCGGTCTTTTGTGACCATACCATTCACACATTTCATGTCGTTTTCACACAATATGCAGTCAGTGAACACATTTCCACAATGCTTACATTTTCTTAACAGACAAGCTATACCTCCCAACAAAATAATGGATTGTTTTTGTAGTATTTACAAATGTTAACACACACCATCCCACAATAGCAAAAACAATATTCCAAACCTTAGATACAGTATAAAAACTTCTTGTTCTGCAATGATATCAGTTCAAAAACAATATATTTATATATTTCAGCTGAAAATAAACAAACCATTGAATTATTGACACACAGCTGATTTATGTTGGGTAAACTGGGCCAACCACAACTGATTCCAGTCTGGCTCAGTCTCAGTGGCAGGGGTTATTTTTTCTATTACATTGACACTTATACAGTAAAAGGAGGACTTTGAGGAGCGATGTTTTCGGAAACAGAAACAGAAAAAGACAAACACTGTAATGTATGGACGAGGAAGAATAAGAGCAAGGGGTCCAGGGAGAAGAGCAGGCCCAGTGAGAGATGCAGTGAGAGATCCAGTGTGAGATCCAGTGAGAGATCCAGTGAGAGATCCAGTGAGAGATCCAGTGAGAGATGCAGTGAGAGATGCAGTGAGAGATGCAGTGAGAGATCCAGTGAGAGATCCAGTGAGAGATCCAGTGAGAGATCCAGTGAGAGATGCAGGAGCAGTGAGAGATGCAGGAGCAGTGAGAGATACAGGAGCAGTGAGAGATGCAGGAGCAGTGAGAGATGCAGGAGCAGTGAGAGATGCAGGAGCAGTGAGAGATGCAGGAGCAGTTAGAGATGCAGTGAGAGATGCAGTGAGAGATGCAGGAGCAGTGAGAGACGAGGAGCAGTGAGAGATGCAGTGAGAGATGCAGGAGCAGTGAGAGATGCAGTGAGAGATGCAGGAGCAGTGAGAGATGCAGTGAGAGATGCAGTGAGAGATGCAGTGAGAGATGCAGGAGCAGTGAGAGATGCAGTGAGAGATGCAGGAGGAGTGAGAGATGCAGTGAGAGATGCAGGAGCAGTGAGAGACGAGGAGCAGTGAGAGATGCAGTGAGAGATGCAGGAGCAGTGAGAGATGCAGTGAGAGATGCAGGAGCAGTGAGAGATGCAGTGAGAGATGCAGTGAGAGATGCAGTGAGAGATGCAGGAGCAGTGAGAGATGCAGTGAGAGATGCAGGAGGAGTGAGAGATGCAGTGAGAGATGCAGGAGCAGTGAGAGACAAGGAGCAGTGAGAGATGCAGTGAGAGATGCAGTGAGAGATGCAAGAGCAGTGAGAGAGATGCAGTGAGAGATGCAGGAGCAGTGAGAGATGCAGTGAGAGGTGCAGTGAGAGGTGCAGTGAGAGGTGTAGTGAGGTGCAATACCAAGCGGTTTTATCCCAGGTGCATCGCCTTGGATAATACCAGATGTGATGTTGATGAAAACATGTGGCCTAACCCTGAAAATCACAGAGATTAGATACAGTAATTTTGTGCTTTTTTTAGTCCCCCATCCCCCCCCCCCCCCCCCTTTTTATCTGGGCTTTTTGCTGTTGCTTTTTTGTTCAGAATGCTCTTGTGTGTTTCATGGATATTTTGTTCATTGTAAGCAATACTGTAAAAAAATTCTGTTCTATCATACCGAGTTTCTACTGCACCTCCTGTAGTAAACAGTAAAGGAGGTGAGATTGCTTTTGCTTTAAAAGATTGCTTTTGAATGTGAACATTACTGTACATGTGGACATACAATTCCCAACCAAGAAATTTAGTGTAAAAACCGTGGATTGCATGTTTTGCATGCAAATACCTATAAAACCGAAACATAAAAGTCTATGCAGTTTTTGTAATGTCAACAATAGCCAGTATTTTGAAACCTGGTGTACTTTGATTGACTGCATGTACTTTGTGAAGTGAAAACAAGTGTTATTCTTTGACAGAATAATTTCATTTTGAGTCAGATTTCCAGTGTTTTGGTAAAGTTAGTGTGTGCAGAGAAAGATGTGTTCTGTTTTGAAATGAAGAGTTAGTATATATTTAACAAAATGTGTTTTTGAGAAGAAAATTATCCATTTGGCCAATTGTGTTTTATATGTGTGAGTCTGTGTTAAGAGTTTAGAAAAAGTATCTGAAGTATGGGTAAGCGCTTGTTAGCAATTGAAAAAAAACTGTAAGCGACACCATTGTTAATTACATCTTTTGTTTTATTTTCAAGTTTGTGGCCTGAATCATGTCTGCAATGTCGGAGGTGTGTTTTGGAGTCTTTTCTTGTGATTGCCGTCCTAATGGTGATGACATCTACAGGTGGGTAAGATGACATCAACTAAATTAGCAGAATTATGCGTTAGTTTAGCAGGCAAACATAATATAATGTAACTCCCGATGAAACCAACGGAAGGGGAGAAAACGGGTTTACCAGGCAGCAGAGTTAAAGTGCTTTTAAATAATCATTCATCAGTTTCTGTTCTTTATTTTGAATTTGCAGAAGCCATTCCCTCCGGACTGTACATCACTGCGGACGCTCTCCACTAATATACAGAACAGGTTGACGTTTGAGGAGGAGGAGGAGGAGGAAAGGGTTAGCAATATACCATTATCAATATAGCAAAATTTTGCTAACTAATATTTTAAATGTTGTTTAATTTATTAAAAAAACTATAAACACCATACAACATCATATCTTACATCATCTTTACCCCTCATGTCGTTGTTGTTAGTAATACGTTTTGTCATTGTATTTTATTTCTGTGAACTATAATAACACTAAAAGGCTGCTGTGACTTTGTCTGTTTCAGGAGAGTCTGTTCTCTAAGCAAAAACATGGATGCTGACTATGAAGAATCATCATCCAGCTACTACAGCTAACAGACTCTTCTTCAGCATTAACTGTCCATTTTGTCGAATGCAGAATTAGGTAACCCAAAATATATATATTTTTTACATTACATTTACATTCATGCATTTGGCAGACACTTTTATCCAAAGGAATTACATTGTATTTAAGTTTAAAGGAACACGCTACCGTTTTTTGAAATAGGGTTTTTTCACTGTCTCCTCTATATTTAGATAAGTGGGCAAATGTATTTTTGTCTCAGTGCATGCATTGTCTTAAGGTGCGTTCACACCAAACCCAAATAGAACGTCTGGTGCGAGTGATTTAAATGTTAAGTCAATGTAAAGACGCAATTATGCACCTCTAGAGGTCAATCAACATCAGCCATCTTGCAAACAGACAACCGTCTAGCACTTGCCCCTCCCACAAGAAGCGGATTTCTCCTCTGACGCGCGTCAATTTCGCTTCAAACACTTGCTTTTTACGCGTGTCAACTTAGCTTTGGACACGCGATTGGATTCTAAAAGCGTCCAACTAGACGTGGTAGACGAGAATTTTACGTTCTATTCGCGTTTGGCAGCGCCGCCGGATAGCATGTCTGGATAGCATGTCCGCTCCCGACTTTTGGGGAGCTTTTTCACCGTATCCCCCAGAGTGAGATACATACATAACTTTTTTCATCTCCGTGCGTGCCGTAACTCTCTGACGCACCCACCACTAGCCTACAGTAGCTTAGACCAAAGACTGGATGTAAATAGCTCCAGCTAGCATACTAATCCCAATAAGTGACAAAATAACACCCACATTTTCCTATTTACATGTTGTGATTTGTATAGTCACAGCGTGTACAAATAATAAGGTCATATGAGACACTGCCATCTTTTAACCATATAAATACTGGGAACTATATTCTCAGAAGGCGAAGCACTGCTACTTCTGTGGAGTGATTACCGCAGCTCTGAGCAAACTCTCTGCTCCTCACCACAGGGCTTCTCAAGTGCTGCGAGCAAATCACTCCACAGAAGTAGCAGTGCTTCGCCCTCTGAGAATATAGTTCCCAGTATTTATATGGTTAAAATATGGCTGTGTCTCATGTGACCTTATTATTTGTACACTCTGTGACTATACAAATCACACAACATGTAAATAGGAAAAGGCTGGCGTTATTTTGTCACTTATTGGGAGCAGTATGCTAGCTGGAGCCGTTTACATCCAGTATTTGTGCTAAGCTAGGCTAGCGGTGGGTGCGTCAGACAGTTACGGCACGCACAGAGATGAAAAAGGTATGTATAGACTTATCTAACTCTGGGGGATACGGTGAATAAGCTAAAGTCCCAAAAAGGCGTGTTCCTTTAAGACTAGCCGATTTCCTAGACAGATATTGACTTGGGACTATATTGCGGTGAATCACAGGCGAACCACTGCTACTTGGGCGCAGAGATATGACGCAACACCTGAAATCCCCCAACTTCCGTCAACATATTGGTGTGAATATTAGTTAACTATTTTTCCTACAGTAGAGGAAAAATAAATAAAAACATCAAGGATGTTAAGAGGCTAAAAGCAGGTTTAGAACTTGCCCCGTTTAAGTCAACAGGGTGCGAATTTTAAAAAAAGGATAACACGGTGTAGGCAACACCGATTTTTGTCGTTGTTCTCTGTACTGACAGCACTCCAAATGTACAAAAAATGAGCTCAATGTTAAAATTGACCAGAGTTCTCCTTTAAGTTATCCATTCCCTGGAAATCAAACTCATTGTTTCAGCATTCTTGCATCTTTCTCTACTGTTGAAGCTACACAGGAATGTATTGTGAAAGAATGAAGCTTAAATGATTCGAATGTAATAGATTATGAGGTAATTATGTACCATCTCTGTAGGTGCATTCAGAATCAGATGTTTTGCTTTTATCAACATAACATGCATCATTAAGTTTGAGAGTTAGGGCAAATTCTGACAACACCGATCTCAAAATTAATGTATTTTTTTCCCCTTTGTGCTTGCAGGTTCATTCTCAGAATCAACTCTGATGGCACCAAACACTAAAGGCACAGAGCAGATGGAAATCTGGAAAGATCCACACACAAAAAAGCATCAGCCTGAACCTCCTCAGTGTTTCTCATCAGAGAGCTTGTCAACTTTGACTGGCAAAATTACTGAAATGTAACAACACAAACTGACTTTTATGGTATTTTATTATTTTAAGGCCTGTTTTGGTTTTCAGTGCGTGTACGCACGTTTTTGCCATGCTACAGATACAAATGGTCCCCAGGAGATTAGTTCTATGGACTTTGGTGATTTTTGCCTTTTTTTTTTTTCAGCTATTGAGGTCAAGATTTGGAATTTGTACTTCTAAAAACAAAATGTTAAACAATTAAAAATAATATTTTAAGGACAAATGTTCATGAATTTTTGTAATTTTTTGGGGGTGGGGTAAACATGTAAAAAAACTCAATACTAATACTGTAAATGACAATACGGTAACAGACAAAATACAGTAAATGGTACAGTATACTGTAATTGAAAATACAGTAAAGATACAGTATACTGTAATTGAAAATACAGTAAAGGTACAGTATACTGTAATTGTAAATACAGTAAAGGTACAGTATACTGTAATTGAAAATACAGTAAAGATACTGTAATTGAAAATACAGTAAAGGTACAGTGTACTGTAAGTGAAAATACAGTAATAATACTGTAAAACATTTTACAGTAAATTACTGGCATCCAGCTGCCAGTAAGTTACTGTAAAATTTACAGCAATCTCTTTACAGTGTACAGTAAAATAAATAAGAGGGATTCGGGCTCGAATTTGAGACTGGGCGTGACGTCATGCGCATTCACGCTCACCAGGCGATGTCTCGCAGGTTTGTTATTGTTAAGGCTCGGTTATACTCCAGTTTGGGGGCGTATAAAAACAGCTGCGGACGGCGCGGACTCGGACTGCTTGTGTTTTTACTGTCTGCTGAGGTCCGCTCAGTGAAAGCGTTCCACACATGCGCAGTAGATCGGCAGGGACAGTAGCAAAGACGCGCTCACAACCAGTTCAAGAGGGAAACAATACGGGGAACATACATTCTACCACCTGCTGCACCGCTCATTCTCTTCAGCCTCTTCTTTGCCAGGACAAACCGGTCTCTAAGATATTTCCACTTCTGCCGACACATACTTTCTAAGTTAAACTACTGGCTAATTTCCCTCCAGGAATTATTGCACATCTGGCTGTCTTTATGATCCTTTAATGATGGGTTGTAGAGGTGCGGGTAGCGACGGACTTCTTCGCACAGCCCCTTCGAAATCGACGTCCATTTTTTTCCCCAGTGCTTTCGCGATTTTAATCTAGTAGTGGCCGCGCATACTTTGACCGCGCGGTCACAAAAAATGGGAGGCACACGGACGTCCGCAAGGAACCTCCGGGCAGACCCTCCGATGACGATTTTTACGTCACACGGACCCTAGCGGACCCTCGTGCAATTGCGGACGCGGAAAGTATAACACTAGCTTTAGCCGCCATTCTCGTATCAGCGAAGACAACTCGAGCGACAAAACTTTAGTCAACTTTCGACAAAAGTAGAAGATGGATTCAAATAGACCGGCTTGTAGTTCATTCCAAACCCCAACGCAAACTCCACGTAAGACAAAGAAAAGAAAACTTTTGTCTAGTTATTGACCAAAAGGGCCAAATTGGAGTCAGACAGGCGTCGGAATAAGACGAGAGTCAACATCGGGAAGGCTTTCAACAAATGGATAGATCTCCGGTCTGCTCTAGGGCTCAAACGGGATCCTCAGTTGGCTGTTTTCTTGATAAAACGGTAAGATATAGCCCAGTCTCTAATGATACGGCAAATCTATGACAACAAATGACGATGCGTAAAATGTGTAATGCTTTAGCGTAAGCTAGATAAATGTACAATCAGAATTGATTTGACTAACGTTACCATTGTCAGTGAACAGGTTCATAAACTAGGAATTGTCTTCGGAAGAATAGTAACGTTACAACATGAAACATAAAACATGTCCCATAAAAGATGCTAACTATGTTTTTGTGTATGGCCTACCGGTAGCCTCTGTGTCCTTTGCTAACGTCCTTTGCCTGCGCTATGCTCTTCTATCTTCTTCCATCATATTACTTTAGACTTTGCATCATAGTCTTTAAACGCCGCCGTTCGTACTCAGTTATTAAGGTCCTGGTAGGCAGAACAGGAACATTCCGATAGCCTCCTCCATGCTGGTATGTTGTTGTTGTATGTGGCGCCGCCGCCGCCGTGCTTGCGTCACTCCCTTACCCCTCGGTTGCTATGGCCACTTGGCCAGTGCGAAGCAAAACCGAGTTTGGGGGAGAGTAGTTCTTAGAACTGTTTAGAAGTGGACAGTTCCTATAACTAAGTTCCTATAACTACTTGTTATGAAAGCGGATATAGTGCCATTTGATTGTTTATTACCTTGAGACATTTGAGTGTACTTTGTTGACCAACTGTGTATGGTATGATTATTATTTTAAGCTTTTACAAATAATAACTTATATTGTTCATGAACGTGTTTCCATAATGGATACAGTAAACACATAAAACGTCTCAGGTTACAACTGTAACCTATGTTCCCTGAGAACAGGGAACGAGACAATACGTCATCGACGCTATGGGGGAAACGCCTCAGGCGTGACAGGTGTCTGAAATCACTATCAAATCACGTCAATCACATTGACCGGCGACAGCCCGTGAATCATTATTGTGAATGATTAGCGTGCGACCTGGAAGCATAAAAGGGCGCCTAGAAAACATGACAAATCACCTTATCGTCTGAAGGGACTGTACGGTAGGCGAGCCCCGAGGCATGGCAGGGAGACGTATTGTCTCGTTCCCTGTTCTCAGGGAACATAGGTTACAGTTGTAACCTGAGACGTTCCCTTTCGAAAGGGAACTCCACAATACGTCATCGACGCTATGGGGAACGAAATACCCAATCCGCCATGCTGAGGGGAGTGCATGCCCAAGGGCAGTGACAACTGTCAGAACTAGCAACTTCAAATGAAACGCTTGAACCACTCACCCTCCGGTCACACTGGGCTGTCAGTGACAGCATTCCCTCCGGTCATAGCCCAAGCTACAGCCTCACAGGCAACACCTCCATAAACATGGTTACCTGGGCCGGCTCCGGACCTGGAACCACAGCTTCCAATTAGAAGGGGTCCCTTCTAGGGAATGTGGCTAGGGAACCCGAAGGAACCCCAGCCAATCACTGTTCAGGGGAACGTACTCACCCCGAAAAACCACCAGGACGGCCTGACCTGGCGTCAGAACATAGACACTAGTCTGGCCACTTCCTGTCTGTCTGAAGACAGAGCCTCTGGACAATTGCCTTAAGAACGGCATCCAACCCGAGGGACTGCGAAGCTGGCAGTGAACCACTCGGCCCGGATCTCAGAGACGGGATATCCCGGAGAGTATGACTCAGCATAGCGCTTTCCAACCCTAGCTAGCGAGGGGAGTTTCTCTACTCGATCCACGGATCAACCCAGTGTCTGTGTTTCAAAACACTGAGGAGGCCTGTTAAGGCCTAAGGGCTGATCTAACTGGGAGGCCTCACGAGAGGCCTACAACCGTCTGACCAGACTCAGGAGGCCGCAAGCTCATAGCGACCCTCGGTGAGGGGAGCACAAGGTCCGCCTGGTAGGCAAACCACGCTGTAGGCAGGAAAGGTTCCGGGAGGGAACCAGTAGCAGAGAATGAACACTTTAGCGAGCCAGGGCGCGAGCTCGCCTTCAGCAGCTGCCAACTAAGGCTAGCTGAGACTGATAGCAAGAGGCCACTAGCTTCATAAACCCAGCAACATAAGGGAACCATACACAGGGAGGCCTGGAGAGGCCTACAACCTGATAACCACAACCTGCGGGAACTCACCTTCAGGGAGGCCTGGTGAGGCCTACTACCTGAGCGTTCTCATTCAAGGAGGCCTGGAGGGGTCTCCTGAAAATCACAGCATGTGGGAATTCTCCTACAGGGAGGCCTGTAGAAGCCTTCTTCCTGGAAACCACAGTATGCCACAGTATGTGGGAATTCTCCTTCAGGGAGGCCTGGTGAGGCCTACTGCCTGATAACCACAGTGAAAATGGGAGCTCACCATCAGGGAGGCCTGGTGAGGCCTACTACCTGATAACCACAGGAAATGTGGGAGCTCACCTTCAGGGAGGCCTGGTAAGGCCTTCTACCTGATAACCGCAGTATGTGGGAATTCTACTTCAGGGAGGCCTGTTGAAGCCTTCTACCTGGAAACCACAGTATGAGGGAATTCTCCTTCAGGGAGGCCTGGTGAGGCCTACTGCCTGATAACCACAGTGAGAGTGGGAGCTCACCATCAAGGAGGCCTGGTGAGGCCTACTACCTGATAACCACAGGAAATGTGGGAGCTCACCTTCATGGAGGCCTGGTGAGGCCTTCTACCTGACAACTGCAGTATGTGGGAATTCTCCTTCAGGGAGGCCTGGTGAGGCCTTCTACCTGGAAACCACAGTATGCCACAGTATGTGAGAATTCTCCTAATGGGAGGCCTGGTGAGGCCTACTACCTGATAACCACAGTGAATGTGGGAGCTCACCTTCAGGGAGGCCTGGCGAGGCCTTCTACCTGATAACCGCAGTATGTGGGAATTCTCCTTCAGGGAGGCCTGATGAAGCCTTCTACCTGAAAATCATATTATGTGGGAATTCAACTTCAGGGAGGCCTGGTGAGGCCTACTACCTGATAACCACAGTGAATGTGGGAGCTCACCATCAAGGAGGCCTGTGAGGCCTACTACCTGATAACCACAGGAAAATGTGGGAGCTCACCTTCAGGGAGGCCTGGTGAGGCCTTCTACCTGATAACCGCAGTATTCTACTTCAGGGAGGCCTGGTGAGGCCTACTACCTGATGGCAACTGGTCACTGAGACTGGGTGATTGCATTGAGGCGGCCTTACAGGGCCAGCCAGCTGGGGACTCGCCTATCAGGGAGGCCTGGTTGGGCCTACTAGCTGATAGCAAGTACATTCTGCTACAAAGAGACAATGTTGGGAACATACTACACCAACATAAACTATTGGGCCCACACACAGGAGGCCTAATACGGCTAGCTACCTGGTAGCGGCTAAAAGTATGTCCCTACAACATTGAGACTCACCTCCTAAGGCGGCCTGATTAAGGCCTAATACCTGTCGGTGAGTCAACTGCCGAAACACCAAGGCCAACCTCGAATAGAAGTAGGCTAGCCTACAGTGCCCTCACGGGGGCTGCCAGTCAAGGAGGCCTGCTGGGGCCTACTACCTGATGGCACAGCCCTCGTTGGCAGATAAGCTGTTACACAGCGCCTACAGCATCATGGTGCCTAATCACATTACCCATGGCAGTGTACTCAGCAAGAGAGCTAGCACCCTTAAAGCAAGGGGAGTACAACGTACGCCACTCTGCCTCAATGGAGGCCCCAGTTAGTGAGGGGCCTACCATCTATGCATGGGCGTCAGCTCAGGGCAATGCTCTGGCTTCAGGGGAGCATACTTCGACCAAAGAAGTTGAAAGCTTTACTTCATACTCGACCCGAGCCATAGTGGTGCGAGGTAGGATGAAACAGAACCGGGAGTGAAGTGCTCAGACCTACCCTGTATCACAGGGGAACACTCACACCTCACCCTGAAGTTACCAGGGTGCGGGCCTGCCAGCGGCTCTAGGGGTGACAGAAATGCATCTGTGCTCAACCTAGGGGAGTGGGGCTTGAAAGAAAGCCAACCACCTACAACCCAGCGCTCGAGCAGTGGCTCAGCGAGGTGAGTAAAGCCTATACTGGCGGCCTGCCTAACCCTGGCTCAAAAAAGACATATATACCACGGAGGCCTGTTGAGGCCTACCATGTCCTTATAAACCATCCTCTGCACCACGCTGCATTACTCTAGTCACCCCAGAATGCAGAGAAGGGGGCGGGCCTTGGCCTAACGACTCCCAAGGGAGGAGGCTGTTATACAGGGATGCTAGAAACCTACATTCACAAAGTGAAGGGTAAGAGGAAAAAATGCTAATTTTAGCAGAACACCTCTAATATCCCTGGTACAGCCTAGGCCAGCTACAGAGGTGGCCTGGTGAAGGCCAACCTGTAAGCATAGATCTAACTGAGGGCTCGGAGGAGCCACAGCCTAACAGGAAAATAAACATTGTATTATTCCATACAAGTGGCTGCAGGATCGCACAGCCTAAGAACACTCAAACAGAGCTCAAGGGGCGAAATACTCAGTGAAGTCAAAACGGTCCAATGGGCCGGACATAAGATCTATCTGAAGCTCTAGCGTCAGTCAACACTCTAGGTTTTAACATACTAAAGAGAGAGACCAACTACTCTTACCTTCAGGTGGCTAGTAGCCATAAGGCTAACACAGTTATCACTCTGGCCACCTACCAGGGAACTTCAGGGCCCTAATAACATAATAACGTTCTTACCTTAATTCCTTGACATGACCCCATAGCTCTTATACAGGGAACGAGGTCTGTAAAGAGAAATATGTTATTTTCACAAAAAATACTCTTTGAAAAACCAGTAGTTCACCTGCGGCGTGCAAGGTGAAGACTCGCCAGATAGTTCCTTATGAACCTGGGGTCTGCCACCTTACATACCTGAAAAGGGGCGTTACCATTAACCAAGCCTAGGAGAGCCATCAGAACGTAGTTCTCATCATCAGCCCATCCCCAGGACTGATGTAATGAACGCCTGGGGGTCAGAAGAGAGAGGGCAGCTATGACCCTCCGGGGAGGTTATCCATTACCAATGCTGTGAGCGTTTGCTCTGAATAACCTCCCTCAAATCTCTTCTTTTGCGGGAGTTACGCCTCCTCTGCGACCTGCTCCTCGGAGGAGGGGGCGCACGAGAGGCGACACTGGCTCGCTGGCCCTGCTTACGGTCGTCAGACCGTGAAGGGCCAGGCCCTCCCGCCTGCCTGGGTGCGGGCGCGGATCTCAGCGGTATACAGGTCTTAAACGCTGCTGAGCGCGCTTTCGCCTCCCTGAATTTCCCTACCACCGCCTCTACGGAGGTGCCAAAGAGTTCAGAAGGCGACACTGGCGAATCGAGAAGAAAGGCCTTCTCTTTCTCCCCGATGTCAGCCAGATTTAACCACAGATGTCTCTCCGTGGCCACCATCGCCGCCATCGACCGACCGATCGCGGCAGCGGTTTGTTTGGTAGCCCGGAGAGACAGATCTGTGGTTAAGCGCAGCTCAGCTACCGCCTCAGGGGACATTCCTGCCCCCTGGTCGAGATCCCTCAGTAAGTCGGCCTGGTAAGCCTGCAATACTGCCATGGTATGGAGTGCAGCACCGGCCTGACCTACTGCCGTGTATGCTCTGCCATTCAAACGAGCCGTTGCTTTGAGTGGCTTGGATGGCAGGGTTGGAGCTTTCAGTGTCGTTGCCCGCCCAGACACGAGATAGTTCGCAAACGTCTCGTCAATCGGCGGCATCGACACGTAACCATGCTCTCCGATCCCCTCAACATCAGCGAAACTGGCCCGCTGATGTTGATGAATACGGGCAGAGTATGGTTTCTTCCATGCCTTCTCGATCTCAGTGTGCAGATCGGGAAGAAATGGAAGGCTCACCCGAGCTGGCGGTGTATGGCCGGGGAGAAACCGATCATCAAGCCTGCCGCGAGCGGTCTCTCCTCTAGCGCGCTGCCAAGGCAACTGCAGCCTACCAGCAGCGCGCTCCATCACATCCAACAGCTCAGCATACACGGGCAGGATGACTGAGAGAGTTCGGGATCATGAACCCCCTCAGGCATCTCCTGCACGTCCTGAAGAGCTGCAACTGCAGGACCAATCGGAGAATAGTCATTCACATCAACCTGCAGTTCGCCCTCGTCAGCCGTCGAATCATCTGAGAGGTTAACAACCCTCTCGAGGTGATCGACAAGGTCCATCTGGGAACCCCATGATGCTAGCCGCCGCTCAGCCTCGGCTCGAGCGGGACCCGCACCACGAGGACCAGACGCTGAGCCCCCTTCACTCGAGAAGAGGGCTAGACGAGAGCGGAGCGTTTTCAGAGAAAACTGCTCGCAGTTCGCACAGAGGGTTCCCTCGAGAACCTCCCGCGCGTGCTCTTCTCCCAGGCAGAAAACGCACAGCTCGTGTGTGTCTGTCGGTGTCAAAAACCTAGGACACGGGTCGGCACATTTACGAAAACAATCTACCTTAGCCGTGCGTTTCATACTCATACTTGCGTTTCCTTTGAGTAGCGATTCAAACAAACAGTCCCTGAAGACGAAAAGATGATTTGTCATGTTTTCTAGGCGCCCTTTTATGCTTCCAGGTCGCACGCTAATCATTCACAATAATGATTCACGGGCTGTCGCCGGTCAATGTGATTGACGTGATTTGATAGTGATTTCAGACACCTGTCACGCCTGAGGCGTTTCCCCCATAGCGTCGATGACGTATTGTGGAGTTCCCTTTCGAAAGGGAACAGTTCAACATGGAGATAGATGGAAACAAAAACCGAAGTTTTCTTCTACCCCCGTTTTCCCCTCACACATAAGTGTGTAATTTACTCAAATGCCTTTCCTTTCATATATTTACATTGACTTGCAGATTTATAACTTTATTACCTCTGAAGACATTATGACTGTAAACAAAAGATTTGTGCGGCTGACGCTCCTTTGGTTATGAACAGCTCGTGCTCGTGCAAGCGTGCGTGTACGTGTGTTCCATGAGCGTGCACACCTCTGGTTGCAGTTTCGCTTGTCGCCAGAGGGGGGGTAGTTCTGCAAAAACTCAGAGACCTGCGCTATGCACCTTTAACATTAAGAATTTGTAGTTTTACTTTTCCTCAGCTCTAATAGTGCGACTTGATCACTCAATTTCTCTCTCTTCCTCTTTGGCATCACTGACTTAAATGACTTGACAGGTTGATAAAAGAATTTGCAACATGTCAAAAACTTAATGATGAAGCCACTAATTTACCATGAGCGATTAGAAATACATTTTTTAGTCTTCACTTCATTTACAGAAACACTTTACATACAGTATAATAAATAAAACGTCACAACAGACAACAACAAAAACTTGTTACTATCACAAACATTTCATAACCTACAATGACAAAGGAATTATGATGCTTTTCAAAGATATAGAAAAAGTCACACCTTCAGAAGATGCAGATTGTTTTCGATAGCAGATCTGAACATTCCTCAGCTGTGAGATCATTTGAGCTGCTGGGAAGGACCTCGATCACATTCCACATATAGATGATATAAAAGCGAGAGAGAGCACCTACAGGTACAACAGTGAGACATCACAAACTCATCTACATCATGATCTTCACCATCACATGCCTTGCCCTGGTGGCCTCTGCTCTGGGTAAGTGTCTTCTTTAGAAGTTTGCAAGAAAATTATTGGGTGTACATATTCATTTACAAAATGCAAAACCTACACAAAGAGCTTCATGTGTCATGAACTTCCGTTCTTTATCTACAGGTTGTGGAGTGCCAGCAATTAAGCCACAGACGATTGGCAGCAGGATTGTGAATGGACAGAATGCCATCTCTGGT
Organism: Chrosomus eos; assembly: GCA_036326025.1. Taxonomy (NCBI): domain Eukaryota; kingdom Metazoa; phylum Chordata; class Actinopteri; order Cypriniformes; family Leuciscidae; genus Chrosomus; species Chrosomus eos. The sequence goes on from CM070825.1 coordinate 13,689,530, forward strand.
TCTTGGCCCTGGCAGGTCTCTCTGCAGGTAACTGTGTATTGGCCGACTTTTATCCTGCATTTGCCTGATTTGGTCAAAGAGTATAATGTCATATCTTCACTGTTTTACCTCTGAAACAGAGACCTGACGGATTCCACTTCTGCGGTGGATCCCTGCTCAACCAGAACTGGGTTCTCACTTCTGCTTACTGCGGTGTCGTGTAAGAGTCTTCAATCTGACAAACTTCACATTCAATAGTGCTTAATAGATGCTGTTGTTCTTTTCTTTTCACAGTTAGTTTTATCTTTACTGCTCTCTTCTTAGGGTCGGCTATACTCGTGTCATTCTTGGAGAACATGATCGTGGCTCCAATGTTGAACCCATCCAGATCAGACTAGTTTCCCAGGTAAAAATGTTGAATGATTTTAGAGATGAATATCAAAATTACAGATCAACTCATAGGCCTACTATTTATTTTAGTGTTCAATAACTAAACGCTTTTTAACTGTTGGTTCATTTATGCTTTTTCACACAATTGAATTGAAGTGAATCAACACTGAACTGACTTTAGCTGAATAATGACACTATTGTGTTTTTGGAGTTGCTTTACAGCAGAATTTGAATGCGTCTTATATTTGGTGAATTTTGCATCATTGATTCTGTTATTTTGATAGTTATTTTGATATCTGTTAATATCAATATTGTATAAAGTGCTATATAAATCAAGGTTACTTCACTTGACAATAATAAAACAAGAGATCACTGGACTAGAACAATAAATACAAAACAAATAACATGCATTATAAATGTTATTATAAATCCATTATTATAATTTTAAATTACTTGAAAGTTTAACCAAAAAATATGTTTTTTTTTACTTGTTAAAAACAAAAACTGATTTATTCTAGTTTCCATACAGACCAGAAGCAAACAAAAGACATGTCAGAAAAACCATGTGCTTCCACAGCTGATCACACATGAAGTAATGCCCCTACAGGCTTAAATAATGCATCCTCTAAACTTTCTAATCATGTTCCCTTAAAGAGACACCATGTTAAATACAAAATACATAGTTTAGAAACATTACATAGGAAAGACAAAATATATAAGATAAACACAGAAAAATATACTATTGTTAAACATAAAATATGCACAGTACAAATAACAGTACAACCTATACTTTATTTTTAGATTTAAAATTGAGCAAAAAAAAGGATCTGTGCCATATTCTCAAATGAACATTCATGAGGAAGGTAAATGGGAAAAAAATGCATGAAAGGCTTAAGACGACAAGAAATAAACATGCTTACATGTATATTTTAGATTACCATCCATAAAGTCAGCTTCCACTAGAAACTGTCCATTTTTTTCCGGTCCTTTCTGTCTGTGCAGGTCATCAGACATCCGCTCTTCATCAGCTCGACCGCCAACAATGACGTTGCGTTGCTGAAACTTGCGTCTCCAGTTGTCTTCACTGCCCGTATCTCTCCTGTATGTCTGCCTCCATCAACCATCAACATCCTGCCTGGAACTCGCTGCTTCACCACTGGATGGGGCGCAACTCAAACCACATGTAAGTTAGACAAAGACCTGTTAGAAAAAGCCAAATCTTAAAATTTACTCTTGTATATTACTTGTTTTGTTTTGTTGTTGTTTTCCACATGACTCTGAACAGTCTCTGTCTTATGTTTTCTTTTTTTCAGTGAGTCCTCTAATCCTGCAGCAAACAGGTCTGCCAATCATTAGTCCTGCTACATGCAGACTGGTCTGGGGTCAGAGCCAAATCACTAATTCCATGATCTGTGCTGGAGCCTCTGGATCCTCATCTTGCTATGTGCGTGAAGACAGATCAGAACAAACACATTATCATATTAGTGTTGCAGCTGTTTTGATCTCAAATGTGTGTTTGTGTCTGTGTGATTCCTACAGGGTGATTCTGGTGGTCCTCTGGTGTGTGAGAGTTCAGGGGTCTGGACTCTGGTGGGCTCTGTGTCCTGGGGCATCAGCAATTGTGACACCCGTTTCCCAGTAGTCTACGCCCGCATCTCCCAAATGCGCTCCTGGATCAACACGATTATCTGAGCGCCAGTCTGAGCACTTACCCTTCAAAGGAGGCAAAGGCAGAGTTTAATCATTAATCTGTATTACAGTTGGTCTTTGTTGATGGTCTTTTTGTTCATGACTTTTGGCCTTGTGTCAGTCTGGGCTCCCGTTACCTGCTGTTGAGTTTAATGTTTTGTTTTTGGTTCATGTTACGTTTTAAACAAATAATGAAAATTCTTGGAAATGAAATAATGAAATAAAATGAAATGAATACAATACATTGTAATGAAGTGTAATCATTTATCTGAATTTAAAACATAAATTACCATAATCCACATAAAGTGCAGCAAACAAAATGAAATATAAAATATTTTCCTTTTTTTTAAACATTTTAACATTTTTTAAACATTTAAATTGCAATTAAAAAAAACTGTGTTCCAAACTATTTGCCAAACATTATGTAATGCACATGATGTTCTCTTACCACCAAACATACTGGCATAAATATTGATAAAGACAGCCACAAAAAAAAAAATCATTCTGAAAAATGTTGAAAATCTTCTTTGGTATTCACTTTTGTAAACATGCCAATATGACACAGATCAATCTGTTTAATCCTCTATCAATGGTGCAGAAACCTGTGTGATGTCTTAAATCAGAAGACAAAAAGACCCAGATACAAACTGGAGAGAAACTTGTTGAAAAGGTTCCAGTAGAATATGACAAACACTGATGTTCCATATACTGATTCAGACAATCACTAAAATTTAAGTCATAGAATAAGTATAATACAGTTTTTTTCAATTGCTAACATCCTTTTGTCCAATCCGTAATCACATTTTCAAAACTCTGAACACAACTAGCACAACATTTGTCTTTTGTGACCATACCATTAACACAATTCATGTTGTTTTCACACAAAATGCTGTCAATTAACACGTTTCTAGAATGCCTACATCTTCTTTACATATAAGCATACCCGATACCAAAATCATGGATCTTTATAGTCTTTTTTACAAATGCTTTAACGCAGCTTGCCAGAAATGAAGACCTAATGTTCCAAACCATAGATACAGTATAAAGCCTCTACTTCAAAAATATCACCTCAAAAGTATTGAAACAAATATTGGGGGAAAAAAATCAAACAGCTGATAAGCATTTTTAAATGACTGATCATTACAGTAAGAAATAGCTGATTCCAATCTCAATCAGAGACATAGCCAGATGTTGAAGACTTTCCATTACATGGACATACACAATAAAAAGGCACTCTTTGGATTAGTTTTGTTCAAAGCAACACAGAACCAAACAGAGGAAAAAGAAAGAAAATGCCTGGACGATGGAGAGGACTAGTTAGACGATGGAGAGGACTATTTAGACGAGGAAGAGGACTAGTTTGACCAGGACAAGGGAAAGGGAGAGGGAGAAGGAGAGCTAGGGGAAGAGGAGTAAGAATGCGTGGTGCTGTTCAAAGGAGAGTTAGAGCTGTTGTCACGGATGAAATCAGAGCCACCATCATAGACCATGTGATAAACCATGGTCTATCATTGAGAGAGGCTGGTGAAAGAGTCCAGCCTAATCTCAGACGGTCAACCGTTGCTTCCATTATCCGGATTTTTCAACAAACCAACAGGTAAGTCATGCATTTCATGAGGGCTATCAATGCAGTGGCTATTTACTGTATTACAGTAACTGCTGGCCACCAGCATGGTCAAGACACTTGACCAGGTATAGTCAAGTGCTGGTTTGGCCCTGCAGAAAAGCCAGATTGGTCCCTACAACGCAGAGTGCCTTCTTTTAGACGACCTCCACCAACAACTGCTGCCAGAAGCAGAACAGGTGGGAGGAAACATGAGGACATTTGTGATTACATGGGACAATGTAGCATTCCACCCTTGCAATCACAAACTGAAAATCCAAGAATGATTTCCCTTTTTCTTCCTCCGTACTCTCCTTTCCTCTGCCCCATTGAGGAATTTCTTTCTGCTTGGAGGTAGAAAGTTTATGATCATCGGCCTAAAGACCAAATGTCCTCCTCGATGCCATGGATGCTGGCTGGAGTGGATAAGGGGTGGATAAGGCATGCCAAGCGTTTCTATCCAAGGTGTATAGCGAGAGACAACATACGATGTGATGTAGATGAGAACATGTGACCAAATGCTGAAGATCGTATCGATTAGAACAGGTCATTTTGTTTTATTTTTGCACACTTTAAACCAAAGGCCATGTATGTTTCTCTTTTTTGTTTCGTTTTGTTGATCACTGACAGCAATTTCATATAATAAAGCCTTTACTGCAGCAATTATGTCACTTACTGTTTTTTATTCAGTTGTACATTCTATAAAGTATTGATGACTCCTTCATATTTAGATATTATGTTGTACACATACTATCTATCTAATGAACCATGAATTCATGGAAAAATGGATTTCATACTGTATGTTCTATAAAGATTGAACTGAAACATGACAAGTAATGCAGTTTTTGTAATGCAACCAACTGTTAGTATTTTGACAGTCATTGCGCTATGATTGACTGTGTGTTCATGTTGGATAGAAAATGAGTGCTAGTGTTTTGACCGAATGATTCAATTTTGAAACAGGTTTGCAGTGTTTTGATAGAGTTAGTGTATATAGAAAAAGGTTTTTAGCGCTTTGAAATGCAGAGTTTGTATTTATTTAACAAACTGTGGTTTCGGTCAGAAAATTAACTATTTGGCTAATTGTGTGATGTAGGTGTGTTGCTGTGTTAAGAGTTTAGAAAAAGTATTTTAAGAATTGGCAAACGCTTCTTAGCAATTGAAAAAAACTGTAATTCTGATTGCTTATAGATTTAGATGCACTTTTATGAGCTCTACTTTTATGGCTGTTTGTTAGTCTACTGTAAGTGGATGACTTAATACTCAGTTTTTCAGATTTATAAAATTAGCATATGAACACAACTTAAAAAAAATATTTGAAACGAAAAGAGGGTGCATATTACAGAAAAGTGTCAATAGAACAAAATGCCTTTGAGGGGGAAAATTACATTTTGATTGTTTTGATTATTTTTGTTTAAAAGCAAACTGTCCATTTTGATGTACAGAATGAGCAGGAGCTGGAACAGAGATTTCATTGGAACAGAGAACATGAGATTAAATAAAGTTATGTAAAGTTTGCTATCTCGACTGGTGCCAGAAACTCAATGATTTTTTTTAAACAAGCTGCAGTGTTTTTAATTAAGGTCCTTCCTTTAAAAACCAGACTGCATTCTGTAGTAGAGTTTTGCGAACTCTCTCACCTGTTGGATTTTAATGATGTGGCTCTTAAGGACATTTTCCGCTTTGGGCTAAACGAACTGGTGAGGTCTAAATTTCCATGGGGAAAAAATATTTTTTCCCTGGCCCAATTCATTGACTATACCCGTCTTTTGAGCGGTTCTCCATTTACTGTGGGTTTTGTGGACGAGGAGCCCCGCAACCCCACAGTACCCGCCAAGCCTGAACCTTTTCACGTCATGCCTTCCAATCCAGAGTCACTTCACATCATGCCTGCCAAGTCTGAGCTTCTTCACATCATGCCTGCCGAGTCTGAGCTTCTTCACATCATGCCTGCCGAGTCTGAGCTTCTTCACATCATGCCTATAGAGCCTGAGCTTTACGTCATGCTTGCCCAGCCAGAAACTGTTCACGTCATGTCTTCCCAGCCAGAGACTGTTCATGATATGTCTGCGGTGCCTGTGTCTTCGGTCGAATTGGCCGCCACCACGCCAGAGTCTCTTTCCAAGACGCCACACTCCCTGAGCCCTCAGTGACTGCAACACTGGATGTCTGTTTCTGAGCCGGTGTCTGTTCCAGCCCATAACTCCATAGCTGCCCCCAAGAAAATTTTTTGGTAACACTTTATTTTACGACCCGCAAACAACTGCGTAAGTACACCGAAATTATGGTGTAGGTTTCTGCAATTATAGCGTACTTCCGTGTAGGTATGAGGGAACAATATGTTAAGTTTTGGGTAATAAAGGGGTAACAAGCAGATATACAACCTGTAAATAACTTCGTAAGTAAATCGAAATTACGGTGTACGTTTCTGTAATTATAGCGTACTTCCGTGTAGGTATAAGGGAACAATATGTTACGTTTTGGGTAATACAGGGGTAACAAGCAGATATACAACCTGTAAATAACTTCGTAAGTAAATCGAAATTACGGTGTACGTTTCTGTAATTATAGTGTACCTCCGTGTAGGTTTAAGGGAACAATATGTAACGTTTTGGGTAGGCTAATTAAGGGGTAACAAGCAGATATACAAGCAAATTATTTATAATGTAATTATTTTAAAACTAACACAGGTAACTATTATGTTAATATATTCCAGGCAAAAATTGTACGTCTGTTGTATATAAAAATTATCATCACATTTCTGGCAAAATATGTTCTTGTGCAATTTTACAGGGTAATTTTGACATCTGTGGGTTCAAAATGAAACGTGTATGGCTGTATGTAAGCACAGTATGATAAAAAATGAATTTATTGGCTTTTCTTACTAGATTAATTAATGTTAAAGCAACCCACAGATGCCAAAATTAATTGTAAAATTGCACAAGAACATATTTTGCCAGAAATGTGATGATAACTTTTATACACAACAGACGTACAATTTTTGCCTGGAATATATTTACATAATAGGTACCTGTTAAAATAATTACATTATAAATAATTTGCTTGCATAGCTTGTTACCCCTTTATTACCTTATACCTACACGGAGGTACACTATAATTACAGAAACGTACACCGTAATTTCAGTTTACTTACGAAGTTATCTGCAGGTTGTATACTATCTGCTTGTTACCCCTTTATTACCCCAAACTTAACATATTGTTCCCCTATACCTACACGGAAGTACGCTATAATTACAGAAACGTACACCGTAATTTCGGTTTACTTACGTAGTTGTTTGCGGGTCGTAAAATAAAGCGTTACCAATTTTTTTTGGGGTCAGTAGGTGGAGGCCGCACCTCCATGGTCCCCTGCACTGCCTGTGCAGCCCTGGCTTCCTGCACTGCCGGCGCCACCCACACCATGTCACGTCCCATGTCCTGTCCCCCTGCACGGACCTGGCCCCCCATCCCTCCCCCAAGACCTCCTCCGCTCCACCACCCTCCTGGAATTATGTTTTGTTTTGGTTTTGCCGGGCGTCAGGAGCCGCCCTTAGAGGGGGGGATCTGTCACGATTTGATCTTGTGTCTGTCACGTTTTGGTGTGTTCATGTCATGTTCCATGTCTGTCATCTGATTCCCTGTTTGTCATGTGATCCTGCCATGTGTCTTGTCATTGGTCAATCGTCTGTTCATTGTTCACAGGTGTCCCTTGTCTTGTCATTAGTCTGTGTATGTAAGCCCTCAGTTTTGCCATGTGTCCTGGTCAAGTTTTGTTTCCCTGTAATCACTGTTGGTAAGCGTCATGTTTGTTTTTGAGTTCATGCCACGTCATGTTTTTGTCTTATGCAGAGCCATGGAGAGAAAGAGTTCCGACACGTGCATAGACTGCCATAGTAACTCAGGAATGCGGAAGTACGCGTGTCATGGAGCAGCGATTAGTTCCAAAACACTGATAGTTCCAGCATTGAACCCCATTCATTTTCAGTGCTTCCGAAGTACGCTCGCTCTGTAAATTAATGAAATTAGTATTTTTTTTACTTTTACACACATTAGCCAACCTCTCGTGAATCTAGTCTGTAGTTATATGTTATGTAGCCAGGTTTAGTAAATGTTTATTGGAAGATAATAGGTTATTTGCAGCGATAGCTTACGTGACTAACACTTCACTAACGTAGCTAACTTACGGTAACCTGATGTAAATATTATATAATATTTTTAATAATATTTTATATATTTATATATATATATATATATATATATAATACTATGCATATATATATATATATATATATATATATATATATATTATATGTGTGTGTGTGTGTGTGTGTGGGTTAGGGTTAGTTATGTGTGATTGAAACATGTGTACTGTACACAGTACGTACATGTATTTGTGTGTTTTCTGATGAATGGTAGTCTAAGATTAGGGTAGGATGAAGGGGTACATTAGCCATACTGACTCATTAACTATCTCTCCGGTTTAATTTTATGAAGTTAATATTTACCGAACATTGCTGTAAATATAGTCGTTGCTTTCTACGTTATGGGAGCAGTCTATTTCCCTCCTAAATCATTCATTTGTACATACACAGTGTAATTATATTTTATGCTGGTTGGAATTCTGCACAGATTGCAGACCTCTTTCCGTGATCACGAAGGTAGGCTAATGGCTGAATCGGAATTTATACGCAATATCACGGGAATCAATAGCCTAATACAGCCCAGTTGTGCTAAAGTAAATATCATGAGACGTCCATCATCAGATGAATGACATGGAAAAGTTAAGTTAGAGCCGCTAAAGCCAGTGCTACTACCCATGCGAACATGAACACTAAAGCTTTTCCTTCCAAAAACATAGCCTAAAACGTATCTAAGTTGTCACCCTGCCTCTCCAAATGCAAAACTGACATTAACAAAATGCACTAACAGCTTAAAAAGTACTTGGGTGTGTGTTTTATGTTATAATTTACCGTTTGATAATGCAATCGCTGCTGTCTGTCCATAGAAGAACATGATAGCCCGCGTATGTTTTGGAACTATTGGGGCTTACATGAACCACGTGACAGCCGTCGCGGCGACATCAAAGCGTGTCGCAACTCTCTCTATATACGACTCTGGTCTTATGTTGTGATCATGTTATAATTATAAATAAACTGCTCTTGGGTTCTCTTCAAACTTGCTTCCAGTGGATCCCTTTACACATATTTAACTGATCATTAATTACATGTGTGAAACGGACAATGATGGATTTTGGTGTAATTTGTTTCGAATTGGGACTGGGGAATCACCGGGTCAGTAAGTGAACATGCATATTGCTTGCAAAACAGTAAAAACGTTGAACTTGAGAGAGACAATATCGACATGGAGTCGTCGTCAAATTACAAACACAAAAAAGGCTTTCAAATGTGAAAACGAAAAGAGGAATTCGAAAAATGAATGAGTACATTACCAAAAATAGGAAGCTTCTTTAATCGACAACTTTGCACAGAGGAAAGCCTGGAAAATGCAGCGATAATGTAAGTGAGCATCTTTTTTGTGTCTTTTTTAAGCCTATGTGTGTGTAGTCATAGCAGTGAGTAACAATGTGTTATGGTGCACTGTCACCAGTGTTTTTATTTTTATTTGTTTGTTGTGGTGCGCGTAGGCTACTCTTGATTTTTTCTGTCATCTCATATATAAAAAATAAAATAAAAATCTAATCTCTGTTTATATGCTTTATGATGCTATCCTGTCCTATTCATGATAGCATACTCGTGGCCATTGCATCATCACATGCAGTAGTACAACTAGACTGTGTATGTACAGTAATTATACCAATCATGGACATTTATTACAATCTTTTACATAATGAACCAGTTTGTCTTTTCTTTTTTGAAAGCCTGGCACTTCTGGCAACTCAAGAACTTTAAATAAAGGAAGTTTACAAGTTTGCAACAAATCAAGAGCAGAATCAGAACATGTGTTTGAAACGAGATGAGCAGATTATTATTATTTTTTTTCTCTACATGTGTTTGAAACAAGATGAGCCAGATTTTCTTGTTTTGTTTTTTCTCTTCATGTGTTTGAAACAAGATGAGCCAGACATTTTTTCTTTTGCTTTCTCGGAAGTGTGATTGAATGAAGCAAAGGCATTTTTACATGGTTCTTACTGATTATGTAGTCTACGTCTGCATCTCCCAACAGCGCTCCTGGATCGACAAGACTATCGTTTCCCACTAGAGCGCCAGTCTGAGCATTTACCCTTCAAAGGAGGCAAAGGCAGAGTTTAATCATTAATCTGTATTACAGTTGATGGTCTTTTTGTTTATGACTTTGGCTTTGTGTCAGTCTGGGCTCCCGTTACCTGCCTGTTGAGTTTAATGTTTTGTTTTTGGTTCATGTTACATGTAACTGGTTTAAACAAATAATGAAAATGTCTGGTAATGAAATAATAAAATGAATACAATAAATTGTAATGAAGTGTAATCATTTATCTGAACTTAAAATATATTTTACCATAATCCAAAAAAAGGTACAGCAAACAAAATTAAATAAAAAATAATATCCTTAAAAATATAAGTACTTTTAAAATATACATTTAAATTGCCATTTAAAAAACTGTTCCACTTTCACAGCAACAAATGGCAGACAAAAGTGTTGCGATATTTAACAAAATGCATGAAAAGCTACTAGATATTAACTTCCAAACTAGTCACGATTATCAGATGTTCTCAGATAAACTTTTTGCCAAAGGTAATGAAATGCAGATGATGTTCTCTTAGCACCAAACATACTGGCATAAATATTGATAAAGACAGCAGCAAAACAATCATTCTGATCACATGATCATGTTGAAAATCTTCTTTGGTATTCACTTTTGTAAACATGCCAAGATTACACAGATCAATCTGTTTAATCCTCTATCAATGGTGCTGAAACCTGTGTGATGTCTTGAATCAGAAGACAAAGAGACCCAGATACAAACTGGAGAGAAACTTGTTGAAAAGGATCCAGTAGAATATGACAAACACTGATGTTCCATATACTGATTCAGACAATCACTAAAATTTAAGTCATAGCACCAGTATAATAATTCTTATTTCTTATAGATTTAGTTGCACTTTTATGAGCTCTTTTATGGCTGTTTGTTAGTCTATTGTAAGTGGATGACTTAATAATACTCTGTTGTTTTTCAGATTTATAAATTTAGTTTATGAACACAACTTAAAAAAAGTTTTGAGACGAAAAGGATAAGTTTAGCTTAAGTTTTTTCAAGATGGCGCCTGTGCGAGTGGCATGCCGTCTATCTCTCCTTACCCTGTTTTATTTTTGGCTGTTTTTATGTGCGCTTATACCTTGTTATCATACGGAGCCTGTCGTTTACGATCGTCAGACACTCCTGGACATTCGCAGTTGCTGCATCAACGCTTTTAATGCGGGACTGGGAAATTTCGCAGATAATTCCTACAGGAGCACTCTCGGGACATTCCAGATTTTCTTCGCCGTTGGCCATTGGATGTTAACCCGAGAAAACGGCGGAGAAGACGGGGAAACGCAGCGGAAAACTGGTCAGCCTAAAGATCTATCTGCGAGCCGAGCTTCGAAAGATCTCTACATCTCGGCCATGCACTGAGGATCGATTCCGCTCCGCGGTTCAATATATGGTGGTCCCAACATCTCGTTGGCTCACAGATATTCAGACTAAGTCCCCTATTTCCTCAAATGGCCTGGTTCGTCCACTGCAGGGTTCTGACACACGGATTATTTTACGACCCCGTCAGATGGGAGTAAATTCTTCAAATCTTTGCCCTCTGAGGAAAGCTTCAGCTCCTTACAGCATTCTGCATTCTCCGAAAATGGCGCTGATCAATGCTCACTCCTTGGTCAACAAGACATTTATCCTACATGACTTTATTATATCTAATAACCTTGATTTTATGTTTATCACCGAAACCTGGATGAAGGTAGGAGATTTGAGCCCTTACTCTGATCTTGTTCCAACTGACTATTGTTTTTATAACTCTCCTCGTCCGGTTGGTCGGGGTGGAGGGTTAGCTGTTATTGCCAAAAAAAGTTTTGGAGCACGCTGCCAATTGCTACCATCCATCAACCCTACAAGTTTTGTAGTGCAACTATTAACACTTGACTGGACTCAACCTATCGTCCTAGCCTTAATATATCGACCGCCGCACCTGACGAAGGATTTTATGGAAGAACTCACAGAGCTCGTTGGTGATTTAATTATGACATACGATCGGATTTTATTATTAGGAGACTTTAATGTACATGTATGCTGTGCTTCGGATCACCATAGCATCGGAGTTCTTGAATATTATGGACTCTTTTAATCTGGTGCAGTGGGTTAAAGAACCCACACACAATCGTGGTCACATGTTGGACTTAATTTTGTCTTTTGGACTCTCAATAATTGATACTGAAGTGGTTGAATTACCTATCTCTGATCAATTTTGTCTTTTGGACTCTCAATAATTGATACTGAAGTGGTTGAATTACCTATCTCTGATCATTTTCCTATCATGTTTAAAATGTCTCTTCCAGCTATTAATTACAACACTGTCTCTGATTTAAAACAAGTTCGAGCGTATTCACCGCGATTTCTCGAGGCCTTTACTGAACGTTATAATGAATTCATCTCTTCAGTGTCCTATGAAATTGTAGTTTCAGATCTAGATGTTGAGCACCATCTTGAATCTTTAAACACTACTTGGTTAGATATATTAAATGTTGTTGCACCCTATAGGCTCCAAAAGCTGAAACGAAAGTCTGCGCCATGGATAGATCAAGATATTCGCTCTCTGAGACAATCTTGTAGGAAGGCAGAAAGGAAATGGAAGAGAGACAAACTTCAAATATCCTTTATCATTCTTAAAAAGTGTCTTTGGACATATCAAAGTGCAGTTAAGAAAGCTAAGTCTCTTTATTTTTTTACTTTAATCGAGGAACACCATCAAACTCCTAGAGTTCTTTTTTCAATTATTAATTCAATACTACATCCTGCTGTACAGACCTTCCGTAATCCTAATACAGCTTTATGTGAAAACTTTTTAAATTATTTTAACACTAAAATTATAAATCTAAGAGCTCAAATACAGGACACTAGTGGTAATAATCTGATATCAACGAGTCCATTAGCCTCTTGGACTACTTTTAATTCTATTTCCTTAGAATCACTAAAGGATATAGTTGTAAAATTAAAAACCTCTTCAAGTCCCCTCTACATTGTGCACCCTCGCTATCTGAAGTTATTAATTGATATTGTAGGACCTAGCCTTGTAACTTTAATTAATAAATGCTTGCAGTCAGGGTTAATCCCTGATAGCTTAAAAAGGGCCACAGTGACTCCGGTGCTAAAGAAACCCACACTCGATACATCTATATTAGCACATTTTTGCCCTGTGTCTGTCCTTCCTTTCATTTCCAAGGTGATGGAAAGAATTGTCTCTCTGCAACTTCAGTCATTTGTATCTACTAATCATATCTATGAGATCTTTCAATCAGGTTTCAAATCTCTACATAGTACTGAAACGGCCCTTGTAAGAGTCCTAAACGATATTTTAATGATTACTGATTCGGGAGCTTCGGTCATTCTAATTATGCTGGACTTGTCTTCAGCTTTTGATACTGTTGACCATGGAATTCTCATTTCCCGCCTGGAGTCTTATATAGGACTAGGAGGAGCGGTGTTAAACTGGTTTAAATCTTACCTAACTAACAGAACTTTGTCTGTTAAAATTGGAAATTTTACTTCATCATTACACAAGCTATCATGTGGCGTACCACAGGGATCTGTTCTTGCACCCACTATTTTCTATGTATTTACTTCCCTTGGGATCCATTTTTAGGAAACATAATGTAGCCTTCCATTGTTATGCTGATGACATGCAAATTTATCTGCCGTTGACCAGTGGTAATGAGAATGGAGTTAGTAAATTATCAGCGTGTTTCAATGATGTAAAGGCATGGCTCTCAAAAAACTTTCTTTTTCTGAACTCAGACAAATCGGAAGCGATTGTTTTTCGCCCCTCTGAACATAGTAGACAACATTTACCTAACCTTGATCCTTTAAACCTTACTATCTCAGCAAAAGTGCGTAACTTAGGTGTGGTAATAGATAACAGCTTAAAATTTGATAGGCAAATTGCCTCGGTAGTGGGCTCGAGTTTCTTTCACCTTCGCTCCTTTTCCAAAATAAAATCTTGCCTATCCAATGCCTCTCTAGAAGTTGCTATTCACGCCTTTATAACATCCAGGCTAGATTACTGCAACTCTCTATATTATGGGGTTTCTAAGAGTCAAATCTCTCGTTTACAAGTTGTTCAGAATGCAGCAGCACGCTTGTTGAAGGGTGGGAAAAAATTTGATCATGCGACACCGCTTCTGAGATCCCTTCACTGGTTACCTGTTCAATATAGAATAGAGTATAAAATTTTACTATTAGTTTACAAATCCTTAAATAATCTTGCACCAACTTATTTAGTGGATCTACTTCACCCATATACTGCAAATCGAGAATTGAGATCAGCAAACAAATCCCTCCTTCTGATTCCTAGAACCCGCTTGAAAAAGAGGGGAAATAGAGCTTTTGAAGTGGTGGGCCCCACACTATGGAATAAGCTCCCAATTAAACTTAAAATGGCTTCCACTCTATCTGAGTTTAAAACAGCGCTAAAAACTCATTTATTTGGATTAGCTTTTATTATGTAATACTTGATTGATTTTATTTTATTTTAATGTACCATATTTGACTGACGATTGAAATGTGTTGTGCAATGTGTATTGTATTGTGATTACTGTACAGCACTTTGGTCGGCCGAAAGCCGAAAGTAAACGTGCTCTAGAAATAAACAAACTTGAACTTGAACTTGAAGTTTTTACAGATAAGTGTCAATAGAACAAAATGCAATTGCAAAATGCTTGACAGTAACTCAATGATTTTTCATCAAGCTGCAGTGTTTTTAATTCATTTCCTTCCTTGAAAAACTTCCTCATACCCACAAAACCATATCCTCCTTCTCACAACTAAGCTTAAAGACATGCAACAATGGGAGGACATCATTGCTGTATTGCATTGTTGTCACCGAACATTTGTGAATATCTGAGATGTAACTGATGATTAAATCTGAAACTAAACCCACTTTTAGCTGTAATCTTATTTTACAGTTTTTTTCAATTGCTAACAAGCGCTTACCCATACTTCAGATACTTTTTCTAAACTCTTAACACAGACTCACACATATAAAACACAATTGGCCAAATGGATAATTTTCTTCTCAAAAACACATTTTGTTAAATATATACTAACTCTTCATTTCAAAACAGAACACATCTTTCTCTGCACACACTAACTTTACCAAAACACTGGAAATCTGACTCAAAATGAAATTATTCTGTCAAAGAATAACACTTGTTTTCACTTCACAAAGTACATGCAGTCAATCAAAGTACACCAGGTTTCAAAATACTGGCTATTGTTGACATTACAAAAACTGCATAGACTTTTATGTTTCGGTTTTATAGGTATTTGCATGCAAAACCTAACCTCTCACTGCATCTCTCACTGCTCCTGCATCTCTCACTGCATCTCTCTCACTGCTCTTGCATCTCTCACTGCATCTCTCACTGCATCTCTCACTGCATCTCTCACTGCATCTCTCACTGCATCTCTCACTGCATCTCTCACTGCATCTCTCACTGCATCTCTCACTGCATCTCTCACTGCATCTCTCACTGCATCTCTCACTGCATCTCTCACTGCATCTCTCACTGCATCTCTCACTGGATCTCTCACTGGATCTCTCACTGCATCTCTCACTGCATCTCTCACTGCATCTCTCACTGCATCTCTCACTGCATCTCTCACTGCATCTCTCACTGCATCTCTCACTGCATCTCTCACTGGATCTCTCACTGGATCTCTCACTGCATCTCTCACTGGGCCTGCTCTTCTCCCTGGACCCCTTGCTCTTATTCTTCCTCGTCCATACATTACAGTGTTTGTCTTTTTCTGTTTCTGTTTCCGAAAACATCGCTCCTCAAAGTCCTCCTTTTACTGTATAAGTGTCAATGTAATAGAAAAAATAACCCCTGCCACTGAGACTGAGCCAGACTGGAATCAGTTGTGGTTGGCCCAGTTTACCCAACATAAATCAGCTGTGTGTCAATAATTCAATGGTTTGTTTATTTTCAGCTGAAATATATAAATATATTGTTTTTGAACTGATATCATTGCAGAACAAGAAGTTTTTATACTGTATCTAAGGTTTGGAATATTGTTTTTGCTATTGTGGGATGGTGTGTGTTAACATTTGTAAATACTACAAAAACAATCCATTATTTTGTTGGGAGGTATAGCTTGTCTGTTAAGAAAATGTAAGCATTGTGGAAATGTGTTCACTGACTGCATATTGTGTGAAAACGACATGAAATGTGTGAATGGTATGGTCACAAAAGACCGATGCTGTGCTAACTGTGTTTAGAGTTTTGAAAATGTGACAACTGATTGGACAAATGCTTGTTAGCGAATGAAAAAAACTGTAAAGCAAAAGCAATCTCACCTCCTTTACTGTTTACTACAGGAGGTGCAGTAGAAACTCGGTATGATAGAACAGAATTTTTTTACAGTATTGCTTACAATGAACAAAATATCCATGAAACACACAAGAGCATTCTGAACAAAAAAGCAACAGCAAAAAGCCCAGATAAAAAGGGGGGGGGGGGGGGGATGGGGGACTAAAAAAAGCACAAAATTACTGTATCTAATCTCTGTGATTTTCAGGGTTAGGCCACATGTTTTCATCAACATCACATCTGGTATTATCCAAGGCGATGCACCTGGGATAAAACCGCTTGGTATTGCACCTCACTACACCTCTCACTGCACCTCTCACTGCACCTCTCACTGCACCTCTCACTGCATCTCTCACTGCTCCTGCATCTCTCACTGCATCTCTCACTGCTCCTGCATCTCTCACTGCATCTCTCTCACTGCTCTTGCATCTCTCACTGCATCTCTCACTGCATCTCTCACTGCTCCTTGTCTCTCACTGCTCCTGCATCTCTCACTGCATCTCTCACTCCTCCTGCATCTCTCACTGCATCTCTCACTGCTCCTGCATCTCTCACTGCATCTCTCACTGCATCTCTCACTGCTCCTGCATCTCTCACTGCATCTCTCACTGCTCCTGCATCTCTCACTGCATCTCTCACTGCTCCTCGTCTCTCACTGCTCCTGCATCTCTCACTGCATCTCTCACTCCTCCTGCATCTCTCACTGCATCTCTCACTGCTCCTGCATCTCTCACTGCATCTCTCACTGCATCTCTCACTGCATCTCTCACTGCTCCTGCATCTCTCACTGCATCTCTCACTGCTCCTCGTCTCTCACTGCTCCTGCATCTCTCACTGCATCTCTCACTGCATCTCTAACTGCTCCTGCATCTCTCACTGCTCCTCGTCTCTCACTGCTCCTGCATCTCTCACTGCATCTCTCACTGCATCTCTAACTGCTCCTGCATCTCTCACTGCTCCTGCATCTCTCACTGCTCCTGCATCTCTCACTGCTCCTGTATCTCTCACTGCTCCTGCATCTCTCACTGCTCCTGCATCTCTCACTGGATCTCTCACTGGATCTCTCACTGGATCTCTCACTGGATCTCTCACTGCATCTCTCACTGCATCTCTCACTGCATCTCTCACTGGATCTCTCACTGGATCTCTCACTGGATCTCTCACTGGATCTCACACTGGATCTCTCACTGCATCTCTCACTGGGCCTGCTCTTCTCCCTGGACCCCTTGCTCTTATTCTTCCTCGTCCATACATTACAGTGTTTGTCTTTTTCTGTTTCTGTTTCCGAAAACATCGCTCCTCAAAGTCCTCCTTTTACTGTATAAGTGTCAATGTAATAGAAAAAATAACCCCTGCCACTGAGACTGAGCCAGACTGGAATCAGTTGTGGTTGGCCCAGTTTACCCAACATAAATCAGCTGTGTGTCAATAATTCAATGGTTTGTTTATTTTCAGCTGAAATATATAAATATATTGTTTTTGAACTGATATCATTGCAGAACAAGAAGTTTTTATACTGTATCTAAGGTTTGGAATATTGTTTTTGCTATTGTGGGATGGTGTGTGTTAACATTTGTAAATACTACAAAAACAATCCATTATTTTGTTGGGAGGTATAGCTTGTCTGTTAAGAAAATGTAAGCATTGTGGAAATGTGTTCACTGACTGCATATTGTGTGAAAACGACATGAAATGTGTGAATGGTATGGTCACAAAAGACCGATGCTGTGCTAACTGTGTTTAGAGTTTTGAAAATGTGACAACTGATTGGACAAATGCTTGTTAGCGAATGAAAAAAACTGTAAATTGAATTATCTGAGAGACTGCACAATAATTAGGATACTATGTTTTGTGCCTTGTGGAATCCAACAATAGTTTTGTAAAGATTTGCAAACATTTCTTCACTGTCATTGATGTCCTGTGTCAACAGTTGAAATAGCACATGTAGAGAGACACAAACGCACTGATCGCTGACTCGATCAAGTTAATAATATTTTAAATTGAGAGCATAACATATTTTAATAAAATAAAAAGAGGCATAAGTAATACAAAACCAGCCATAAAGTGAACAAGATATTACAAACAACTAGACTGTGTATGTACAGTAATTATACCAATCATTGACATTTTATTACAATCTTTTACATCAAAATACAGTTTATATATATATATATATATATATATATATATATATATATATATATATATATATATATATATATATATATATATATATATATATATATATATATATATATAATCCTGGCACTTCTAGCAACTCAAGAACTTAAAAAAACGAAGTTTACATTAGCAACAAATCAAGAGCAGAATCAGAACATGTGTTTGAAACAAGATGATCAGATTATCTTGCTGGGTTTTTTTTTATGGTTCACAGAGATATGTTGATTCTATTCATTTTTTACAAGCAGTTTTCCTTTTTCAGACATTTTGTCTTTTGCTTTCTCAGAAGTGTGATTGAATGAAGCAAAGGCGGTTTTGCACGTATCTCTAAGTGGTTATGTAAAATATCTTTCATACTCTATTGTGTTGTTCATGAGGAAGTTTGATTATCTTTCCCAGCACTGTGTACAAACTGATGTTAATACTTTAATGTACACATAATAATGTTGACAACTTTACAATGGAAATAAAGCCTAAATGGCTAGAATTTAATTCAGCTTGAATCAAAATGTTTCACAAATCTGAATTCTAATAAAACACTTAAATTGCATTTAATAATTAATCCTCACTTTCATTACATCTTCAGTCCACATACTGTGAGTCTTACTGACTTAGTAAAGCATGGTGGCTTTATCTTCCAGCCATAAATACTGTATAACTAAGTATAACCAATATAAGTATAACCAGTGGACAGAGAGACGATAGATGTGGTATATATGAAAGTGGTCAGTACAAAATGCCAAGGCTATAAATGCAACTTGCCAATGACAACAATAATTCTGTTTATAAATATAGAAACAAAGCTACCAATAAACAAGGAAATGAAAAGTAATAAATAAAAATAAAAACCAACCCAAGAAATTGCCATTACTGTGTTAAAGGTATATGTAACAAACTTTATTTTTATTTTGTACCAGTAGAGAGTTTACTGTAATATAATGCTTTCCAAAAAGTAAATGTCAGTGATGTTGCAGAAAAACACACAGTTGCACAACACTCTGTCCGATAACTGATGTCAACTTATTCGACCAACCGATTAAAGGTGAATTGCGCAACATTTCATGTTAAAAATACCTAATGTCTCTACTGCTAAAATGACTTACTACCACAACAAAATTAACAATTCTTCTGACTCTCGCATGCTTTTTAAAACCTTCTCCTCTCTTCTCAACCCTCCTCCTCCTCCTCCTTCATCAACCCTAACAGCTGACGACTTTGCCACATTCTTCATTCATAAAACATCTACCATCAGCGGCCAATTTAACAATCCACAAACTGACACACACATTTTACCAACTAACACACACATTCTACCCTCATTCTCTCTGCTTTCAGAGGCAGAAGTATCCAAACTACTCCTTTCCAATCGCCCTACTACCTGTCCGCTTGATCCTATTCCTACTAACCTACTTCAAGCCATTTCCTCCTCAGTCATACCCGCACTCACTCACATCATAAACACCTCTCTTCACACTGGTACCTTTCCCACAGCATTTAAGCAGGCTCGGGTAACCCCACTGCTTAAGAAACCTACTCTTAATCCAGCACATCTGGATAATTACAGACCGGTATCCCTTCTTCCATTCGTCGCGAAGACACTTGAACGAGTTGTTTTCAACCAGATCTCTTCCTTTCTCACACAGAACAACCTCCTGGACAACAATCAGTCTGGTTTCAAAAGTGGACACTCAACTGAGACTGCGCTGCTCTCAGTAATCGAAGCCCTGAAACTGGCAAGAGCAGCTTCCAAATCCTCAGTTCTCATCCTGCTAGATCTGTCTGCTGCCTTTGACACAGTTAACCACCAGATCCTCCTGTCAATCCTAAAGATGAAGGGAATCTCGGGAACTGCACTCCAATGGTTCAAGTCTCACCTCTCAGGTAGGTCCTTCAGGGTATCGTGGAGGAGTGAGGTGTCGAAGTCACAACATCTACCTACTGGGGTGCCTCAGGGCTCAGTGCTTGGACCACTTCTCTTCTCCATCTACATGACATCACTAGGAACTGTGATTCAGAAACATGGCTTTTCCTATCACTGCTACGCGGATGATACACAACTCTACCTCTCATTCCAGCCTGATGATCCGACGGTAGCTGCTCGCATCTCAGCTTGCCTGACAGACATCTCTGACTGGATGAAAGACCACCATCTTCAACTTAACCTTGCGAAGACTGAGCTACTTGTTATCCCGGCCAAACCAACACTTTGTCACAACTTCACTATTCAACTAGGCCCGTCATCCATAACTCCATCACGGTCAGCCAGGAACCTTGGAGTTGTTATTGATGATCAATTGAACTTCACAGACCACATTACTAAAACTGCCCGGTCCTGCAGATTTGCTTTGTACAACATTAGGAAGATCAGGCCCTTCCTATCAGAGCATGCTACACAACTCCTTGTTCAAGCGCTTGTTCTATCCAGACTGGACTATTGCAATGCTCTCCTGGCTGGTCTTCCAGCTTGCACGATCAAACCTCTGCAGCTAATCCAAAATGCTGCAGCTAGAGTGGTCTTTAACGAGCCGAAGAGAGCACACGTCACTCCTCTCCTCACAAAATTGCACTGGCTGCCAGTTGCAGCTCGCATCACATTCAAGTCACTGACGCTTGCTTACAGAACAACCACTGGCTCTGCTCCCTTTTACCTAAACTCATTACTTCAGACTTATGTCCCATCCAGAAATTTACGCTCTACAAGTGAACGTCGTCTTGTGGTGCCACGTCAAAGAGGCACAAGATCTCTTTCTCAGACCTTTACCATGACTGTTCCCTGCTGGTGGAATGACCTACCTAACTCAACCAGATCTGCTGAGTCCGTAGCCATTTTCAAGAAACGGTTGAAGACGCATCTCTTTCGGCAGCACTTGTTCCAGTAATACTAACACTTTCTCTTCTCTTCCTTTCTGTTATATAAAAAAAAAAAAAAAAAAAAAAAAAATTTACGGATTCTACGTTGGATTAAACTGGAAAGGTTATAGCACTTACATTTTGTTGTCCTGCTGTTAGTTTAACTGCTTCTATGGTTCTCATTTGTAAGTCGCTTTGGATAAAAGCGTCTGCTAAATTCAATTCAATTCAATTCAAGTTTATTTGTATAGCGCTTTTCACAATACACATTGTCTCAAAGCAGCTTTACAGAAAGTGCATTTCAGAAATGTACAAAGAAAAATACAGTTAGTTAATCATGTATAAATTTAGGCATAACATATCGCCGGTGTTTAGTCGTCTCTTCACAGGCGTCGAGTCGTCTCTCCACAGGCGTTTAGTCGTCTCTCCACCGGCGTTTAGTCGTCTCTCCACAGGTGTTGGGGCATCTGAAGTCTTCGTGAGAGGCTGGATACAAACTGGAGCTGACGAACGCTATTTACCTCGGGACTAGCGTCCCGAGATAACAGCAGAAAGACAGATGGGAAATAATTAGCATAGCTGATGTTCATAATATTAATGCATTCGAACTGATTCAGAAGTAGTATAAAAGGTAAGCATTAAGTGAATGCTTGGTTAAAGAGATGCGTCTTTAATCTAGTTTTAAACTGGGACAGCGAGTCTGAGTCTCGAACAATATCAGGAAGGCTATTCCAGAGTTTAGGAGATAAATGTGAGAACGCCCTCCCTCCTTTAGTAGACTTAGATATCCTAGGAACGACCAGAAGCCTCGAATTTTGTGATCTTAAAGAGCGCAATGGATTGTAGGGCGATAGAAGGTCTGTTAAATACACAGGAGCTAAACCATTTAGAGCTTTATAAGTCAATAGTAATACTTTGTAATTGATACGGAACTTAATAGGTAACCAGTGTAGAGATGATAAAATTGGTGATCATATAAAATATGATCATATTTTCTTGATCTAGTAAGAACTCTAGCGGCTGCATTTTGCACTAACTGAAGCTTGTTTATTGAGGATGCAGGACAACCAGCTAATAAAGCATTACAGTAATCTAGTCTCGAGGTCATGAATGCATGAACTAACTTTTCTGCATCTGAAACAGATAGCATGTTACGTAGCTTAGCAATGTTTCTAAGGTGGAAAAAGGCTGTTCTTGTAACATATGATATATGATTTTCGAAAGTCAAGTTGCGGTCTAGTATAACACCCAGGTCTTTTACTGTAGTGGATAAAGTAACAGGACATCCTTCTAAATTAAAGTTGTATTGTAAGGGATTTTGTGGGTAGTTTTTTGGACCAATAAGTAATACCTCCGTTTTATCTGAATTTAATAGCAGGAAATTACACGTCATCCAGCATTTTATATCTTTTAGACACTCTGTCAAGTTAGATAAGTTAGTGTTTTCATCTGGTCGTGATGAGATATATAATTGAGTGTCATCAGCATAACAGTGAAAATTAATTCCATGTTTTCTTATAATATTACCAAGTGGCAGCATATATATTGAGAATAGCAGAGGGCCTAGGACAGATCCTTGCGGCACTCCATAGTCTACTGATGTTATCTTTGATTTTTCCCCATTTAAACAGACGAAATGGTAACGGTCTGATAAGTACGATCTAAACCAGCTTAATGCCTGTCCCTGAACACCAGTGTAGTTTTGTAGTCGATCTAAGAGTATTTTATGATCTATAGTGTCGAACGCAGCACTAAGATCAAGTAGAACTAGTATTGAGATACAGCCTTGGTCAGAGGCTAAGAGTAAATCATTTGTAATTTTAACTAGCGCAGTTTCTGTGCTATGATGCGGTCTGATTCCCGACTGAAATTTTTCGTAGATATCATTTTCTTGCAAGAAAGAGTATAATTGAGCGGACACAATTTTTTCTAGTATTTTAGACATAAATGGAAGATTTGAGATGGGTCTGTAATTTGCTAGGTTATTTGGATCTAATTGCGGTTTCTTAATGAGAGGTTTTATTACTGCCAGCTTGAATATTTTTGGAACGTGACCTAAAAATAAAGACGAGTTAATAATATTGAGAAGAGGCTCTTCCACTACAGGTAACACTTCTTTAAGTAGTTTAGTGGGTATTGGATCTAATAAACATGTTGTTGGTTTAGATACAATGATAAGTTTATTTAGTTCTTCCTGTCCTATAGTTGTAAAGCGGTGTAGTTGTTCTAGAGGGGCCATAATTGAGGCCGAGTCATAAGACACCATAGAGGATTGTACATTTACAATTGTGTTTCGGATGCTTTCTATTTTCTCATTGAAGTAATTCATAAAATCATTACTTCTATATTGTAACGGAATATTTTGCTCTGGAGATGTCTGATTATTTGTTAGTCTAGCCACGGTGTTAAATAAAAACCTTGGATTATTTTGGTTATTTTCAATTAGTTTGCGGATATGCTCAGCCCTGGCTGATTTTAGAGCCCTTTTATAACGTGACATACTGTCTTTCCACGCGATTCTGAAGACCTCTAAATTAGTTTGTTATAGAAAAAACTCACAGGAATGGCTTTAAGCTAAAAATTTCAAACTTCAATGACTTTTTATTCATTGAGTCAAATATCTTGACAACCTGTTTTTATTTTGCTGCGATTCAAACATTTAAATTATTCTCCAAGATTGCCGTTTCTAAGATAACATTTTAGCATCCGTTAAATTAAGAGCATTCTGAAATCATATCCAAATATTATGCATATTTTAACCCATACATGCTTAAACAATTGTCTGATGGGCTGAATGCGCCCTTCTCTGATCACTGAGATTGCCTCTATAATCCTGTACAGTAAAATAAATAAGAGGGATTTGGGATCGAATTTGAGACTGGGAACGTGACGTCATGCGCGTTCACGCTCACCAGGCGATGTCTCGGTTTGTTATTGTTAAGGCTCGGTTATACTCCAGTTTGGGGGCGTACAAAAACAGCTGCGGACGGCGCGGACTCGGACTGCTTGTGTTTATACTGTCTGCTGAGGTCCGCTCAGTGAAAGCGTTCCACACATGCGCAGTAGATCGGCAGGGACAGTAGCAAAGACGCGCTCACAACCAGTTCAAGAGGGAAACAATACGGGAACACACATTCTACCACCTGCTGCACCGCTCATTCTCTTCAGCCTCTTCTTTGCCAGGACAAACCGGTCTCTAAGATATTTCCACTTCTGCCGACACATACTTTCTAAGTTAAACTCTGGCTAATTTCCCTCCAGAATTATTGCACATCTGGCTGTCTTTATGATCCTTTAATGATGGGTTGTAGAGGTGCGGTAGCGACGGACTTCTTCGCACAGCCCCTTCGAAATCGACGTCCATTTTTTTCCCCAGTGCTTTCGCGATTTTAATCTAGTAGTGGCCGCGCATACTTTGACCGCGCGGTCACAAAAAATGGAGGCACACGGACGTCCGCAAGGAACCTCCGGGCAGACCCTCCGATGACGATTTTTACGTCACACAGACCCTAGCGGACCCTCGTGCAATTGCGGACGCGGAAAGTATAACACTAGCTTTAGCCGCCATTCTCGTATCAGCGAAGACAACTCGAGCGACAAAACTTTAGTCAACTTTCGACAAAAGTAGAAGATGGATTCAAAGAGACCGGCTTGTAGTTCATTCCAAACCCCAACGCAAACTCCACGTAAGACAAAGAAAAGAAAACTTTTTGTCTAGTTATTGACCAAAAGGGCCAAATTGGAGTCAGACAGGCGTCGGAATAAGACGAGAGTCAACATCGGGAAGGCTTTCAACAAATGGATAGATCTCCGGTCTGCTCTAGGGCTCAAACGGGATCCTCAGTTGGCTGTTTTCTTGATAAAACGGTAAGATATAGCCCAGTCTCTAATGATACGGCAAATCTATGACAACAAATGACGATGCGTAAAATGTGTAATGCTTTAGCGTAAGCTAGATAAATGTACAATCAGAATTGATTTGACTAACGTTACCATTGTCAGTGAACAGGTTCATAAACTAGGAATTGTCTTCGGAAGAATAGTAACGTTACAACATGAAACATAAAACATGTCCCATAAAAGATGCTAACTATGTTTTTGTGTATGGCCTACCGGTAGCCTCTGTGTCCTTTGCTAACGTCCTTTGCCTGCGCTCTGCTCTTCTATCTTCTTCCATCATATTACTTTAGACTTTGCATCATAGTCTTTAAACGCCGCCGTTCGTACTCAGTTATTAAGGTCCTGGTAGGCAGAACAGGAACATTCCGATAGCCTCCTCCATGCTGGTTTGTTGTTGTTGTATGTGGTGCCGCCGCCGCCGTGCTTGCCTCACTCCCTTACCCCTCGGTTGCTATGGCCACTTGGCCAGTGCGAAGCAAAACCGAGTTTGGGGGAGAGTAGTTCTTAGAACTGTTTAGAAGTGGACAGTTCCTATAACTAAGTTCCTATAACTACTTGTTATGAAAGCGGATATAGTGCCATTTGATTGTTTATTAGACATTTGAGTGTACTTTGTTGACCAACTGTGTATGGTATGATTATTATTTTAAGCTTTTACAAATAATAACTTATATTGTTCATGAACGTGTTTCCATAATGGATACAGTAAACACATAAAACAGTTCAACATGGAGATAGATGGAAACAAAAACCGAAGTTTTCTTCTACCCCCGTTTTCCCCTCACACATAAGTGTGTAATTTACTCAAATGCCTTTCCTTTCATATATTTACATTGACTTGCAGATTTATAACTTTATTACCTCTGAAGACATTATGACTGTAAACAAAAGATTTGTGCGGCTGACGCTCCTTTGGTTATGAACAGCTCGTGCTCGTGCAAGCGTGCGTGTACGTGTGTTCCATGAGCGTGCACACCTCTGGTTGCAGTTTCGCTTGTCGCCAGAGGGGGTGTAGTTCTGCAAAAACTCAGAGACCTGCGCTATGCACCTTTAACATTAAGAATTTGTAGTTCCCCTTCAGTCGCTCACGTTCGACGTGACGTCTGCCTAACTGCCTAGATCCTTGGCAGTTTGCCTATAAGAAAGGCTGTAGCACTGAAGATGCAGTTGCTGCTTTAGTACACATCATCTCTAAACATGTAGATAAACCTAAAACAGTTGTAAGAACTTTGTTTTTAGACTTTTCTTCTGCATTCAACACATTACAGGTTGACAGACTGGTGTCAAAACTTGCACGGTTGAACGTTAACCCCTATCTGGTCCAGTGGTATACTTCATTTCTCACTGAAAGAGTTCAGAGAGTCAAAGTGAATGAAACTGTGTCGTCTGCAATCATCACAAATGTCGGAGTCCCGCAAGGTTGCGTTAGTTCTGCCGTACTTTTCACCTTATATACAGATGACTGTCGATCTGATATGTCAAATCAGTATATTTTGAAATATTCTGATGACACTGTTTTAATATCTGCGATAAATGATTCGGATGGTCCTGAGTTTCATCAACAAGGTGTGACTAAACTGATTGAGTGGTGTGAGAATAATGCTCTTGTAATTAATACTAGTAAAACCGAGGAGATCGTATTTGGGTCTGTAGCCGATGTAATGCCTGTTTTTATTCACAAGGAGGAAATTGGATCGGTCAAGACGTATAAATACTTAGGAGTGACTATAGACAACATGCTGTCATGGAAAGATCACATTGACACACTATGTAAAAAAACAAAGCAGAGAATCTATTTTCTTCGTCGTCTCAGATCATTTGGAGTAAGAAAACAGATCCTTCTACTGTTCTATAGGTCTGTGATAATGAGCATATTGCAATACTGCAACTCTATTTGGTATAAAAGCTTGTCTGTTGTGCTGAAAACAAAGCTGCATCATCAACTAAAAATTTGCTCAAAGATTGTAGGTCAGCCCCTTGAGAAGCTCTACGACTCAGCCTATCATAACAACTTGCTAAGGCTAGCCAGCATTATAACTTCTAACCCTATGCATATTCTGCATAAAGAATTTGAACTTTTACCATCAAAGAGGAGGTATAGGGTGCCCAGATTTAATAAAGTAAGGCTGAAACACTCTTTTGTGCACCAGGCTATCCTAGCGTTGAACAAAAACATTCAGTCAGAGATCAAGAGTATCGTGAAGGTGTTAGATGTATAAGTGTTATATTATTTTGAATGTATAATACGTGATGTGTAAGTGTATGTCGATGTAGCATGTACGTGGTATGTATGTTGTATTATTTTGAAGGTATAACATGTGATGTGTAAGTGTATGTCACTGTAGAATGTATGTTAGATGTTGTAGACATCTGTACACTGTTATGCAAGAAAAATTTCAGACTCGTCTGACAATAAAGTATAAAGTAAAGTAAAGTAAAGTAAAGGAGCCCTATCAACTTCGAGTGTCTACAGAACAAGCCAATGAACGTTGGCGTGCGTGAAACGCGTCACGCGCCCCGCCCCGCAGCGCGGGTATAAACAGGAAGCGGACGCACGCACTCATTGTCTTTCGCTTCGGAGCCGAGCTTTCGTTTTGACTCTGAGTTTCTGCAGACTGCTGCATCGATTGTTGAAGACTTCAAAGAGAATACTCTGTTCCAGTGCTGGTGTGACGGCGCGATCAGCGGTGGCCGCGAGCATTACAGCTCACAACTGCTGTTTTCACAGCATTGCTTGTGTGTGTGTGTGTCTGTATGTGTCGGTCTCGGTGGGCGTTCCTCTCGTGAGTGTGTACCCCGATTACACCGCGGCTATCCCTGGGTGCTTCAGCACTGAGAGAGTTATTTTTTTCTCTTTATATTTTTTTGTTTTCAACTAAAAGAGCAACACAAGCGTGACGCTGCGTCCTTTTCAGGATGACATTCCGCTTGTGCGTTTCTGGGTGCGGTTGTTCCCTGGCGCCAGCAGACGGCCACAATTGTTGCCTCTCGTGTTTGGGCATTCAGCACGCTGAAGCAGCTTTTGTGAATAGTTCATGTTCTCATTGCGGGAATATGACTATGGCAGCGCTTAGATCAAGACTCGCTTACCTCAAGGGAGGTGCAGTCCCCTCGCCTATGCCCAGATCTAGTGTTTATTCTGGACCTCAGAATGGACCTACTTTTGCGCATGGTCAGGGTGATCTGAGGATTACCGTGAGGGCTTCCCCGCCGAGGCAATCTCCGTGGGCCCCTCACGCCTCTCAAGCGCTGCCGCCGTTGGAGCCCCCAAACGAACGCACTGGCCCCTCTCGTTGTCGGCCAGCCGTGTCCTTTGGGGCCCCACCTGACGATCAGATGTCGATCGCAGCATCGGAGGGGGAGCTCAGTCCTCTGGAGATGAGGATTCGGCTGCGTTACCCCTCTCTGGGAGTGTGGCGTTGCCCGAGTCAGATCCAGAATGGGCGGCTATGCTTTCCCGGGCCGCCGAGAGGGTCGGGCTTGTGTGGAACCCTCCACCACGTCCCGAGCCTTCTCGGTTGGACGATTGGTATCTCGGGGCGGGCCGTGCTGGTTCTCAGCGCTCCGCCCCAGTGCCATTCTTTCCGGAAGTGCATTAGGAGCTTACTAGGACGTGGAAGGCGCCGTATAGTGCCAGAAGCTGTCCTAGTGGCTCCTCCCTCCTCACCACCCTCGACGGCGGGGCGGCTAAGGGGTATGTGGATGTTCCCCCGGTGGAGCGTGCCGTCTCGATGCAATTGTGTCCGGCGTCCGCTTCCTCCTGGCGGGGCAATCCACGCCTCCCGTCCAAGGCTGCAGAGCCTGTGGACAGGCTGCTTCTGCCCTCCATGCCATAGCGCTTCTACAGGTCCATCAGGCCCAGGCGCTCATTGACATGAACGAGGGTGGTTCTGACCCAGAGCTCCTCCGGGAGCTCCGTGTGGCAACCGACCTCGCTCTCCGAGCGACGAAGGAAACTGCACGTTCAGTCGGTCAGGCGATGTCCACCTTGGTGGTCCAGGAGCGCCACCTCTGGCTCAACCTCGCGGATATGAGGGACACCGATAAATGTCGGTTCCTGGATGCCCCTCTTCCCAGGTTGGGTTATTCGGCGACGCGGTCGAGAGCTTCGCCCAACAGTTCTCAGCCGCCCAGAAGCAGACGGAGGCCATCCGACACATCCTGCCCCTGCGGACCGCTGCTGCTCCCTCCGTCCGCCGGCCGCAGCTCCTCCGTCCGCTCGTCGCCGAGGTCGACCTCCTGCGGCGTCCTCCGCTCCCGCTAAGCCTTAGCAGCAGCAGCCACCTTCCAGGCTTCGGCGTGGGGCAGGCCGCAGGAAGTTGACCATGCCCGTCCAGCCCGCTGCCAAACCAGGAGGCAAGCGCAGGTTCTAACGACCCTGAGACGGGCGACCCAGAGTGAATCAAGTTGCTCTTCAGGAGGTGGTGAAGGCACCGCTCCTTCCCCCGGTGGATGGCCGGGTGGAGAATCTTTGTTTCCTTTTCTGTTCCGCCACTGACCCACGGGCCAGTGGTACCCTCATTTTCAACTAAAGAGCAATTCTGAAACCTCTGGGTCCCAAGAGGGCGCGCTTGGCGGTCGACGACGCTATGCCTTGTCACCCTCGAGCCCCTCTTCTTCGCCAGCGAGCAGCAGTGGCTGTGTTCTGGACGCACTGACGCTTCCGCACACTCACTCTGCCATTCGACGGAAGCAGGTACGTGTTGCACCACACACTCAGACCCCACTCCGGGCCGCTATACCGTCCGAGTCGGGTCCCTGCATTCCGCCGCGCTGCCCCACCCCGGGTATGTCTGTGGTGCCGTTGATTCCGCTTGCACGGTGTCTGGGAGCCTGGCTAGCGCTTCCCAGCCCGTCTCGCTGGCTCATCCGTACTGTCAGACTCGGCTATGCGATTCAGTTCGCCCGGCGTCCCCCTGTATTCAGGGGCGTTCTGTTCACCCGTGTTCTGGCGGACAGTGCCCCTGTGCTCAGGGCAGAGATCGCAGTCCTACTGGCGAAGGACGCGATCGAGCCGGTCCCTACAGCCGATATGAAGACGGCCTCTACAGCCCGTACTTCATTGTACCCAAGAAAGGCGGTGGGTTACGGCCAATCTTGGACCTGCGTGTCTTGAACCGGTCCCTTCAACAGACTGCCCGTTCAAGATGCTTACGCAGAAACGCATTTACAAATGCATCCGTCCCCAAGATTGGTTTGCAGCGATCGACCTGAAGGACGCGTACTTTCATGTCTCGATTCTCCCTTGACACAGACCGTTTCTTCGCTTTGCGTTCGAGGGACGGGCATATCAGTACAAAGTCTTACCCTTCGGGCTGGCCCTGTCACAACTGGCTTATTCTCGCCCAGTCGAGAGAGCAGTTGTGCGAACACAGGGACATGGTGCTCAGTCACCTCAGCCACCTAGGGCTTCGGGTCAACTGGGAAAAGAGCAAACTCACCCCCGGGCAGAGGATCTCTTTTCTCGGTATGGAGTTGGACTCGATCAACATGACAGCGCGCCTCACCGAGGCCCGCGTCCAGTCAGTGTTGAACTGCGTGAGCACGTTCAGACGCAGAACAGCGGCTCCACTGAAACTGTTTCAGAGGCTCCTGGGGCATATGGCATCTGCAGCCGCGGTACGCCGCTCGGATTGCTTCATATGAGGCCGCTTCAACACTGGCTCCACGGTCGAGTCCCGAGATGGGCGTGGCAGAGCGGCTCGTGCCGGGTCCAAGTGACTCCGCACTGTCGCCAAACTCTCAGCTTGTGTCGGACCCTTTGTTCCTGCGGGCAGATGTTCCCCTAGAACAAGTGTCCAGGCATTCTGTGGTCACCACGGATGCCTCTGCCACCGGCTCGGAGGCCACGTACAACGGGCATGCAGCTTCAGGTCTGTGGACGGGGCCTCAACTGCATTGGCACATCAATTGCCTCGAGTTGTTAGCAGTACATCTTGCATTGGGCCGCTTCAAAACGCCGCTTCGTGGCAAGCATGTACTGGTCCGTACGGACAGCACTGCGACCGTTGCGTACATCAACCGTCAGGGTGGTCTACGCTCCCGCCGCATGTCACAACTCGCCCGCCATCTCCTCCTCTGGAGTCAGAAGCATCTGAGGTCGCTTCGTGCCATTTATATTCCTGGCCTGCTCAACTGTGCAGCCGACGAGCTCTCACGGCAGCAGGTGCTACCGGGAGAATGGCGACTCCATCCCCAGGTGGTCCAGCTGATTTTCAGGCGCTTCGGGACCGCACAGGTAGATCTGTTTGCCGCCCCGGACACGTCTCACTGCCAGTTGTTCTACTCCCTGACCGAGGGACCCTCGGCACGGATGCCCTGGCACACAGCTGGCCCCCGGGCCTACGCAAGTATGCGTTTCCCCCAGTGAGCCTTCTTGCACAGACTTTGTGCAAAGTCAGGGAGGACGAGGAGCAGGTCTTGTTAGTTGCACCGTATTGGCCCAACCGGACCTGGTTCCCCGAACTTGTGCTCCTCGCGACAGCCCCTCCCTGGCCCATTCCTCTGAGAGAGGACCTGCTCTCTCAGAGACGGGGCACCCTGTGGCACCCGCGTCCAGACCTCTGGAAACTCCATGTCTGGTCCCTGGACGGGACGCGGAGGTTCTAGGTGACCTACCCCCAGCGGTAGTTGACACCATCACTTCCGCTAGAGCCCCCTCTACGAGGCGCCTCTATGCTCTGAAGTGGAACCTATTCGTTGACTGGTGTTCTTCTCACGAGGAGAACCCCCGAACTTGCTCGGTCAGAGCCGTGCTTTCCTTCCTGCAGGATGGGTTGGAGCGAAGGCTGTCTCCCCCCACCCTTAAAGTGTATGTTGCCGCCATTGACGCACATCACGATGCAGTTGATGGTAAGTCGTTGGGAAAGCATGACCTGATCGTCAGGTTCCTGAGGGGAGCAAGGAGACTTAATCCTCCTCGCCCACTCTCTATACCCTCTTGGGACTTGTCTCTGGTCCTTTCGGCTCTTCAGAGACCACCCTTTGAGCCTTTGCAGTCAGCTGAGTTAAAAGTTCTGTCTTGTAAAACAGTACTCCTGGTTGCATTGGCCTCCATCAAGAGGGTAGGGGACCTGCATGCATTTTCGGTCGACGAATCGTGCCTAGAATTCGGCCCGGATAACTCTCACGTGATCCTGAGACCCCGGCCCGGATACGTGCCCAAGGTTCCTACCATTCCCTTCCGGGACCAGGTGGTGAACCTGCAAGCGCTGCCTTCGGAGGAGGCAGACCCAGCCCTGGCTTTTCTCTGTCCCGTCCGCGCTCTGCGTCTGTACGTGGACAGAACGCAAAGCCTCAGGACCTCAGATCAGCTCTTCGTCTGTTACGGAGGCCAGCAGAAGGGAAAGGCTGTCTCCAAGCAGAGGATGGCCCACTGGATAGTGGATGCCATCGCCTTGGCTTACGAAGTCCAAGGCGTGCCTTGCCCGCCCGGGTTGAGAGCCCACTCCACTAGGGGTGTCGCTTCTTCTTGGGCGCTGGCACACGGCGCCTCGCTGACAGATATCTGTAGAGCTGCGGGCTGGGCGACACCTAACACGTTCGCTAGATTTTATAGCCTACGTGTTGAGCCGGTTTCTTCCTGTGTGCTCGCTTCAACCAGCCGGTAACACCGAAGTTTCCACTCTTGTGTCGGCTTGCTGCGCCACTCCCCTCCACATGGAGCGGATACGTGCGCTTTTTTGCTCCAGTCGAGTTCCCCACTCTGGCGAACCCTGTGAGTTCCTCCGCACCCCTCCGGCAGTCGGACGTTGCGGAGCGTCCGACGCCAGGCCTAGTGCTCGTATGCCTGTGTAACTTGTGCTAGGCTGGGTTCCATATGTGGTGATTCCTGCGGCGATCCCATGTGAGTATTCTTCCACGACCAGCTCCCTGCGGTGAGCCCGTGTCTTTCCCTTGGCAGAGTCCGCTCTGCCGTCACTGTCTGGTGCTGCCTCCCCCTTCTCAGGCTGGAGCCACCCCAGTGACATTCCATATGTTGCACTGCCCTCCGGCCAGTCCATATGTGTATCCTCCACATGTTACCTCCCTTCGGGCAGGATGTGGCTTCCGCAGCGTCCCTCTCCCCTGGAAAGGCACGCTTTCCCAGTGTTATCCAAGAGTTCCACTGTGTGGGTTAAAGGAACAACAGTGAACTCCCTCTACGCAGGTCTTCCGCCCCAGCCATTGGGGGTCTGAGAGCCTTCCGTAGGGCGCTGGATGTGGCAGCAACCGATGGCGTCTTCCATGGGATCCCCTAACGTCGTCACGTCGACGTCACGTCGAACGTGAGCGACTGAAGGGGAACGTCTCGGTTACTAATGTAACCCTCGTTCCCCGAAGGAGGGAACGGGAGACGTGACGTCCCGCTGCCACAGTTGCTGACCATCGCTGTACGGCCGTCTCTATCTCGGCTCCTCAGCGAAAAACAATGAGTGCGTGCGTCCGCTTCCTGTTTATACCCGCGCTGCGGGGCGGGGCGCGTGACGCGTTTCACGCACGCCAACGTTCATTGGCTTGTTCTGTAGACACTCGAAGTTGATAGGGCTCCCTGAAGTGATCCCCTAACGTCGTCACGTCGACGTCACGTCTCCCGTTCCCTCCTTCGGGGAACGAGGGTTACATTAGTAACCGAGACGTTTTACTTTTCCTCAGCTCTAATAGTGCGACTTGATCACTCAATTTCTCTCTCTTCCTCTTTGGCATCACTGACTTAAATGACTTGACAGGTTGATAAAAGAATTTGCAACATGTCAAAAACTTAATGATGAAGCCACTAATTTACCATGAGCGATTAGAAATACATTTTTTAGTCTTCACTTCATTTACAGAAACACTTTACATACAGTATAATAAATAAAACGTCACAACAGACAACAACAAAAACTTGTTACTATCACAAACATTTCATAACCTACAATGACAAAGGAATTATGATGCTTTTCAAAGATATAGAAAAAGTCACACCTTCAGAAGATGCAGATTGTTTTCGATAGCAGATCTGAACATTCCTCAGCTGTGAGATCATTTGAGCTGCTGGGAAGGACCTCGATCACATTCCACATATAGATGATATAAAAGCGAGAGAGAGCACCTACAGGTACAACAGTGAGACATCACAAACTCATCTACATCATGATCTTCACCATCACATGCCTTGCCCTGGTGGCCTCTGCTCTGGGTAAGTGTCTTCTTCAGAAGTTTGCAAGAAAATTATTGGGTGTACATATTCATTTACAAAATGCAAAACCTACACAAAGAGCTTCATGTGTCATGAACTTCCGTTCTTTATCTACAGGTTGTGGAGTGCCAGCAATTAAGCCACAGACGCTTGGCAGCAGGATTGTGAATGGACAGAATGCCATCTCTGGTTCTTGGCCCTGGCAGGTCTCTCTGCAGGTAACTGTGTATTGGCCGAATTTTATCCTGCATTTGCCTGATTTGGTCAAAGAGTATAATGTCATATCTTCATCGTTTTTACCTCTGAAACAGACACCCAACGGAATCCACTTCTGCGGTGGATCCCTGCTCAACCAGAACTGGGTTCTCACTTCTGCTTACTGCGGTGTCGTGTAAGAGTCTTCAATCTGACAAACTTCACATTCAATAGTGCTGAATAGATGCTGTTGTTCTTTTCTTTTCACAGTTAGTTTTATCTTTACTGCTCTCTTCTTAGGGTCGGCTATACTCGTGTCATTCTTGGAGAACATGATCGTGGCTCCAATGTTGAACCCATCCAGATCAGACTAGTTTCCCAGGTAAAAATGTTGAATGATTTTAGAGATGAATATCAAAATTACAGATCAACTCATAGGCCTACTATTTATTTTAGTGTTCAATAACTAAACGCTTTTTAACTGTTGGTTCATTTATGCTTTTTCACACAATTGAATTGAAGTGAATCAACACTGAACTGACTTTAGCTGAATAATGACACTATTGTGTTTTTAGAGTTGCTTTACAGCAGAATTTGAATGCGTCTTATATTTGGTGAATTTTGCATCATTGATTCTGTTATTTTGATAGTTATTTTGATATCTGTTAATATCAATATTGTATAAAGTGCTATATAAATCAAGGTTACTTCACTTGACAATAATAAAACAAGAGATCACTGGACTAGAACAATAAATACAAAACAAATAACATGCATTATAAATGTTATTATAAATCCATTATTATAATTTTAAATTACTTGAAAGTTTAACCAAAAAATATGTTTTTTTTTACTTGTTAAAAAACAAAACTGATTTATTCTAGTTTCCATACAGACCAGAAGCAAACAAAAGACATGTCAGAAAAACCATGTGCTTCCACAGCTGATCACACATGAAGTAATGCCCCTACAGGCTTAAATAATGCATCCTCTAAACTTTCTAATCATGTTCCCTTAAAGAGACACCATGTTAAATACAAAATACATAGTTTAGAAACATTACATAGGAAAGACAAAATATATAAGATAAACACAGAAAAATATACTATTGTTAAACATAAAATATGCACAGTACAAATAACAGTACAACCTATACTTTATTTTTAGATTTAAAATTGAGCAAAAAAAAGGATCTGTGCCATATTCTCAAATGAACATTCATGAGGAAGGTAAATGGGAAAAAAATGCATGAAAGGCTTAAGACGACAAGAAATAAACATGCTTACATGTATATTTTAGATTACCATCCATAAAGTCAGCTTCCACTAGAAACTGTCCATTTTTTTCCGGTCCTTTCTGTCTGTGCAGGTCATCAGACATCCGCTCTTCATCAGCTCGACCGCCAACAATGACGTTGCGTTGCTGAAACTTGCGTCTCCAGTTGTCTTCACTGCCCGTATCTCTCCTGTATGTCTGCCTCCATCAACCATCAACATCCTGCCTGGAACTCGCTGCTTCACCACTGGATGGGGCGCAACTCAAACCACATGTAAGTTAGACAAAGACCTGTTAGAAAAAGCCAAATCTTAAAATTTACTCTTGTATATTACTTGTTTTGTTTTGTTGTTGTTTTCCACATGACTCTGAACAGTCTCTGTCTTATGTTTTCTTTTTTTCAGTGAGTCCTCTAATCCTGCAGCAAACAGGTCTGCCAATCATTAGTCCTGCTACATGCAGACTGGTCTGGGGTCAGAGCCAAATCACTAATTCCATGATCTGTGCTGGAGCCTCTGGATCCTCATCTTGCTATGTGCGTGAAGACAGATCAGAACAAACACATTATCATATTAGTGTTGCAGCTGTTTTGATCTCAAATGTGTGTTTGTGTCTGTGTGATTCCTACAGGGTGATTCTGGTGGTCCTCTGGTGTGTGAGAGTTCAGGGGTCTGGACTCTGGTGGGCTCTGTGTCCTGGGGCATCAGCAATTGTGACACCCGTTTCCCAGTAGTCTACGCCCGCATCTCCCAAATGCGCTCCTGGATCAACACGATTATCTGAGCGCCAGTCTGAGCACTTACCCTTCAAAGGAGGCAAAGGCAGAGTTTAATCATTAATCTGTATTACAGTTGGTCTTTGTTGATGGTCTTTTTGTTCATGACTTTTGGCCTTGTGTCAGTCTGGGCTCCCGTTACCTGCTGTTGAGTTTAATGTTTTGTTTTTGGTTCATGTTACGTTTTAAACAAATAATGAAAATTCTTGGAAATGAAATAATGAAATAAAATGAAATGAATACAATACATTGTAATGAAGTGTAATCATTTATCTGAATTTAAAACATAAATTACCATAATCCACATAAAGTGCAGCAAACAAAATGAAATATAAAATATTTTCCTTTTTTTTAAACATTTTAACATTTTTTAAACATTTAAATTGCAATTAAAAAAAACTGTGTTCCAAACTATTTGCCAAACATTATGTAATGCACATGATGTTCTCTTACCACCAAACATACTGGCATAAATATTGATAAAGACAGCCACAAAAAAAAAAATCATTCTGAAAAATGTTGAAAATCTTCTTTGGTATTCACTTTTGTAAACATGCCAATATGACACAGATCAATCTGTTTAATCCTCTATCAATGGTGCAGAAACCTGTGTGATGTCTTAAATCAGAAGACAAAAAGACCCAGATACAAACTGGAGAGAAACTTGTTGAAAAGGTTCCAGTAGAATATGACAAACACTGATGTTCCATATACTGATTCAGACAATCACTAAAATTTAAGTCATAGAATAAGTATAATACAGTTTTTTTCAATTGCTAACATCCTTTTGTCCAATCTGTAATCACATTTTCAAAACTCTGAACACAACTAGCACAACATTTGTCTTTTGTGACCATACCATTAACACAATTCATGTTGTTTTCACACAAAATGCTGTCAATTAACACGTTTCTAGAATGCCTACATCTTCTTTACATATAAGCATACCCGATACCAAAATCATGGATCTTTATAGTCTTTTTTACAAATGCTTTAACGCAGCTTGCCAGAAATGAAGACCTAATGTTCCAAACCATAGATACAGTATAAAGCCTCTACTTCAAAAATATCACCTCAAAAGTATTGAAACAAATATTGGGGGAAAAAAATCAAACAGCTGATAAGCATTTTTAAATGACTGATCATTACAGTAAGAAATAGCTGATTCCAATCTCAATCAGAGACATAGCCAGATGTTGAAGACTTTCCATTACATGGACATACACAATAAAAAGGCACTCTTTGGATTAGTTTTGTTCAAAGCAACACAGAACCAAACAGAGGAAAAAGAAAGAAAATGCCTGGACGATGGAGAGGACTAGTTAGACGATGGAGAGGACTATTTAGACGAGGAAGAGGACTAGTTTGACCAGGACAAGGGAAAGGGAGAGGGAGAAGGAGAGCTAGGGGAAGAGGAGTAAGAATGCGTGGTGCTGTTCAAAGGAGAGTTAGAGCTGTTGTCACGGATGAAATCAGAGCCACCATCATAGACCATGTGATAAACCATGGTCTATCATTGAGAGAGGCTGGTGAAAGAGTCCAGCCTAATCTCAGACGGTCAACCGTTGCTTCCATTATCCGGATTTTTCAACAAACCAACAGGTAAGTCATGCATTTCATGAGGGCTATCAATGCAGTGGCTATTTACTGTATTACAGTAACTGCTGGCCACCAGCATGGTCAAGACACTTGACCAGGTATAGTCAAGTGCTGGTTTGGCCCTGCAGAAAAGCCAGATTGGTCCCTACAACGCAGAGTGCCTTCTTTTAGACGACCTCCACCAACAACTGCTGCCAGAAGCAGAACAGGTGGGAGGAAACATGAGGACATTTGTGATTACATGGGACAATGTAGCATTCCACCCTTGCAATCACAAACTGAAAATCCAAGAATGATTTCCCTTTTTCTTCCTCCGTACTCTCCTTTCCTCTGCCCCATTGAGGAATTTCTTTCTGCTTGGAGGTAGAAAGTTTATGATCATCGGCCTAAAGACCAAATGTCCTCCTCGATGCCATGGATGCTGGCTGGAGTGGATAAGGGGTGGATAAGGCATGCCAAGCGTTTCTATCCAAGGTGTATAGCGAGAGACAACATACGATGTGATGTAGATGAGAACATGTGACCAAATGCTGAAGATCGTATCGATTAGAACAGGTCATTTTGTTTTATTTTTGCACACTTTAAACCAAAGGCCATGTATGTTTCTCTTTTTTGTTTCGTTTTGTTGATCACTGACAGCAATTTCATATAATAAAGCCTTTACTGCAGCAATTATGTCACTTACTGTTTTTTATTCAGTTGTACATTCTATAAAGTATTGATGACTCCTTCATATTTAGATATTATGTTGTACACATACTATCTATCTAATGAACCATGAATTCATGGAAAAATGGATTTCATACTGTATGTTCTATAAAGATTGAACTGAAACATGACAAGTAATGCAGTTTTTGTAATGCAACCAACTGTTAGTATTTTGACAGTCATTGCGCTATGATTGACTGTGTGTTCATGTTGGATAGAAAATGAGTGCTAGTGTTTTGACCGAATGATTCAATTTTGAAACAGGTTTGCAGTGTTTTGATAGAGTTAGTGTATATAGAAAAAGGTTTTTAGCGCTTTGAAATGCAGAGTTTGTATTTATTTAACAAACTGTGGTTTCGGTCAGAAAATTAACTATTTGGCTAATTGTGTGATGTAGGTGTGTTGCTGTGTTAAGAGTTTAGAAAAAGTATTTTAAGAATTGGCAAACGCTTGATAGCAATTGAAAAAAACTGTAATTCTGATTGCTTATAGATTTAGATGCACTTTTATGAGCTCTACTTTTATGGCTGTTTGTTAGTCTACTGTAAGTGGATGACTTAATACTCAGTTTTTCAGATTTCTAAAATTAGCATATGAACACAACTTAAAAAAAATATTTGAAACGAAAAGAGGGTGCATATTACAGAAAAGTGTCAATAGAACAAAATGCCTTTGAGGGGAAAATTACATTTTGATTGTTTTGATTATTTTTGTTTAAAAGCAAACTGTCCATTTTGATGTACAGAATGAGCAGGAGCTGGAACAGAGATTTCATTGGAACAGAGAACATGAGATTAAATAAAGTTATGTAAAGTTTGCTATATCGACTGGTGCCAGAAACTTACAAAAGATTACAAAATTACAAAACAATTTTTTTTTAAACAAGCTGCAGTGTTTTTAATTAAGGTCCTTCCTTAAAAACCAGACTGCATTCTGTAGTAGAGTTTTGCGAACTCTCTCACCTGTTGGATTTTAATGATGTGGCTCTTAAGGACATTTTCCGCTTTGGGCTAAACGAACTGGTGAGGTCTAAATTTCCATGGGGAAAAAATATTTTTTCCCTGGCCCAATTCATTGACTATACCCATCTTTTGAGCGGTTCTCCATTTACTGTGGGTTTTGTGGACGAGGAGCCCCGCAACCCCACAGTACCCGCCAAGCCTGAACCTTTTCACGTCATGCCTTCCAATCCAGAGTCACTTCACATCATGCCTGCCAAGTCTGAGCTTCTTTACATCATGCCTGCCGAGTCTGAGCTTCTTCACATCATGCCTGCCGAGTCTGAGCTTCTTCACATCATGCCTATAGAGCCTGAGCTTTACGTCATGCTTGCCCAGCCAGAAACTGTTCACGTCATGTCTTCCCAGCCAGAGACTGTTCATGATATGTCTGCGGTGCCTGTGTCTTCGGTCGAATTGGCCGCCACCACGCCAGAGTCTCTTTCCAAGACGCCACACTCCCTGAGCCCTCAGTGACTGCAACACTGGATGTCTGTTTCTGAGCCGGTGTCTGTTCCAGCCCATAACTCCATAGCTGCCCCCAAGAAATTTTTTTTTGGGGTCAGTAGGTGGAGGCCGCACCTCCATGGTCCCCTGCACTGCCTGTGCAGCCCTGGCTTCCTGCACTGCCGGCGCCACCCACACCATGTCACGTCCCATGTCCTGTCCCCCTGCACGGACCTGGCCCCCCATCCCTCCCCCAAGACCTCCTCCGCTCCACCACCCTCCTGGAATTATGTTTTGTTTTGGTTTTGCGGGGCGTCAGGAGCCGCCCTTAGAGGGGGGATCTGTCACGATTTGATCTTGTGTCTGTCACGTTTTGGTGTGTTCATGTCATGTTCCATGTCTGTCATGTGATTCCCTGTTTGTCATTTGATCCTGCCATGTGTCTTGTCATTGGTCAATCGTCTGTTCATTGTTCACAGGTGTCCCTTGTCTTGTCATTAGTCTGTGTATGTAAGCCCTCAGTTTTGCCATGTGTCCTGGTCAAGTTT
Organism: Chrosomus eos; assembly: GCA_036326025.1. NCBI lineage: Eukaryota > Metazoa > Chordata > Actinopteri > Cypriniformes > Leuciscidae > Chrosomus > Chrosomus eos. The sequence goes on from CM070825.1 coordinate 13,730,394, forward strand.
TGTTTCCCTGTAATCACTGTTGGTAAGCGTCATGTTTGTTTTTGAGTTCATGCCACGTCATGTTTTTGTCTTATGCAGAGCCATGGAGAGAAAGAGTTCCGACACGTGCATAGACTGCCATAGTAACTCAGGAATGCGGAAGTACGCGTGTCATGGAGCAGCGATTAGTTCCAAAACACTGATAGTTCCAGCATTGAACCCCATTCATTTTCAGTGCTTCCGAAGTACGCTCGCTCTGTAAATTAATGAAATTAGTATTTTTTTTACTTTTACACACATTAGCCAACCTCTCGTGAATCTAGTCTGTAGTTATATGTTATGTAGCCAGGTTTAGTAAATGTTTATTGGAAGATAATAGGTTATTTGCAGCGATAGCTTACGTGACTAACACTTCACTAACGTAGCTAACTTACGGTAACCTGATGTAAATAATATATAATATTTTTAATAATATTTTATATATGTATATATACATATATATATATATATATATATATATATATATATATATATATATATATATATATATATATATATATATAATACTATGCATATATATATATATGTGTGTGTGTTTGTGTGTGGGTTAGGGTTAGTTATGTGTGATTGAAACATGTGTACTGTACACAGTACGTACATGTATTTGTGTGTTTTCTGATGAATGGTAGTCTAAGATTAGGGTAGGATGAAGGGGTACATTAGCCATACTGACTCATTAACTATCTCTCCGGTTTAATTTTATGAAGTTAATATTTACCGAACATTGCTGTAAATATAGTCGTTGCTTTCTACGTTATGGGAGCAGTCTATTTCCCTCCTAAATCATTCATTTGTACATACACAGTGTAATTATATTTTATGCTGGTTGGAATTCTGCACAGATTGCAGACCTCTTTCCGTGATCACGAAGGTAGGCTAATGGCTGAATCGGAATTTATACGCAATATCACGGGAATCAATAGCCTAATACAGCCCAGTTGTGCTAAAGTAAATATCATGAGACGTCCATCATCAGATGAATGACATGGAAAAGTTAAGTTAGAGCCGCTAAAGCCAGTGCTACTACCATGCGAACATGAACACTAAAGCTTTTCCTTCCAAAAACATAGCCTAAAACGTATCTAAGTTGTCACCCTGCCTCTCCAAATGCAAAACTGACATTAACAAAATGCACTAACAGCTTAAAAAGTACTTGGGTGTGTGTTTTATGTTATAATTTACCGTTTGATAATGCAATCGCTGCTGTCTGTCCATAGAAGAACATGATAGCCCGCGTATGTTTTGGAACTATTGGGGCTTACATGAACCACGTGACAGCCGTCGCGGCGACATCAAAGCGTGTCGCAACTCTCTCTATATACGACTCTGGTCTTATGTTGTGATCATGTTATAATTATAAATAAACTGCTCTTGGGTTCTCTTCAAACTTGCTTCCAGTGGATCCCTTTACACATATTTAACTGATCATTAATTACATGTGTGAAACGGACAATGATGGATTTTGGTGTAATTTGTTTCGAATTGGGACTGGGGAATCACCGGGTCAGTAAGTGAACATGCATATTGCTTGCAAAACAGTAAAAACGTTGAACTTGAGAGAGACAATATCGACATGGAGTCGTCGTCAAATTACAAACACAAAAAAGGCTTTCAAATGTGAAAACGAAAAGAGGAATTCGAAAAATGAATGAGTACATTACCAAAAATAGGAAGCTTCTTTAATCGACAACTTTGCACAGAGGAAAGCCTGGAAAATGCAGCGATAATGTAAGTGAGCATCTTTTTTGTGTCTTTTTTAAGCCTATGTGTGTGTAGTCATAGCAGTGAGTAACAATGTGTTATGGTGCACTGTCACCAGTGTTTTTATTTTTATTTGTTTGTTGTGGTGCGCGTAGGCTACTCTTGATTTTTTCTGTCATCTCATATATAAAAAATAAAATAAAAATCTAATCTCTGTTTATATGCTTTATGATGCTATCCTGTCCTATTCATGATAGCATACTCGTGGCCATTGCATCATCACATGCAGTAGTACAACTAGACTGTGTATGTACAGTAATTATACCAATCATGGACATTTATTACAATCTTTTACATAATGAACCAGTTTGTCTTTTCTTTTTTTGAAAGCCTGGCACTTCTGGCAACTCAAGAACTTTAAATAAAGGAAGTTTACAAGTTTGCAACAAATCAAGAGCAGAATCAGAACATGTGTTTGAAACGAGATGAGCAGATTATTATTATTTTTTTTCTCTACATGTGTTTGAAACAAGATGAGCCAGATTTTCTTGTTTTGTTTTTTCTCTACATGTGTTTGAAAGAAGATGAGCCAGATTTTCTTGTTTTGTTTTTTCTCTTCATGTGTTTGAAACAAGATGAGCCAGATTATCTTGCTGTGTTTTTTATGGTTCACAGAGATATGTTGATTATTTCTATTAATATTTTAAGTTTTCCTTTTTCTAAGCAGACATTTTTTCTTTTGCTTTCTCGGAAGTGTGATTGAATGAAGCAAAGGCATTTTTACATGGTTCTTACTGATTATGTAGTCTACGTCTGCATCTCCCAACAGCGCTCCTGGATCGACAAGACTATCGTTTCCCACTAGAGCGCCAGTCTGAGCATTTACCCTTCAAAGGAGGCAAAGGCAGAGTTTAATCATTAATCTGTATTACAGTTGATGGTCTTTTTGTTTATGACTTTGGCTTTGTGTCAGTCTGGGCTCCCGTTACCTGCCTGTTGAGTTTAATGTTTTGTTTTTGGTTCATGTTACATGTAACTGGTTTAAACAAATAATGAAAATGTCTGGTAATGAAATAATAAAATGAATACAATAAATTGTAATGAAGTGTAATCATTTATCTGAACTTAAAATATATTTTACCATAATCCAAAAAAAGGTACAGCAAACAAAATTAAATAAAAAATAATATCCTTAAAAATATAAGTACTTTTAAAATATACATTTAAATTGCCATTTAAAAAACTGTTCCACTTTCACAGCAACAAATGACAGACAAAAGTGTTGCGATATTTAACAAAATGCATGAAAAGCTACTAGATATTAACTTCCAAACTAGTCACGATTATCAGATGTTCTCAGATAAACTTTTTGCCAAAGGTAATGAAATGCAGATGATGTTCTCTTAGCACCAAACATACTGGCATAAATATTGATAAAGACAGCAGCAAAAAAATCATTCTGATCACATGATCATGTTGAAAATCTTCTTTGGTATTCACTTTTGTAAACATGCCAAGATTACACAGATCAATCTGTTTAATCCTCTATCAATGGTGCTGAAACCTGTGTGATGTCTTGAATCAGAAGACAAAGAGACCCAGGTACAAACTGGAGAGAAACTTGTTGAAAAGGTTCCAGTAGAATATGACAAACACTGATGTTCCATATACTGATTCAGACAATCACTAAAATTTAAGTCATAGCACCAGTATAATAATTCTTATTGCTTATAGATTTAGTTGCACTTTTATGAGCTCTTTTATGGCTGTTTGTTAGTCTATTGTAAGTGGATGACTTAATAATACTCTGTTGTTTTTCAGATTTATAAATTTAGTTTATGAACGCAACTTAAAAAAAAGTTTTGAGACGAAAAGGATAAGTTTAGCTTAAGTTTTTTCAAGATGGCGCCTGTGCGAGTGGCATGCCGTCTATCTCTCCTTACCCTGTTTTATTTTTGGCTGTTTTTATGTGCGCTTATACCTTGTTATCATACGGAGCCTGTCGTTTACGATCGTCAGACACTCCTGGACATTCGCAGTTGCTGCATCAACGCTTTTAATGCGGGACTGGGAAATGTCGCAGATAATTCCTACAGGAGCACTCTCGGGGACATTCCAGATTTTCTTCGCCGTTGGCCATTGGATGTTAACCCGAGAAAACGGCGGAGAAGACGGGGGAAACGCAGCGGAAAACTGGTCAGCCTAAACATCTATCTGCGAGCCGAGCTTCGAAAGATCTCTACATCTCGGCCATGGACTGAGGATCGATTCCGCTCCGCGGTTCAATATATGGTGGTCCCAACATCTCGTTGGCTCACAGATATTCAGACTAAGTCCCCTATTTCCTCAAATGGCCTGGTTCGTCCACTGCAGGGTTCTGACACACGGATTATTTTACGACCCCGTCAGATGGGAGTAAATTCTTCAAATCTTTGCCCTCTGAGGAAAGCTTCAGCTCCTTACAGCATTCTGCATTCTCCGAAAATGGCGCTGATCAATGCTCACTCCTTGGTCAACAAGACATTTATCCTGCATGACTTTATTATATCTAATAACCTTGATTTTATGTTTATCACCGAAACCTGGATGAAGGTAGGAGATTTGAGCCCTTACTCTGATCTTGTTCCAACTGACTATTGTTTTTATAACTCTCCTCGTCCGGTTGGTCGGGGTGGAGGGTTAGCTGTTATTGCCAAAAAAAGTTTTGGAGCACGCTGCCAATTGACCCTTCGCAAAGACCCGCCCTCCTTAGTTACTGTCGCTATGTTCCGACAAGCTATGCCGCTCTCATGCTCTCACCATGTTCTCACGCAGTGAAAAATACATCGCGGAGCAGAGAGGAGACTGACAACACGCGGACAGACAGGACAGACCAGGTTACTTTTCGGTTACTTTTGATATTAAACATATTAAACAAAGTCTCAGCTTTCAAATGTGGTCATTTTTTGAAAGAAATTTAAACAATAAATACCGTTTTGGGGCTCTGTAATGTGCCATGACAGATCGCTGTAGAGCATCCGTCAAAGCTGCTCGTGATCCGATCATCTCTTCCTTCTAGTTCATTTATAGCATCAAATAAACATGAACGAACATAAGAAGTAATGTTGTTTTAACCGCGGAAAGGCGTCAGTATATTCATTTTACCAAGTTCAAATCCTCCCAACTCTACTGGCTGCTTTTTCGGACAAAATGGCGGATGGCGAAGTATGATTGGTTAGAACACCTGTCAATCAAGCTCCACGCGAAGGGTCAATTGCTACCATCCATCAACCCTACAAGTTTTGAAGTGCAACTATTAACACTTGACTGGACTCAACCTATCGTCCTAGCCTTAAAGGTGCATAACGCAGGTCTCTGAGTTTTTGCAGAACTACACCCCCTCTGGCGACAAGCGAAACTGCAACCAGAGGTGTGCACGCTCATGAAGCACACGCACACGCACGCTTGCACGAGCACGAGCTGTTCATAACCAAAGGAGCATCAGCCGCACAAATCTTTTGTTTACAGTCATAATGTCTTCAGATGTTATAAATCTGCAAGTCATTTTACATATATGAAAGGAAAGGCATTTGAGTAAATTACACACTTATGTGTGAGGGGAAAACGGGGGTAGAAGAAAACTTCAGTTTTTGTTTCCATCTATCTCCATGTTGAACTGTTTTATGCGTTTACTGTATCCACTTATGATTGTATTATTATGGAAACACGTTCATGAACAATTAAGTTATTAATTTGTAAAAGCTTAAAATAATAATCATACCATACACAGTTGGTCAACAAAGTACACTCAAATGTCTCAAGGTAATAAACAATCAAATGGCACTATATCCGCTTTCATAACAAGTAGTTATAGGAACTTAGTTATAGGAACTGTCCACTTCTAAACAGTTCTAAGAACTACTCTCCCCCAAACTCGGTTTTGCTGTTTGCGGTCGCACTGGCCAGTGGCCAGAACCGACTGACGCGAGCACGGCGGCGGCGGCGGCACATACAACAACAACAAACCAGCATGGAGGAGGCTATCGCAATGTTCCCGTTCTGCCTACCGGGACCTTAATAACGGAGTACGAACGGCGGCGTTTAAAGACTATGGTGGAAAGTCTAAAGTAATATGATGGAAGAAGATAGAAGAGCAGAGCGCAGGCAAAGGACGTTAGCAAAGAACACAAGGCTACCGGTAGGCTATACACAAAAACATAGTTAGCATCTTTTATGGGACATGTTTTATGTTTCATGCTGTACTATTCTTCCGAAGACAATTCCTAGTTTATGAACCTGTTCACTGACAATGGTAACGTTAGTCAAATCAATTCTGATTGTACATTTATCTAGCTTAGGCTAAAGCATTACACATTTTACGTATCGTCATTTGTTGTCATAGATTTGCCGCATCAGACATTAGAGACTGGGGTATATCTTACCGTTTTATCAAGAAAACAGCCAACTGAGGATCCAGTTTGAGCCCTAGAGCACACCGGAGATCTATCCATTTGTTGAAAGCCTTCCCGATGCTGACTCTCGTCTCGTCTTATTCCGACGCCTGACTCCAATTTGGCCCTTTTGGTCAATAACTAGACAAAAGTTTTCTTTTCTTTGTCTTACGTGGAGTTTGCGTTGGGGTTTGGAATGAACTACAAGCCGGTCTCTTTGAATCCATCGTCTACTTTTGTCGAAAGTTGACTAAAGTTTTGTCGCTCGAGTTGTCTTTGCTGATACGGAGAATGGCGGCTAACAATAACAAACCTGCGAGACATCGCCTGGTGAGCGTAAACGCGCATGACGTCACGCCCAGTCTCAGATTCGAGCCCGAATCCCTCTTATATATTTTACTGTACAGGACTATAGAGGCAATCTCAGTGATCAGAGAAGGGCTCATTCAGCCCATCAGGCAATTGTTTACGCATGTATGGGTTAAAAAACGGGTATTTTTAACATGCAATGTTGCACAATGCACCTTTAATATATCGACCGCCGCAGCTGACGAAGGATTTTATGGAAGAACTCACAGAGCTCGTTGGTGATTTAATTATGACATACGATCGGATTTTATTATTAGGAGACTTTAATGTACATGTATGCTGTGCTTCGGATCACCATAGCATCGGAGTTCTTGAATATTATGGACTCTTTTAATCTGGTGCAGTGGGTTAAAGAACCCACACACAATCGTGGTCACATGTTGGACTTAATTTTGTCTTTTGGACTCTCAATAATTGATACTGAAGTGGTTGAATTACCTATCTCTGATCATTTTCCTATCATGTTTAAAATGTCTCTTCCAGCTATTAATTACAACACTGTCTCTGATTTAAAACAAGTTCGAGCGTATTCACCGCGATTTCTCGAGGCCTTTACTGAACGTTATAATGAATTCATCTCTTCAGTGTCCTATGAAATTGTAGTTTCAGATCTAGATGTTGAGCACCATCTTGAATCTTTAAACACTACTTGGTTAGATATATTAAATGTTGTTGCACCCTATAGGCTCCAAAAGCTGAAACGTAAGTCTGCGCCATGGATAGATCAAGATATTCGCTCTCTGAGACAATCTTGTAGGAAGGCAGAAAGGAAATGGAAGAGAGACAAACTTCAAATATCCTTTATCATTCTTAAAAAGTGTCTTTGGACATATCAAAGTGCAGTTAAGAAAGCTAAGTCTCTTTATTTTTTTACTTTAATCGAGGAACACCATCAAACTCCTAGAGTTCTTTTTTCAATTATTAATTCAATACTACATCCTGCTGTACAGACCTTCCGTAATCCTAATACAGCTTTATGTAAAAACTTTTTAAATTATTTTAACACTAAAATTATAAATCTAAGAGCTCAAATACAGGACACTAGTGGTAATAATCTGATATCAACGAGTCCATTAGCCTCTTGGACTACTTTTAATTCTATTTCCTTAGAATCACTAAAGGATATAGTTGTAAAATTAAAAACCTCTTCAACTCCCCTCTACATTGTGCACCCTCGCTATCTGAAGTTATTAATTGATATTGTAGGACCTAGCCTTGTAACTTTAATTAATAAATGCTTGCAGTCAGGGTTAATCCCTGATAGCTTAAAAAGGGCCACAGTGACTCCGGTGCTAAAGAAACCCACACTCGATACATCTATATTAGCACATTTTCGCCCTGTGTCTGTCCTTCCTTTCATTTCCAAGGTGATGGAAAGAATTGTCTCTCTGCAACTTCAGTCATTTTTATCTACTAATCATATCTATGAGATCTTTCAATCAGGTTTCAAATCTCTACATAGTACTGAAACGGCCCTTGTAAGAGTCCTAAACGATATTTTAATGATTACTGATTCGGGAGCTTCGGTCATTCTAATCATGCTGGACTTGTCTTCAGCTTTTGATACTGTTGACCATGGAATTCTCATTTCCCGCCTGGAGTCTTATATAGGACTAGGAGGAGCGGTGTTAAACTGGTTTAAATCTTACCTAACTAACAGAACTTTGTCTGTTAAAATTGGAAATTTTACTTCATCATTACACAAGCTATCATGTGGCGTACCACAGGGATCTGTTCTTGCACCCACTATTTTCCATGTATTTACTTCCCTTGGGATCCATTTTTAGGAAACATAATGTAGCCTTCCATTGTTATGCTGATGACATGCAAATTTATCTGCCGTTGACCAGTGGTAATGAGAATGCAGTTAGTAAATTATCAGCGTGTTTCAATGATGTAAAGGCATGGCTCTCAAAAAACTTTCTTTTTCTGAACTCAGACAAATCGGAAGCGATTGTTTTTCGCCCCTCTGAACATAGTAGACAACATTTACCTAACCTTGATCCTTTAAACCTTACTATCTCAGCAAAAGTGCGTAACTTAGGTGTGGTAATAGATAACAGCTTAAAATTTGATAGGCAAATTGCCTCGGTAGTGGGCTCGAGTTTCTTTCACCTTCGCTCCTTTTCCAAAATAAAATCTTGCCTATCCAATGCCTCTCTAGAAGTTGCTATTCACGCCTTTATAACATCCAGGCTAGATTACTGCAACTCTCTATATTATGAGGTTTCTAAGAGTCAAATCTCTCGTTTACAAGTTGTTCAGAATGCAGCAGCACGCTTGTTGAAGGGTGGGAAAAAATTTGATCATGCGACACCGCTTCTGAGATCCCTTCACTGGTTACCTGTTCAATATAGAATAGAGTATAAAATTTTACTATTAGTTTACAAATCCTTAAATAATCTTGCACCAACTTATTTAGTGGATCTACTTCACCCATATACTGCAAATCGAGAATTGAGATCAGCAAACAAATCCCTCCTTCTGATTCCTAGAACCCGCTTGAAAAAGAGGGGAAATAGAGCTTTTGAAGTGGTGGGCCCCACACTATGGAATAAGCTCCCAATTCAACTTAAAATGGCTTCCACTCTATCTGAGTTTAAAACAGCGCTAAAAACTCATTTATTTGGATTAGCTTTTATTATGTAATACTTGATTGATTTTATTTTATTTTAATGTACCATATTTGACTGACGATTGAAATGTGTTGTGCAATGTGTATTGTATTGTGATTACTGTACAGCACTTTGGTCGGCCGAAAGCCGAAAGTAAACGTGCTCTAGAAATAAACAAACTTGAACTTGAACTTGAAGTTTTTACAGATAAGTGTCAATAGAACAAAATGCAATTGCAAAATGCTTGACAGTAACTCAATGATTTTTCATCAAGCTGCAGTGTTTTTAATTCATTTCCTTCCTTGAAAAACTTCCTCATACCCACAAAACCATATCCTCCTTCTCACAACTAAGCTTAAAGACATGCAACAATGGGAGGACATCATTGCTGTATTGCATTGTTGTCACCGAACATTTGTGAATATCTGAGATGTAACTGATGATTAAATCTGAAACTAAACCCACTTTTAGCTGTAATCGTATTTTAAATTGAATTATCTGAGAGACTGCACAATAATTAGGATACTATGTTTTGTGCCTTGTGGAATCCAACAATAGTTTTGTAAAGATTTGCAAACATTTCTTCACTGTCATTGATGTCCTGTGTCAACAGTTGAAATAGCACATGTAGAGAGACACAAACGCACTGATCGCTGACTCGATCAAGTTAATAATATTTTAAATTGAGAGCATAACATATTTTAATAAAATAAAAAGAGGCATAAGTAATACAAAACCAGCCATAAAGTGAACAAGATATTACAAACAACTAGACTGTGTATGTACAGTAATTATACCAATCATTGACATTTTATTACACTTTTACATCAAATACAGTTTTATAAATAATTATATATATATATATATATATATATATATATATATATATAATATATATATATATATTAATATATATATATATATAATAATCCTGGCACTTCTAGCAACTCAAGAACTTTAAAAAACGAAGTTTACATTAGCAACAAATCAAGAGCAGAAGTTTGAAACAAGATGATCAGATTATCTTGCTGGGTTTTTTTTATGGTTCACAGAGATATGTTGATTCTATTCATTTTTTACAAGCAGTTTTCCTTTTTCAGACATTTTGTCTTTTGCTTTCTCAGAAGTGTGATTGAATGAAGCAAAGGCGGTTTTGCACGTATCTCTAAGTGGTTATGTAAAATATCTTTCATACTCTATTGTGTTGTTCATGAGGAAGTTTGATTATCTTTCCCAGCACTGTGTACAAACTGATGTTAATACTTTAATGTACACATAATAATGTTGACAACTTTACAATGGAAATAAAGCCTAAATGGCTAGAATTTAATTCAGCTTGAATCAAAATGTTTCACAAATCTGAATTCTAATAAAACACTTAAATTGCATTTAATAATTAATCCTCACTTTCATTACATCTTCAGTCCACATACTGTGAGTCTTACTGACTTAGTAAAGCATGGTGGCTTTATCTTCCAGCCATAAATACTGTATAACTAAGTATAACCAATATAAGTATAACCAGTGGACAGAGAGACGATAGATGTGGTATATATGAAAGTGGTCAGTACAAAATGCCAAGGCTATAAATGCAACTTGCCAATGACAACAATAATTCTGTTTATAAATATAGAAACAAAGCTACCAATAAACAAGGAAATGAAAAGTAATAAATAAAAATAAAAACCAACCCAAGAAATTGCCATTACTGTGTTAAAGGTATATGTAACAAACTTTCTTTTTATTTTGTACCAGTAGAGAGTTTACTGTAATATAATGCTTTCCAAAAAGTAAATGTCAGTGATGTTGCAGAAAAACACACAGTTGCACAACACTCTGTCCGATAACTGATGTCAACTTATTCGACCAACCGATTAAAGGTGAATTGCGCAACATTTCATGTTAAAAATACCTAATGTCTCTACTGCTAAAATGACTTACTACCACAACAAAATTAACAATTCTTCTGACTCTCGCATGCTTTTTAAAACCTTCTCCTCTCTTCTCAACCCTCCTCCTCCTCCTCCTTCATCAACCCTAACAGCTGACGACTTTGCCACATTCTTCATTCATAAAACATCTACCATCAGCGGCCAATTTAACAATCCACAAACTGACACACACATTTTACCAACTAACACACACATTCTACCCTCATTCTCTCTGCTTTCAGAGGCAGAAGTATCCAAACTACTCCTTTCCAATCGCCCTACTACCTGTCCGCTTGATCCTATTCCTACTAACCTACTTCAAGCCATTTCCTCCTCAGTCATACCCGCACTCACTCACATCATAAACACCTCTCTTCACACTGGTACCTTTCCCACAGCATTTAAGCAGGCTCGGGTAACCCCACTGCTTAAGAAACCTACTCTTAATCCAGCACATCTGGATAATTACAGACCGGTATCCCTTCTTCCATTCGTCGCGAAGACACTTGAACGAGTTGTTTTCAACCAGATCTCTTCCTTTCTCACACAGAACAACCTCCTGGACAACAATCAGTCTGGTTTCAAAAGTGGACACTCAACTGAGACTGCGCTGCTCTCAGTAATCGAAGCCCTGAAACTGGCAAGAGCAGCTTCCAAATCCTCAGTTCTCATCCTGCTAGATCTGTCTGCTGCCTTTGACACAGTTAACCACCAGATCCTCCTGTCAATCCTAAAGATGAAGGGAATCTCGGGAACTGCACTCCAATGGTTCAAGTCTTACCTCTCAGGTAGGTCCTTCAGGGTATCGTGGAGGAGTGAGGTGTCGAAGTCACAACATCTACCTACTGGGGTGCCTCAGGGCTCAGTGCTTGGACCACTTCTCTTCTCCATCTACATGACATCACTAGGAACTGTGATTCAGAAACATGGCTTTTCCTATCACTGCTACGCGGATGATACACAACTCTACCTCTCATTCCAGCCTGATGATCCGACGGTAGCTGCTCGCATCTCAGCTTGCCTGACAGACATCTCTGACTGGATGAAAGACCACCAGCTTCAACTTAACCTTGCGAAGACTGAGCTACTTGTTATCCCGGCCAAACCAACACTTTGTCACAACTTCACTATTCAACTAGGCCCGTCATCCATAACTCCATCACGGTCAGCCAGGAACCTTGGAGTTGTTATTGATGATCAATTGAACTTCACAGACCACATTACTAAAACTGCCCGGTCCTGCAGATTTGCTTTGTACAACATTAGGAAGATCAGGCCCTTCCTATCAGAGCATGCTACACAACTCCTTGTTCAAGCGCTTGTTCTATCCAGACTGGACTATTGCAATGCTCTCCTGGCTGGTCTTCCAGCTTGCACGATCAAACCTCTGCAGCTAATCCAAAATGCTGCAGCTAGAGTGGTCTTTAACGAGCCGAAGAGAGCACACGTCACTCCTCTCCTCACAAAATTGCACTGGCTGCCAGTTGCAGCTCGCATCACATTCAAGTCACTGACGCTTGTTTACAGAACAACCACTGGCTCTGCTCCCTTTTACCTAAACTCATTACTTCAGACTTATGTCCCATCCAGAAATTTACGCTCTACAAGTGAACGTCGTCTTGTGGTGCCACGTCAAAGAGGCACAAGATCTCTTTCTCAGACCTTTACCATGACTGTTCCCTGCTGGTGGAATGACCTACCTAACTCAACCAGATCTGCTGAGTCCGTAGCCATTTTCAAGAAACGGTTGAAGACGCATCTCTTTCGGCAGCACTTGTTCCAGTAATACTAACACTTTCTCTTCTCTTCCTTTCTGTTATATATAAAAAAAAAAAATAAAAAAAAAATTTACGGATTCTACGTTGGATTAAACTGGAAAGGTTATAGCACTTACATTTTGTTGTCCTGCTGTTAGTTTAACTGCTTCTATGGTTCTCATTTGTAAGTCGCTTTGGATAAAAGCGTCTGCTAAATTCAATTCAATTCAATTCAATTCAAGTTTATTTGTATAGCGCTTTTCACAATACACATTGTCTCAAAGCAGCTTTACAGAAAGTGCATTTCAGAAATGTACAAAGAAAAATACAGTTAGTTAATCATGTATAAATTTAGGCATAACATATCGCCGGTGTTTAGTCGTCTCTTCACAGGCGTCGAGTCGTCTCTCCACAGGCGTTTAGTCGTCTCTCCACCGGCGTTTAGTCGTCTCTCCACAGGTGTTGGGGCATCTGAAGTCTTCGTGAGAGGCTGGATACAAACTGGAGCTGACGAACGCTATTTACCTCGGGACTAGCGTCCCGAGATAACAGCAGAAAGACAGATGGGAAATAATTAGCATAGCTGATGTTCATAATATTAATGCATTCGAACTGATATAGAAGTAGTATAAAAGGTAAGCATTAAGTGAATGCTTGGTTAAAGAGATGCGTCTTTAATCTAGTTTTAAACTGGGACAGCGAGTCTGAGTCTCGAACAATATCAGGAAGGCTATTCCAGAGTTTAGGAGATAAATGTGAGAACGCCCTCCCTCCTTTAGTAGACTTAGATATCCTAGGAACGACCAGAAGCCTCGAATTTTGTGATCTTAAAGAGCGCAATGGATTGTAGGGCGATAGAAGGTCTGTTAAATACACAGGAGCTAAACCATTTAGAGCTTTATAAGTCAATAGTAATACTTTGTAATTGATACGGAACTTAATAGGTAACCAGTGTAGAGATGATAAAATTGGTGTTATATGATCATATTTTCTTGATCTAGTAAGAACTCTAGCGGCTGCATTTTGCACTAACTGAAGCTTGTTTATTGAGGATGCAGGACAACCAGCTAATAAAGCATTACAGTAATCTAGTCTCGAGGTCATGAATGCATGAACTAACTTTTCTGCATCTGAAACAGATAGCATGTTACGTAGCTTAGCAATGTTTATAAGGTGGAAAAAGGCTGTTCTTGTAACATATGATATATGATTTTCGAAAGTCAAGTTGCGGTCTAGTATAACACCCAGGTCTTTTACTGTAGTGGATAAAGTAACAGGACATCCTTCTAAATTAAAGTTGTATTGTAAGGGATTTTGTGGGTAGTTTTTTGGACCAATAAGTAATACCTCCGTTTTATCTGAATTTAACCCTCTGAGCCCGACGGCATCGTCGACGACGCCACAAATCAGCTCCGAGAAATTATGATATAACTCGACAACAGATTTATCGATTTTCTTACCGTTTTTTTCCAGCAGAAAGCTAACGAGCTAGCCATCACGGGGGTGTCTTTGGTGTCTTTCTAGCCTTTACAGAAGGTTTTCTATCCAGCCTGGAACTTGTGCATCCTTTCGGAGTTTTTCAGCCATAAATCCAAACGTTTATATCCAACTTTGATACACTTGAAGTCCATAACTTATAAATATTCCATCATATTTGCCGCTAGCTCGATGCTAGCTGCCATTTTGGATATCCACGTGATGGTTTTTGACCAATTACAGGCTGATCCGTCGTAAACATTGGGTGCGTCACTGGGTCATTGCGCTCTCTCCAAGGGAGGGAGGGAGAGAGAGTAGCACGGAGACGCAGGTTTCACAGAGAATCACAGAGAAATAGATCTAAATCAAGCGCAGAATTATGGATTTTCAGGAGAACAGAGCTTTTTGACAGATGAGGAACTAGATTACCAGGATAGACCCAGCTGAAGTGCCATTTATTTATTTACTGTAAAAAAGTATTATAGAAGTATAAATGTAGTATAAAAGTATAAAAAGAATAGAATAAATAAAATAATAAATAAAATAAATAAAATATAAATGCAAAGCCTGTGATGTGGCCCTCTTTGTGATTGCTGATAGGAACTGTTTTGAGGCTTGGCACCAGTGAATTTCATGAACGCCTGGACTTCTTTTGGAAAAATGTAAATAGTTTTGGTTCTGTACAAGTTATAATGTTTATTCCTGTGCTCCAGGACTCCAAAGACATGAACAAACTGTTTTCCAGAGGAAATTTGCTTAGCTTTTATTTATTTGTGTGTGATTTCAATAAATATTTGAGTGATTCAATTTCCGATTTCTTTTTTCATCTGTCTTTATGGTCCCATAACTTATTTTACATTCAGGTGACATCAATGTAACACAGATATGCTGAAAGTTCAATTTGTCCTGAAAAAAAAGAGGTGTGTCAATTGTCTGTACACAAAAGGGTTGATGTTTTACAAGCTTTTTTAGTGAATAACACTAGACGGAAAAATTATTGTAAAAATACCCTTAGGTCTCTGAGGGTTAATAGCAGGAAATTACACGTCATCCAGCATTTTATATCTTTTAGACACTCTGTCAAGTTAGATAAGTTAGTGTTTTCATCTGGTCGTGATGAGATATATAATTGAGTGTCATCAGCATAACAGTGAAAATTAATTCCATGTTTTCTTATAATATTACCAAGTGGCAGCATATATATTGAGAATAGCAGAGGGCCTAGGACAGATCCTTGCGGCACTCCATAGTCTACTGATGTTATCTTTGATTTTTCCCCATTTAAACAGACGAAATGGTAACGGTCTGATAAGTACGATCTAAACCAGCTTAATGCCTGTCCCTGAACACCAGTGTAGTTTTGTAGTCGATCTAAGAGTATTTTATGATCTATAGTGTCGAACGCAGCACTAAGATCAAGTAGAACTAGTATTGAGATACAGCCTTGGTCAGAGGCTAAGAGTAAATCATTTGTAATTTTAACTAGCGCAGTTTCTGTGCTATGATGCGGTCTGAATCCCGACTGAAATTTTTCGTAGATATCATTTTCTTGCAAGAAAGAGTATAATTGAGCGGACACAATTTTTTCTAGTATTTTAGACATAAATGGAAGATTTGAGATGGGTCTGTAATTTGCTAGGTTATTTGGATCTAATTGCGGTTTCTTAATGAGAGGTTTTATTACTGCCAGCTTGAATATTTTTGGAACGTGACCTAAAAATAAAGACGAGTTAATAATATTGAGAAGAGGCTCTTCCACTACAGGTAACACTTCTTTCAGTAGTTTAGTGGGTATTGGATCTAATAAACATGTTGTTGGTTTAGATGCAATGATAAGTTTATTTAGTTTCTTCCTGTCCTATAGTTGTAAAGCGGTGTAGTTGTTCTAGAGGGGCCATAATTGAGGCCGAGTCATAAGACACCATAGAGGATTGTACATTTACAATTGTGTTTCGGATGCTTTCTATTTTCTCATTGAAGTAATTCATAAAATCATTACTTCTATATTGTAACGGAATATTTTGCTCTGGAGATGTCTGATTATTTGTTAGTCTAGCCACGGTGTTAAATAAAAACCTTGGATTATTTTGGTTATTTTCAATTAGTTTGCGGATATGCTCAGCCCTGGCTGATTTTAGAGCCCTTTTATAACGTGACATACTGTCTTTCCACGCGATTCTGAAGACCTCTAAATTAGTTTGTTATAGAAAAAACTCACAGGAATGGCTTTAAGCTAAACATTTCAAACTTCAATGACTTTTTATTCATTGAGTCAAATATCTTGACAACCTGTTTTTATTTTGCTGCGATTCAAACATTTAAATTATTCTCCAAGATTGCCGTTTCTAAGATAACATTTTAGCATCCGTTAAATTAAGAGCATTCTGAAATCATATCCAAATATTATGCATATTTTAACCCATACATGCTTCAACAATTGTCTGATGGGCTGAATGTGCCCTTCTCTGATCACTGAGATTGCCTCTATAATCCTGTACAGTAAAATAAATAAGAGGGATTTGGGATCGAATTTGAGACTGGGAACGTGACGTCATGCGCGTTCACGCTCACCAGGCGATGTCTCGGTTTGTTATTGTTAAGGCTCGGTTATACTCCAGTTTGGGGGCGTACAAAAACAGCTGCGGACGGCGCGGACTCGGACTGCTTGTGTTTATACTGTCTGCTGAGGTCCGCTCAGTGAAAGCGTTCCACACATGCGCAGTAGATCGGCAGGGACAGTAGCAAAGACGCGCTCACAACCAGTTCAAGAGGGAAACAATACGGGGAACATACATTCTACCACCTGCTGCACCGCTCATTCTCTTCAGCCTCTTCTTTGCCAGGACAAACCGGTCTCTAAGATATTTCCACTTCTGCCGACACATACTTTCTAAGTTAAACTCTGGCTAATTTCCCTCCAGGAATTATTGCACATCTGGCTGTCTTTATGATCCTTTAATGATGGGTTGTAGAGGTGCGGGTAGCGACGGACTTCTTCGCACAGCCCCTTCGAAATCGACGTCCATTTTTTTCCCCAGTGCTTTCGCGATTTTAATCTAGTAGTGGCCGCGCATACTTTGACCGCGCGGTCACAAAAAATGGGAGGCACACGGACACTCCGGGCAGACCCTCCGATGACGATTTTTACGTCACACAGACCCTAGCGGACCCTCGTGCAATTGCGGACGCGGAAAGTATAACACTAGCTTTAGCCGCCATTCTCGTATCAGCGAAGACAACTCGAGCGACAAAACTTTAGTCAACTTTCGACAAAAGTAGAAGATGGATTCAAAGAGACCGGCTTGTAGTTCATTCCAAACCCAACGCAAACTCCACGTAAGACAAAGAAAAGAAAACTTTTGTCTAGTTATTGACCAAAAGGGCCAAATTGGAGTCAGACAGGCGTCGGAATAAGACGAGAGTCAACATCGGGAAGGCTTTCAACAAATGGATAGATCTCCGGTCTGCTCTAGGGCTCAAACGGGATCCTCAGTTGGCTGTTTTCTTGATAAAACGGTAAGATATAGCCCAGTCTCTAATGATACGGCAAATCTATGACAACAAATGACGATGCGTAAAATGTGTAATGCTTTAGCGTAAGCTAGATAAATGTACAATCAGAATTGATTTGACTAACGTTACCATTGTCAGTGAACAGGTTCATAAACTAGGAATTGTCTTCGGAAGAATAGTAATGTTACAACATGAAACATAAAACATGTCCCATAAAAGATGCTAACTATGTTTTTGTGTATGGCCTACCGGTAGCCTCTGTGTCCTTTGCTAACGTCCTTTGCCTGCGCTCTGCTCTTCTATCTTCTTCCATCATATTACTTTAGACTTTGCATCATAGTCTTTAAACGCTGCCGTTCGTACTCAGTTATTAAGGTCCTGGTAGGCAGAACAGGAACATTCCGATAGCCTCCTCCATGCTGGTTTGTTGTTGTTGTATGTGGCGCCGCCGCCGCCGTGCTTGCCTCACTCCCTTACCCCTCGGTTGCTATGGCCACTTGGCCAGTGCGAAGCAAAACCGAGTTTGGGGGAGAGTAGTTCTTAGAACTGTTTAGAAGTGGACAGTTCCTATAACTAAGTTCCTATAACTACTTGTTATGAAAGCGGATATAGTGCCATTTGATTGTTGATTACCTTGAGACATTTGAGTGTACTTTGTTGACCAACTGTGTATGGTATGATTATTATTTTAAGCTTTTACAAATAATAACTTATATTGTTCATGAACGTGTTTCCATAATGGATACAGTAAACACATAAAACAGTTCAACATGGAGATAGATGGAAACAAAAACCGAAGTTTTCTTCTACCCCCGTTTTCCCCTCACACATAAGTGTGTAATTTACTCAAATGCCTTTCCTTTCATATATTTACATTGACTTGCAGATTTATAACTTTATTACCTCTGAAGACATTATGACTGTAAACAAAAGATTTGTGCGGCTGACGCTCCTTTGGTTATGAACAGCTCGTGCTCGTGCAAGCGTGCGTGTACGTGTGTTCCATGAGCGTGCACACCTCTGGTTGCAGTTTCGCTTGTCGCCAGAGGGGGTGTAGTTCTGCAAAAACTCAGAGACCTGCGCTATGCACCTTTAACATTAAGAATTTGTAGTTTTACTTTTCCTCAGCTCTAATAGTGCGACTTGATCACTCAATTTCTCTCTCTTCCTCTTTGGCATCACTGACTTAAATGACTTGACAGGTTGATAAAAGAATTTGCAACATTCAAACTTAAAGATGAGCCTAATTAAAATAAAATACTTATGATGAGTCTTCACTTATTTACATGAAACGATTAGACATACAGTATAATAATCTAACGTCAAACAGAAACACAAAAAGTATTTACTACAACACAAACATGTTCATACCAACAATCAGACCAAAGAAGGATTATGATGATTTTCAAAGATATAGAAAAAGTCACACCTTCAGAAGATGCAGATTGTTTTCGATAGCAGATCTGAACATTCCTCAGCTGTGAGATCATTTGAGCTGCTGGGAAGGACCTCGATCACATTCCACATATAGATGATATAAAAGCGAGAGAGAGCACCTACAGGTACAACAGTGAGACATCACAAACTCATCTACATCATGATCTTCACCATCACATGCCTTGCCCTGGTGGCCTCTGCTCTGGGTAAGTGTCTTCTTCAGAAGTTTGCAAGAAAATTATTGGGTGTACATATTCATTTACAAAATGCAAAACCTACACAAAGAGCTTCATGTGTCATGAACTTCCGTTCTTTATCTACAGGTTGTGGAGTGCCAGCAATTAAGCCACAGACGCTTGGCAGCAGGATTGTGAATGGACAGAATGCCATCTCTGGTTCTTGGCCCTGGCAGGTCTCTCTGCAGGTAACTGTGTATTGGCCGAATTTTATCCTGCATTTGCCTGATTTGGTCAAAGAGTATAATGTCATATCTTCATCGTTTTTACCTCTGAAACAGACACCCAACGGAATCCACTTCTGCGGTGGATCCCTGCTCAACCAGAACTGGGTTCTCACTTCTGCTTACTGCGGTGTCGTGTAAGAGTCTTCAATCTGACAAACTTCACATTCAATAGTGCTGAATAGATGCTGTTGTTCTTTTCTTTTCACAGTTAGTTTTATCTTTACTGCTCTCTTCTTAGGGTCGGCTATACTCGTGTCATTCTTGGAGAACATGATCGTGGCTCCAATGTTGAACCCATCCAGATCAGACTAGTTTCCCAGGTAAAAATGTTGAATGATTTTAGAGATGAATATCAAAATTACAGATCAACTCATAGGCCTACTATTTATTTTAGTGTTCAATAACTAAACGCTTTTTAACTGTTGGTTCATTTATGCTTTTTCACACAATTGAATTGAAGTGAATCAACACTGAACTGACTTTAGCTGAATAATGACACTATTGTGTTTTTAGAGTTGCTTTACAGCAGAATTTGAATGCGTCTTATATTTGGTGAATTTTGCATCATTGATTCTGTTATTTTGATAGTTATTTTGATATCTGTTAATATCAATATTGTATAAAGTGCTATATAAATCAAGGTTACTTCACTTGACAATAATAAAACAAGAGATCACTGGACTAGAACAATAAATACAAAACAAATAACATGCATTATAAATGTTATTATAAATCCATTATTATAATTTTAAATTACTTGAAAGTTTAACCAAAAAATATGTTTTTTTTTTACTTGTTAAAAACAAAAACTGATTTATTCTAGTTTCCATACAGACCAGAAGTAAACAAAAGACATGTCAGAAAAACCATGTGCTTCCACAGCTGATCACACATGAAGTAATGCCCCTACAGGCTTAAATAATGCATCCTCTAAACTTTCTAATCATGTTCCCTTAAAGAGACACCATGTTAAATACAAAATACATAGTTTAGAAACATTACATAGGAAAGACAAAATATATAAGATAAACACAGAAAAATATACTATTGTTAAACATAAAATATGCACAGTACAAATAACAGTACAACCTATACTTTATTTTTAGATTTAAAATTGAGCAAAAAAAAGGATCTGTGCCATATTCTCAAATGAACATTCATGAGGAAGGTAAATGGGAAAAAAATGCATGAAAGGCTTAAGACGACAAGAAATAAACATGCTTACATGTATATTTTAGATTACCATCCATAAAGTCAGCTTCCACTAGTAACTGTCCATTTTTTTCCGGTCCTTTCTGTCTGTGCAGGTCATCAGACATCCGCTCTTCATCAGCTCGACCGCCAACAATGACGTTGCGTTGCTGAAACTTGCGTCTCCAGTTGTCTTCACTGCCCGTATCTCTCCTGTATGTCTGCCTCCATCAACCATCAACATCCTGCCTGGAACTCGCTGCTTCACCACTGGATGGGGCGCAACTCAAACCACATGTAAGTTAGACAAAGACCTGTTAGAAAAAGCCAAATCTTAAAATTTACTCTTGTATATTACTTGTTTTGTTTTGTTGTTGTTTTCCACATGACTCTGAACAGTCTCTGTCTTATGTTTTCTTTTTTTCAGTGAGTCCTCTAATCCTGCAGCAAACAGGTCTGCCAATCATTAGTCCTGCTACATGCAGACTGGTCTGGGGTCAGAGCCAAATCACTAATTCCATGATCTGTGCTGGAGCCTCTGGATCCTCATCTTGCTATGTGCGTGAAGACAGATCAGAACAAACACATTATCATATTAGTGTTGCAGCTGTTTTGATCTCAAATGTGTGTTTGTGTCTGTGTGATTCCTACAGGGTGATTCTGGTGGTCCTCTGGTGTGTGAGAGTTCAGGGGTCTGGACTCTGGTGGGCTCTGTGTCCTGGGGCATCAGCAATTGTGACACCCGTTTCCCAGTAGTCTACGCCCGCATCTCCCAAATGCGCTCCTGGATCAACACGATTATCTGAGCGCCAGTCTGAGCACTTACCCTTCAAAGGAGGCAAAGGCAGAGTTTAATCATTAATCTGTATTACAGTTGGTCTTTGTTGATGGTCTTTTTGTTCATGACTTTTGGCCTTGTGTCAGTCTGGGCTCCCGTTACCTGCTGTTGAGTTTAATGTTTTGTTTTTGGTTCATGTTACGTTTTAAACAAATAATGAAAATTCTTGGAAATGAAATAATGAAATAAAATGAAATGAATACAATACATTGTAATGAAGTGTAATCATTTATCTGAATTTAAAACATAAATTACCATAATCCACATAAAGTGCAGCAAACAAAATGAAATATAAAATATTTTCCTTTTTTTTAAACATTTTAACATTTTTTAAACATTTAAATTGCAATAAAAAAAACTGTGTTCCAAACTATTTGCCAAACATTATGTAATGCACATGATGTTCTCTTACCACCAAACATACTGGCATAAATATTGATAAAGACAGCCACAAAAAAAAAAATCATTCTGAAAAATGTTGAAAATCTTCTTTGGTATTCACTTTTGTAAACATGCCAATATGACACAGATCAATCTGTTTAATCCTCTATCAATGGTGCAGAAACCTGTGTGATGTCTTGAATCAGAAGACAAAAAGACCCAGATACAAACTGGAGAGAAACTTGTTGAAAAGGTTCCAGTAGAATATGACAAACACTGATGTTCCATATACTGATTCAGACAATCACTAAAATTTAAGTCATAGAAAAAGTATAATACAGTTTTTTTCAATTGCTAACATCCTTTTGTCCAATCTGTAATCACATTTTCAAAACTCTGAACACAACTAGCACAACATTTGTCTTTTGTGACCATACCTGTGACGATCTGCGGCTGGAGTGCCCGCTTCAGCCTTTGGGGGGCACTCCTTCCTAGTTTATTGTTTCCTTTATGTTTTACCCTGGACTGATTATGGTTGATTTTATGCACCTGTGTTTTATTATCTTGTTTAGCGCACCTGTCTTAAGCCTGAGTTTTCCCTTTGTTCATTGCTGAGTATTGTAAGTGTCATACTGCATCCTGAGCGTTTTGCTAGTTCCTAGTTTCTTCGTGTTTTCAAGTTTCACAGTTCCTGGACTCCCTGCCTGTATCTGGTAGGGATGGGGAAATGAAGCCTCGTGAAGCAATGAGGCTTTCCCCTGACTGTTCCGGGAAAAGATTCAAAGCTTCGGGGGTGTCAAGAACAGCGCCATCTGGTGCTTATTTAAAATAAAGCAGCCAGAAGCCTGTGTTAGAAGCTCTGTCAGATGAAGCAACCACAACACACACTCTCCATAATTTCAATGTGTACAAATAAAAAGCCTTACACGTTTGTGTTTGATTTGTCCATTAATAAATTATTTTACCCATGAAAGTGTGACAATAAAATATAAAATGAACATATGATTCAATAAGATCTAATGTAGTCTCTCTCTCTCTCTCTCTCTCTCTCTCTCTCTCTCTCTCTCTCTCTCTCTCTCTCTCTCTCTCTCTCTCTCTCTCTCTCTCTCTCTCTCTCTCTCATCTTCACACACACACACACACATGGTGAATAAGGGCATTGTGTGATAGGATCATCTGTTATTAAATGTGCCTATGACACTTGGCAGTGATAGTGCTTATGTAACTGTAGGAATGACAGAAAGGTGATTAAGATTTTAATTATTCTGTAATGCCAATGTATATACGTGGGGGTAGACATGTTTCTGCCTTCTTCAGTATTGAAGTGGATTTTCAGCTCATTGTATGTTTGTCTCTGTAAGCTATGTATCCACTTCTACAATCGCATCAGAATTTGAGCTTTGTGTGTGCTGGTCTACAGTCCAGCAAAAGCTTTCCACCTCAGAAGTGTAAGGAGAAAAAAATATATATTGGGAGTGAGAGTGACTGTACATGTACATTGACTGAATATAAGACACATCAATGGTCAACAATTATACAATACAACAATAAAAACTAAAATAATAATAAATGAATATTTTCTTTTCTAGAAATGCATACATAGGCCTACATTGGAAGCTATAAACTCAAAATATTCCCAGTTATGGGAAGTCTTCCTTTTTTTGGCTGTTGCCATTACTACAAACCCTTCACCAAACACCCAAATACCAACACCCGAATACCTAAAAAACACCAAAAGTGCAACGATTTTACAAAAACAAAAATACACAACAATAACAAAAAAGAATAAGTAGTTTTGGTTATTTAAATGTAATGTATTGATTAACTTTCAAAGTATACAACACTCTCCTCACAAACCCATCAACCAGACTGAGCCAACAAGGACTCGTTCAGTAAGATCTGGGGTTCGAGCCTTCTGACACCCAAAGCGAAACGTGCACGTGATTGGACAGAAAGTGAGGCTTCATTTGTCATCGATCACGTGACCTCTGGGAAACCAATACACACCCCGATACGGGGCTTCAATAGAAATTGCTTCGCTTAAGCGATACGCACATCGAAGCTTCAGTGTCATACGTAACATCACTAGTATCTGGTCTTCCCGTTTGCCTAATCCCTGCATTGTATGTTTGCTGATCTGGACTGCTTACCTGGTTTTGACCCCTGCCTGTTTCCCTGTACCTGTCTCTGGATTCTCCTCTCAATAAAGCCTGCGTTTGGATCTCCACTGTCTGTTTCCACTGAGCAGTTTCATGACAGAATACTCAACCACCACTGATCCAGCGGCTGAGAGAAACACGGACCTCGTCATGGATCCTACAGCACAGATTGTAAGCCTCCGTCAAGGAGAACGTCCTCTCAAGGATTTTGTGACGGATTTTTTGAAGCTATCTCGTCGTCAGTCCTACTTAGATGATTTTTGTTTAATGATGTTCTTTCGGGGAGGACTGTCTGAACCGCTCGGCTCTGCTATACCGTTCCCGAGCTCAAGCTGGACTCTTACCCAATATATTGATCTGGCCCTTTCCATGAGCGGTTCGCTTTTCACTGTGGAGTTTTTGGAACTTTTCCTTCACAAAGGACCCGACGATTCGCCGTTGTACAAGGTAACGGTACCCACTGAATCCACGCATCTAGAGTCTCCCGGTGAACCAGCGTTTCACACGTGCTCCGCCGAGTTTGCGCTACATGAAAGCCCAGTTGAACCAGCGCTTCGTAAGGGGTCCTCCGTATCCACGCAACATGTGAATCCCGTCGTTCTAACACTACACGTGAGCTCCGTTGTATTCCTGCCTCAAGAGTTGTCTACCGCTGTGTCAAGTGAGTCTACCGCCGTGTCAAGTGAGTCTACCGCCGTGTCAAGTGAGTCATGCACTGAGTCAAGTGAGTCATGCACCGAGTCAAGTGATTCTAGCACCGAGTCAAGTGATTCTAGCCCCGAGTCAAGTTCCAAGTCAAGTGAATCTAGCCCCGAATCAGGTCCCGAGTCAAGTGCCGAGCCGAGTGAATCAAGTGAGTCATGTGCTGAATCAAGTGAGTCATGTGCTGAATCAAGTGCCGAATCAAGTCCCGAGCCGAGTGAATCAAGTGAGTCAAGTGCCGAGCCGAGTGAATCAAATGAGTCAAGTGCCGAGCCGAGTGAATCAAGTGAGTCTAGCCAAGTGAGTGAATCCAGTCAAGTCAGTGAATCATCAAGTCAAGTGAGACGCCGCCGCAGGAGGAGGAGGAGGAGGAGGACTCGTTTGCCTCGACAGGCTCCGGAGGGCGTTCCCAGACGCCTCGCCCTGCCGGCCCCGCCTCTGCGCCTCGCCCTGCCGGCCCCGCCTCTGCGCCTCGCCCTGCGGCCCCGCCTCTGCGCCTCGCCCCGCCTCTGCGCCTCGCCCTGCCGGCCCCGCCTCTGCGCCTCGCCCTGCCGGCCCCGCCTCTGCGCCTCGCCCTGCCGGCCCCGCCTCTGCGCCTCGCCCTGCCTACGTCTCACAAGCTCAGGGAGGCTTTTTCCAGCCCAGATGGTCTACCTAGAGTTTTCCCCAAGTATTTTTTTGGGGGGGGGGCAGTAGGAGGCTCAACGAGAGGACCATGGAGGCCGCGCCACCATGGTTTCATGAAAGGGCTTCACCACCATGGCCTACCGAGGAGGCTTCACCACCGTGGCCGTCGGCACGCCCTGCTCCGCCCTGGCCGTCGGCACGCCCTGCTCCGCCCTGGCCGTCGGCACGCCCTGCTCCGCCCTGGCCGTCGGCACGCCCGGCTCCGCCCTGGTCGCCCATGCTCCACGGCCCAGGCCCGCCTTGCCTGTGTCCTCCGTCCCTCCCCCAGGATCGCCTTCGCTCTGCCCCCCGCCTGGATCGTTTTAGGACCGTCTGGAAGCCGCTCCTTAGAGGGGGGGTTATGTGACGATCTGCGGCTGGAGTGCCCGCTTCAGCCTTTGGGGGGCACTCCTTCCTAGTTTATTGTTTCCTTTATGTTTTACCCTAGACTGATTATGGTTGATTTTATGCACCTGTGTTTTATTATCTTGTTTAGCGCACCTGTCTTAAGCCTGAGTTTTCCCTTTGTTCATTGCTGAGTATTGTAAGTGTCATACTGCATCCTGAGCGTTTTGCTAGTTCCTAGTTTCTTCGTGTTTTCAAGTTTCACAGTTCCTGGACTCCCTGCCTGTATCTGGTCTTCCCGTTTGCCTAATCCCTGCATTGTATGTTTGCTGATCTGGACTGCTTACCTGGTTTTGACCCCTGCCTGTTTCCCTGTACCTGTCTCTGGATTCTCCTCTCAATAAAGCCTGCGTTTGGATCTCCACTGTCTGTTTCCACTGAGCAGTTTCATGACAATACCATTAACACAATTCATGTTGTTTTCACACAAAATGCTGTCAATTAACACGTTTCTAGAATGCCTACATCTTCTTTACATATAAGCATACCCGATACCAAAATCATGGATCTTTATAGTCTTTTTTACAAATGCTTTAACGCAGCTTGCCAGAAATGAAGACCTAATGTTCCAAACCATAGATACAGTATAAAGCCTCTACTTCAAAAATATCACCTCAAAAGTATTGAAACAAATATTGGGGGAAAAAAATCAAACAGCTGATAAGCATTTTTAAATGACTGATCATTACAGTAAGAAATAGCTGATTCCAATCTCAATCAGAGACATAGCCAGATGTTGAAGACTTTCCATTACATGGACATACACAATAAAAAGGCACTCTTTGGATTAGTTTTGTTCAAAGCAACACAGAACCAAACAGAGGAAAAAGAAAGAAAATGCCTGGACGATGGAGAGGACTAGTTAGACGATGGAGAGGACTATTTAGACAAGGAAGAGGACTAGTTTGACCAGGACAAGGGAAAGGGAGAGGGAGAAGGAGAGCTAGGGGAAGAGGAGTAAGAATGCGTGGTGCTGTTCAAAGGAGAGTTAGAGCTGTTGTCACGGATGAAATCAGAGCCAGCCACCATCATAGACCATGTGATAAACCATGGTCTATCATTGAGAGAGGCTGGTGAAAGAGTCCAGCCTAATCTCAGACGGTCAACCGTTGCTTCCATTATCCGGATTTTTCAACAAACCAACAGGTAAGTCATGCATTTCATGAGGGCTATCAATGCAGTGGCTATTTACTGTATTACAGTAACTGCTGGCCACCAGCATGGTCAAGACACTTGACCAGGTATAGTCAAGTGCTGGTTTGGCCCTGCAGAAAAGCCAGATTGGTCCCTACAACACAGAGTGCCTTCTTTTAGACGACCTCCACCAACAACTGCTGCCAGAAGCAGAACAGGTGGGAGGAAACATGAGGACATTTGTGATTACATGGGACAATGTAGCATTCCACCCTTGCAATCACAAACTGAAAATCCAAGAATGATTTCCCTTTTTTTTCCTCCGTACTCTCCTTTCCTCTGCCCCATTGAGGAATTTCTTTCTGCTTGGAGGTAGAAAGTTTATGATCATCGGCCTAAAGACCAAATGTCCTCCTCGATGCCATGGATGCTGGCTGGAGTGGATAAGGGGTGGATAAGGCATGCCAAGCGTTTCTATCCAAGGTGTATAGCGAGAGACAACATACGATGTGATGTAGATGAGAACATGTGACCAAATGCTGAAGATCGTATCGATTAGAACAGGTCATTTTGTTTTATTTTTGCACACTTTAAACCAAAGGCCATGTATGTTTCTCTTTTTTGTTTCGTTTTGTTGATCACTGACAGCAGTTTCATATAATAAAGCCTTTACTGCAGCAATTATGTCACTTACTGTTTTTTATTCAGTTGTACATTCTATAAAGTATTGATGACTCCTTCATATTTAGATATTATGTTGTACACATACTATCTATCTAATGAACCATGAATTCATGGAAAAATGGATTTCATACTGTATGTTCTATAAAGATTGAACTGAAACATGACAAGTAATGCAGTTTTTGTAATGCAACCAACTGTTAGTATTTTGACAGTCATTGCGCTATGATTGACTGTGTGTTCATGTTGGATAGAAAATGAGTGCTAGTGTTTTGACCGAATGATTCAATTTTGAAACAGGTTTGCAGTGTTTTGATAGAGTTAGTGTATATAGAAAAAGGTTTTTAGCGCTTTGAAATGCAGAGTTTGTATTTATTTAACAAACTGTGGTTTCGGTCAGAAAATTAACTATTTGGCTAATTGTGTGATGTAGGTGTGTTGCTGTGTTAAGAGTTTAGAAAAAGTATTTTAAGAATTGGCAAACGCTTGATAGCAATTGAAAAAAACTGTAATTCTGATTGCTTATAGATTTAGATGCACTTTTATGAGCTCTACTTTTATGGCTGTTTGTTAGTCTACTGTAAGTGGATGACTTAATACTCAGTTTTTCAGATTTCTAAAATTAGCATATGAACACAACTTAAAAAAAATATTTGAAACGAAAAGAGGGTGCATATTACAGAAAAGTGTCAATAGAACAAAATGCCTTTGAGGGGGAAAATTACATTTTGATTGTTTTGATTATTTTTGTTTAAAAGCAAACTGTCCATTTTGATGTACAGAATGAGCAGGAGCTGGAACAGAGATTTCATTGGAACAGAGAACATGAGATTAAATAAAGTTATGTAAAGTTTGCTATCTCGACTGGTGCCAGAAACTCAATGATTTTTTTTAAACAAGCTGCAGTGTTTTTAATTAAGGTCCTTCCTTTAAAAACCAGACTGCATTCTGTAGTAGAGTTTTGCGAACTCTCTCACCTGTTGGATTTTAATGATGTGGCTCTTAAGGACATTTTCCGCTTTGGGCTAAACGAACTGGTGAGGTCTAAATTTCCATGGGGAAAAAATATTTTTTCCCTGGCCCAATTCATTGACTATACCCGTCTTTTGAGCGGTTCTCCATTTACTGTGGGTTTTGTGGACGAGGAGCCCCGCAACCCCACAGTACCCGCCAAGCCTGAACCTTTTCACATCATGCCTTCCAATCCAGAGTCACTTCACATCATGCCTGCCAAGTCTGAGCTTCTTCACATCATGCCTGCCGAGTCTGAGCTTCTTCACATCATGCCTGCCGAGTCTGAGCTTCTTCACATCATGCCTATAGAGCCTGAGCTTTACGTCATGCCCCTTTCTCAGGCTCAGAGCGAAGGGGGCTTATACAGCAGATATTTTCTGGTACCGAAAAAAGATGGGGGCTTCAGACCCATTCTAGATCTGAGACAGCTGAACAAAGCGCTTGTGAAGCGCCAGTTCAGGATGCTTACGACCAGGAGAATCCTCGCGCAAGTGCGCCAAGGGGACTGGTTTATGTCAATAGATCTGAAAGACGCGTATTTCCAAATACAAATAGCGTCCCATCACAGGCGATTCTTGAGATTCGCGTTCGAGGGCCAGGCTTATCAATACACAGTCCTGCCGTTCGGCCTGTCTTTGGCACCCCGTACATTTACGAAGTGCATGGACGCGGCTCTCGCGCCCCTGAGACTTCAGGGCATGCGAGTTATGAACTACTTGGACGATTGGCTGATTCTAGCTCGATCACGGTCAGAGCTCATAGAACACAGGGCCACACTGCTCGAGCATCTCGAGACACTGGGCCTGACGGTCAACTGGGAAAAGAGCCTGCTGTGTCCCAGCCAGAGAATTTCTTTCCTGGGAACAGTGTTAGACTCGCTTTCCATGACGGCACGCCTGTCACCGGAGCGCGTACTAAGTATTCAGCGCGTCGCGGAATCCTTCCGCCACGGCTCTATAGTCCCGCTCAGACGGTTTCAGAAAATGCTGGGCCTGATGGCCTCAGCATCCTCTGTACTCCAGCTGGGCCTGCTTCGCATGCGCCCACTGCAGTGGTGGCTGAAAGCACGGGTCCCGCCCCGGGCATGGACCACGGGCAGGTGTCGCCTCAGGGTCGACCAATGGTGCGTTTCGGCTCTGGAACCCTGGAAAGTAACCAGCTGGTATCAGTCTGGTGTGAGTCTGGGGACCGCCTCAAGGGTGAAAGTGGTGTCTACGGACGCCTCCACCACGGGGTGGGGAGCGCTGCTCGAGGGCAGACCGTTGGCTGGCCTATGGTCAGAGCGGGAGAAGCTCCTTCACATAAACTGCTTGGAATTGATAGCAGTCGACAAAGCGCTACGGCGCTTCCGTTCCCTGGTGAAGGGCCACCACGTCTTGGTCCGGTCGGACAACAAGTCAGTGGTGGCGTACATAAATCACCAGGGCGGCCTCAGGTCCGCACGCCTTTGCAGGCTGGCGGAACCCCTCTTGGTCTGGGCCCAGCGCAACCTCCTTTCTTTGAAAGCGGCGCACGTGCCTGGGCACCTGAATACGGGTCCAGACATGCTGTCCAGAGACAACGTCCTGACAGGAGAATGGTCGCTGCACCCGCAGACGGTCCAGCTACTGTGGGAAACGTTTGGCAGAGCGCAGGTGGACCTGTTCGCGTCCCGCGAGAACGCTCACTGCCCAGTATTCTTCTCTAAGGGCAGGGACGCGCTGGCCCATACTTGGCCCAGCGGTCCCCTGTATGCCTTTCCCCCGGTCTCGCTCCTGCCTCAGGTGTTGGAGCGGATCAGGGAAAATGGATGCCCAGTGCTGCTTGTGGCTCCGCTCTGGACGAACCAGGCTTGGTTTCCGGTCCTGATGCGGATGACCAGCACTGCCCCGTGGCCTGTACCGTTGAGGAGAGATCTCCTCTCTCAGGCGGAGGGCTCGATTTGGCATCCTCACCCGGAACTGTGGTCCCTGCACGCATGGGTCATCAACGGGTACCCGCTAGCCTCCCAGAAGGAGTGCTAAACACGATCGCGCAGGCTAGAGCTCCGTCTACCAGACGGCTCTATGCCTCGAAATGGTCGGTGTTCTCTACTTGGTGTCGAGCCCGTGGCTTTTCACCCGTGGACTGCGGGGTTAAGGAAGTGCTTGCCTTCCTTCAGGAGCTGATGGATAAGGGAAGGACCCCATCCACGCTCAAAGTGTACGTGGCGGCCATAGCAACGTTTGCTAAACCGGTGTCTGGCCAGTCACTGGGGAAAAACGACTTAGTCGTGCGTTTCCTACGAGGAGCTCGGAGATTAAACCCTCCCAGGCCCCCTTCAGTCCCGGCTTGGGACCTTTCCACGGTCTTGGAGGCCATGAAAGGCGCCCCGTTTGAGCCGATCCAGCTGTCGGATATGAAGCACCTGTCCCTTAAGACGGTGTTTCTATTGGCTCTCGCTTCAGTGAAGCGTGTAGGGGACTTACAGGCGCTTTCTGTAAGCGCGTCATGTCTGGAGTTTGGGCCTAACGACTCAAAGGTCGTACTCAAACCGAGGCACGGCTACGTGCCGAAATCCCTCAATACACCGTTTAGGGCCCAGGTAATTTCCCTGTCAGCCCTTCCGGTTCTCGATGAGGAGAGGGACGCGAGTCTCCTTTGCCCTGTCAGGGCGTTAAGGGCTTATGTGTCCCGCTCGGCTGGGTTCAGGCAGACCGAGCAGCTTTTCGTTTTGTTTGGCGGCCGTTCTAAGGGACTCGCCGCCTCAAAACAGAGCCTATCCAGATGGATAGTGGATGCCATAGCGCTGGCTTACACTTCCAAGGGCCTGCGGTGCCCATTGGGTGTCAAAGCGCACTCCACGAGAGGCGTGGCCTCGTCGTGGGCATGGTATAGCGGGGTCTCCCTGCAGGATATCTGTACGGCTGCGGGCTGGGCCTCGCCGTCGACATTTATCAAGTACTATAACCTGGAGGTGCCCGCCTTACAAGCTAAGCTTTTGGCGGTCTGAACTTCGGGCTTATCGGCCGCCAATGCGGCTATGTTGCCCTTACGGGTCGGTACCCCTACGGGACTTTTATGAAGGAGTGATGCTTCTAGCCTCTCCTCCTCTACTTCATGTGAGTTATGGTGATTATGCACTAGATGTGCCCCGGGCTTGGCCCCGGGACTCTGGTGTTGGATCCCTGTCCGCACGGCGTTTTGCATGGGGTCCCCATAGCGTAAGATATTACGCAGTACGAGAGATACTCTCGTAAGAGAACGTACTCGGTTACTAACGTAACCTCGGTTCTCTCTAGAGAGGGAACGAGTACTGCGTATCTTGCCGTGCTTGAACTATGCTCTGGTTCGCTTCGGTGTACAAAATCAGAGAAATACAGCTATCGAGGGGTATTTATAGGGCGAGACCACGCCTATACTGGCGGGACATGACGAAATGAGCGCGAAGCGTCTTCATTCGTCATTACGTCACGCAGTGCCTTCACTCGATAGGCTGCAGCTTTTCCAGCGAGGCAGCCAATGGGCGCGCAAGCTGTTTCGCCCTTGTCTGCTTGCTGCTGCAAAAGCGTTTTGCATGATTAAAAAAATTAAGGGTAATTTTTGGCTTCAATATCTCAAGGAAAGAGTGTTTCCCATAGCGTAAGATATTACGCAGTACTCGTTCCCTCTCTAGAGAGAACCGAGGTTACGTTAGTAACCGAGTACGATACCTGTTCAGAAAAAAAAAAAAAAACAAGAAAACTGGACTCGCTTTAACCAGATAAAAGGTCATGCCCAGTGCCAAATAGCTTTGTTTTAATATTTGATTTGATTACATTAATTTTTAAGTTGAGATTTACAATAAATATTTTATTGCTACCGTATTGAATACTGCTGGTATAAAGCACCTTATTTGCTTAAAGTTTTTGCAAACCACATGTTATTGCACTTTTGTGTATATAGCAGTACATTTAAATCAAAAGTGTGCAATACATTACTTTAGAATTCATTATTCAATTTTGCGCGTAACAATGCGATTAATCACGATTAATCGCAGAAATTCATGCGATTAATCGCGATTAAAAAATTTAATCGTTGCCCAGCACTAATATATATATATAATATATATATATATATATATTATACACACACACTTCATTTATTTAATTGGGTTAGGGTAATGCATATATGTGTTTGTGTAATACATATAGTACTACATAGATACACATGCATTCATATATATATATATATATATATATATATATATATATATATATATATATATATATATATATATATTGTGTGTGTGTGTGTGTGTGTGTGTGTGTGTGTGTGTGTGTGTGGGTTAGGGTTAGTTATGTGTGATTGAAACATGTGTACCTTACACAGTACGTACATGTATTTGTGTGTTTTCTGATGAATGGTAGTCTAAGATTAGGGTAGGATGAAGGGGTACATTAGCCATACTGACTCATTAACTATCTCTCCGGTTTAATTTTATGAAGTTAATATTTACCGAACATTGCTGTAAATATAGTCGTTGCTTTCTACGTTATGGGAGCAGTCTATTCCCCTCCTAAATCATTCATTTGTACATACACAGTGTAATTATATTTTATGCTGGTTGGAATTCTGCACAGATTGCAGACCTCTTTCCGTGATCACGAAGGTAGGCTAATGGCTGAATCGGAATTTATACGCAATATCACGGGAATCAATAGCCTAATACAGCCCAGTTGTGCTAAAGTAAATATCATGAGACGTCCATCATCAGATGAATGACATGGAAAAGTTAAGTTAGAGCCGCTAAAGCCAGTGCTACTACCCATGCGAACATGAACACTAAAGCTTTTCCTTCCAAAAACATAGCCTAAAACGTATCTAAGTTGTCACCCTGCCTCTCCAAATGCAAAACTGACATTAACAAAATGCACTAACAGCTTAAAAAGTACTTGGGTGTGTGTTTTATGTTATAATTTACCGTTTGATAATGCAATCGCTGCTGTCTGTCCATAGAAGAACATGATAGCCCGCGTATGTTTTGGAACTATTGGGGCTTACATGAACCACGTGACAGCCGTCGCGGCGACATCAAAGCGTGTCGCAACTCTCTCTATATACGACTCTGGTCTTATGTTGTGATCATGTTATAATTATAAATAAACTGCTCTTGGGTTCTCTTCAAACTTGCTTCCAGTGGATCCCTTTACACATATTTAACTGATCATTAATTACATGTGTGAAACGGACAATGATGGATTTTGGTGTAATTTGTTTCGAATTGGGACTGGGGAATCACCGGGTCAGTAAGTGAACATGCATATTGCTTGCAAAACAGTAAAAACGTTGAACTTGAGAGAGACAATATCGACATGGAGTCGTCGTCAAATTACAAACACAAAAAAGGCTTTCAAATGTGAAAACGAAAAGAGGAATTCGAAAAATGAATGAGTACATTACCAAAAATAGGAAGCTTCTTTAATCGACAACTTTGCACAGAGGAAAGCCTGGAAAATGCAGCGATAATGTAAGTGAGCATCTTTTTTGTGTCTTTTTTAAGCCTATGTGTGTGTAGTCATAGCAGTGAGTAACAATGTGTTATGGTGCACTGTCACCAGTGTTTTTATTTTTATTTGTTTGTTGTGGTGCGCGTAGGCTACTCTTGATTTTTTCTGTCATCTCATATATAAAAAATAAAATAAAAATCTAATCTCTGTTTATATGCTTTATGATGCTATCCTCTCCTATTCATGATAGCATACTCGTGGCCATTGCATCATCACATGCAGTAGTACAACTAGACTGTGTATGTACAGTAATTATACCAATCATGGACATTTATTACAATTTTTTACATAATGAACCAGTTTGTCTTTTCTTTTTTTGAAAGCCTGGCACTTCTGGCAACTCAAGAACTTTAAATAAAGGAAGTTTACAAGTTTGCAACAAATCAAGAGCAGAATCAGAACATGTGTTTGAAACGAGATGAGCAGATTATTATTATTTTTTTTCTCTACATGTGTTTGAAACAAGATGAGCCAGATTTTCTTGTTTTGTTTTTTCTCTACATGTGTTTGAAAGAAGATGAGCCAGATTTTCTTGTTTTGTTTTTTCTCTTCATGTGTTTGAAACAAGATGAGCCAGATTATCTTGCTGTGTTTTTTATGGTTCACAGAGATATGTTGATTATTTCTATTAATATTTTAAGTTTTCCTTTTTCTAAGCAGACATTTTTTCTTTTGCTTTCTCGGAAGTGTGATTGAATGAAGCAAAGGCATTTTTACATGGTTCTTACTGATTATGTAGTCTACGTCTGCATCTCCCAACAGCGCTCCTGGATCGACAAGACTATCGTTTCCCACTAGAGCGCCAGTCTGAGCATTTACCCTTCAAAGGAGGCAAAGGCAGAGTTTAATCATTAATCTGTATTACAGTTGATGGTCTTTTTGTTTATGACTTTGGCTTTGTGTCAGTCTGGGCTCCCGTTACCTGCCTGTTGAGTTTAATGTTTTGTTTTTGGTTCATGTTACATGTAACTGGTTTAAACAAATAATGAAAATGTCTGGTAATGAAATAATAAAATTAATACAATAAATTGTAATGAAGTGTAATCATTTATCTGAACTTAAAATATATTTTACCATAATCCAAAAAAAGGTACAGCAAACAAAATTAAATAAAAAATAATATCCTTAAAAATATAAGTACTTTTAAAATATACATTTAAATTGCCATTTAAAAAACTGTTCCACTTTCACAGCAACAAATGACAGACAAAAGTGTTGCGATATTTAACAAAATGCATGAAAAGCTACTAGATATTAACTTCCAAACTAGTCACGATTATCAGATGTTCTCAGATAAACTTTTTGCCAAAGGTAATGAAATGCAGATGATGTTCTCTTAGCACCAAACATACTGGCATAAATATTGATAAAGACAGCAGCAAAAAAATCATTCTGATCACATGATCATGTTGAAAATCTTCTTTGGTATTCACTTTTGTAAACATGCCAAGATTACACAGATCAATCTGTTTAATCCTCTATCAATGGTGCTGAAACCTGTGTGATGTCTTGAATCAGAAGACAAAGAGACCCAGGTACAAACTGGAGAGAAACTTGTTGAAAAGGTTCCAGTAGAATATGACAAACACTGATGTTCCATATACTGATTCAGACAATCACTAAAATTTAAGTCATAGCACCAGTATAATAATTCTTATTGCTTATAGATTTAGTTGCACTTTTATGAGCTCTTTTATGGCTGTTTGTTAGTCTATTGTAAGTGGATGACTTAATAATACTCTGTTGTTTTTCAGATTTATAAATTTAGTTTATGAACGCAACTTAAAAAAAAGTTTTGAGACGAAAAGGATAAGTTTAGCTTAAGTTTTTTCAAGATGGCGCCTGTGCGAGTGGCATGCCGTCTATCTCTCCTTACCCTGTTTTATTTTTGGCTGTTTTTATGTGCGCTTATACCTTGTTATCATACGGAGCCTGTCGTTTACGATCGTCAGACACTCCTGGACATTCGCAGTTGCTGCATCAACGCTTTTAATGCGGGACTGGGAAATGTCGCAGATAATTCCTACAGGAGCACTCTCGGGGACATTCCAGATTTTCTTCGCCGTTGGCCATTGGATGTTAACCCGAGAAAACGGCGGAGAAGACGGGGGAAACGCAGCGGAAAACTGGTCAGCCTAAACATCTATCTGCGAGCCGAGCTTCGAAAGATCTCTACATCTCGGCCATGGACTGAGGATCGATTCCGCTCCGCGGTTCAATATATGGTGGTCCCAACATCTCGTTGGCTCACAGATATTCAGACTAAGTCCCCTATTTCCTCAAATGGCCTGGTTCGTCCACTGCAGGGTTCTGACACACGGATTATTTTACGACCCCGTCAGATGGGAGTAAATTCTTCAAATCTTTGCCCTCTGAGGAAAGCTTCAGCTCCTTACAGCATTCTGCATTCTCCGAAAATGGCGCTGATCAATGCTCACTCCTTGGTCAACAAGACATTTATCCTGCATGACTTTATTATATCTAATAACCTTGATTTTATGTTTATCACCGAAACCTGGATGAAGGTAGGAGATTTGAGCCCTTACTCTGATCTTGTTCCAACTGACTATTGTTTTTATAACTCTCCTCGTCCGGTTGGTCGGGGTGGAGGGTTAGCTGTTATTGCCAAAAAAAGTTTTGGAGCACGCTGCCAATTGACCCTTCGCAAAGACCCGCCCTCCTTAGTTACTGTCGCTATGTTCCGACAAGCTATGCCGCTCTCATGCTCTCACCATGTTCTCACGCAGTGAAAAATACATCGCGGAGCAGAGAGGAGACTGACAACACGCGGACAGACAGGACAGACCAGGTTACTTTTCGGTTACTTTTGATATTAAACATATTAAACAAAGTCTCAGCTTTCAAATGTGGTCATTTTTTGAAAGAAATTTAAACAATAAATACCGTTTTGGGGCTCTGTAATGTGCCATGACAGATCGCTGTAGAGCATCCGTCAAAGCTGCTCGTGATCCGATCATCTCTTCCTTCTAGTTCATTTATAGCATCAAATAAACATGAACGAACATAAGAAGTAATGTTGTTTTAACCGCGGAAAGGCGTCAGTATATTCATTTTACCAAGTTCAAATCCTCCCAACTCTACTGGCTGCTTTTTCGGACAAAATGGCGGATGGCGAAGTATGATTGGTTAGAACACCTGTCAATCAAGCTCCACGCGAAGGGTCAATTGCTACCATCCATCAACCCTACAAGTTTTGAAGTGCAACTATTAACACTTGACTGGACTCAACCTATCGTCCTAGCCTTAAAGGTGCATAACGCAGGTCTCTGAGTTTTTGCAGAACTACACCCCCTCTGGCGACAAGCGAAACTGCAACCAGAGGTGTGCACCCTCATGAAGCACACGCACACGCACGCTTGCACGAGCACGAGCTGTTCATAACCAAAGGAGCATCAGCCGCACAAATCTTTTGTTTACAGTCATAATGTCTTCAGATGTTATAAATCTGCAAGTCATTTTACATATATGAAAGGAAAGGCATTTGAGTAAATTACACACTTATGTGTGAGGGGAAAACGGGGGTAGAAGAAAACTTCAGTTTTTGTTTCCATCTATCTCCATGTTGAACTGTTTTATGCGTTTACTGTATCCACTTATGATTGTATTATTATGGAAACACGTTCATGAACAATTAAGTTATTAATTTGTAAAAGCTTAAAATAATAATCATACCATACACAGTTGGTCAACAAAGTACACTCAAATGTCTCAAGGTAATAAACAATCAAATGGCACTATATCCGCTTTCATAACAAGTAGTTATAGGAACTTAGTTATAGGAACTGTCCACTTCTAAACAGTTCTAAGAACTACTCTCCCCCAAACTCGGTTTTGCTGTTTGCGGTCGCACTGGCCAGTGGCCAGAACCGACTGACGCGAGCACGGCGGCGGCGGCGGCACATACAACAACAACAAACCAGCATGGAGGAGGCTATCGCAATGTTCCCGTTCTGCCTACCGGGACCTTAATAACGGAGTACGAACGGCGGCGTTTAAAGACTATGGTGGAAAGTCTAAAGTAATATGATGGAAGAAGATAGAAGAGCAGAGCGCAGGCAAAGGACGTTAGCAAAGAACACAAGGCTACCGGTAGGCTATAAACAAAAACATAGTTAGCATCTTTTATGGGACATGTTTTATGTTTCATGTTGTACTATTCTTCCGAAGACAATTCCTAGTTTATGAACCTGTTCACTGACAATGGTAACGTTAGTCAAATCAATTCTGATTGTACATTTATCTAGCTTAGGCTAAAGCATTACACATTTTACGTATCGTCATTTGTTGTCATAGATTTGCCGCATCAGACATTAGAGACTGGGGTATATCTTACCGTTTTATCAAGAAAACAGCCAACTGAGGATCCAGTTTGAGCCCTAGAGCACACCGGAGATCTATCCATTTGTTGAAAGCCTTCCCGATGCTGACTCTCGTCTCGTCTTATTCCGACGCCTGACTCCAATTTGGCCCTTTTGGTCAATAACTAGACAAAAGTTTTCTTTTCTTTGTCTTACGTGGAGTTTGCGTTGGGGTTTGGAATGAACTACAAGCCGGTCTCTTTGAATCCATCGTCTACTTTTGTCGAAAGTTGACTAAAGTTTTGTCGCTCGAGTTGTCTTTGCTGATACGGAGAATGGCGGCTAACAATAACAAACCTGCGAGACATCGCCTGGTGAGCGTAAACGCGCATGACGTCACGCCCAGTCTCAGATTCGAGCCCGAATCCCTCTTATATATTTTACTGTACAGGACTATAGAGGCAATCTCAGTGATCAGAGAAGGGCTCATTCAGCCCATCAGGCAATTGTTTACGCATGTATGGGTTAAAAAAACGGGTATTTTTAACATGCAATGTTGCACAATGCACCTTTAATATATCGACCGCCGCAGCTGACGAAGGATTTTATGGAAGAACTCACAGAGCTCGTTGGTGATTTAATTATGACATACGATCGGATTTTATTATTAGGAGACTTTAATGTACATGTATGCTGTGCTTTGGATCACCATAGCATCGGAGTTCTTGAATATTATGGACTCTTTTAATCTGGTGCAGTGGGTTAAAGAACCCACACACAATCGTGGTCACATGTTGGACTTAATTTTGTCTTTTGGACTCTCAATAATTGATACTGAAGTGGTTGAATTACCTATCTCTGATCATTTTCCTATCATGTTTAAAATGTCTCTTCCAGCTATTAATTACAACACTGTCTCTGATTTAAAACAAGTTCGAGCGTATTCACCGCGATTTCTCGAGGCCTTTACTGAACGTTATAATGAATTCATCTCTTCAGTGTCCTATGAAATTGTAGTTTCAGATCTAGATGTTGAGCACCATCTTGAATCTTTAAACACTACTTGGTTAGATATATTAAATGTTGTTGCACCCTATAGGCTCCAAAAGCTGAAACGTAAGTCTGCGCCATGGATAGATCAAGATATTCGCTCTCTGAGACAATCTTGTAGGAAGGCAGAAAGGAAATGGAAGAGAGACAAACTTCAAATATCCTTTATCATTCTTAAAAAGTGTCTTTGGACATATCAAAGTGCAGTTAAGAAAGCTAAGTCTCTTTATTTTTTTACTTTAATCGAGGAACACCATCAAACTCCTAGAGTTCTTTTTTCAATTATTAATTCAATACTACATCCTGCTGTACAGACCTTCCGTAATCCTAATACAGCTTTATGTAAAAACTTTTTAAATTATTTTAACACTAAAATTATAAATCTAAGAGCTCAAATACAGGACACTAGTGGTAATAATCTGATATCAACGAGTCCATTAGCCTCTTGGACTACTTTTAATTCTATTTCCTTAGAATCACTAAAGGATATAGTTGTAAAATTAAAAACCTCTTCAACTCCCCTCTACATTGTGCACCCTCGCTATCTGAAGTTATTAATTGATATTGTAGGACCTAGCCTTGTAACTTTAATTAATAAATGCTTGCAGTCAGGGTTAATCCCTGATAGCTTAAAAAGGGCCACAGTGACTCCGGTGCTAAAGAAACCCACACTCGATACATCTATATTAGCACATTTTCGCCCTGTGTCTGTCCTTCCTTTCATTTCCAAGGTGATGGAAAGAATTGTCTCTCTGCAACTTCAGTCATTTTTATCTACTAATCATATCTATGAGATCTTTCA
The DNA here is from genome assembly GCA_036326025.1 of Chrosomus eos. NCBI lineage: Eukaryota > Metazoa > Chordata > Actinopteri > Cypriniformes > Leuciscidae > Chrosomus > Chrosomus eos. The sequence continues at coordinate 13,770,974 of CM070825.1, forward strand.
ATCAGGTTTCAAATCTCTACATAGTACTGAAACGGCCCTTGTAAGAGTCCTAAACGATATTTTAATGATTACTGATTCGGGAGCTTCGGTCATTCTAATCATGCTGGACTTGTCTTCAGCTTTTGATACTGTTGACCATGGAATTCTCATTTCCCGCCTGGAGTCTTATATAGGACTAGGAGGAGCGGTGTTAAACTGGTTTAAATCTTACCTAACTAACAGAACTTTGTCTGTTAAAATTGGAAATTTTACTTCATCATTACACAAGCTATCATGTGGCGTACCACAGGGATCTGTTCTTGCACCCACTATTTTCCATGTATTTACTTCCCTTGGGATCCATTTTTAGGAAACATAATGTAACCTTCCATTGTTATGCTGATGACATGCAAATTTGTCTGCCGTTGACCAGTGGTAATGAGAATGCAGTTAGTAAATTATCAGCGTGTTTCAATGATGTAAAGGCATGGCTCTCAAAAAACTTTCTTTTTCTGAACTCAGACAAATCGGAAGCGATTGTTTTTCGCCCCTCTGAACATAGTAGACAACATTTACCTAACCTTGATCCTTTAAACCTTACTATCTCAGCAAAAGTGCGTAACTTAGGTGTGGTAATAGATAACAGCTTAAAATTTGATAGGCAAATTGCCTCGGTAGTGGGCTCGAGTTTCTTTCACCTTCGCTCCTTTTCCAAAATAAAATCTTGCCTATCCAATGCCTCTCTAGAAGTTGCTATTCACGCCTTTATAACATCCAGGCTAGATTACTGCAACTCTCTATATTATGGGGTTTCTAAGAGTCAAATCTCTCGTCTACAAGTTGTTCAGAATGCAGCAGCACGCTTGTTGAAGGGTGGGAAAAAATTTGATCATGCGACACCGCTTCTGAGATCCCTTCACTGGTTACCTGTTCAATATAGAATAGAGTATAAAATTTTACTATTAGTTTACAAATCCTTAAATAATCTTGCACCAACTTATTTAGTGGATCTACTTCACCCATATACTGCAAATCGAGAATTGAGATCAGCAAACAAATCCCTCCTTCTGATTCCTAGAACCCGCTTGAAAAAGAGGGGAAATAGAGCTTTTGAAGTGGTGGGCCCCACACTATGGAATAAGCTCCCAATTCAACTTAAAATGGCTTCCACTCTATCTGAGTTTAAAACAGCGCTAAAAACTCATTTATTTGGATTAGCTTTTATTATGTAATACTTGATTGATTTTATTTTATTTTAATGTACCATATTTGACTGACGATTGAAATGTGTTGTGCAATGTGTATTGTATTGTGATTACTGTACAGCACTTTGGTCGGCCGAAAGCCGAAAGTAAACGTGCTCTAGAAATAAACTTGAACTTGAACTTGAAGTTTTTACAGATAAGTGTCAATAGAACAAAATGCAATTGCAAAATGCTTGACAGTAACTCAATGATTTTTCATCAAGCTGCAGTGTTTTTAATTCATTTCCTTCCTTGAAAAACTTCCTCATACCCACAAAACCATATCCTCCTTCTCACAACTAAGCTTAAAGACATGCAACAATGGGAGGACATCATTGCTGTATTGCATTGTTGTCACCGAACATTTGTGAATATCTGAGATGTAACTGATGATTAAATATGAAACTAAACCCACTTTTAGCTGTAATCGTATTTTAAATTGAATTATCTGAGAGACTGCACAATAATTAGGATACTATGTTTTGTGCCTTGTGGAATCCAACAATAGTTTTGTAAAGATTTGCAAACATTTCTTCACTGTCATTGATGTCCTGTGTCAACAGTTGAAATAGCACATGTAGAGAGACACAAACGCACTGATCGCTGACTCGATCAAGTTAATAATATTTTAAATTGAGAGCATAACATATTTTAATAAAATAAAAAGAGGCATAAGTAATACAAAACCAGCCATAAAGTGAACAAGATATTACAAACAACTAGACTGTGTATGTACAGTAATTATACCAATCATTGACATTTTATTACAATCTTTTACATCAAAATACAGTTTATATATATATATATATATATATATATATATATATATATATATATATATATATATATATATATATATATCCTGGCACTTCTAGCAACTCAAGAACTTTAAAAAACGAAGTTTACATTAGCAACAAATCAAGAGCAGAAGTTTGAAACAAGATGATCAGATTATCTTGCTGGGTTTTTTTTATGGTTCACAGAGATATGTTGATTCTATTCATTTTTTACAAGCAGTTTTCCTTTTTCAGACATTTTGTCTTTTGCTTTCTCAGAAGTGTGATTGAATGAAGCAAAGGCGGTTTTGCACGTATCTCTAAGTGGTTATGTAAAATATCTTTCATACTCTATTGTGTTGTTCATGAGGAAGTTTGATTATCTTTCCCAGCACTGTGTACAAACTGATGTTAATACTTTAATGTACACATAATAATGTTGACAACTTTACAATGGAAATAAAGCCTAAATGGCTAGAATTTAATTCAGCTTGAATCAAAATGTTTCACAAATCTGAATTCTAATAAAACACTTAAATTGCATTTAATAATTAATCCTCACTTTCATTACATCTTCAGTCCACATACTGTGAGTCTTACTGACTTAGTAAAGCATGGTGGCTTTATCTTCCAGCCATAAATACTGTATAACTAAGTATAACCAATATAAGTATAACCAGTGGACAGAGAGACGATAGATGTGGTATATATGAAAGTGGTCAGTACAAAATGCCAAGGCTATAAATGCAACTTGCCAATGACAACAATAATTCTGTTTATAAATATAGAAACAAAGCTACCAATAAACAAGGAAATGAAAAGTAATAAATAAAAATAAAAACCAACCCAAGAAATTGCCATTACTGTGTTAAAGGTATATGTAACAAACTTTCTTTTTATTTTGTACCAGTAGAGAGTTTACTGTAATATAATGCTTTCCAAAAAGTAAATGTCAGTGATGTTGCAGAAAAACACACAGTTGCACAACACTCTGTCCGATAACTGATGTCAACTTATTCGACCAACCGATTAAAGGTGAATTGCGCAACATTTCATGTTAAAAATACCTAATGTCTCTACTGCTAAAATGACTTACTACCACAACAAAATTAACAATTCTTCTGACTCTCGCATGCTTTTTAAAACCTTCTCCTCTCTTCTCAACCCTCCTCCTCCTCCTCCTTCATCAACCCTAACAGCTGACGACTTTGCCACATTCTTCATTCATAAAACATCTACCATCAGCGGCCAATTTAACAATCCACAAACTGACACACACATTTTACCAACTAACACACACATTCTACCCTCATTCTCTCTGCTTTCAGAGGCAGAAGTATCCAAACTACTCCTTTCCAATCGCCCTACTACCTGTCCGCTTGATCCTATTCCTACTAACCTACTTCAAGCCATTTCCTCCTCAGTCATACCCGCACTCACTCACATCATAAACACCTCTCTTCACACTGGTACCTTTCCCACAGCATTTAAGCAGGCTCGGGTAACCCCACTGCTTAAGAAACCTACTCTTAATCCAGCACATCTGGATAATTACAGACCGGTATCCCTTCTTCCATTCGTCGCAAAGACACTTGAACGAGTTGTTTTCAACCAGATCTCTTCCTTTCTCACACAGAACAACCTCCTGGACAACAATCAGTCTGGTTTCAAAAGTGGACACTCAACTGAGACTGCGCTGCTCTCAGTAATCGAAGCCCTGAAACTGGCAAGAGCAGCTTCCAAATCCTCAGTTCTCATCCTGCTAGATCTGTCTGCTGCCTTTGACACAGTTAACCACCAGATCCTCCTGTCAATCCTATAGATGAAGGGAATCTCGGGAACTGCACTCCAATGGTTCAAGTCTTACCTCTCAGGTAGGTCCTTCAGGGTATTGTGGAGGAGTGAGGTGTCGAAGTCACAACATCTACCTACTGGGGTGCCTCAGGGCTCAGTGCTTGGACCACTTCTCTTCTCCATCTACATGACATCACTAGGAACTGTGATTCAGAAACATGGCTTTTCCTATCACTGCTACGCGGATGATACACAACTCTACCTCTCATTCCAGCCTGATGATCCGACGGTAGCTGCTCGCATCTCAGCTTGCCTGACAGACATCTCTGACTGGATGAAAGACCACCATCTTCAACTTAACCTTGCGAAGACTGAGCTACTTGTTATCCCGGCCAAACCAACACTTTGTCACAACTTCACTATTCAACTAGGCCCGTCATCCATAACTCCATCACGGTCAGCCAGGAACCTTGGAGTTGTTATTGATGATCAATTGAACTTCACAGACCACATTACTAAAACTGCCCGGTCCTGCAGATTTGCTTTGTACAACATTAGGAAGATCAGGCCCTTCCTATCAGAGCATGCTACACAACTCCTTGTTCAAGCGCTTGTTCTATCCAGACTGGACTATTGCAATGCTCTCCTGGCTGGTCTTCCAGCTTGCACGATCAAACCTCTGCAGCTAATCCAAAATGCTGCAGCTAGAGTGGTCTTTAACGAGCCGAAGAGAGCACACGTCACTCCTCTCCTCACAAAATTGCACTGGCTGCCAGTTGCAGCTCGCATCAAATTCAAGTCACTGACGCTTGCTTACAGAACAACCACTGGCTCTGCTCCCTTTTACCTAAACTCATTACTTCAGACTTATGTCCCATCCAGAAATTTACGCTCTACAAGTGAACGTCGTCTTGTGGTGCCACGTCAAAGAGGCACAAGATCTCTTTCTCAGACCTTTACCATGACTGTTCCCTGCTGGTGGAATGACCTACCTAACTCAACCAGATCTGCTGAGTCCGTAGCCATTTTCAAGAAACGGTTGAAGACGCATCTCTTTCGGCAGCACTTGTTCCAGTAATACTAACACTTTCTCTTCTCTTCCTTTCTGTTATATAAAAAAAAAAAAAAAAAAAAAAATTTACGGATTCTACGTTGGATTAAACTGAAAGGTTATAGCACTTACATTTTGTTGTCCTGCTGTTAGTTTAACTGCTTCTATGGTTCTCATTTGTAAGTCGCTTTGGATAAAAGCGTCTGCTAAATTCAATTCAATTCAATTCAAGTTTATTTGTATAGCGCTTTTCACAATACACATTGTCTCAAAGCAGCTTTACAGAAAGTGCATTTCAGAAATGTACAAAGAAAAATACAGTTAGTTAATCATGTATAAATTTAGGCATAACATATCGCCGGTGTTTAGTCGTCTCTTCACAGGCGTCGAGTCGTCTCTCCACAGGCGTTTAGTCGTCTCTCCACCGGCGTTTAGTCGTCTCTCCACAGGTGTTGGGGCATCTGAAGTCTTCGTGAGAGGCTGGATACAAACTGGAGCTGACGAACGCTATTTACCTCGGGACTAGCGTCCCGAGATAACAGCAGAAAGACAGATGGGAAATAATTAGCATAGCTGATGTTCATAATATTAATGCATTCGAACTGATTCAGAAGTAGTATAAAAGGTAAGCATTAAGTGAATGCTTGGTTAAAGAGATGCGTCTTTAATCTAGTTTTAAACTGGGACAGCGAGTCTGAGTCTCGAACAATATCAAGAAGGCTATTCCAGAGTTTAGGAGATAAATGTGAGAACGCCCTCCCTCCTTTAGTAGACTTAGATATCCTAGGAACGACCAGAAGCCTCGAATTTTGTGATCTTAAAGAGCGCGATGGATTGTAGGGCGATAGAAGGTCTGTTAAATACACAGGAGCTAAACCATTTAGAGCTTTATAAGTCAATAGTAATACTTTGTAATTGATACGGAACTTAATAGGTAACCAGTGTAGAGATGATAAAATTGGTGATCATATAAAATATGATCATATTTTCTTGATCTAGTAAGAACTCTAGCGGCTGCATTTTGCACTAACTGAAGCTTGTTTATTGAGGATGCAGGACAACCAGCTAATAAAGCATTACAGTAATCTAGTCTCGAGGTCATGAATGCATGAACTAACTTTTCTGCATCTGAAACAGATAGCATGTTACGTAGCTTAGCAATGTTTCTAAGGTGGAAAAAGGCTGTTCTTGTAACATATGATATATGATTTTCGAAAGTCAAGTTGCGGTCTAGTATAACACCCAGGTCTTTTACTGTAGTGGATAAAGTAACAGGACATCCTTCTAAATTAAAGTTGTATTGTAAGGGATTTTGTGGGTAGTTTTTTGGACCAATAAGTAATACCTCCGTTTTATCTGAATTTAATAGCAGGAAATTACACGTCATCCAGCATTTTATATCTTTTAGACACTCTGTCAAGTTAGATAAGTTAGTGTTTTCATCTGGTCGTGATGAGATATATAATTGAGTGTCATCAGCATAACAGTGAAAATTAATTCCATGTTTTCTTATAATATTACCAAGTGGCAGCATATATATTGAGAATAGCAGAGGGCCTAGGACAGATCCTTGCGGCACTCCATAGTCTACTGATGTTATCTTTGATTTTTCCCCATTTAAACAGACGAAATGGTAACGGTCTGATAAGTACGATCTAAACCAGCTTAATGCCTGTCCCTGAACACCAGTGTAGTTTTGTAGTCGATCTAAGAGTATTTTATGATCTATAGTGTCGAACGCAGCTAGTATTGAGATACAGCCTTGGTCAGAGGCTAAAAGTAAATCATTTGTAATTTTAACTAGCGCAGTTTCTGTGCTATGATGCGGTCTGAATCCCGACTGAAATTTTTCATAGATATCATTTTCTTGCAAGAAAGAGCACAATTGAGCGGACACAATTTTTTCTAGTATTTTAGACATAAATGGAAGATTTGAGATGGGTCTGTAATTTGCTAGGTTATTTGGATCTAATTGCGGTTTCTTAATGAGAGGTTTTATTACTGCCAGCTTGAATATTTTTGGAACGTGACCTAAAAATAAAGACGAGTTAATAATATTGAGAAGAGGCTCTTCCACTACAGGTAACACTTCTTTAAGTAGTTTAGTGGGTATTGGATCTAATAAACATGTTGTTGGTTTAGATGCAATGATAAGTTTATTTAGTTCTTCCTGTCCTATAGTTGTAAAGCGGTGTAGTTGTTCTAGAGGGGCCATAATTGAGGCCGAGTCATAAGACACCATAGAGGATTGCACATTTACAATAGTGTTTCGGATGCTTTCTATTTTCTCATTGAAGTAATTTATAAAACCATTACTACTATATTGTAACGGAATATTTTGCTCTGGAGATGTCTGATTATTTGTTAGTCTAGCCACGGTGTTAAATAAAAACCTTGGATTATTTTGGTTATTTTCAATTAGTTTGCGGATATGCTCAGCCCTGGCTGATTTTAGAGCCCTTTTATAACGTGACATACTGTCTTTCCACGCGATTCTGAAGACCTCTAAACTAGTTCGTTTCCATTTACGCTCTAAGTTACGAGTTTCTCTCTTGATAGCATGCGTAGCACTGTTGTACCATGGTGTTTTAGTTTTCTCTCTAACCTTTTTTAATCTAATTGGTGCAACAATATCTAGTGTACTAGAGAAAATGTTGCTCATACTGCTAGTCATTTCCTCTAGTTCATCTGTTTGTTTGGGTTTACTGAGCAGCTGAGATAGATCAGGTAAGCTATTTGAGAATCTATCTATAGTGGTTGGAAGGATTGTTCTGCCTGGTCTATAACGTGGTGCAACATGACAAATTTCAGCAGTGCGTATTATGCAAGTTACCATGTAATGATCAGTGAGATCGTCACTTTGCGGTATAATATCTATATCGGTTGGATCGGTTCCATATGAAATAATTAAATCTAGTGTATGATTTAGACGATGAGTGGGACCACTGACGTTTTGCTTCACCCCAAAAGAGTTTAATAGATCTGTAAACGCAGCCCCTAACGCATCATTTGTATTATCTACGTGTATGTTAAAGTCGCCAATAATTATTGCTTTATCGACATTGACCAATAGGTCTGAGAGAAAGTCTGCAAAATCTTTTAGGAAATCAGTATATGGCCCTGGAGGTCTATATACGGTAGCCAAGGCTAGAGATAATAAGGATTTCTTTCTTACATCTAAGAGCGTAACATTTAGCACAAGTACTTCAAACGAATTAAACCTATGACAAGTTTTCTGAGTAACATTAAGAATATCTCTATAGATTGTTGCAACACCGCCGCCACAACCGATCAGACGGGGCTCATGCTTATAACAGTATCCTGGTGGAGTAGACTCATTTAGACCGAAATAATCATTTGGTTTAAGCCAGGTTTCAGTAAGGCACAGAACATCGAAATTATTATCTGTGACCATTTCATTTACAATAACCGCCTTAGGTGTGAGCGATCTAATGTTTAGAAGACCTAGCTTTAGAAATTGTTTTTGTTCACTGATATTTAGATTTTCTGGTTTAATTACAATAATATTCTTGCTAGATCTTACAGTAGATTTGTTGTTTGGCTTCACTAAGCGAGGAATAGACATAGTTTCTATATAATGTTCTACATTGGTACTTATATCAATTAAGTTGGGACAGCAAAGACTATGATTTGGACTTTGACTTACTAGTCAGATGGTGTGTAGCGTCTTGGAGATGTTGTCCGACAGAACAGCCGCTCCGACTCTGCTGGGGTGCAGACCATCAGGACGGAAGAGCCTAGGTCGCTCCCAAAACAGATTCCAATTATTTACAAAGAGCAGTTTCTGTTCATTACACCATGACATTAACCATTCATTTAAAGCAAATAATCTACTGAACCTTTCTTGTCCAAGTCGGTAAGTGGGAAGCGGTCCAGACACGACGATCGTTGCTCTAGGCGATGTGCTGCGTACCGTCTCGATCAGGCTTCGGTAGTCCTTCTTCAGAACCTCCGTCTGCCGCAGCCTGATGTCATTCGTCCCCGCGTGCAGCACGACAGCTCCGACGCGCTCGTCACCGTTCAGGATCTCGGGAACCTGCGCAGCGACATCAAGAACACGAGCACCAGGAAAGCAGTGAGTGCGCACCTTACCTTTACCCGAGGTAGCACGGACATGGCGGACCATGGAAGTGCCGATGATCACGGCGTCGTCGCGTTCCGACTCGCGAAGAGGGGAGAAGCGGTTCCGGGTGGAGATCTCGAAGACCGGGAGGGGGGGAGAGGTTCTTGCTCTGGTCCTGGCTCGTGTCGTGACCCAGGGTGCAGGAGTGATTGAAGGCAGAGATGATCGCGTCCTCCTGGGCAGAGAAACGCACGGAGTAGACGAAGTCGGAGTCAAAGTCACAAAGTTACTAACCACTGACTTGTGAGCATCGGCGCGTGATGTTTCAAGCGCTGATCGCCGATCTCGCAGCTCGGCTTGCTTCTCCAGCAGAACACGAATCTGCTTCTCCACCGACTCCAGCTCCAATCGTACCGAAATCAGCTCGAATGTGTCCTCACCTGCACTCAGAGGTAACGTTAGACACACATCCGATATGTTCGCCATTATAACAGATGAACAGTAAATTAGTAGTAACAGTAAACAGTAAAGCAATCCGATTGTTTTTTTATAAGGAGTATCGAGGATAAGTTCACATGATATAAAAATAGAAAGTGCCTGTTTACAATTGAGTGGTAAAGAAGAAAATCAAGGATTAATGAATCAATTCGATGGAGCTCCAAACACAAACCGCACGCGCATGTGCTTATGCCCCGTTGATGCGGGCTCTAAGCACAATCAACGTGTGTCTGTACTTTCAGAGAAGCTTTCAGAGAAACGGGTGTAAAAGATGAGACGACGCTCGATAGGCGTGAGGCCACGCGTGAAATGCTAGCGGGCTAAAGGCTAGTAGCCGAGATTCGGAAAGTTGGATCTAAGTAGCGATATCAAAGCAATCCGATTGTTTTTTACAAGGAATATTATCGAGGATAAGTTCACACGATATAAAAATAGAAAGTTCCTGTTTATAATTGAGTGGTAAAGAAGAAAATCAAGGATTAATGAATCAATTCGACGGAGCTCCAAACACAAACACAGACTGCACGCCGTGGCGGACGCTGAAAGCTTCTCTGAAAGTACAGACACACGTTGATTGTGCTTAGAGCCCGCATCAACGGGGCATAAGCACATGCGCGTGCGGTTTGTGTTTGGAGCTCCGTCGAATTGATACATTAATCCTTGATTTTCTTCTTTACCACTCAATTGTAAACAGGCACTTTCTATTTTTATATCATGTGAACTTATCCTCGATACTCCTTATAAAAAAACAATCGGATTGCTTTACTGTTTACTGTTACTACTAATTTACTGTTCATCTGTTATAATGGCGAACATATCGGATGTGTGTCTAACGTTACCTCTGAGTGCAGGTGAGGACACATTCGAGCTGATTTCGGTACGATTGGAGCTGGAGTCGGTGGAGAAGCAGATTCGTGTTCTGCTGGAGAAGCAAGCCGAGCTGCGAGATCGGCGATCAGCGCTTGAAACATCACGCGCCGATGCTCACAAGTCAGTGGTTAGTAACTTTGTGACTTTGACTCCGACTTCGTCTACTCCGTGCGTTTCTCTGCCCAGGAGGACGCGATCATCTCTGCCTTCAATCACTCCTGCACCCTGGGTCACGACACGAGCCAGGACCAGAGCAAGAACCTCTCCCCCTCCCGGTCTTCGGATTTGGTTGCATTTAAGCGTTTTTGCTGCTGTGCGTCTCTGTGGTGCTGAATTTATCTGATTCTTGGGCTTGCTTATTTGGTATATGTTTTTTTTAGACATAAGGTTTTGCATGGGATGGGGGGGGGGGGGGGAGGCACTTACAGTGTGGTCACCCTAGGGCACTACACTGTGTTAATCCGGGCCTGCACTCAGCTCTACAGAAGAAAAAGCTACGGCCTTCTAAAATACCAATGGAGGGTGCAGCAGGTCAGACCGTGCCCTACCATGGTGTTCTACACATCGACCTGAAAGTACTGGGGAAAGAGCTCAAGGCCGTACCTGCCTTTGTTGTTCCTGATTCCGACTATCGCTCTTCTGTCCCTCTGTTGGTGGGAACCAATGTCATTCGAGCCTCCCGAAACCATCTCCGAACAGTCTATGGCCTGCAGTTTCTGTACCAGGTCATAGAGTTCTCAACGGACCGGGTCGGACCGACAAACCCTACGGGACCCGCGGGTTCGGTCCGGGTTCGGGTCGAAAATATAAGCAAATGACTCGGGTCGGGTCGGACCTCGGGCTTAATCTTTTCCGCTCAGTGAAAAAAAAAAAAACATTTATTAATCATCGCTGGTGTTCACCGTAAAGAAAGTCTGGCTGCTGCATCGCGGGTGGCTGGCCGTAAGAGAGAAGAACACGCCTCAGTCCATCCACTGTGGACGCACTACTGATCCTCCACGATGCCTTATAAGACACACGTTGATTGTGCTTAGAGCCCGCATCAACGGGGCATAAGCACATGCGCGTGCGGTTTGTGTTTGGAGCTCCGTCGAATTGATACATTAATCCTTGATTTTCTTCTTTACCACTCAATTGTAAACAGGCACTTTCTATTTTTATATCATGTGAACTTATCCTCGATACTCCTTATAAAAAAACAATCGGATTGCTTTACTGTTTACTGTTACTACTAATTTACTGTTCATCTGTTATAATGGCGAACATATCGGATGTGTGTCTAACGTTACCTCTGAGTGCAGGTGAGGACACATTCGAGCTGATTTCGGTACGATTGGAGCTGGAGTCGGTGGAGAAGCAGATTCGTGTTCTGCTGGAGAAGCAAGCCGAGCTGCGAGATCGGCGATCAGCGCTTGAAACATCACGCGCCGATGCTCACAAGTCAGTGGTTAGTAACTTTGTGACTTTGACTCCGACTTCGTCTACTCCGTGCGTTTCTCTGCCCAGGAGGACGCGATCATCTCTGCCTTCAATCACTCCTGCACCCTGGGTCACGACACGAGCCAGGACCAGAGCAAGAACCTCTCCCCCCTCCCGGTCTTCGGATTTGGTTGCATTTAAGCGTTTTTGCTGCTGTGCGTCTCTGTGGTGCTGAATTTATCTGATTCTTGGGCTTGCTTATTTGGTATATGTTTTTTTTAGACATAAGGTTTTGCATGGGATGGGGGGGGGGGGGGGGGGAGGCACTTACAGTGTGGTCACCCTAGGGCACTACACTGTGTTAATCCGGGCCTGCACTCAGCTCTACAGAAGAAAAAGCTACGGCCTTCTAAAATACCAATGGAGGGTGCAGCAGGTCAGACCGTGCCCTACCATGGTGTTCTACACATCGACCTGAAAGTACTGGGGAAAGAGCTCAAGGCCGTACCTGCCTTTGTTGTTCCTGATTCCGACTATCGCTCTTCTGTCCCTCTGTTGGTGGGAACCAATGTCATTCGAGCCTCCCGAAACCATCTCCGAACAGTCTATGGCCTGCAGTTTCTGTACCAGGTCATAGAGTTCTCAACGGACCGGGTCGGACCGACAAACCCTACGGGACCCGCGGGTTCGGTCCGGGTTCGGGTCGAAAATATAAGCAAATGACTCGGGTCGGGTCGGACCTCGGGCTTAATCTTTTCCGCTCAGTGAAAAAAAAAAAAACATTTATTAATCATCGCTGGTGTTCACCGTAAAGAAAGTCTGGCTGCTGCATCGCGGGTGGCTGGCCGTAAGAGAGAAGAACACGCCTCAGTCCATCCACTGTGGACGCACTACTGATCCTCCACGATGCCTTATAAGAATATGATTATGTTTGTAGGCTATGCCTATTTTGTTTCAAAACTCGTAGCCAGCCCGCTGGCTGGCTGTTTGAGTTATTTTTATTTGTTATTGTGTTAAGATTTTTATTTAAACAGGCTACTTATTTAAACAGTTAGCTACTTTCCTTTAAAAATAGTTGCAACACTGCACTTGCGCGCATTTCAGACGTGATACTAGACGATAGAAAAAGTATAGAAAACACGGTCGGAAGACTAGGAAAAGGAAAAGAGAATCAGACAACAAGAAACAAGAGTCACTCGGTCGGGCTTTTCACTCGTTGGCGCGAGCTAAAAAGCAGCACTGGATGCAACAGTGATGCTGACCTGGCGATATATTATATGATTTCACCGGAATGAATAGATTCACCGCGACGGCGATAGATTGAAGAGTGTGTCCGAGTCGGGCCGCGGGCCGGGTTCGGGCAGATAATTCATGTTGATGTGTCGGGTTACATCGGGTCCGGGCTTTAAAAGCCACGGGCCGGGTCGGGTAGGGTTATAATTGTGACCCGTTACAGAAACCAGGGCAGCACAACTTGCGAGAAAAATGAGAAACAAGCGGTTTTTTCCAAAATTTGTGATTTCCGCTTTTTTGCAGAATCTGTTAGTTGAAATCACGAAGAAGCCTCTCCATGTTTGAGATAGCAGTATTGGTATATTTAAAAGCTTACATTTTGAGGTTGAAATCGGCTTGTTTTCGTAGATTCTAGCACGCAGTAGGGGCGTGGCGTGTTATTGTCTGTGTGTATTTCCATACTGAATATGGCGCTTTATTCCCCGCCCTCCAAGTGAACCGCATGGCTACTTATTATGCTGTGCTCTGGTCGGCTCAATTCAATTCAATGAAGATGGACGCCGCAAAGATTGTCGCAGACGAGCTGAACCGTGGCAGTTACCGGTACACTGAAAATGTTTTCGCCGCACTTTGTGGGCTCGGGAAACTGAAATCCGCGTGCGCGCGCCTTCGGTGCTTGAATACGGCGGCTCGGCTCGCTGACAACGGCAGCTGGCTGTTTCATATGTGACATCCCGATTGCTTTGAATGGGGAACGTTTTGTGAACAGGGAACAGACTTAATGGAGACTTAATGGACTGGCAACAATCGAAATACAGGATGCAGTTAAGACCTTTGCTGCGATGAAGGCCTGCCGTGCGCGTTTCTGAAACGTAAGTTAAGCTTCATTTGCTCTTTAGTCGTTATTTAAGATGCTGAACCTGCTGATGATATAATGTGCTTGTGGACTTTTCATTTGTGTGTGTATACGCACATAAGTGATATAAAGAGATTTGCAACAGTAATTTGAGGAGGTGAAATGTGATTATTTGGAAAATCCCTGTCATGACTGCTTAAAGAAAAATGCCAGCAGGCATTTGTCTCCTGCATAAACTTTAATATTGTTGACATTTTGGGCACACGCGCGTTGCACACTATTTGCGTTATATGTAGGCCTTTGGCATATTGGTCTTTGTGTGTTGCTGGTTTTGCGTTATATCATGGCATATTGGTCTTTGTGTGTTGTTGCTGGTTTTGCGTTATATGTATGGCATATTGGTCTTTGTGTGTTGTTGCTGGTTTTGCGTTATATGTATGGCATAACGTTATTGGTCTTCGTGTGTTGTTGCTGGTTTTGCGTTATATGTATGGCAAATTGGTCTTTGTGTGTTGTTGCTGGTTTTGCGTTATATGTATGGCATATTGGTCTTTGTGTGTTGTTGCTGTTATACGTTTCAAATAGAGGGGCAGCACAATTGTTTTTCGCATAGAGCGGCAGAAGTGCATTCGCCGGTCCTGGGGGGGAGTTTCCATAAACATTAAAGTTTGTCGTTTTGTGTTCATTCTAAGAACACGTACACGTTACCTCATGTTTAGTCTGTTTAGACCTTCCCATACCTACTATTGTTATTAGCTAGCGGTGAACGAAAAAAAAGCTGTAAAGCACAGGAGGGGAGCTTTACAGAGGGTATGGCTTATCTAAATGAGATGTAAATGAGCCCTATTGTCACTCCCAGCAGCAGAGAGAGGTGAGAACTGCAGATCTTTAAAAGGTTGTTATCTTAACTTTTAGTTATTTTGAGTGGCTACCTTCAAATGGAAACAACTTCTCCAAATATTATCAGATTTCCATGTGTTGCACATCGTTGGAAAGCTTGGAGACTACACTTTCAGAATCTATGAATAACTCAAAATGCCCCAGAACCGGCTTGTGTCCCTACTTTTCGTGTTTGGTCTCAATTTTCAGGCCCGTTGAGAACTCTACCAGGTCAAAGAGAAGCATCCAGGGTGGTACACAGCTTTACTGGAGGTGGGGAGTGCCAAGCAAAGTGAAATGCATGACGTTGTAGGTCCGGCGGTTTACAATGGTCACACAATAAACATCCCTGGTGGAAAAGAGATGGATTTAATGTGTAGGATTAAAGAGGGCCCCCAAAGGAAGGTTTATACAGCCCTGATAGAAGGCCATCCCTCCCTGCAGCTCCCCTGGGACATCCTGGTGGCTAAAGTGCTTGCAAATGTGAAAAGAGGTTGTGCTCCAGTTAGAGTGATGAATCTCTCCTAGCAAGTCGTTACAATCAAACGACACACAAATCTGGCCAGCGCAGTTCTGGTGGACAAGGTGGTGGAGTTCCCAGACAAAAAGCACGGTGAAGCTGGTAACAGAGGTGCATGTCTCAGCCTGGACCAAGTGGTGGCTAGCTGCAGGGTTGACCTAAGTGAAGCCACGGTGGAAAGTGAGGACCAATGTGCTCTACTTAAGGATCTGCTGGACAAAAATGCAGATGTGTTCTCCCAGCATCCCCTAGACTATGGTCACACCACAACTGTACAGCATGAGATTCCCCTGGTTGACCCAAGGCCTTTACGACTGCCATACCGCAAAATACCTCCCTCCCAGTGGCAAGGTGTGAGGCGGTTATTAATGGAGATGGAGGCAGCAGGAGTCGTTCGCCCCAGTAAAAGTTCGTATGCATCCCCCGTGGTGGTTGTGACCAAGAAGGATGGTTCACTTCGATTGTGTATCGACTACCGGAAGCTCAACGCCTGCAGAACCCGGGATGCATTCCCTCTGCCAAGGATAGAGGAGGCTCTAGAGGCGTTAGGGCAGGCAAAATACTTCTCCACCCTTGACCTTACATCGGGATACTGGCAGGTAGAGGTCGCGGAACATGACAAGTACAGCACATGACAGCACTCCCATGGGTCTGTTTGAGGCCAATAGAATGCCTTTTGGGCTGCAAAACGCTCCAGAACATCTGGAGAGGCTTCAACTGACTTTTGATAGGCTTAGGAAGCATGGTTTAAAACTGAAACCCTCCAAGTGCCAGCTTGTCAGGAAGGAAGTGCAGTACTTAGGCCATTGGGTGTCTGCAGAGGGCATCAGGACAGACCCAGAGAAGATCAGTAAGGTTAAGGATTGGGAGAGGCCAACTAATCGTATGGAAGTGCTGCGGTTTTTGGGATTTGCGGGTTACTATAGGAGGTATGTTAAGGGCAATGCTAACTTGGCTGCTCCGTTATTCCGTTATAGTTCTTCGCTCTCAAGTGGGCCGTGACGGATAAGTTCCATGACCACCTCTATGGGTGCAAGTTCTCTATTCTAACAGACAACAACCCTCTGAAATATGTAATGACCTCAGCCAAACTCGACGCCACAGGTCAGCGATAGGTTTCTCATCTGTCCATATTTGACTTTGACATTCAGTATCGGAGGGGACAGGACAACACCAATGCTGACGCCCTCTCGCGTATGTCCAATCAGGAAGTGGCGGAGACCCTGCAGTCATGCCCGCAGCAGGTGAGGACTGGTGGACCGAGACGGCACAAACCATCCAGGAGCTTGGGAAGGTCTCAGGCAAGGACACAGCGGTCACAGAGGAGTCTACAAGCGGTCAGTCACTGGAGCCCAGTGAGGCGTATGTAGATGTGGGGATGGAGGCCCTGCCTGCTATGACCACACAGGAGCATAGAGCGGGACAGAAGGAAGACACAGTTATCGAACCCATCCTTCACTTTAAGAGCAGGAATCACAAGCCAAGCCACAGCGAGAGAATGAAAGTAGGCGCCACTGGGAGTCTCCTCTTAAAAGAGTGGAGGAGGTTAGTGGTAAAAAACCTTCAGAGACTGCCATAAAGGGGTGGTGGAGCAACTAATACTGCCAGAGAGGCTGCGTGAAACCGTCAAAACAGCCCTTCACAATGACTCAGGGCATCTGGGATTTGAGAGGACACTACAGATGATAAGGGAAAGATTTTACTGGCCAAGAATGTTTCAGGAGATCAAGGCATGGTGCGAACTGTGTGAGAGATGCTGCCTTAGAAAAACACCCACGGTCAACGTCAGGGCCCCCCTTGTCAGTATCCATACCAGTGCACCCATGGAACTGGTTTGTGTGGACTTCTTAAAGCTGGAGAAGTCCAAGGGTGGTATGGAGAATGTACTCATTGTTACAGATCCCTTTTCTCGTTACGCACAGGCCTACCCCACCAGGAACCAAAAGGCAGGCACAGTGGCAGGGTCTTGTGGAGGAATTTATTTTGGTTTCCCTGCTTAATTACACACAGATCAAGGGCGTAACTTTGAAAGTGCAAAAGTGAAGGAGCTATGCAAGTGTATTGGCACCACTAAAACCCACACCACACCCTACCATCCCCAGGGCAACGGGACTACCGAAAGATTCAACCGTACCCTGATGAACATGCTGGGAACACTAGAGCTGCACCTGAAGCCCCGGTGGCATGAGCATGTGGATTCCATGACACACGCACATAACTGCTCGCAACATGACTCCACTGGATATAGCCCAAACTACCTCATGTTTGGTAGGCACCCCAGGCTCCCAGTGGACCTCATCTTTGGATCCAGAGAGAGAAAATGGGGTACATAAACAACTATACATTTTATAATGACATTATAATTATACATCTAGCCTTCATTAATATGTTTTAAATAGAATTACGATTACTGTAGCAGTCTGTAGGCTAATATATGTAGCAGGGCATTCAGTTACTTTTGAAAGGACAGTAATAAAGTGTCAGTGTATTTCATAAGAGTTTAACTTTGCCAGCTATAAAAAAACCTAGCATTTCCTCACGTTTTACCACTGCTTTTTAGTGACAGTCGATATGCATGGGACACTGGCAATGACAGTGATTGGCCATACCACACCCACTTCTCACAGCCACCCACGCCCATTTAAGTTGCATTTTTCAAAAATCTTGTGAGCTAGACTTGAGCTGAAAGAGGGGGGTTTCATGACCCTTTAAGTCTTAGCACAAGTATAATAATTCTGATTGCTTATAGATTTAGATTAAAAAACAGCCATAAAAGTAGAGCGCATGAAAGTTTGTCTATTGCAAGTGGATGACTTAATACTCTGTTGTTTTTCAGATTTATTAATTTAGTTTATTTTTTTAGTTTTACAGATAAGTGTCAATGGAGCAAAATGCAATTGCAAAATGCTTGACAGAATCTCAATGATTTTTCATCAAGCTGCAGTGTTTTTAATTAAGTTTAAAGACATGCAACAATGGGAGGACATCATTGCTGTCTTGCATTGTTGTCACAGAACATTTGTGAATATCTGAGATGTAACTGATGATTAAAACTGAAACTAAACCCACTTTTAGCTGTACTCCTTTTAAATTGAATGATCTGAGAGACTGCACAATAATTAGGCTACTATGTTTTGTGCCATGTGGAATCCAACAATAGTTTTGTAAAGACTTGCATGAAGACCAGCCATAAAGTGAACAAGATATCATAAACAACTAGGCTGTGTATGCAGTAATGTATGTAGTAATTATACCAATCATTAACATGTATTACAATCTTTTACATAATGATCATATATAGTAACGGTGGGTTACTAAACTTTTAAATGTTTACATTGGGCGCCAGACAGTTTAAATAAACTGACAAACAATTTTATTCTTCGATCACGGAAAACCAAAACAAGAGTCTTGCTGAATTCATTAAGTCCATTCATATAATTTTCACCAACAAAAAATATATATATATATTTAAATCACTCAGGGTCCAGCAGTAAGCTCTTAGAAATTAACAAATAAATAAATCAGTTTGTTACAACTGGAATACCGGCGCGGTTGCGCACAGACTGAGGAAGTTCAGAAGAATTAGTCCAAAGAACCACAACAAAAATAATCCCAAAACAGTTAAAAATAAGTAAATTTATAATAAAAATGAAATTAAATCAATTCATATTTTTAGTAACAGATAATGGGGATACTAATCGTTTCTAATGAAAGAGTGGGGTCCTTTGATGGGTTTGCAGGAATAAGGCTGAATTCACATATAGCGCCTAAAAAACGCGTAGAAAACGCCAGGCGCGCCGCGTTCTCCTTTTTCCAAAGCGCTAGGGCGGTTGCGCTCCGTAAGCATCTGACGTTGCTAAGCTACGGTGCGTTTGCGGCATTCTGAAAAGTTGACATGTTTTTATCTTGATGCGGCGCGGACGCGCTGGAAAAAAACGAGGCTCGGTTATACTCCAGTTTGGGCGCGTACAAAAACAGCTGCGGACGTGGACTGCTTGCGTTTATACTGTTTGCTGAGGTCCGCTCAGTGAATGCGATCCACACATGCGCAGTAGATCGGCTGGGACAGTAGCAAAGACGCGCTCACAACCAGCTCAAGAGGGAAACAATACGGGGAACATAAATTCTACCACCTGCTGCACCGCTCACTCCCTTCACTGCCTCTTCTTTGCCTTGACAAACGGGTCTCTAAGATATTTCCACTTCTGCCGACACATACTTTCTTCTTTTCCTAAACTCTTTTTTTTTTGTGAAAGCATGGTGTATAATAAAAAAACTAAAGTAAACTAGCCAGGAAATAATATATGCTATTTTAGTTTATGTAATAGGCAACACAGACAGCTACAGGCTGGCACAACCCAAATCAAAACCCAAGTGTGCGTTTTTTTTTTCTTTGTCTGTTTTTATCCACGGAGTTTGCAGTCTTGTATGTATACATATCGAAAGTATGACTGAAACGACAAGATTGGAACTGTTTTCTGTGCTGTTTTGTTGTTTACCATTTAAATATGCGAATTTTGTAGGCTACTATAACAAACTTTCAAGACTATCAATTTTATAAATGACCAACTTCTAAAAACAAATGTATAGTTGTATTTGTAAAGAATTGTTCGCTTGTATATGTAGCTTTGGAGCCGCTGCTGTGACACTGTATAAACGCTTCTAGTGTGAATACTCTCACGCGTCTGCAGCTGCAGTGATGATTTAGTTATGGTCATAGACATAATAAATACATTTTGGCCCTATTGGCCGCTGGAGAGCACGTCAACGGCGCCGCCATATTGCGGAGGGCAACTTTCTCTTACTTCTAATAACGATAATTGAGAAAAATGCCTGTTTCGTGTCCTGCTTGGGGCTGTACAAATCGCCACACAATTGAAAACACGTCTCAATGAATTATCTTTCACAAGCAAGACTGAACATTTGTTTCTGGTTGTATTTGGTCATGATATAATTAGTAATAGTAACGTTCAGAGGAGAAAGGCCGTGCAATTTAAAAATACTACTGTTATTGTGTCACGAAATGTAGTTTTAATAGTTTTTCAGCCGACAATGTAGTTGTTTAAAGCTCAATTCTGTGGTTTATTTATAAAGATAGTGCCTATTTAAAAATTTTATCTGACGTTTTCGGAGTTGTGAGATCCATGCGATTAGTGGGCGCTCAGCGCTCATGTATACATGAATCCGACGAGCGTTCTGTGTAGGCTGCCATCTTGTGGCGACGCCATTACTGAGCTGTTACCGGCATAGACATCATATAGGTAGACGCCCTATCGACCGCTACTGCCTATTGGCACGGACGAAAATTGGAGCCGCCATCTTAACCCGGTCATCCGCTCCGCTCAGTGTAATCTGAATTGCAGGTGAAATGAGCTGTCAGCGCATTTAATTAATCATGTCTCACTGAATACTGAACTGATTTTTACACGTTTTTTTTTTTTGCTGCAAAGGTCATTCATGTAGCACATGGTTTGGCGTATTTTAATACCCATAGTAGGCTTAAAACAGTAATATAATATTCTGATATAAGATATAAAGTGACCAGACACAATATGTGTGATGAAGGATATAATGTATTTTATAAATCACACACTATAAGCAGAAACAGATAGTTGCAGTAAAGTAAGATATTTTAATAAGTTGAAGAAACAATTTATGATTTGTGACACCCACATACACACTAACAGACACACAAACAAACATGAACAGACACACACACTCTCTCTCTCTCTCTCTCTCTCTCTCTCTCTCTCTCTCTCTCTCTCTCTCTCTCTCTCTCTCTCTCTCTCTCTCTCTCTCTCTCTCTCTCTCTCTCTCTCTCTCTCTCTCTCTCACACACACACACACACACACCGCAGCCACCGAACGCAGCCACCTGTAATAAAAATTGAGAAGAAGCTTTTCAACGTGTTTGCATCAGTAATTTCTAAAAATTAAATTCGGACAACATTAAGCCTATTCGGATTAACTTTACAAAGGTAGATGGAGTAAGTTAATAATGTAATTTTACCACAGGACTTCTGTAATATCAATAGCCAAATCGCATGTGATAAGATATAGGTTATCAATAAAACTAGAAGTTGGAGGGGTAACTCAATTTGCGCATCACTGTCATGCGTGTATTACATTGCTTCCTGATATCATGTGCGCAAACACAAATAACCTATACAACAGGGCAGTTGAATGCTTATCTGATAACATAGGGAAGCTCTTGTAATCAGAGATGGGCAGTATTTCAGATACATGTATTTAAAATACGTATTTGAAATACAAAATACTATATTTTGTATTTTGTATTTTCAAGCCTTTGGGAAAATCAAATGTAATTTGTATTTAAATACATTTAAGATGAGTTTTTTTGTATTTTCAAAATACATAAAATACTTTTTGCCAGTCAACCTCATTTTCAGGGTACTGGTTTCATGCATCAACTAGTTCAGACACGCCTGAGGAGTAAGCAAATTTATCCATGCAGCTTTTAGTGGGAAATTTAGGAATTTTTGGAACGCTGTAAAAGCAGCATTGATGCATGATACACCACACAAATCTTACTTATTAATCTTACTTATTAAAACTAACTTATTATTTTTTATTGTCTTATACTGTAATTGATATTTCTTATTCCATTGCTATTATAGTACATAATCTATATGCTATTATCAATATTTGTATTATTATATTATGTACTTAGGCTATATTACATAATTATAGCTACAATTATTACTATTTTATTTGCCATATACTGTTTGTTTATTTTGTTGACTAAACTATATACTATTACTTCTCACTTTACTATTTGCATTGCACTGTAGTTGTACAATGTATTACCATAGAGAATCCATTAGTTATCTTTGTTATTGCTAAAATCGGGTCAATCACAGAAAATGTTTTTTCCACAATAAGAAAACTTTATTTTATTTAAAGGTGCATAACGCAGGTCTCTGGGTTTTTGCAGAACTACGGCCCCTCTGGCGACAAGCGAAACAGCAACCAGAGATGTGCACGCTCATGGAGCACACGCACACGCACGCTTGCACGAGCACGAGCTGTTCATAACCAAAGCAGCATCAGCCGCACACATATTTTGCTTACAGTCATAATGTCTTCAGATGTAATAAAGTTATAAATCTGCAAGTCATTTTAAATATATGAAAGGAAAGGCATTTGAGTAAATTACACTTGTGTGAGGGGAAAACGGGGGTAAAAGAAAACTTCGGTTTTTGTTTCCATCTATCTCCATGTTGAACTGTTTTATGTGTTTGTATCCACTTATGATTGTATTATTATGGAAACACGTTAATGAACAATATAAGTTATTACTTTGTAAAAGCTCAAAATAATAATCATGCCATATACAGTTGGTCAACAAAGTAGCCTACACTCAAATGTCTCCAGGTAATAAACAATCAAATGACACTATAGCCGCTTTCCGACCAAGTAGTTACAGGATTAGTTATAGGAACTGTCCACTTCTAAACAGTTCTAAGAACGACTCTCCCCCAAACTCGGTTTTGCTGTTTGCGGTCGCACTGGCTAGTGGCCATAGGAACCGAGGGGTAAGGGAGTGACGCAAGCACGGCGGCGGCGCCACATACAACAACAACAACCCAGCATGGAGGAGGCTATCGCAATGTTCCAGCTCTGCCTCGCCGGGACCTTAATAACGGAGTACGAACGGCGACGTTTAAAGACTATGCTTGAGTTCTGTACAGAGAAACACAGAAGACGAAGGCTCCAGCGTAATATAATCTTAAGTAATATGCTGGAAGAAGAAGAGCAGAGTGCAGGCAAAGGACACAAGGCTAACGTTACCGGTAGGCCATACACAAAAACATAGTTATATCTTTTATGGGACATGTTTTATGTTTCATGTTGTACGATTCTTTCCGAAGACAATTCCTAGTTTATGAACCTGTTCACTGACAATGGTAGTAAAATCAATTCTGATTGTGCATTTATCTAGCTTACGCTAAAGCATTACAATAAAGCATTTACGCATCGTCATTTGTTGTCATAGATTTGCCGTATCAGACATTAGAGACTGGGGTATATCTTACCGTTTTATCAAGAAAAAACCAACTGAGGATACAGTTTGAGTCCTAGAGCACACCGGAGATCTATCCATTTGTTGAAAGCCTTCCCGATGCTGACCCGTCTTTCCGACGCCTGTCTGACTCCAATTTTGCCCTTTTGGTCAATAACTAGACAAAAGTTTTCTTTTCTTTGTCTTACGTGGAGTTTGTGTTGGGGTTTGGAATGAACTACAAGCCGGTCTCTTTGAATCCATCTTCTACTTTTGAAGTACACTGTAAAAAAAGTTAACTCATTATTTTGAGTTATCTTTTTGCATGGGTTTTTTTTTAGTTTAACTAACTTATTTCGATAAGTTGAGGACAAGAAAACTTAAAATTTCTTGTTGTCTGGACAATCTAGTTAAAAAAATAAGTTGAAATAACTAAATTGCTAAAATATTTTTTACAGTGTAGTTTAAAGTTGACTAAAGTTTTGTCGCTCCAGTTGTCTTCGCTGATACGAGAATGGCGGCTAACAATAACAAACCTGCGAGACATCGCCTGGTGAGCGTGAACGCGCATGACGTCACGCCCAGTCTCAGATTCGAGCCCGAATCCCTCTTATCTATTTTACTGTACAGGATTATAGAGGCAATCTCAGTGAGCAGAGAAGGGCTCATTCAGCCCATCAGGCAGTTCTTTAAGCATGTATAGGATAGAAAACAGGTATTTTTAACATGAAATGTTGCGCAATGCACCTTTAATGTAAAAATTAAATTATATCTTCACAATTCTTATCCAAGAATAAGTGCACTAACTTCGACCTGTGCATTGCTGAACTATGCTCACACTTGGACTTGGACCAACCATTATCTGACCTGGATGTGAATCAACATTTCAGCCTTTTAAATTCTGCCTGGCTTAAGGTAGCAAACATGACTGCTCCTCTCAAGCCTCACATATCCAAACCAAAATCTAATCTGTGGCAAAACTCTGACACTCATCATCAAAGACAAATTTGTAGAACGGCCGAACGCAAATGGAAACAAGACTGGCAAATTGTCTCCTTCCATTTGTTCAAAGACGCTCTTACAGCATACCAGAAGGCTGCTAAGTCAGCTAAAGCTGCATATTTCTCTAACTTAATTGAATCCAACCACTCCAACCCAAAGGTCTTGTTTTCAGTCATTCAGTCTGTTATAAATCCTTCTTCTAAACTTTCTGTTGCCTCTGATGCTCTATGTGAAGATTTCCAGAGATTTTTTGTGAACAAAATCACTAAATTAAGACTTAGTGTTTTCCCTAACTTAACTCTCCCCCCATTCGTGTCACCTACTACTTGTGTTTGGGAGGTTTTTGATCCTATCAACCTCCAGACACTAAAGGATGTGAGCACCAAGCTCAAACCTTCATTTTGTCCAAATGATATCATTCAGCCGAAATTTCTAAAGTTAATCATCGACTCTGTGGGTCCAGGTTTGGTATCTCTTTTTAACAAGTGTCTCAATACGGGCTCTGTTCCAGCTAATCTTAAAGTGGCTACGGTCACTCCTTTGCTCAAGAAGCCTTCACTGGATCCCTCTATTTTACAAAATATTTCTGTCTGTCTTGCCATCTCTGTCTTGCCTTTTATTTCCAAGTTATTGGAGAAAATCGTGTTTAATCAACTTCAGCACTTTCTTTCAAATAACTGTATCTATGAGGCTTTTCAATCTGGGTTCAGGACTGCCCACAGCACTGAGTTCGCCCTTCTGCGAGTGCTAAACAACATTTGTATCTCCACTGATTCCGGTGATTCTGTGGTTCTAGTTTTCTTAGACCTTTCGGCAGCTTTTGACACTGTTGACCACCCTACTCTGTTGGCTAGACTTGAGACTGGGGTGGGCCTAAAAGCTTCTGTCCTGTCATGGTTTCAGTTGTACCTTTCTGACAGAAAGTTTTTAGTTAAGATGGTTAATTTTTCCAGCTCCATGGCACCTCTAACCTGTGGTCTTCCACAGGGCTCCATTTTGGCTCCTCTCTATTTTCTCTATACATGCTACCGTTGGGCGCTATCTTAAGGAAACACAGTGTATCATTTCATTTTTATGCGGACGAGACCCAAATTTACATTCCATTTAAGAGAAATAACCCTGCAGCGTTAAACTCTCTTCTGCTATGCCTAGAGGAGGTGAAGGCATGGCTGGCTCAAAATTTCCTCTCTCTAAATGATGATAAGACCGAGGTCATTGTTTTCAGCCCGAGTGAAAGGTCCCAGTGTATAAGCCCAGACTTGGGGAGTCTATCTCCCTTTAAATCTACAGGAGTGTGGAACTTAGGTGTTCTTGTTGACCAGTCTTTAAAATTTGACAAACACATATCATCTGTCATCAGTTCCGGTTTTTACCAACTTCGCTTACTATCTAAAATCAAAGGCTTTCTTAATCCGATAACTTTGGAAATGGCGGTTCATGCATTCATGACGTGTCGGCTAGATTATTGCAATTCACTTTACTGTGGGATATCAGTTTCTCAAATTGCCCGTCTTCAGTTGGTCCAAAATGCTGTGGCCAGACTTATTCTTAACTGTTGCAAATATGACCATATCTCTCCGATTCTTAAATCGTTGCACTGGCTGCCAGTCCGGCAGAGAATAGATTTTAAAATCCTCCTATTTGTTTTCAAATCGTTACACAACTTATCTCCAGTCTATCTCTCCGAACTTATTCATCCCTATACTCCGTCCAGAAGCCTAAGATCACACCAGGCTCTGCTGGTTGTCCCTCGTGTCAGACTTAAAGGATTAGTTCAATTTCAAAAAAGCTTTTGCTGATAATTTAAAGTAAATTATCAGCAAAAGTTTTTTTTAAAAGTGAACAAATCTTTTAAGTGGAGCGTGCTTTTGCAGTGGCAGGGCCTCGTCTGTAGAACACCCTGCCCCTAGAGATCCGAACGGCCCCAACCTTTCTATCTTTAAGTCTTTGGTAAAAACCTACCTGTTCTCTTTAGCATATTGATCTCTTTTTTGATTATTTCTACGATTTTACATTTGAGTCTCTTATAAGGCTACTCGTAGCTCTGCTGCTTTTTATGTGTTTTAGGGGTTGTTTAGCTGTTTTTACTTTTCTTAATTGTATGTTCTGTAAAGCACTTTGGTCTGTCTAAGCGGCTGTTTAAATGTGCTATATAAATAAATAAATGAACTTGAACTTGAAGAATAAAAAGCCAGATAGCCTACATGACAAGCCTGCCTGAGCTTTGACGATTCCCTACTAAAATGTTTGACAATTCCAAATTAAAATGTTTTAAGTCTTAACTATTGAGATTTTAAATAACTAGAGATTGAACTTTTTGTACACCACATACAAACCACTGAAATCGGTTGATAAATGTATTTTTGTTTTTGTTTTTATCCAGAAAAACCGCAGCTCCCCATTTACTTGCATTTGATTACAGTGAAGTCTTGCCCTCCGCAAAATGGCGGACGCGTTGACGTATCGCATAACATTCCAAAGCGGCCAATAGGGCGTCTATGTATTTATTATCTCTATGGTTACGCTGACGTGCTGCTCAAGTGCCGCTCATGCTTGCGGTGTCAAACGGCCGTAGTGTGGCATTGTCAGTAGATTTGGAGCCTAGTTCATAGAATGACGTGTATCTTTCGGCAGACAGAAATCCCTGTCCTCCACTGTGATGGGGAAGAAGCTGTAAATAGTAAAGGGAAAGCATGTTTGTCAAGCAATTCCAAAAAGTAGGAATAGGAGAAGGAATATTTCTCCTTAAATAGAAGGAGATGTCAAATATCAAGAGATAATATGCTAAATTGCTTATTGATTGTGATAATTCTGATGATATTAATGTTGTCACAACACACACGGGAGATAGACAGCAGATCCAAGTGCAGTAAAGATGTTTTAATGGGTAATCCGTAAAGCATAAATCCAGTCCAGAAATACCGTGGTCAAAGGTCAAATACCGTGTAAACAATCCAAATACAAAAATAACAAAACACAAGGAACAATCAGGAACAGACCAAGAAGTGTCAGACATAACAACGACTCCGTAACACATACTGACACAGACATGGAATATATACACACAGATCTAACAAGACTAACAATGAACAGCTGGGACAATGATTACGGGGAACAGCTGAGTGTAATGAACAGTGATAAGTGACAGACAGAATGCTGGGAATTGTAGTCAATGTGAAGGACACCGTGAAAAAGGAGGACATCTAGTGGACATCAGGGGAACACAAACCCAGCACTGTGACAAATGTATTTTTTCTCAATAAAAGAACTACAAAAAGCTATTACCCAGGGGAAAGATGGGTTGGGGTATCAATTGTTTAAAAATTCAGGAGAAATGTTTGTAGAAAAAGTTCTTGCCCTTATTAATTATATATGGGAGAGTGGAAGTCTTCCTAAAGTGTGCAAACATGCTGTAATCATTCCAATTGTGAAACCAGGGGGGGAAAAACGATAACCCTAGTTAGACCAATTGCGTTAACCTCTGTTTTATGTAAGATTATGGAATATATGATAACAGATAGACTTGTGGATAAACTTGAGAAAAGCGGATATTTTGTGGAATATCAGAGTGGATTCAGGCAGGGGTGGTCAACAATGGATGCTGTTTTAGACATAGATATTGACATCAAAAAAGCCATCGCAAATAAGGAAGCTGTTGTCGCAGGTGTTTTTGGACATTGGAAAAGTGTATGATATGCTTTGGAGGGAAGGGTTGCTCATTGCACTCTATAGCCCCTTTCACACAGAGATTCCAGAAAATACACGGATAATGTGACCCGGCATTTGTCCCGGGATTGTTTGATTTCGGTTCATTCACACTGCCAGTGATTTGCCGGGATCTGTAAGTGTGTTCACACACAACCCGTTAATTTCCCGGAAAGCCGCATGACGTCAGGATAAGACGTGTAACGTACGCGTCGAAAACATGTGCATGCGCGCACCTTTCCACAGAGCTGGCGAACGATCGCAGCTTCAGCGTGGATTGTGAGGAGCTCCTGTCTCTGCTTCATTCCAGTTTGCAGACATTTTTTCGTTCTTTCTTTGTTGATGACAAACACAAACTTTCTTCTAAGAGCAACAGAATCACGAGATGGCACATGCGTCATCACTATGACACACCCCTTATGGCATTGGTCCTGGCTTTTGTTCACACAGCGTGCGTTCTGGGTCTGAACACGGCAATGTTACTAGGTCCCCAACCCGGGATCAATCCCGGCATCAATCCCGGGTCGTGTTTGCGTTCACACAGAAGGCACTCTGGCAAATTGCCGGCAATTTGCCAGGTTCAAAGTGCTGTGTGAAAGGGGCTTATGATATAGGAATCAGAAGAAGAATGTTTAACTGGATTAAGAATTTTTTAAGTGACAATTCAGGTAAAGGGAAGTGAATTATCAGAGGAACTTGAGGTAGAGAATGGAACACCACAAGGTAGTGTTATAGGCCCAGTTCTTTTTAATATATTATGTTTAGCAGAGTGGGAAAATAATTTCGGTTTTCATTATTTGCAGATGATGGGGCCCTCTGAAAGCGAGGGAGGAACCTTTCTTATATTTTTGACCAAATTCAAACTGCTTTAAAGAGGGTATCAGAATGGGCCGATGTTTGGGGCTTCAAAATATCAACAGAACAAACAAAATACATGGTATTTGGATGTAAGAAAATGCCAACACAGCTGTTACAAATAAACAATATGACTATTGAAAAAAGTTAAACATTTTAAATATGTAGGGATGTGGTTAGATGAAAGAATGACATGGAAAAAGCATATTGAGATGGTTTCGCTTCAATGTGGGAAAATAATTAACTTCCTAAGATGTGTGGCTGGGTCTGATTGGGGGTCTGATAGTGAAACTATGATGATAGAGCAATGATAAGATCAACTATTGATTATGGCTGTATGGTATATGGGGCAGAAGCCCCTTCAGTAATTAGACAGCTTGATATAGTCCAAGCAAAAGCTCTTAAGAGTGTGTAGTGGGGCATTTCATACAACCCCAATACCTGCGCTATTAATAGAAACAGGGGAGATGACATTAGAAATAAGAAGACGTAAACTTGGTTTGAAGTATTTAATGAAACTAAAAGGACAGACTGAAAAATTACCAACAAAAAAACCTGTTGAGTCAGCATTGGGAGTTTATGGGAACGGCAAGATTGGTTAAAACAAACTTTACAGAAACACTCAAATGCATGGCAGGTGGAATTGGTATTGTGAATTTGACAAGCATTATTAAATAAGTTGTAAATAGCGATTAGAGAACAGAGGAGGGCAGCAATAAGCCATAGCTGCGACTAGCCTGCCGGAAATACAAGGAGAAGGCATTCAGGCTTCTCTGTTCTGTGTGTTATAACGGGTTACCCGTTCCTTTTTCCAGTGGCTTTCCCTGGTGAGCCGGTTGATGTATTGCTTTTTCTCTTGTAGTAGATCACGGTGTAAATACCCAGCAAGCAATAGCCGTCATTTCACCGTCTCGGTTAAATATAGACCCGATATAGTCCGGCTATGTGTAACCCACTTCTAGCCAAAATAACACTGAATCTGGTAAAAAGTAATTTTTTTCCAAAATAACTTGCAAAATGTATGATATTCCATCATGTAAGCAAAGTCAACTGTGATTTGGTTTCATTTCTTTGACATGTTAAATGTGTAGGCTGTGCGTAGACACGATCTAGCTCGTATATCAGCCGGCTAACTGATTAATTGTAGTTTTAATTAATTGTTGGGCAGGCAACGCACAAGATGGTTGATATCCCATCATGTTCGCATTGGTAATAATATCTACAAGGTGCCAGTGTAATTTCATGACATGGTTGATCTGTCACGATTTAGCTCTGAATTGGACGGGCTATGTGCAGTCTGCTTTTAGCCCACCGGCGAGATCCAGGCAATCAGTGTCTACATGTAACGGCTTTATAGCCCTGATTTAGACCAGAGATTAGTAGTCTATAGCCAAAATAATCTTAAAATGAACATGTTTTTTCGCCCACACAGCTTCATGTTTGCTGTCACACATTCATAAAAAAAATCTACTATATTATTTGACTGTCTTTCATTTTAAATAAATAAAAATGCAATTACATTTCTTAACCGCGGCAACAGCCCTACTGAGACATGTGTAAGGGGTGTACAGTTAAAGACCCAGAACCAGATATGAAGAATGAAGACCCGGAGTCAGAATTATAAAAAATTAAAGAATAGTTTTACTGAAGATAGTTTGCAGTCTCATCAGCAGAAGTCAGCTTCAATACTCACACAGGAGTTCATAGGCCGCCTCCCTTACAGTTACAAAGATCACAGCAGTTATACCATTTTCAAGGTCTAAGCTACGTCATTGCTTACAGGTTGAATGATTCTCATTGGCTAAGAAATAGATAAACACAGTAATTTCCACACATATACAGATAGACGGACGCGTATCTCCATCGATTATGCAGCCGACACATTCAGACCCACGTCATGACCTTCCAGGTCGCAGATTTGGGTTTGTTGAGCGCCAGCATGTCTCGAACAACAATTCACTCAATCTCCAATAAGGCCAGTGGCTCTGACTAACACACACACCGACACACAGCTTTTCCAAGGTTGGATTTGGCCAGGCTCAAACTATAAACATGAGAGTCATCTCAAAACATCAAGATAATGTGTTCTTTCTCTCAACTTTAGTCTAACTGGAAAGTAAGGCTTTAACAAAGAAATGGTCCCTTAAACTATTGGCTTCAATGACCCCTATATGTTTTAACATGTTGAAGACCTTTCTCAAACACAAAACAAGTCCATATTTCATTTCTGGAAGCCGGGATAAATAAGCAAGCACTTTTACTGCATTCAGATATCAAATATACATACATTAAAGAATACATGAAAAGAACATTTCAGTAATTATACTGGTAACTTCTATAACAAAGTAAAATCTCATAAGCCTAGAGACATATTCAACTCATTGAATATTTAGAAAGAAAAATATTGATTAATACCTTGATTATAATTACTCATCATTACATATACATTGAAGCAACAGTGGATTCCAATCCACCCCCTTCACATGACTACTGGAAACGCGAGACTTAATGTGTGTATGTCAGGTTAAATTTGTAATTATGATTAACACAAAATAGTTAAAGGTGCCCTAGAATGTGAAATTGAATTTATTTTGGCATAGTTAAATAACAAGAGTTCAGTACATGGACATGACATACAGTGAGTCTCAAACACCATTGTTTTCTCCTTCTTATTTAAATCTCGTTTTTGAAAAACACCCCTGAAAAATAGGCAACTCTCCACATAACACCGACTGTGACGCAACAGTCGGGATCATTAATATGTACGCCTCCAAAAATTTGCATATGCCAGCCCATTTTCAATGCCAGGCGGAACTGCGCAGCCGAATCATCGGAAGATCTTTAGTTGAAGAAACAAGCGAGGATCATCTCTCTATAAATTACAGGAACGTCTGTGTGTGTGTGTGTGTGTGTGTGTGTGTGTGTGTGTGTGTGTGTGTGTGTGTGTCTGTCTGTGTGTGTGTCTGTCTGTTATTCGCATATCTCTCGAACCGTTAGTCCTATTAATTTCAAACTTGCCAGGTTTCTTGCTACGGGCACGAGTAAGTGCAGTGCCCAAGTTTGGCGTTGTTTGGATGACAAATGCAAAAGATATTGTTAAATATATACCTGTAAAAGAAGCACTCAGAAGGTTGTGATTTAAAAATAAACATTCTGACATTATGGTTTGTGGTTTAAAAATAAAGAATAAACAAACACTCTCTGGATGTTAACTAAATCGTCACGCTGTTTACTTCTTAATATGTTTATTAAAGCTTTAATTCTGGTGCTTAATATGTTTATTTAAAGCTACGCTGTTTATTTCTTAATACATCCTATTATTTAATTCTGGTGCTTAATGTGTTTATTTAAAGTATTTAACAATTAGTATTCAACAATACTAATAACACACAGACAGACAGACAGACGTTCCTGTAATTTATAGATAGATTTAATTCTGGTGCTTAATATGTTTATTTAAAGCTACGCTGTTTACTTAATATTGTCACGTTTTGATGTATTGAGTTCTGTTTTGTATCTTGTCTTCCCCTGTCTTTTGTGATTTTGGTTTAGTCCTGTTAGTTTTCCCGCTCCTCGTTTGTGTCCAATTTTCTGCACCTGTTTTCAGTTAATTATCTTGTTTGGTTCAGTTCATTTAAGCCCTGTGTTTTCCCTCAGTGTTTGTCGATTGTCGTCTATGTATGGTTGTGTGTTAACCCTGAATTCCTGGAGTTTTGTTCTTGTTTTGATTTTGGAAGTTTCATTTTGTTCATTAAAATTATTATATTGAAGCTCCCGTGTCCTCGTCTTCAGACACCTGCACCCAACCCCAGGGGCGTCGGACTGGGGGTAAAACCAGTACTGATTACCAGGGCCCTAAGGGGAGAGAGGGCCCTCGAAAAGTCTGGAATATATTTTATTTTACCTGGATATTTTCATTTCCTAATTAAATTTACTAATGAGTGTCAGATGAAATGTAAAGTTAGTGTATTGGCTAAATAACTTGGTTGACTGACTACATTTAATATACAAAAAAGTAAAGACTATCTAAGGTCTCTCAAGGTCCCTCCCCTTGCCAATGCGGCAAATGGTTTAGTCCATCTGCACGCATTTTGTTTATGTTAGTTAGTTGCGCATCTGGTGGAGCGCAAACTTCTGCTGTAGAAATGTATTTCTCAAAGAAAGCCAAATCAGGCCACCAAAAAGAAAGGAAAGAAGACAAAAGGAGGTGAAACAATTGGTAACTGAATTATTTTCAAAGAAAGGTGAGCACTAGAACACGAAATCTATAGTGCTAAACTGCTTGAATATTTCCGCGATCGTTAGTGCTAAAAATAAACTGAGACAACCCATTGAAAGCGCAGAACATACATGTAAGCTGAGGTAAAGGCTAAATAAATAAACTGTAGCCTACACTAACAATACATTTTGAATACACCACACACTTATAATAGCCTAATTTGAAACATGTTTAATTTTAAATTAATAGGCTATAATATCTCAAATTAGCAATACTAGTCTAACCAGTGTCATAGGTAGCTTCGTAGGTAGCTCATATAGCTACATATCATGTCAACATTATAGTTATGTCAGATTTAGTAAGCAGATCTTAACATTCTTAAACACATGACCCTCAGTTTCAGAAACTGTTTTATTTAAATGTTATCCACAATGGCATTTTCACTTATTCTTTCAAATATCACTTCTCAGCAATATGTGACTCAAAACTCAAATTATCAGGCCACTCTAAGCATTACAGTTGATAGTTAATAGTTATTACCCTATAAACATCAGATACATGTGTACAGAGGCCAGATTTTTTTTTAATTAATTATCTTTATTTTGGGGGAGGGGCATGGGGGCCCATCAGGACTACCTATGCACAGGGCCCGGGATCTTGTGCGACGCCCCTGCCCAACCCTGACAGAACGATCGACCACAACTAAAAAAGGAAAAGAAAGTGAGCCCCATGGAAATACCTATCCTTTTCCAACAAGAGCGCTCACTTGAGGAATATGCGGGACTTTATATGCAGTTTTATTATGATGTGACTCGAGATGAAGAGGAACTAAAACGGAGTTTCTGGGGTGGTCTGAAGGACCCGCGAGTCCAGATATTTCTGGTAGGGGACCTCCATCTATCCTTCCTGGAGTTCGTGGATCACACGCTGTGGTCGTGTGGATCCGAATACCTTGTAGAAGATCTACCACTCCAGCCAGCTCCAAGCCCGCCAGCCCCTGAGCCCATCACCTGCACGCCAACGCCTGAGCCCATCACCTGCACGCTAACGCCAGAGCCCATCGTCTGCCCGCCAGAGCCTGCACACCGCATCAGCCCTGCCACCAGATCTGTCCCTGGACTTCCCTGGATGATATCCAGTTTGACTGATCCCCCGCTGATATCATTACGATTAGCCAGAAGGATGGCTGCCGAGGCTGGGGTTCACGTCAGCCACATCCAGCCAGAGACCGTCCAGCCAGAGACCGTCCAGCCAGAGACCGTCCAGCCAGAGACCGTCCAGCCAGAGACCGTCCAGCCAGAGACCGTCCAGCCAGAGACCGTCCAGCCAGAGACCGTCCAGCCAGAGACCGTCCAGCCAGAGACCGTCCAGCCAGAGACCGTCCAGCCAGAGACCGTCGCCTGCCCGCCAGAGCATGAATCCAGCCCCAAGCTCCCTGATGTGCTGGCCCCGTCCAGTTCCGAGTCCCCTGATGTGCTGGTCCCGTCCAGTTCCGAGTCCCCTGATGTGCTGGCCCCGTCCAGTTCCGAGTCCCCTGATGTGCTGGTCCCGTCCAGTTCCGAGTCCCCTGATGTGCTGGCCCCGTCCAGTTCCGAGTCCCATGAAGCGCCAGAGCCAGAGCCCGTTGACCCAGAGCCAGAGCCCGTTGACCAGAGCCAGAGCCCGTTGACCCAGAGCCAGAGCCCGTTGACCCAGAGCCAGAGCCCGTTGACCCAGAGCCAGAGCCCGTTGACCCAGAGCCAGAGCCCGTTGACCCAGAGCCAGAGCCCGTTGACCCAGAGCCAGAGCCCGTTGACCCAGAGCCAGAGCCCGTTGACCCAGAGCCAGAGCCCGTTGACCCAGAGCCCATTGATGTCAAGTCAGTTCCCGATCCTGAGCCTGTCCTCCCCAAGAAAATTTTGGGGGGGCGCTATACGCTTTCGCCGTGGCCGGCCAAAGACCCACGGAGGCCTGAAAAAAGTTCACCACCACGGCCACCTGATGGGTCTTCACCACCATGCAGAGTATGTGAGCGGAGTGGAGCGGCAACAATGTTCCCTCCGCGCTCCAAGCATTTAATAGTCACTCCGCTCCAGCTCCGCTCCGGGTTCACGATTTACCGCTCCCCGCTCCACTCCTCGCTCACTGATCAGAAACACCGCTCCGTCTTCGCTCCCCGAGGACATTGCGAATAATAAAGTATTTAAGTATGCTTTGAAATCTCACAACATTTCTCCTCATTATAATATACAGGCATATTAAATATCTATTTTTTTAAAACATCATTAGGAGATTCAATGTGGTTTAGCCTATTGGATAGTGTGCAAACTTTTCCTATGACATGATATGCTTACATTATCAGCATTATAAGTTAAATATCATTGCTGCTTTTTGCAGAGCATATTTTGTTTGGAAAGAAGAAAATAACGTTTTCATCAGTTATTTTATCTACGGGTCACTACATTTCTTACAGATTTCTGCTCGTTCGAAATCAAACCGACAGCACTGTAAGATTACATTTGTTTGAATGCAATGCATTGAGACGCAATCATGAGAAAGCGATTGCGTGTGTGAATAAGTGTTACCTGTTTAAAATGTGCTTCAACCGATCCAGCTCAATCTCATGAAAGTGCGTATCTAGCACACATTTTATTTCTCGTACCATTTATAGCCTACGCCAAAAACTTGTTTTTGCTTGCATATAGCCTATGATAAGCAGTTTTCGCGTGCATATATGATACGCACTTTATGGCGTGCACGGACTTCACACACCTAATCATAATAACCAGGGGGTTAGGGCATTTCATTTGCACGCAAAAACAATTTTTTGGTGTATAAATGACACAAGAAATGCTATAGATACGCACTTTCATGAGTGTTGCCCGGTCATATTCAGTGAGAACTATAACCTCCCGCAGCCACTCCATCGGCGTCATCATAACCTTCACATTTTTTTCTGATTTGAGTGATCCATCTGTATCATGCTAGAGTAATGTTTTTAACGTGTGAATCCTTACTAAAAATGCAGTTCTATAATGAGCCGTTGGCATGAATTGTACTCGTGATGGAGCGGTAGCTAGTGGAGCGGTCTCGGAGCGAGTGAAAACCACAACGCTCCGACTTTTAAAAAATCCGCTCCGCGCTCCATTCAAAATCAAACCGCTCCACTCCTCGCTCCGCTCCCACTCCACTCCGCTCACATACTCTGCCACCATGGCCACCCGAAGGGTCCTCACCACCATGGCCACCCGAAGGGTCTTCACCGCCGTGGCCACCCGAAGGGTCTTCACCGCCGTGGCCACCTGAAGGGTCTTCACCGCCGTGGCCACCCGAAGAGCCTGCTCCGCCTTGGCCACGCCCACAGCCTGCACCGTCGTGGCCACGCCCACAGCCTGCACCGTCGTGGCCACGCCCACAGCCTGCACCGTCGTGGTCACGCCCACAGCCTGCACCGCCGTGGCCACGCCCACAGCCTGCTCCGCCCTGGCCACGCCCACAGCCTGCTCCGCCCTGGCCACGCCCACAGCCTGCTCCGCCCTGGCCACGCCCACAGCCTGCTCCGCCCTGGCCACGCCCACAGCCTGCTCCGCCGTGGCCACGCCCACAGCCTGCTCCGCCCTGGAGGCTTCCCGGACCTGCACCATGCCCTCGTCAGCCTCCAGGGCACCCACCCTCCCACCCCTTTGGATGTTATACGGCGCGAGGACGCGCCTTCGGGGAGGGGGGAGGTACTGTCACGTTTTGATGTATTGAGTTCTGTTTTGTATCTTGTCTTCCCCTGTCTTTTGTGATTTTGGTTTAGTCCTGTTAGTTTTCCCGCTCTTCGTTTGTGTCCAATTTTCTGCACCTGTTTTCAGTTAATTATCTTGTTTGGTTCAGTTCATTTAAGCCCTGTGTTTTCCCTCAGTGTTTGTCGATCGTCGTCTATGTATGGTTGTGTGTTAACCCTGAATTCCTGGAGTTTTGTTCTTGTTTTGATTTTGGAAGTTTCATTTTGTTCATTAAAATTATTATATTGAAGCTCCCGTGTCCTCGTCTTCAGACACCTGCACCCAACCCTGACAAATATATTATTTATTTCTGGTACTTAATGTGTTTATTTAAAGCTACGCTGTTTACTTCTTAATATATTATTTAATTCTGGTGCTTAATATGTTTATTTAAAGCTATGCTGTTTACTTCTTAATATATTATTTAATTCTGGTGCGCTTAACATTATCACTATCTTTCACGGGCATGTATCTGTAGTAAATGCTAATATATTACTGTGTCATACTTAACATTATCGCTATCTTTCACAGGCATGTATCTGTAGTAAATGCTAATATATTACTGTGTCATACTTAACATTATCGCTATCTTTCACGGGCATGTATCTGTAATAAATGCTAATATATTACGCCGCTGTCATGCGCGCAGAAGTTAGCTGATGTGATGTTTAATATGTTAAATAGTTGCCCTGCCTATTCAACAGGAGCTCTAGGCTACGCATGCTCAGTTTCCGGTGAGACCCTGCTTTGCCATGACAGTGAATAAGTCACAAGGCCAGTCTTTGCAATGTGTTGGTGTCTTCTGCACAAGAGACTTCTTCAGTCATGGTCAATTCTACGTTGCAGCCAGCAGAGTTGGCAGATCAAGCAGACTTCGTATTCTTGCTCAAGATAATGAAACAAACAAAAAGCGCCACTTTCTGAGCAATGTTGTCTATAAAGAGGTGCTGACACAAGAACAACATGCAATGAGCACTCAAACACACCAAACCAACAATTGCTAAAAACACACAAAAACATTATTTTGCACAGCCATTTTGCACTAGTAGGGAAAATGGCAGATAAATGTTATGTTCCAGGCTGTGCAGGGGATGTGAGGACTTTTCATACCCTTCCCACAGAAAAGAAATGTCAATAGGCGTGGTTGATGTTTATCTATAATCGGATACCGCAACAGTTTAATTCGAAGTTGTTAGTTTGCTCTGCCCATTTCACCACGGACTTATTTTCTGACCTGGGACAATATCAAGCAGGCTTCTCTCAGTAAATATGTTATATACAGAAAGCGATCAAAGAACAATCTTTCCACACAGCGCGAGTTTATCTGGACACTTGCCAAACTCGTTATGAAATCAATGATGTACCATCCTGTTTGCATTTGTGAAAGCATTAGAGAGAGTGCAGAAACTGTGTTGCAATGATAAGATCTTCATTCTCACGATCAACAGACTGTCATCTGCTTGATGGAATATATTTAAGTACTTTATAAACATCTCACGATTCGTTAATCTTGATAGCTGTAACAGTAAAAACGTATAATATCTGTAGTAAAAGTATTCGAGAGAGTTTCACATATGTAGCTATTTCATATGCAAGCATGTCAGCCAATCACAGCAGAGGCAGGTTACACTGAATCCTACAGCAGACACGCCCCTTCAAACAGAATGTTCAAATCAGAGGACAAAATCAGGCTAGGAAAAATGCCTTTTATTTCTAAATGACTATTTTTGATCTAAAAAAATACTAACATTATAAGGGCAACCCAGAAAACATTATAAAATAATAGAATAACCCCATTCTAGGGTACCTTTAAGAAATTTATCACAGGTATCATTGGATACATCAACAACTGGGTAAATATAAGTTCTTTGATTATAGCCAAGGAGCTTCAGAGCTAAGGCAGAGCTACAGATGAGGTGTCCCTAAATAACCCGCGTATCTAACAGTAGTTCCGCGTTAATTAATTTGCACGCAAGTTTTATTTATTTTTATTCTCCGTGTATATTCATGCACCGAACCGTGACACCCGTACCGTTTCGGTTCAATACGAATATACATGTACCGTTCCACTGGGTTCACGGGGGGTTCCTCTTGGCCACATATTACCTAGTTAGTGGGGACCAGTAATGAGAGTGATTTAATGGTTTAAACACCCAAACATTTACGTAGCACCCAAAAAATCTATTGTCATCTGCACATTGATGCTATGGATTGACTTCCTATTTACATTAATGGGAATGTGGGTTCCATCAATGCACCCAATCACATTTGGGAACCCTGAAATTGAAAGTTATATAATTAGAAACATTTAAATTATTGTGACTGTATAAAGTATGGATAGATTAAGTAGTGCTATGTAACTAAAATGGTCAGGGCATGCCATGCTCTGTCACCTCTCTGAAACAAACTAACCCTGGAACATAACCTGCTCCAGAGCAGGTTAAGTTCAGAGAGTGAGTTGCTATGACTACTAACAAACCCTGAAAGTTACCTCCGTTTCTGGAACCGAAGGTTTCCAAGAGGTTATCCGCTTATTTACTCTTAAACATACCCGCCGGGTATGTCACATAACCTGCTTTCTGGAATAGACCCCTGAGGGTTGTTTCATAAAAGAAGCTTAGAAAGCGGGGATTAAGCTCCAAAACCCGACTTGAATTAACCGACTTGCATTTGTGACATGTTTTTTCCCCCACCTCAGTGCAAAACTTACATTATACAGTTATATTCTCCATCTGTAAATGTTAGACAGTCGTGCAAATGTATCCATTTTACTGCTTATCTTCATATTGAACGAGCGCTGCTGCGCGCATGCAGGCCAAATAGGTCTGCAATAATTCTGACTAAAATATACATTTTGCTTGGAAAATTAATATGCGATATTTTATAACACGAGGATTATCTTCTAATTATAATAATTTATCTTTAGGAAGTTGGACAAGTTGCAGTGAACTTCTAGCTCATTACATTCATATAGGCTACTTTATACTTCTAATAAAAAAAAGAAATTGAACAGAAGTACATGTAGCCTAATTCAGGGAAGAATTTTTTTTAAAGAAACTAAATATATAAAGATACAAAATATGGTTTTGGGTATAGGATCTATGCTACGTAATAAAGATGATGTATACTTATTTAGAATGCTGAGAATTACAGCTTTTAATGCAATATTTTTTTTATTTTGTTTTTTTTGAGAAAGCAAGTATCCCCAGTTTTAAATGAGTGGTTAGATTTGGTTTCTAAAGTACATTATGGAGAGGATAACATTACATTAGGAACAAATGTATACATTTTGAAAATATATGTGCAACTCTAAAATCAATGAATATTCCGTAAAATAAAGGAATATATATTAGCCTACATTAACTACATTTTTATGTAACCTTCCCTTTTATTTCTAGTTATTTGTTACTTTTTATTTATTTACTTATTTAATATTGAATTTTTGATATTTGAATAATATTACTTCAATAACTATTAGGAATTATGTGTCATTATAAGATTTTGATATATGTGAATGTTATATTTTTATTTATTTATTGTTATATTTATATGTATGTGTTGGTGGGTATTATCACAAAAGAAAAAAAAAAGTAGAAGGAAAAATAAGGAATATATATTGGGGGAAAATATGATGTCTTTAAAGGAACTGTCCATTTGTATAATTGTGTTAAATGTGTTTGAATTGAAACATATAATAAAGTACATAATCGGTTATCAGAGAATTCTTTCTCTACACTGATATATATATATATATATATATTATATATATATATATATATATATATATATATATATATATATATATATATATATATATATATTATATATATATATATATATATGCTAAAATATTTGTTAGTTGGACATTACATGTCCCTTATTTAGAATTTTAAACCTACAAGTGTATTTGGGGTAAATCAAATGTAGGCTAATATACTCTCAATCACTAAGCTCAGATTAATCTTACCAGTTAAAATGTATACTGTGCTTTTGTAATTTTTTTTTTTTTTTGATTTTGTGAAACGAAAACCAGACAAACTGCCAAATAAAACCAGAGAGAAATTCATAAATCTTTAAAACAATCTTAAATCTTGGGCACAAAACATTCAGCCAGTCAAAAAACAAAACCTGTAGTATGTATATTGTAGTTCAGATGCAAAAGCCTCTAAATGCCATCTGAAATTTTCTTCTAAAATGATCATTTTTATCAAGCTCATATATTTAAATTCAGTAATTTCACTTAAATGGCAATTAATGGGTAATTTTTCTTGCCATTTAAGTGAAATTATTGAACTTAAATATACGAGCTTGATAAAAATGATAATTTTAGAAGAAAATTCAGTGTAGAGAAAGAATTCTCTGATAACCGAGGCACTCCTTAATTAAAATGTCTTTATTACAAAAATGACATGTCCCAAACGGACAACTTTAAAACGCCTTATATATGTGTCTATATTGTCTATATTGTTGCCTTATTTAAGTTGATTTTCTGTATACTGTGTATTTATTTTTGGACTAATAGTGGTTAATAAGTTAATAAGTTGGTTAATATAGTGGTTAATATAGGCCTAGCGGCATGGTAATGGTGGCGCGCGCAGTCGCAGCGGCTAGGAGCTCTCACAGCGGGCATAGGTTTTTCGTTTTTTTTAGTAGCACTGAATATTATTGCACGCACTATTCAACTAGAGACACACATATACAGTCGCCATGAACTTTTACAACTTAACAACGGAGCAGAATACCATCTTCCAGTGGATATATCCATCCCCCCGAGATCGCTAGATCACTACCTGGGATTCCCGAGGCTGTGAACCGGAGGAGGAGACGCTGTAAGCGGCGACAGAAGAGAGGCAAGCGCGGGGGAGTTCGGATCAGGCTAAAGGCCAATCCATTCAAGACTCCGCTTCCCACCATCTTCCTATCGAATGCCCGCTCAATCCGGAACAAGATGGATGAAGTCCGACTGCGATTGACTATGCAGAAACAGATGGATAACTGCAACAGCTTGATCTTCACGGAAACATGGCTCGACAGCACGACCCCGACGGCAGCGATCGAGCTAGCCGGCCGTACTAACTACCGAGCTGACAGGACAGCAGACTCGGGTAAGAAGACCCGGTGGAGGTCTGTGTATTTACATTAATGACTCTTGGTGCACAAATACCACTGTAGTTGAACAGCTTTGCTGCCCTGACGTTGAATTCTTGCTGCTTAAATGCAGACCATTCTACATCCCCCGTGAATTCAGTGTTGTTTACATTTGCGCGATCTACATTCCGCCTGATGCAAATACAAAACTAGCGTTAACAAGGCTTCATGACTGTATACACAAATGTCTGGTTGCACACCCTGACAGTACTTTTATTGCGGCGGGGGATTTTAATCATGCCAACTTAAAGACTGTACTTCACACGTTCCACCGTAATGTGAGATGTGCAACCAGAGGGAATAATATACTCGATCAGGTATATACTAATATGGCACACGCATATAGAGCTCAGGCGTACCCCCACCTGGGTCTCTCTGACCATGTTTCACTCCTCTTATACCCCTGCTATATCCCGAAGGCCAGATCCATTAGGCCCTTAACTAGGTCTGTTAGGACGTGGCCTGATGATGCAATCCCCAGACTCCAGGATTGCTTCGATTCCACCGACTGGGATATTTTTAGAGGACAGGAGGTGCTGACACCGTGCTCTCTGAATGAATTCGCTGAATCAGTTTTAAATTACATCAACTTTTGTGTGGATGCTGTTACATCTTCGAAGCAGGTCCGTGTAGCTCCAAACCAAAAACCATGGATGACACCAAAATTAAAAACATTGACTAACGCCAGAGACATAGCTTATAGATCTGGGGACACTGAGGCATACAGTACAGCTAGGGCAGCTCTTAGAAGGGGCATTAGATATGCAAAATTGGCATACAAGAACCGTGTTGAGGCCCACTTCTACAACTCCTCAAACCCCCGGCAAGTGTGGGAGGGTATTAGGGCAATCACAGACTACAAGGGAGTCCCATCCCTCCCTGTCAATAGTCGTGCCACTTTAGTCGAAGAATTGAACACCTTTTATGCCCGCTTTGACAGAGATAACAAAGACTCTGTGTTGCCCCCTCTCCCCCCTAATGACGCTGCCCTAGTCTTGTGCACTCATGATGTCAGACTTTGCCTACGCAACATCAATCCAAGGAAAGCAGCAGGACCAGATGGAGTACAGGGTCGGGTGCTTAAAGACTGTGCAGCCGAGCTAACAACGGTCTTCACTACCATCTTTAATCTGTCGCTGGCGACCTCATGGTTCCCTGCATGCTTGAAATCGGCTATAATAGTTCCAGTCCCCAAACAGTCTAATGTCACAAGCCTGAACGACTACAGGCCAGTGGCACTCACCCCCATCATTGCAAAATGTTTTGAGAGACTGGTCATCACATACATAAAAACTGCCATACCGCCCTCACTAGATCAATACCAGTTTGCATATAGGAAGAACAGGTCAACAGAGGATGCCATAGCTATTGTGTTACACACTTTGCTAGAACATCTAGAGCACAAGAACACATATGCAAGGCTTCTCTTTGTCGATTTTAGTTCAGCATTTAACACAATCCTGCCAAACAAACTACGTAATAAACTACATGGACTTGGACTAGGCACCACATTATGTAACTGGTTACTGGACTTTCTAACAAACCGCACACAATATGTCAGAGTGGGCAAGCACACATCCTCCACCCTAACTATTAACACCGGGGCTCCCCAGGGTTGTGTGCTCAGCCCACTTCTCTACACACTTTTCACACACGACTGCAGTTCTTTCTACCCCTCCAACTATGTAATAAAATTTGCCGACGACACAACAGTGCTCGGCCTCATCACCGGGAATAACGAGAACGCATACAGGCGAGAGGTCCAACTGCTGGCGGCATGGTGCAGCAGCAACAACTTGACCCTCAACACAAAGAAAACCAAGGAAATCATCGTGGATTTCCGCAAGACTGGACAGTTAATCCATTCTCCACTCCTCATTGGAAATGAGGTGGTAGAGAGGGTTTCTGGTTTTAAGTTTTTAGGTGTGACTGTGACGGAGGATCTGTCGTGGGGGAAAACCATCACCTCTGCCACAGCGAAGGCCCAACAGCGCCTCTTTTTCCTCAGGAAGCTGAGGTGGGCAAAACTGCCCCAGAGACTTATGATCAACTTTTATCACTGTGCAGTGGAGAGTGTGCTGACCTACGGGTTACTGGTGTGGTTTGCTGCCTGCACCAGCTCAGAGAAAGAGGCCCTACACAGAGTGGTGAGAGCCACAGAAAAGATCATTGGGGTCACTCTCCCAGACATCCCAACTGTGTACACCTCACGCTGCATGAACCGAGTGATGAACATTCTCCAGGACCATTTACATCCAGCACATCACCTCTTCCAACTACTGCCTTCGGGGAGAAGATATAGGTCCATCAGGGCCAAAACTAGCAGGCTGGCCAACAGTCTTTACCCCCATGCAGTC
Source organism: Chrosomus eos (assembly GCA_036326025.1). Classification (NCBI taxonomy): domain Eukaryota; kingdom Metazoa; phylum Chordata; class Actinopteri; order Cypriniformes; family Leuciscidae; genus Chrosomus; species Chrosomus eos. The sequence goes on from CM070825.1 coordinate 13,815,235, forward strand.
AGGCTGCTTAATGAGCAGTCTACCGCCCCATTACCCATCGGACAACCCTCTGTGACATAATGTTTCTATTCATACACCATCAATACCTGTGATCTGGACTTTGCATTGCTGCAAAACAAAAAACACTTCAACAACCTTACCGTTACTAGATTTATTAATTATATCATGTACTTACTGGACATAGCACTTTATGGGGTTTCTAGGGGTATTTATGGAGGGTTAAATTAGGTACAGAGTCATGGGTAAGTTAATCTTAAATTAGGGGGACACATATTGATAAGGCAAATGGGTGAACAACTTAAAAATATATGCCTGTCTGTTTTTTGCTCTAACAACTTTTCGTTGTTATCCTGTAACAATGACAAAATAAATAAACTGAAACTGAACTATAAATAATAAAGTCCAATAATGGTATTAGAGAGTGTCAGTGGTAATATCATTGTTTTCTTGTCGGTCAGTGTTGAGGATCTGTGTAACAACTGAGACTTAGCCTGACAGTTAGCCTGCCCTGGACCAGGCTAGTTTCCCAGCATAAGTTGCCAGGGTAACTGAGTTTGAACTTTTTTAAGTTTGATTTATGAAACCGAATCTACCAAAAATAAGCCTGACTAACCGAAATAAGCCTGGCTTATACTCTAATCTTGTTTTATGGAACAACCCTCTGGTCTTGTTTCATGCCATGTTTTTGTTTTGTTAATGTTATCAATAAACTACACTTGGGTTCTACAAGCCTGCCTTCAGTGGATATTCTTACAGATACACATATATGGGCTATGTATTCCCATTTTTGGGTGATTTAAAATATATATGCAATACTCAATCATAACCGTGATTAATTATATAGTCCATACTTTGGGCTAATTTGCTACATCTCTGAGCAGACAGATTTCCTCTCACATGCTCAGAAGTGTGAATGAATGAAACAATGAAGCAGGGGTTTTCTCAAGTTTCTCAGTGGTTAAGTATCTCATGTATTGCATTGTGTATTGTGAGGAAGTTTAAAGAGCCTTTATTGTCTTTTCCTGCATTGTGAACAACCTGAACAAAATATATTGTACACATTATAATGTTAACAACATTAATATCAAAATAAAGCCTATACAGCTAGCATTTAATTCAGCTTATTGTGACATAAAAAAAATTAGTTTAGGTATACAGTTAATCCCTAATAACTTAATCCGACTACGCCACCCTGGTGGGGCGCCAGGGAAATAACTCCCAAGAAAGACACACAGGTAAGTGTTACCAGTTGGACAGGCAGATAACTGGAGACGTGAGGGGCAATACAAACATACTTTATTATAAAATGAGCCACACTCATAAAACTCACTCTCCGGACTCTCACAATGTAACAAATACTTCCTTCGAGCCAAGGTTGGCTGGAACAGGGCAGGCCGGCTGCAATTCCAGAGGTTGTCCAAACCCACCTCAAATCACCGCAAATCAGACCAGCACACCCACACCATAAGGATGTTTCGTCGGCACCCAAAAGGCACCACCAGCACACGGTGTCACACACCACTCACGTGAAGCAGCTAGCCTCCCCCGTTCCACGCCAAATCCTCACTGTTTCCTGGAGCGAAAAGAAAGGGACTCACATTAACAATCAAACAAAATCACAAGAAAATAATAAACAAAGAAAACTGGGATACAGCCACCAAATATGACAGCTATAATACTCCAGCCCCTGACCGGTACCTTCCGCTGCTAGGGCTGACAATCTGCGACCATTGGCACCAAAATAACCGGACCGGGGAGGCAGGAGAAGCAAACACTTACAAACTGATAATATGAAATACAAACATGAGAAATCCCCAAAAGTAATCACACAAGACAGAATTTCCCACAAAATAAACCCACTGTCAGACAAAACCAACATTCACAAAAAAATATATATACAAAAAAAACTACTCGGCAAAACAAACCAAAAAAAGAAAATAAACTAGTGCAAACAAAACCAAATCACCTTGGTAGGCAGCCAGCGGACGCCAGGCTGGAGAAACGTACTCGGTTACTAACGTAAACTCGGTTCTCTCTAGAGAGGGAACGAGTACTGCGTAATATCTTACGCTATGGGGGAAAACGAATCTGTTACCTAACGTAACCTCAGTTCTCTCTAGATGAGGGAACGAGTATTGTGTAAGCTAGCTTACGCTACGGCAACATGACATCATGACTTTTGCGTAAACATACACGCCACTTTCAAGTCAAGCGGCGTGTTATTTATACGCATTTTGAGCTATCCGCGTGTACGCGTGTATATCTACGCCGTTATGTCCGAGTGATTCCGCGTGTACTGTATGTACACGCCGTTAAAAATCCGAGCGAAATAAAGCCAAAATTTTGATATACATCTGGGGAGCGATAGTTTTCTTACTAGGATGGCAGGGAAAGACTTATAAATGGTATTAACCAGTGACGGGTAGGTTTAGGGACGGGGTTGGAGTAGGTCATATATTTGTATATACAGTAATGTAACGTTAAGTTAACGGCGTTCATAAACACGCTGAAAAGCGATTTTGCGTGTTGATAGCACGCCAAAAATGGAAATAGGAATTGCCGTGTCATACATACACAGTTTCATGAGATCAGTCTGGCTACGGTAAAGATTTCATCTTTCTGAGAAATTGAAGCCAAAAAATTATCCTATAATTTGTATCCATTGTCAACGCAGTTCAGCTGCAGCAGACCATGAGAGGGCTAGCTAGCCGCTCATTGGTTCGCTCACGGAGAACTGCTTAAGCCTATGAGGGGGCGCGAGTGAGCCCGCGACCAATGAGAGTCTGACTCGCTCTCATTACGTCACCGCCCACCCAAACGGGTGTGGACGAGACTATAAATTCCCCGACATAGGAATACTCTGTTTTTTTCATATACTGAAGCGAAAACGCTAGTAGCACAAGCAAGGCCAGGAACGCAATACTCGTTCCCTCATCTAGAGAGAACCGAGGTTACGTTAGGTAACCGATTCGTTCTCTTACGAGAGGTTCTCTCGTATTGCGTAAGCTAGCTTACGCTACGGGAACACCTGGTCAACGCCGTGCGTGCTCAGCATCCACTATTAGTCCCAGGGGGGGACAGCGGGGAACTCTATAAGTGGGAATGAATATATGTATGTGACAAAAGGCCAGCGGAGCGGGCCGGTGATTGTGTAGTACATAAGCACATGATAGAGAGGGACAGAGCGAACTCGGTCTGTGTAATTAACCCCCTATAGTGCAGCTCAACCAGAAGAGCTGAAAACACACTAGACTGCTAGTAGTTTAGCCTGCAAGGCGGGTACTTCCAGATTGTAAAATCTGACAAAGGTGGAGGGGGAAGCCCATCCCGCTGCCACGCAAATGTCGTGAATGGAAATTCCGCTGGACCATGCCCACTATGAGGCCATGCCTCTAGTGGAATGAGCCCTGATGCCCAGAGGGCATGGCAGGTCTTTAGATGCGTATGCTGCTGCAATGGCATCAACAATCCATCTGGATAGGGACTGTTTCGAGGCGGCCAACCCCTTGGTGCGCCCACCGAATGAAACAAAAAGCTGCTCGGATCGTCTGACCGGAGCAGTGCGAGTAACGTATAATCTCAGGGCCCTGACCGGACATAGGAGATTAGAATCAGATTCGCTATCGGATGCAGGCAGAGCCGATAGGGATATAACCTGTGCCCTGAACGGGGTGCCGATCGCTTTGGGGACATAACCATGCCTAGGTTTGAGAACGACTAAGGAGTCATTAGGTCCAAACTCGAGACAGGACGCGCTAGTGGACAGCGCGTGTAGGTCTCCCACCCGTTTTACTGACGCGAGCGCGAGTAGAAAAACGGTCTTTAGCGACAGGTACTTTAGGTCCACGGTGTTTAACGGTTCGAATGGGGGGGCTTTCATAGCATCAAGAACTATGGAAAGGTCCCAAATCGGCACCGAAGGGGGGCGTGGGGGGTTCATCCTTCTAGCCCCCCTGAGGAAGCAGACGACCAACCCATCTTTGCCCAGTGACTGGCCGCCCCGGGGTTCAGCAAACGCCGCGACGGCTGCCACATACACCTTAAGAGTGGACGGGGATCTGCCCTTGTCCAGCATCTCTTGGAGAAAATTTAGCAAGGAGGGAACCTCGCATAACCGTGGGTCCAGACCCTTTTCGGTGCACCATTTTGAGAACACAGACCATTTTGACGCATAGAGCCTTCTGGTAGAAGCCGCTCTAGCCTGCATGATCGTGTTTAACACTCCCTCTGGCAAAGCAACGGGTAGTTGTTGAGCACCCACGCGTGTAGCGCCCAGCGCTCTGGTTGGGGATGCCAGATCGTGCCGCGAGCTTGGGAGAGGAGATCTGCTCTGACTGGAATGGGCCACGGCGCTGTCTGTGACAGCTGCGTGAGCTCCGGAAACCAAGTCTGACCCTCCCAGCGCGGGGCTATGAGGAGCACCGAGTGCTGCGTTTCTCTGATTCTCTGAACCACCTGTGGTAGCAGAGAGACCGGAGGGAAAGCATAAAGCGGGCGGCTGGGCCAGGTCTGGGCTAGTGCGTCCTCGCTCCTTGAGAAAAATATTGGGCAGTGGGTGTTCTCCGCTGAGGCGAAGAGGTCCACCTCTGCTCTGCCGAATAATCGCCACAGTTTCTGGACTGTAAGAGGATGCAGGGAATACTCCCCGGGGGGAATGGGGTTCCTGGACAGGCTGTCTGGACCGTCGTTCAGATGTCCCGGCACGTGCATCGCTCTGAGCGAGAGCAGGTGACACTGAGACCAAACTAAGATGCGTTCTGTCAGCTGGAAGAGATTCCTGGATCTGACTCCACCCTGACGGTTTAGATAGGAGACCACGGCTATATTGTCCGAACGGATCAGCACATGGTGGCCCTGAATGCGCAGGAGAAAACGCATGAGCGCGTTCTCGACCGCCAACATCTCCAAACAGTTTATGTGTAGGAGGCTCTCTTGAGCTGACCAGGGGCCGAAGGCCGGTGAGCCCTCGCAGACCGCTCCCCAACCCGTGTTGGAGGCGTCTGTCGAGATGACTTTTCGGCGTGAAACTGTCCCCATGGAAACGCCCTGCTGAAACCATTCTGCCACAGACCATGGCTGCAGAGCTGTGATACAGGTCTGCGTTACCTTTATCAGCTGGCGACCCGTGGTCCATGCCCGGTGAGACACACGGCTCCTCAACCAAAGCTGAAGCGGGCGCATGCGCAGTAACCCCAGCTGGAGTACCGCGGAGGCTGAGGCCATACAATCCAACGCTCTCTGAAATGTTTTCAAAGGCGTGAGTCTGTTCATCTGAAAAGATGCGGCGAGACGCTGCACACGGTGCGCGCGCTGCGTTGACAGACGCGCCGTCATCGTGACCGAGTCCAGCTCTATACCCAAGAAGGAGATAGTCTGACTGGGTTGTACGCTCTTTGTCCAGTTGACAGAGGTCCAAAGCTTTCAGATGGTCGAGGAGAACTGTACGATGAGACAGTAACTCTCTCTGAGATTGTGCCAAAATCAGCCAGTCGTCCAAGTAGTTCAGTATTCGCAGCCCCTGACTCCGCAGGGGGGCGAGCGCCGCATCCATGCACTTCGTGAATGTACGGGGTGCTAGGGATAGGCCGAACGGTAGGACGGTGTATTGATAAACCTGGCCTTCGAAGGCGAAACGTAAGAATGGCCTGTGAAGGGGATTTATTTGGATCTGAAAGTATGCATCTTTCAGATCTAGTGATATGAACCAGTCCCCCTGGTGCACATGCGCGAGGAGTTTTCTGATAGTGAGCATTTTGAACGGTCTCTTCATGAGAACTTTGTTCAGAGATCTGAGGTCTAATATTGGTCTGAGACCGCCGTCTTTCTTGGGGACAAGAAAATAACGGCCGTAAAACCCCGACTCGCTCATAGACAGAGGCACCCTCTCTATAGCCTTTTTGCACAACAGAATTGCTATCTCTGAACGGAGCAGCGTCACTGCTTCTGGGTTCACAGTAGTTTCTAGCCGCCCTCGGAAGCGAGGAGGGCGGCGGCGAAACTGTAAGCGATAGCCTAGCCTTATTGTGTTTAACACCCACTGGGAGATTCCCGGAATAGCTTCCCACGCTTTGAAGCGTAACGCTAGGGGGTGAATGGCTACATGGTCCCCGTCGCTGCACTTCGCGGGCTGCGTGAGCGTGCTGATAGTGTTTACAACAACGGGACTTACACTCGGAGAGGAGTTTATGGGCCCTGTAACAGAGTGAACAGAGGTGAGACGCGCACATGGGCTTGTGGGCGCGCTTATGCACTCTGAAACTCGAGCAGGCTTGGCCCGCTTTATGAGAGTGGACTCTGTGTGAGACAGGGGTGCTTTTGTGTATGAGTGAACACAGTGTTGTGGGCACATTTCGTACACAAGAGGCTTTTATGCTCTTTTTGAGATTTCTCTGGGTCGCCGTGAAAACGGCATTTGTGCTCATGCAAGCGGGAAGGGAGACCGGCTTGGTTATGGCAGAAAAAACTGCTGTAGTAGCCGCCTGGGCGGGGACTAACAGAGGGCGAAACTTTGACGGCGGTCCGGCCGCAGCGGGAGAGCGCCGTCTTTTTCTTCTCAGCTGTGCTAGGCAGACTTTGGTTGATCGGCTTTCAGCGCGATTCTAGGCCGAGGCCCCCGAGGAGGCGGCGGTCTGTGGCGGCTGTCAGAGCGGGAACGCGGGCGGCCGCCCTGGCGTCGCTGAACAGTCTGGCTGTGCTGAGCTGTGCGCTGGGGTGGGGCTCGTGCAGGAGGCTGATCACGTGGGCGGCCTGCAGAGGAGCTAGCGCGACGAGGCAGAAAGAGGTTCATGGCCTGAGAAGCTTTCTGTACTTCGGAGAAGCGGTCGACAATGCCCGTGACAGCAGATCCGAAGAGGCCGGCTGGAGAGATCGGGGCGTTGAGAAAAGCGGCACGCTCAGAATCTCCCATGTCGGCAAGAGTGAGCCATAGGTGTCTCTCCCCAGGGCTAGAGCAGCAGACTTTGTGGCGCGAAGGGCAAGGTCCATGGCGCTCCTCAAATCCGCAACAGAAGGGGGATTCTTTCCGCTCTCATCCCACTCACGCAGGAAGTCACCTTGTAGAATTTGCAGCACGGACATAGAGTGAAGTGCAGACGCTGCCTGGCCGGCGGCTGAATATGCGCGGCCGTGAAAAGTCGCTCTGCAGGCTTTAGAGGGAAGCACAGGTGATGAGCGCCATCTAGCAGAGGGCGGGCATAAGTGTGCGGCGACCAAGTGTTCTACAGGTGGAATGGAGAGATAGCCCTTCTCTGCGGCTCCGTCCACAACGCGGAGCTGGGTGGAAGAGTCAGAGCTAGATCTGGCAGAGAGCGGGGCATTCCAGGACTTTGAGAGCTCTGCGTGTAGCTCGGGCAGGAAGGGCGCAGCCCTTTTGGCAGTGGAAGTCGAGCGCTGGCGGAAGTAGCTGCCGTCCATGCGGTTGATGGTCTGCTCGGGGGGAGGAGACCAATCGAGGCCGAGGCGCTCGACGGCCTGTGTGAGGAGGCGCATTAGTTCTTCCTCAACTCCAGCGCGGGTCCTGGTAGATTCACGGTTCGAGGAGGCTTGAGAACCGGACCATTCCTCACTGTCGGAAGCGAGAAGCGAGCATGTGTCCTTGATGTCCGCGGCGTCATCGGAGGCAACAGAGCGGCCACTCGGCGGCAACTGTTCGTCCGGAAGCGGCGGAGAAGGAGAGCGGGAGGCTACAGGCTCCGGCGGAATGAACGCTTCTTGCTGGGGCTCCGGCGGCCTCTGAGAGCGGCGTTTCTTCTTCCGCGGCGAAGTCAGAGGCGGCTTAGGAGCATTTTTAGCGGCCAACAGTCGAGCCCGCAGGGTCAACATAGGCATTGATTCGCAGAGGTCGCAGCCGCCATCGGTGAGGGCGACCTCGGCGTGCTCCGGTCCGAGGCAGAGAGCGCAGATGACGTGGTGGTCTCCAGCCTCGAGGGGAGCGCGGCAGGAACCGCAGGAACTCCGAGACATCTTTAAAAAAACGCTTGCTCTTTTAGATACAATATGATTGAATTCTCTGAGTAAAGGATACAACTCCGTCGGATGGCGCTAGCTCGCAGGACGGCTGAAGGTGGCGAAGACGGCCGGCTTCCTCAGTCTCCCAGACGCTCGCTAGAGATGCCTTCTCGACGACGGCGGCTTCTCTCTCAGGATCAGCAGATGCAGGTAGCGTCGCTGAAGAATGAAAAAATCAGAGTATTCAGCCTATGTCGGGGAATTTATAGTCTCGTCCACACCCGTTTGGGTGGGCGGTGACGTAATGAGAGTGAGTCAGACTCTCATTGGTCGCGGGCTCACTCGCGCCCCCTCATAGGCTTAAGCAGTTCTCCGTGAGCGAACCAATGAGCGGCTACCTAGCCCTCTCATGGTCTGCTGCAGCTGAACTGCGTTGAAAATGGATACAAATTATAGGATAATTTTTTGGCTTCAATTTCTCAGATAGATGAAATCTTTCCCGTAGCGTAAGCTAGCTTACGCAATACGAGAGAACCTCTCGTAAGAGAACCTCTTTTCCACGAGATATTGAAGCCAAAAATTACCCTTAATTTTTAATCAATGTAAAACGCTTTGCAGCAGCAAGCAAACATAGGCGAGACAGCTCGTGCGCCTATTGGCTACCCTGCGGCAAAAGCAGCAGCCTATCGAGAGATGCTCTGCGTGACGCCATGACCAATGGGGGCACTTCACGCCCATATCGTCACGTCCCACCAGAAAGGGCGTGGTCTAGCCCTATAAATAAGCTCGATAGGCTGGTACAAACTGGTTTTCATCGCCGAAGCGAACCAGAGCGTATACCAAGCACGGCACGATACGCAGTACTCGTTCCCTCTCTAGAGAGAACCGAGGTTACGTTAGTAACAGAGTACGTTCTCTTACAAGAGTATCTCTCATACTGCGTAATATCTTACGCTATGGGGAACACAGTGTAACACGCCGTGCATACAGGGATCCAACACCAAAGTCCCAGGGGCCGAAGCCCGGGGCGTATATAGTGCATCATCACCATAGACTCACAGAGAGTGGAGGAAGAGAGGCTAAAAGCGTCATTCCTCATAAATAGACTCACAGAGAGCCTTATAAATAGCATCCAGAGGAGCTAATCACATGACGATTAAACCACGCAGCCAGGGTGAAAACTTTCAGCCTAAACTGGGTGGCCATACTTGTGTCAATACTCATGGAGCTGCTCAGGTCAAACTCAGTATCTGAGCCACACGGCGGGCAGACAGTAACGAATTCTAGATCGCCAAAAGCTTAGCTTGTAAGGCGGGTACCTCCAGGTTATAGTATTTTATAAATGTAGATGGCGAGGCCCAGCCCGCGGCCGTACAGATATCTTGCAGGGTGACCCCGCTAGACCATGCCCACGAGGAGGCCACGCCTCTCGTGGAGTGCGCTCTGACACCCAAGGGGCACTGCAGGCCCTTAGAAGTGTAAGCCAGCGCTATGGCATCGACTATCCATCTGGATAGGCTCTGTTTTGAAGCGGCAAGTCCCTTGGAACGCCCGCCAAACAAAACGAAAAGCTGCTCGGTCTGTCTGAAACCAGACGAGCGGGACACAGAAGCTCTTAGTGCCCTGACGGGGCAAAGGAGACTCGCGTCCTTCTCCTCATTGAGAACCGGAAGGGCAGACAGGGAAATTACCTGGGCCCTAAACGGTGTATTGAGGGATTTCGGCATGTAGCTGTGCTTAGGTTTGAGAATGACCTTTGAGTCATTAACTCCATACATGACACACTTACCGAAAGCGCTTGTAAGTCCCCTATGCGCTTCACTGAAGTGAGAGCCATGAGAAACACTGTCTTGAAAGACAGGTGTTTCATGTCCGACAACTGGATTGGCTCAAATGGGGCACCTTTCATGGTCTCCAAGACCGTGGAAAGGTCCCACGTCGGGACTGAAGGGGGCCTGGGAGGGTTTAACCTCCAAGCTCCCCTAAGGAAACACACGACTAGGTCGTTCTTTCCCAGCGACTGGCCAGACACCGGTTTTGCTAACGTTGCTATGGCCGCCACATATACTTTGACGCGTAGATGGGGTCCTGCCCTTATCCAGCAGCTCTTGAAGGAAGGAAAGCACTTCCGTATCCCCGCAGTCTACGGGTGAAAAGCCCTGGGCTTGACACCAAGCAGAGAACACACACCATTTCGAGGAGTAGAGCCGTCTAGTAGACGGAGCTCTAGCCTGCGCGATCGTGTTTAACACTCCCTCTGGGAGGTTAGCGGGTACCCGTTGATGGCCCATGCGTGCAGGGACCACAGATCCGGGCGAGGATGCCAAATCGAGCCCGCCGCCTGAGAGAGGAGGTCTCTCCTCAATGATACAGGCCATGGGGCAGCGCTGGTCAGCTGCATCAGGAGAGTGAAACCAAGTCTGGTTCGTCCAGAGCAGAGCCACGAGCAGCACTGGGCATCTGTTTTCCCTGATTCGTTCCAACACTTGAGGGGAAAAGCATATAGGGGACAGCGGGGCCAGACGTGGGCCAGCGCGTCTCTGCTTTTCGAGAAAAATTTCGAGCGTTTTCGTGGGACGCGAATAGGTCCACCTGTGCTCTGCCAAACGTTTCCCACAGCAGCTGGACCGCCTACGGGTGCAGCGACCATTCCCCTGCTGGGACGATGTTTCTGGACAGTCTGTCTGGTCCCACATTTAGGTGACCAGGCACATGCGCTGCTCTCAGTGAGAGCAGGTTGTGCTGCGCCCAGACCAGGAGGCGTTCCGTCAGCCTGTGAAGGTTTCGGGACCTGATGCCGCCCTGGTGATTTAAGTACGCCACCACTGACTTAAATCCGTCTACTATTTTCCTGGTTGTAAGCATTCTAAACTGGCGCTTCACAAGCGCTCTGTTCAGCTGTCGCAGATCTAGAATAGGTCAGAGACCCCCGTCTTTTTTAGGTACCAGAAAATATCTGCTGTATAGGCCCCCTTCGCTCTGAGCCTGAGATAAAGGTTCTATAGCCCCTTTGTTCAGTAGTTTCGCTATCTCGGCTCGAAGTAGATACTTCGTTTTTCACTGTAGTTTCGACACGCGCCGTATAACGGCGGGGGCGTCGAGCGAATTGTGGCGAATAGCCTCTCTTTATAGTGTTCAGCACCCATTCTGATACCCCGGGGAGCTTTGACCACGCATCTGCGTGAATAGCTAGAGGTAGAATGAAATCTGGGCTCTGGCCGTGGCAAGACGGCGGCTCGAGAGCCCCGTTGTGCTAAGAACTCAACACTGTGTTTACAGCGTTCAAGGCGGGGGGCGCGCTGATCACAGCGCAGAGAAAACGAGCGGGGCGAATCCCGTGGGATTCAGTGTGTAAGAGAATGTGGGCGCTAGAATGCGGTGATCACAGCGGGGAGCCTGGCCGCGTTCATCTTCTCTATGACGGGTGGTACAGAGAAAGCGAGCGGGGGGACCTGCTCGACGTGGGACCTGACATTGGTTTCTGAAGGGGCTATCCCTGGCACCCTTCGAACCCTTGGATGAGGTGTCCGAGACATTTGTAACCCTAAAGGTAGCCTTTCTGCTAGCTATTACGTCCCTAAAGAGAGTGGGGGACCTGCAGGCGCTATATGTTGCTCCCTCTTGCCTCGAGTTCGCTCCTGGCAGAGTGAGAGCCATTCTCCACCCTAGACCTGGTGAAAGTGCCTTCAAATGTGGCACGGTCTGTAATCTTGCAGGCATTTCATCCTCAACCACATGTGTCGGCTGATCCACAAGTATAAAACATTATAGACTGGATCGGTCCTCTACACCGGGTTCACAAGTTCTCTCGTCTTGAGTGTGCCAGATTGCTTCAAACCAGGGTGGATACTAGTCAGTGTGGCGTAGTGGGCGCCACACTGCGCCACACTACGCCACACACAATTTCTTTCCCCAATGTGTCGATTCTCAACGCAGCGCTAGTTCCCTTGAAAGGAAACATCTTGGGTTATGACTGTTTACCCTCGTTCCCTGAGAAGGCGTTCCTCAGCCACAGTTCCTGCGCTCCTGAGAAGACTTGCTTCCACCTACCAGAAGCTGATGCTGTTGTGATCCGGCGTCCTTTTATAGATTCTGCATCGCCGTCACATGCGACATAACTTGTAACTTAATGACGCAACACCAATCGAGATTGGATTAGTTCCATACAGGCTTCAGACGCGTCACGCACAATGTGTCGATTCCCTTCTCAGGGAACGAGGGTTACAGTCGTAAACCGAGACATTCTGTGCGATCCTCTTGTTTGTTAACACTGTAGGGTCTGAATCAGGCTAAAATTGGTTTGAAATTGATGCCATTATTAAACTTTACACTAGAGAAGGACTCGCAGTTATGGAGGGGCAGGACATTTTCCCAACACGCGCTAAGCACTGCCAATCATAACACACTGGGCCAGCTAACAAATAACAGCACATTTCATATTTCGGAACTGAAAGAGGGGCTTCAACACGTTCAACAAGACTTGGGAGAGAGGAGCTGTAATAATGTAAAATATGTGAAAAATAATGAATTTTTTGAACAATCAAGAATGAAAACATATTCTAGTATACCTCAAAAACAAAATCAAGACTTTGTAAAAGGCCATAATAGGACCCCTTTAAAAGAACGTGTTCGACTGTCCTTTTTTTTTTTTTTTTTAAACTGCTTGTGGTGTTATAGAAACTGAGGTTATTAGTACTTCAAGTTTCACTTAAGCCCAGCTGTCATAACTGATATAATCATACTATGACATAATCCTACAACTTCACTCCCTTCCTCTTCAGTATCAGCTTGAATGGATTGCCAAATTGAATATGGGATTAGTTAAAATCACAAAGCAGCTCATTTACTGCAAGTATTTCTGAAAAACTTTTAGGAAGAACATTATTAAGGAAGCGCTTTTCATGATACAATGAATGAGATTTCACAACAGCAAAAACAAAACCTTCCCACTCAAAACATTTGATAACATACAATGACAACGGTGAAATCATGATGCCTGTCAAGGAAATAGACAGAGGTCAAAAATAACCCTTCAGGGAATAAATAATTCATTCTCTTTGCATGTAAGACAACAGCTTTGAACAATGGAGATGCAGATTGTCTCAAGCGATGAACATTTCCCACCTATGAGATCATTGGATCTGCTGGGATGGACTTTGATCACATTTAATAGATGCTGTAAATGATATAAAAGCGAGAGAGAGAACCTACAGGTACAACAGTGAGACATCACAAACTCATCTACATCATGATCTTTACCATCACATGCCTTGCCCTGGTGGCCTCTGCTCTGGGTAAGTGTCTTCTTAAGAAGTTTGCAAAAAAACGTGATGGGTGAACATACATATTTACAAAATGCAAAGCCTAAAGAAATAGCTTTATGATTCATGAACTTCTGTTCTTTATCTACAGGTTGTGGAGTGCCTGTGATTAAGCCACAGACGCTTGGCAGCAGGATTGTGAATGGACAGAATGCCATCTCTGGTTCTTGGCCTTGGCAGGTCTCTCTGCAGGTAACTGTGTATTGGCCGGCATTTATCCTGCATTTGCCTGATTTGGTCAAACAGAATATGTCATATGTTCATTTTTTTTTACCTCTGAAACAGACACCCAATGGATTCCACTTCTGCGGTGGATCCCTGATCAACCAGAACTGGGTTCTCACTGCTGCTCACTGTGGTGTCGTGTAAGAATCTTCAATCTGACAAATGACACATAATAACAGTGCATAATAAATGCTATTGCTCTTTTCTTTTCACAGTTAGTTTTTTCTTTATCTCTCTCACTTTAGATTGGGCTTTCATCGTGTCATTCTTGGAGAACATAATCGTGGCTCCAATGTTGAACCCATCCAGGTCAAACTAGTTTCCAAGGTAAAAATGTTGAATGAACTTTCAGGTTTTTTTTTTTATGACCAATACCTATTACATACAGAAATTATTAATGTTATTTCTAAGCATCTAATAACTGGTCATTTGTAATTGTTGTTTTACTCTGTTGTTTTAAATGCAGTAATAACCAAGTGATCAATATACTACAAAACATAATATTCCTTATAAATATTTTATTTAAATATTCATTTAGATATTGTATTAGTACTATTACAAGTATCTCTTGTAATTTATGCAAAGGTATGATTTAAAAGGTTACACATTTATTTTAATCTTCGATTTGCACTTTTTAAAATAATTTTATTTAAAAAGTTAAACTGTGGTGTTTTTTAACTCAATATATATTTTTTTGGAAAAGCTCAATTAAGTTGAAAAGTGTATAAAAAAAGGTAAAAACAATCGGTTAACGTCTTTTTCTAATCAAAGATATGATGTAATCTCGACTGCATGCTATTGTTCTCCTAAAACTTGCCTTTACACATTTTTTACACGTATACAATTCAACACAGAAAAGAAAACATTCAAACACCCGATGCATCCTAGGGCATTAGGGTTGTTACAGCGTGACCGCGTTGTCACACTGTTGACATTACCACCGTTCAGGGCCATTGCTTAAGGTTGTGCCTATGGTGTCTTAAGAACCACCGGACTATGTACTCGTCACTGACTGCCCTGAGGCACGAAAATCAGCCTTTTAAATTTCAGCGTTGGGCTCATTGTGTTGTCTCATTCTTCATCGGGCAAGGATAAGTGATAACTTCGCCTTTTGCCTTTATAAAGTTAGCTTTCAGCCATTCATCCTTATTTGTCTGTGCAGGTCATCACACATCCGCTCGACAGCAGCTCGACCATCAACAACGACGTTGCGTTGCTGAAACTTGCATCTCCAGTTGTCTTCACTCGCCGTATCTCTTCTGTATGTCTGGCTCCATCAACCATCAACATTCTGCCTGGAACTCGCTGCTTCACCACTGGATGGGGCGCAACTGCCACCACATGTAAGTCACATGTAATTTTGATTTATAATGTTATAACAACATATATATTCATTCCACTAGTATAATCCAATAATTCCTTTTAAAGTTCTACTAACATTTGTTGATTATATTTTAATATATATTAGTCTAAACAGCCAGTATCAAGTTCTTCTCTTTTTTCAGCAAGTCCTCTAATCCTGCAGCAAACAGGTCTGCCCATAACGAGTCCTGCTGTGTGCAGACAGATCTGGGGTCAGAGCAGAATCACTGATGCCATGATCTGTGCTGGAGCCTCTGGATCCTCATCTTGCCAAGTATATGAAGACAGATCAGGACAAACACATTACCAAATCTATGTTGCATCTGTTTTGATCTTAAATGTGTGTTTGTGTCTGTGTGATTCCCACAGGGTGATTCTGGTGGTCCTCTGGTGTGTGAGAGTTCAGGGGTCTGGACTCTGGTGGGGGCTGTGTCCTGGGGCATCCGCACCTGTAACCCCCGTTTCCCAGGAGTCTACGCCCGCATCTCCCAAATGCGCTCCTGGATCGACAAGACTATCGCTTCCAACTAGAGCGCCAGTCTGAGCATTTACCCTTCAAAGGAGGCAAAAGCAGAGTTTAATCATTAATCTGTATTACAGTTGGTCTTTTTGTTTATGACTTTTGGCCTTGTGTCAGTCTGGGCTCCTGTGACCTGCCTGTTGAGTTTAATGTTTTGTTTTTTGGTTCATGTTACATGTTTAAACAAATATTCATATTATACTAGAGCGCCAGTATGAATATTTCTTGAATATAACTATGTATGGACTTATGATTACCTGTATGTGACTTCATACTGTTTTCCTATTTCAGCTGTACAAATAATAAAAAAGTGTCAAATAAAATGATGAGTAAAATAAAATGGGAAAAAAATTAATAAAGAGTGTTGCAGAGTGTAATTATCTGAACTTTATTGCCTGGTTTCACAGCATACAGTAGATTAAGTCAGGATTAGGCTTTAGTTTAATTAGGACATTTAAGTAGCTTTTATAAACTTGCCTTAGAAAAAACATTACTGGTGTGCATCTTGCAGTGATGGGAATAACGGCGTTATAAATAAAGTGCGCGAGAGAGACCGAGTGTGTCAGAGAGCTAGCAACATTGCGCGAGACGAGAGAGATCGAGGGCCCTATTATACACCTGGCGCAATGCAGCGCCAAGCGCAACGCAAGTGTCTTTTGCTAGTTTAATTTTTACGTCATGCGCCACATTGTTTAAATAGCAAATGCATTTGCGCCTATTTGTGTTCCCATGGATGTAATGGTCTGAAAACAAGGTGTGTTCAGGCGCATTGTTAGTGCGTTGCTATTTTGAGGCAACTCAAATAGACAACTCACCCGTCTACAGGCACACATTAATAACGTGCTCTTTAAATAACAAAAAAAACATTGCGCCATTGACTTTAGACCAGTGTATTGTTGATCAATGGCGCAATGTTTTTTTTTTTGTTATTTAAAGAGCGCGGTAGTAATGTGTGCCTATATAACACAGTCTCATCCCAAGAAGTCATATATTGACGTCTTGGGACGTCTTTTGACCATACGTCAATATCCGCCTTTTTAGGGTACCCTTAAACGTCGGTAAATGACGATCCTGGGACGTCATACAACTGACGCTTTACCTTTAACGTCAGTAGGTGACGGGGTAGGTTTAGGGGTAGGTTTAGGTCTGGGGTAGAGTTAGGATCCGATAACGTCATCTAACCGACGTTTAAGGGTACCCTAAAAAGGCGGATATTGACGTATGGTCAAAAGACGTCCCAAGACGTCAGTATATGACTTCTTGGGATGAGACTGCGCTGGCCTATAGGCGGGTTAATTTTAAAAGCTACCCTAAATAAATTACAGTTTGTGTAAAATTCTGCCACTAGATTACTGACTAGAAATAGGACAAGGGATCATATCACTCCTATCTTGGAGTACTTACACTGGCTCCCTGTCAGGTTTCATGTTGACTTTAAAATTCTCATGCTTACTTATGGATCTCCCAGTCACGTGACCCCTAGCCACGTGTCAGCCATTTTAATGGAATACATCCGTCAGCTACTCAGTGGCAATGGCCATGGGTAATATGTATTATTAGTATATTATTATACTAATAATATAATCATTAGTATAATTAGCCTAAATATTGCAATACTTATTTGCTTGCACAAAATATCTCGATACTGAACAGAATCGATTTTTTCCCCCACTATCTATTATTAGCGCAGCGGCCGTCAGCTAACTCTTCATGTCATGTCATCGCACTTATTACTAGCATCACAAAAAGAAATATACAAGAGGAAGATAAAGGAATTAGGAATCATAGATCAATATGAAGCACCACAAGTTCTTTTTACAGGCATTAAATGGTGTAGAAAAACTTCCTGACATTGAGTTGATCAAAGTTCGGATCATTTTACTGACTCTCCTGTTCGAACTCGATCATCAAAATGAACGAATCTTTTTTCGAGTCATTTCGTTCATTCAAGTGGCTTTAAACGTTACACTTCTAACCGCCAAATTCCCCGAACACATCCACCTATGCAATCTTGATCATATTCTGAATAAAGAAATCATTATAATGCAGTCAAAAATAATTTACAGGGAACATAAATTATTAATTTACCTTCCGAGTCTTTCCTTTGTCACGTGACAGACGCAATGAACGGATCGTTCATGAATGACCCATCATTCAGCTACCTTATTCACTTCCCATCACGCTACACCGGAGCTTTATTAAAAGCATATAAAAGCTATCGGTATAACGAGTCCGGATGGTGTCAACAACTCTTTGATTTGGACGCCAGCGGGGAAGGATTTTTAAATCATCACCGCAAAGGTTGGTCAATGTATTTTTATCACCAAATTATAGTACCTGTAATAATTTTTAAACTGAGTTTACAAGGAAAACACAAAACAAATCACCAACAAGATTAAGTGTATATTAAATGAATTTGTTGAATCTAGTTTGATCCAAGAAAAACAAAATAATATGCTTATACTTTTTTATACTTGTAACGTTAACTATCATGCAGTGACACTGTCACTGTAGTATGATAAACTGTCATTAAGACTTGTTGTCTCAACCTGTGTTTCTAATGATTTAAAAAAAGTGTCAAATAAAATACAAGATCAGCTTTTGGTATTTGAAAATGATAGGAATATTTTGCGACGAGCTGTATTATCACCGGCGGTTTAGCATTTTCTATTCCATCAAGATGGCTGCTCCAAATGGCATGACGTCACACAGGACGTCCCAATAAGGCTTTGCATGGGTTGGCTCCTCAAAATTTGTCAGAGCTTATAACCCCCTACACTCCAACGCGTGATCTCCGCTCCTCCGAAGAAGGTCTTTTAACTGTTCTGCCAACTCGTTTAAGATCTATGGGTGATAGGCCTTTCTCCTGCTCTAAAACTATGGAACTTTCTGCCTTCTGAGATTAGGCAAGCAGAATCTCTTAGTGTTTTTAGGGTAACTTTTATTTGATTATTTAATTATTGCATCATTATACTAGAGGTCTCCCACTCTTTTAAGAGATGTGATTGCTTGAAGAAAAACAGTTTTCAGGGTCAGAAACCTTTCTGGAACTGTCTCGATAGGCTCGAAAGGAGCCGTAGATAATACCACTGGCACAATGGCCAGGACCCAAGCTGGAACTCTGGTACAACTTGCAGGCTTCAGCCTCAAACCACTATGGAGGAAACATGTCAGCAATGTTTCTCCCTAGGTGATACACCACCCAAAGGACATGGAAGGCAGTTATGGCCACAATGTATACCTTCAGTGTGGGAGGGGATAGCACTGAGGAAAAATTATCCTGCAGGAACTCCAGCACTGATCCAACCAGGCAGTTAACTGGATCCTACTAATGCATTCCATACCTTGAAGTGAAAAATCTCCATTTCAATGTGGACAGTTTCCTCATGGAGGGAGCTCTGGAGAGAAGTAAAGTCTCAACAACCATGAGAGACCCGAGTCTAGGAGTGGAGACCACTCAGAGGCCAAACCCACAAGTGAAAGATTGTGCCCCCTGCCTGAAGGTCAGAAGGACAGAATGTCCCTCCTGACCGAATACTCCCCATCTGAGCTCCACCACCTTGGGGTGAAGTCTCCATTCACCGGGCCTCAGTCCCTGCCTCGAATGGATGTCTGATACAAAATTTTGGTAGCCCGGAATGTATACTTCTCTCAGGGAGAGCAGCTTTCCTTTGGACCATAGGAGGATCTGGTGTGACAGCTTGAACAGTGGACATGGGTCAGTTGTCTGTGTAGAAAAGCACATGATGGCCTCTTAGGTAAGGGAGGAACTGCTTTAACTCTAGGAAGACAGCCATAATTTCCAGGCAATTTATGTGCCATGAGAGATGATGACCCCTCCACAGACCGCGAGCAGAGTGGCCTTCCATAACCACTCCAGAGATATGCGTTTGCTGGAAACTGCTGTGCTATAAGGTACAGAGAGTGGCGGGTTTGCCAGAACTTCTTTCTGAGGGCACCGAGGAGGAATGGGCATCTTATTCTGAGGTTTAGTGTCTGACGACACTGGGGTTAGGACTTCTTTTTAGCTGAAGCCTTGCGTCTTTGGTTTAGGTCAGCTGAGAGTGCTGCCCCAACCCCCATGATTTATGAGGAGGGGGAATAAGAAGCGACACTCTCTTTTTGTTGCGCTCGGTATGAGGAGCTTGATGGTTGGGACAGTTAATGCCCAGCAGCCCAGAGACCTGAGTCCGGCTAGGGAGGTACCTCTTGAATGCTGCCGTCTGCATTTTAGCCTCCTGAAACCTCTTAATTACCGTGTTCATAGTGCCGCCGAAGAGGCCAGGAGGCGGGAGCGGAAAATCAAAAAGAAAGGCTTTGTCCTTCTCTTTTATATTGGACAAATTGAACCAGATATGCCTCTCTGCAGCCATCAGGGCTGCCATAGACCGGCCGTCTCCTAGTAGCCCAGAGAGACAAATCTGTGGCCGGACGCCGCTCTTTAACAGAATCGGTCCCACTGAGGCCCCCTCATGGAAAGTGAGTCTGAACGTGAGTCTCCTCAAAGCTTGAAGAGGGCAGAGAGGAACACACAATTTAAATGTCTGTTTTCTTGTGATCTCAACATAACAAAAGTTGTTTTCTCGTCTTAACAATAGTCTACAATAAATAACTGTTCAATAGATGTGCGCTAACCATTTTATTTGGGTAATTAACATGTTTAAATGACAACAGAGCATTCAACACCTCAAGCACAGGCGGATTGAGTAAGGATGCCAGATTCTATAACTATTCTAAAACAATGAGCTCAGTGGATTCAACCCACTTTATTTTCCTCATTCGTTTGAAATAAAATTATATTACATAATTTGTTTGTGATTTTTATTTGTCATGTATGATAGGCTGTGACTGATATCATGTACAATGAATTCCCCTGCATGATCTTCCATTAAAAAGAGGTGCAATAGTCCAGATCCCTTTCAAAGGCAGTCTTTACAGATATAACCATCTTCATCATAGATGCCATTATCCTCTTCACATCGCTCTTGGTACCATGAATTGCACTGACAACAGAACACCCAGTCCTCTTTGGCCTTTGGGTCATTCACATCACCATACGCACTCTGGCAGGCTGTGCAAAGCTCTATTCCCTTTTTGAATTTTGTTGTTGTTGTTGTTGTTTTTTTGGTTGTTTTTGGTAGTAATTTGCTTTACTTATTTGAAAAGTAGCCTAACTTTTTATTCATTTAAAACGTTTTATTCATTTAAAAGTAATGTGTTATTTTAATAGTTTGTAACGCTTTGACCAGGATAGCTCTCACGAAGTCAATAGAAAGAGGCGTAAAGGCTGTATCACGTACGTTTAATGGCGAGTACACAGGCAACGCGATCCTCTCATACAGGAGAGGTTACTCTTTCAGCGTCACAAAATAAAACTAGTGAAACAAAAGTATATAAAGATGTAGAGCACGCTTAACATCTACGGTGGATCTCAACTCAACTCAACTCCTCATCTCAAAACTCACACACACTCAACAACGTCATTACGCATAGCGCACGTCTTGAATGACGTGTTCAGTCTCTTAAAGGGGCACACCACACAATAATGTGATGCATGTAAATGCACAGTCGCGGTCGTTACAGATTCCCCCCGGAAAGAAAAAGGCTGTCCCCAGCCGTACACAACATAAGGACAACAGACACATCCAGCACCATACATGGAAACATGGAAATTCGGAAAACTATAAACCTTGACTACGTTTCACATACAGAAGCCAATAACTGGCATACATGTCAGTATGAGCTACACATTACACTGTATGCACCACAACGACATTTCAAAAACAAAAACCTGTGAAAACCGAGCCATGTGTACAAAATACAATTTCTTGTTTTTTCTTTTAACATAACGTATGAAACTTAAGAACCAAAATTTTCTTATTCTCTTGTCAGAAAATAATACCTCAGGAGAACCTTTAAACACAGATGTTTAAACCAATAAACTCAACATCACTTCAGGTCTAACCTGTCGGTATGATACTCATTAGTCCATCCACTATCTGACCAACCTGACGTGATTCTAGGGGCCAACCTAGGTCTGAGATTGTAACGAGGGCCCTGAGGGACAAAGTCAAAGTCAGGAAGGTCTGCACAATCTGTAGACACGTCAATGTCAGCGTCAGAGATGTGAGTACAACTTGTGTATTCTCTGGTCATGTCGTGAGCATTTTCAGTGAAACCGTCACAATCAACAATAGTCTCATCAGGCAGAGCATCGCATGTCTCCTGAGATATATCTCCATTCAACTGTGTTGTTTCCAGACAGTCCTCATATGCATCATAGGGCGTTTCAGACGCATCCTGAGGCACACTCATCATATTTCTGCCGCACGAGTTCCAAGTGTGGAAAGGCTGCATATTGACCACATGAAAAACTCCGGCATCCTCACCAGTGTCCAACTTTGCAAGTCTATAGTTCACACTAGACAAAACTTGAGTGACACGGTATGGACCAGAGTACAGGGGCGCTAGTTTAGCTGTAAAGTTGGCCAAAGCATCTGATTTAGGATGAGTTCTCACTCTGACAAGGTCACCAATGACATAAGAAACAGATCGGCGTCTTTTATCATAGTGCAGCTTTCTTTTGTCATGACTGGCTTCCAGAGCTGCCCTGGCATGATCATGCGTCTCTTGCAGTGACAACCTTAAGCGCTCAGAGTATGGGACTTCAGTCTCCTCCATCCCATCCCAGACGGGCTGAGTGACCAGATCCAATGAAGTGTCCAACTCCCTCCCATACAACATCATGGACGGTGTTTGACCCTTGCTTTCATGTGGCGCGGTCCGTAGTGCAACGCAGATTTGTGGGATATACCGGTCCCAGGAGGTGTGTTTTTCATCCACGTACGCTCGAATGGCCGTCTTGAGAGTACGGTTTACCCTCTCTGTTGCATTAGTCTGCGGGTGATATGCAGTTGTTAATCGATGTTCAGTTCCCAGGGCAGTAAGCATCTGTCCAAACAGCTCACTCACAAAAGGGGAACCTCTGTCTGAAATTAAGTAAGTGGGGGCCCCATGACGGGAGAAAACTTCACTCAGCAGTTTGCCGGCTGCCACATGAGCTGTGGCTTCTCTTACTGCCACGATCTCAACCCACTTAGAAAAGTAATCGACAAATACCAAGATGTGAGCATTTCCCCTGCAGGTACGAGGTAAAGGGCCAACGAAATCAACACCAACATACTCCCAAGGTTTCTGAGGCCGAATCGGGACCATTAGACCGGCACGCTTTCTTTGACTTGGTTTTGTCAGTTGGCAAACTGTGCAAGATGTTACGTATTTCTTTATCTCAGATGGCATTTTAGGCCAGAAAAACCTGAGTTTCAGTCGGGCTAAGGTCTTAGTTATTCCCAGGTGACCCGCAGTTGGATGATCGTGATAATACCTCAGCAAGGTACCTTTGAGAGACTCAGGAGCATACAGCTTTAATCCTTTCAAAGGATGGATACCGCAAGCATGTTTGGGGTCGTTGAAGTACAATAGACCATCTTGAACGCAATACTGAGAGCATCCATCAACTTCATCCTCCTGTTGGAGCGCGGCCTCCATTTTACGGAGAAGGTCACCCGTAACTGGATCATCGAGCTGTAGTTGTCTGACATGAGAACGGTCCGTGAGAGTCACAGAAGAAAGCGTACGGAGGTCAAGACCACCAATCACAGCGTACTCAGGAAGTATGTCCATTGGCGGTGACTCAACTGTTAGAGGATTCCTCGACAGCGCATCAGGCACCGTGTTTCGAACACCAGGCTTGTGGACAATGTCGAAATCGAAGTCCTGAAGGCGGAGAGACCATCGAGCGAGACGGCCAGTGGGATTCGGGCGGGACATCAACCACTTAAGTCCACTGTGGTCAGTGAAGATCGTGACGTGGAGACCCTCAACATAAGGCCTAAAGTGCTCCAGGGCCCAGATGACAGCAAGGCACTCTTTCTCGGGCGTGGAATAAGGTTTCTCAGCTTTATGCAGGGCCCGACTAGCGTATGCCACAGCTACATCTCTACCCTTCTGATCTCTCTGCATCAACGCAGCTCCCAGACCTGCGTCACAGGCGTCAGCATGAATGAAGAACGGGAGAGTAAAGTCGGGGAAACTCAACACAGGTGCCGAAGTTAACTTTCCTTTAAGCAGGTCCATAGCCTCCTGGCAAGCCGTGTCCCAGACAAAAGGAACGTCGTTTTTAGTGAGGTTGAAGAGTGGCTCAGCAAGGCGAGCATAGTCTTGCATAAAACGACGATAATAGCCTGTCAAGCCCAGGAATTGCCTCACTTGCTTCACATTGACAGGGGGGTTAAAGTCCGTCACAGCCTTTACTTTGTTTTGTTCCGGCAGGATTCCACTTGGACAAACCCGATACCCCAAGAAGGTAAGCTCTTTGCGACAGAACTGGCATTTGGCTAGTTTAATGGTCAACCCGGCGGACTGAAGCCTTGAAAACACTTCCTTGAGATCATCAAGATGTTGTTTGAAGGTGGGGAAGCCACAACTATGTCGTCCAGGTAGACCGCACAGGACTTATATATAAGCCCAGCCAAGACGCTATTCATAAGTCTTTGAAAGGTTGCCGGTGCATTGCACAGACCAAATGGAAGCACTCGGAACTGAAACAGCCCACAATGTGAAACAAAAGCAGTCTTTGGTTTTGAGCTTTCTGCCATGGAGACTTGCCAGTATCCCCGAGCAAGGTCAATTGTGGTTAAAAATTTTCCTCGGGAAAGGAAGTCAAGGGACTCATCGACTCTCGGCAATGGGTAAGAGTCCTTTGTGGTGAGCTGGTTTAACCCACGATAGTCCACACAAAAACGTGGTTCACCACAAGGTTTCTGCACAATGACAACCGGGGCAGCCCATGGACCAACCGCAGGTTCAATGATTCCTTCGTGCAACATTTTCTCTATTTGGTCCTCGATCAACCGTTTTTTAGCTGGAGAAGTTCGATAAGGAGGAAGGTGAACTGGTTTTCCATTTCCAGTGTCTATGGAGTGCTCGGCTAGAGTAGTACGGCCCAGGTGACCATCAAAGAGGTCCGGGAAGCTTTCAAGTAGTTCTGACAACTGTTCCTTTTCGGCAACACTCAGACATGCATCTTCAATTTTTTCTTGAAGCGCTGACGATGGAATTTCCATGAACAACAAACTGTTATCCAACTCAAGCCCCGCTCCGTCATCCAATTCCTCCATGAATAAAGGATTTTCACCCATGACGACAGTTCTAGATGGGACGTGAATCGTAATGGACGCACGCAACATGAAGTCCATTCCCAAGACTACTGTTGAGGGAAGGCGTGGGACAATAGCAAAACGGTGGTAAAAACGCTGTCCCATAAAGCCAAAAGCCAGCCACGTAAGCCCCACGGGCAGGCATGCTCCACCGTCAGCCAGTTGTATAGGGGAAGAGGTCCATGGTTGGATCTTAGCCTTCAATCGGTCATGATTTTGAACGATGTCTGCCTGCACTGCAGAAAGTGATGCGCCAGTGTCAAGTGTAGCATCCACCACCTGGCCACATAGGTTAATTTTAACTCTTAATGGGGTGTTCCAACAGGACGGGGATGTGGGATCTTCCACATGACAAAGGACAGGTTGTGCAGGAACAGTCAGTTGAGGCGAATTCATCTTCTGGAGGGAGGATTGCCTCTGCGAATCATCCTCCCCCCTCTGTAGTTTCCCCTCTGTGCAACAAAAGGAATGTTTTCCCCTCCATTACTGCTTTCGCCGTTGTTTGTATCCTTTGCATCAGGATTCTGTCCTGAATGCACATCAGGGGACTCGCTTCGTTGTGAGCCCCTTCTGGGAATTGGGTTGCAATCTGGGCATGTGCGAGAAGTGAAGTCAGGACGTGAGCACTTGTAACAGTAAGTTCCTTTGTCGATTTTAGCTTTACTATGCCCTGAAGTTGGGAAACAATTACTTGGTCCAAGAATCACATGGAGCTCATGAGCCCTCAGGAGGAGATCCATAACTGAGGAAACAGAGGTTCCATAGAGTGCAACTCTGTATTTCTCAAGGGCATGTTTAGAAATAAGGTCGATTTGTTCTTGCTCGGGTGGGGGGGTTTTCAGCTTCCTGAACTCACTTAGCATGTGGGCCACAAAAGTAGGGAGGGGCTCTTCAGGACTCTGTATACGGTCTAGGATTCCCCTCATTATTTGTTCTTGACTATTGGAGGGAAGGAAGACTGTCCTGAAGAACTCACAGAACCGAGCCCATGTGCCGACATGAGAGTCAAGGACTGTGAACCATTTTTTCGGTTCCTTTGCCAAAAATCGAGGCAGCTCGAGGAGAATTTGGGCATCGGTTAAGTCAAGTGAGGTCCTGTAAACATTGACTGATTGGAGCCAGTCCTCTGGGCTTACACGTCCATCTCCTGCAAATACAGGTGGCTCAAGCCTTGACTGGTGCAGCACGGATGCAAGGATTCTACTAGTATTACTCACATCAGAAGAATTAGCCTGTGGTGAGAATGTCACATTTCTGAGGGAAACATTATTAGTAGATGTACCTTGTAGTGGCACCTGGCTTGGTGAAACACGGATGTGTGGCGTAGAACTGGCCACAGGAGGCAGCTGGTCGTGTGGCGCTGCAAGGGTGTCCACATTCTGAGGTCCAAACCTTCTTAATATTCTCTGCTGCAACTGGAGAGAGTCATTGAGACACTGTTGTAGCACCGATACTTCAGCTTGTAGATGTTCCACTTGAGTCTCCAGACTCACTGCAGCAGGCTGCGCTGACTTTTGTCTCCGCCTGGGAACAGAGTCTGGCAATGAGTAAGTCAAGTCAGTCTTAAAGTCTGGGTAGTAAGCCATCACAGTAACTGTGCATTCACATAAACAGCGGTACAACAACTGTAAAATTCACAATGAAACCCAGAAAAATAAATTGACATTAAAATGCACACACCATCAGATGAAACTTTTTTTGAAATTTTTTTTTTTTTAAAAATCAATAATCCTACATTCAACTGTGAAATAGCAAATGTCACCAAAAACATACAGATTTACTCCCTTTTATGTGAGTTCAGTTATTATATTGTCCATCAGTATACCCAGAGCAAAGGAACAAGCTTTTTCAAAGTGAAAATAATGTTCTCAAAGTCACCTGACCATGTAAATGAGTCCAAAAAGTTAGAAATTGTCCAGTTCGCACAAGCAAGTTCAGTTCACGATGAATTTGGAGCAAAAGAAAACGTGAAAAAAAGTTCAACAATTGTCTGTTTCATCCATGCTCACAAATACAGTTCATAAGAAGGCGAATAGGCCGCACTGTCCGTTTGTGCACGAAACATAGTCCATGTCTCCACACCCCAAGCAAAAAAAAAAAAAAAAGAGGAAATATATATTTCTGCTGAAATTTCCACAAAAATAACGAGCAAAAGTGTCAATCTTCGTTTGAGAACAGTTATGAAGAAGAAGAAAAAACGTAGCACTCTCAGTAAAGACGGTGGGGAAAAATTATCCGTTTCAAATCAACATACAATCGATATAAAAAATGTTTTGACGAAGCACACGGTTATTTCGACGAAAAAAAGGCAAAACAATCAAACTGAAGTGGAAAATGTAAGATACCGCTCACACAGCACAGCACGCGGTCCGCGCGCGCACGTGTCGTCCAGCATTAGCAAGCTAGCTAACCACAACAGTCTCTGTCGTACCAGTCGGATCGTTCCAACGACCTCCACCGGAGATGAAGAAATATCAGGTTCCACGTAGATGACGGATCCAGCTTCAAGTTGTTCGGGGCTCGGACGCCAATTGTAACGCTTTGACCAGGATAGCTCTCACGAAGTCAATAGAAAGAGGCGTAAAGGCTGTATCACGTACGTTTAATGGCGAGTACACAGGCAACGCGATCCTCTCATACAGGAGAGGTTACTCTTTCAGCGTCACAAAATAAAACTAGTGAAACAAAAGTATATAAAGATGTAGAGCACGCTTAACATCTACGGTGGATCTCAACTCAACTCAACTCCTCATCTCAAAACTCACACACACTCAACAACGTCATTACGCATAGCGCACGTCTTGAATGACGTGTTCAGTCTCTTAAAGGGGCACACCACACAATAATGTGATGCATGTAAATGCACAGTCGCGGTCGTTACAAGTTACTTGGAAGAAAAGTTATCTGATTATTTAACTAGCATTGCTTGAAATGCTTTACCTCACACTGACCTTATGACATGATTAAATGGAAAAATAACATAAGTTAACTATTAATAATGAAAATAATAAAATATATCTGCCAGGCCCAACAACATTTGCATAATGAGTGTGTTTTTTGTTAATTAATAATAATACTTTTAAAATGCATTCATTAAAATTAACCTGAAATATAAATAATAGATGAAATGCTTTACAAAATGTTGCTTCGGCAACTTTAACTGAAATAAAATAAGTTATAAAAGTACTAAACTAAAACTGATATGAAAATGAAAGCTAAAAAGTAATATTAAAAAAATTATAAAATGACAAACGCGTAACAAAATTACTAAAACTTTTAAGTAAAAATAAAATGAAAAATAAATATAAATACAAAAGCAAATTTAAAATATTACATTTATAAATATGATCTTATATTATTTATAATAATCTTTAAACTTTGTCATATTTTTCAGCAACCATATATTCTTTGATATATCCAGAAGAGGCAATAAACTCATGTCCCACTGTCTGTGTAGTTCACAGCCTGGTATACTGCCTAATGGAAAAACTCCTGAAGCCCAAAAACAATGGTGCTGCTGACAAGAAGGAAATCTCAACCATAAACCATAAAACACACTCAGCCTGAGAACAATCAACTGGTGACTATTCTTGGTATTCATGTTTAAGATGTACTCACAATGTAACAATCTGGCAGATCCAGTTCTTGGCCAGTTATATAGACCTTTGTCCTTTGTCAATTTTGGTGATGCATGTTTTGGTGATTCATGACCTGGCTATGACTTCACATTACCAGTTTCCTATATCAGCTGCACAAAATACTGAAGATCTGCAGAAAAAAAAATAGAAAGAATAAAATTAAAATTACAAGATTACAAGAACAATGTCACTGAAGTAAACTGATATATAGCTATATGGCTATTCATTTCTTGTAACTATAAATCTCATTCTCTCTCTGCTCCTGATCAACCACTAGAGGTCAGTAATAATCTATTAAGATACTGAACTTTGAGTTTGGCAGGAGTGAGGCCAGAAGTTTCTTCAAAACTCTGATCTGTCATATTAAACAGAATAAAACTTGAGTGTACAAAAAAAATGAATAGCAATACATATTAATACTGTTTACCATTATTATTTTGTATATATATATATATATATATATATATATATATATATATATATATATATATATATTATATATATATATATATATATATATATATATTATATATATTATATATATATATATATATATATATAAAAGATTGTCATGAAGGGGTTGTTAAATTATCACCACTGCTGACCAAGAGCAACCCACAAGCCTTTTCAAAGTCAGGGGCCTACTCAGTCACCTGCCATAACAATTTTCAAAGTCGCTCAGATCTTTATTCCTGCCCATTTCTCCTGCATCCAACTTGTTGATTTTGAGAAATTATTGTTTGCTTACCATCTGATTGTATCAAGTATAGTCAGTTATGGTTTAGTTTTCAATGTGTTACCCATACGGAAATGTAATATATGACATATATGTCCCTATATCGCAAGTGATGCTGTCATATATGCTAAATATAAGACAATATATTACTATCACATATATAATTATATCTAGATATATGTTGATATAGGTTTATAACATATATAAATTGTCCATATTAAATGAGTATATTGACATATATTAATACAATATATATGATTATTGTTTATATAATATTGTATGTTATAACCATATATTTCACCAATATGTTTAATTTATATATGCCAATTTATTTAAACAACATACATACATTTTACATGCTTATGGTTCCTTATTAATTCATTCCTTGTTTTCCTTATTTGAACATCTTGAACTTTGAACAAGTAATTCAAACGCAATCAAAAGACCGCCAAATTACGCGCATTCAGAGACCAACGGATGAAGAATGTTCGCTCTTGTCGAGTGGAAAGAAGAAACGGATAATGAAAGTTGGAGCATTGTTCCAATATCACACATAAAAGACTGTATTATACATGCATAAAATATATGGGCTAGTTTTATATGTCAATATATGAAATTGTTCCATTTTCTAATAGGTTTTATATATGGCCAGATATATGTAGGCTACATATATGTTTTCACTTTCTATGTGGATATATGTAATATATGTATATTTCATATGTGTACATATATAACATTTCCGTATGGGCTGTTCCTAGTTAGTTTCTTTCCTTGGTTGTTAATTAGCTCCACACACCTGTTTCTGTTCAGTTCATTATGTCTCACTTTGTATTTAAACCCTGAGGGGCTGTTTACACAAAAACGATATGCTTAAAACGGAGATGTTTTTCCTTTGAGTTTTCCGCGTACAGACGACACCATTGTCAAAACAATCCCCATTCACACAAATCCGTGAAAACGACTAAAACCCTGTATTCTGCTGCAAGGCCATTAGATGGCGATGAAACACTCTATAGCTAGACTGAACACGTAATACGCATGTGCTTGACGTCATCGTCTTCAGAGATTCGTTTGTTTGTTTACACGTGACTTTTCAAAAACTTGCACTTTGAAACCCTTTTTCAAGTTCACATTTTCAGGCACCCAAAACGCTGTTGTCGTGTAAAGTTGAAAACTGTGTCATGTTTGGTCTCATTTAGCCTATGTGTAGTGGTTGTATTCCTCTGTATTTCTCTTCGATGGTCTGAGTGCTATTAGTTTAAGTGTTAATAAAAGTTTTGCCTAAAAGAAGTGGTCAGTAATTCCAGTATTACTTCCGTAATATTCATACATAACAATGTAACAAATTTGCATAATGCTAACCTATGGTCTTCATTGGCTATATGAAAAACGTCTACTTTGACCCGCCCTCAAACACTGTAGTTGGTTTGTGTTGTGTACATGTCGAGAAGTTTGTTTTCTGAGCTGCAAAGGCAAATTCTCTTTGTATACACTTCCACGATGAGGATGTGAAGAAAAAGTAGTTAAAATTACAACAGCGCCCTTACAAAAAATTACTGCAGTTTTTTTCGAAGTAATACTGCAGTTTTTGTTACATGTAGAAAATGCAGTTTTTTGGACACGAAAAAACTGCATATTGCAGTATAGTTGGAGTAAAACTGCAGTTACTGCACCGAATAGTACTACAATAATACTGCAATATAACTGCAGTAGTACTGCAATAATACTGTAATATAACTGCAATATAACTGCGGTAATACTGCAATATAACTGCAATATAACTGCGGTAATACTGCAATAATACTGCAATAATACTGCAATATAACTGCGGTAGTACTGCAATAATACTGCAATATAACTGTGGTAATACTGCAATATAACTGCGGTAGTACTGCAATATAACTGCAATAATACTGCAATATAACTGCGGTAGTACTGCAATAATACTGCAATATAATTGCAATAATACTGCAATATAACTGCGGTAGTACTGCAATATAACTGCAATAATACTGCAATATAACTGCGGTAGTACTGCAATAATACTGCAATATAACTGTGGTAATACTGCAATATAACTGCGGTAGTACTGCAATATAACGGCAATAATACTGCAATATAATTGCAATAATACTGCAATATAACTGCGGTAGTACTGCAATATAACTGCAATAATACTGCAATATAATTGCAATAATACTGCAATATAACTGCGGTAGTACTGCAATATAACTGCAATAATACTGCAATATAATTGCAATAATACTGCAATATAACAGCGGTAGTACTGCAATATAATTGCAATATATACTGCAATATAACTGCGGTAATACTGCAATATAACTACGGTAGTACTGCAATACATATTACGACTAAAGTACAATACTACTGAAATGCAATACTAATAAAAATGCTGTAAAATACCATTGAAATACAACCAGAATATCCCAAATAAGTTTTCACACATCTGCAATATAATGAATTAAGGTACAAAACAGTGAATGTCTCAAACTGCAATGCAACAAATAATGTGATTTTACTTTTTATTTTATTTCAAATAACAGGCTGAGAGTTAGACAATGTATTTAAAGTTTTTATTTACAAATCATGCATAAATCTTCCCCCACATTATTCAGAAAAGTTGTGTTTTTTGAAGAGCTTATTCTCATTCCACTTCGTTCTTTTCACTGCCTTCATCTCAGATGTGGAAAGACGATTTTCGAAGTAGTCTGTAATAAACAAACAGAAAGAATCAGAGACACTCTTTTCAGTTACTCTTCGCCACAGGCATATATTATGCTTAAAATGAATCTGCAAGTTAATCTCTTGCAGGAACACGCCACTGTTTTTTGAAATAGGGGTTAATCAATGTAATTAATATTTTGCCATAATTAAACAAATCCAGCATTTGTAAACAAACTCGATCTGCTTTGTAAAGGAAAACTCGACTCGTAAACAAACAAAGCAAGCAACGTGCAAGTGAAAAGGTCAATTTGAGTGAAAATGCAGTGGAGTAACACGCATTGTGTTTTGCAAATATAAATAAATGAGCCTAGATAATATTTCAAAAATACATGCAAACCATTCTACAAATTCCTTGTAACCTTTGAACAAATACCAAGTGTAGTGCATTCAAATGCACATCTGTCTGTTATGATTGTGTGAGACACTTGGTAGGGATGCAAATTATAGGATTTTGGCCGATATTCGATATGCCGATATTTGCAAACTCATTTTGGCCGACACCGATATTTATACACATTTTCCCCCATGATAAATATATATATAAAACACACACACACACACACATTTTGATTACTGAAGAGAAATCAAATAAAGTCTCTCTCCTGTACTACTGTTACCTTATTACCCTCATGTGTTGTAGATAAGGCAATACAAAAGACAAACAACATTTGATTCTACCATAAATATAATTTTTACAAATGTAGACAGACATTCACCCCTGAAAAATTGATAATTTTTTTCACTTAGAATAAATGAGGAGAATAAATGGCATGCCTGTGCCACATTTTATTTTTAAGTTCAGACTTCAAACTTCAGTCTTTAGGAGTAGGGATTTCATCCTTCGCAGGGAGTTTGATGCGATCTGACAAATCAAAATCCACCATTTTTGTCCGACAAAGCAGTCAGGAGAGTTAGTAGATTAACGTCAGTTAACTTGGCTTTAACTGAGGCAATCTGTCATGACACATTAAAGAGCCACAAAACTGTAGGCCTATTTATTGCTTAATTTTCTTTGACCAAATTTATTTGTCCTGTCTGTCAGCATGCTGTAAGTGTCCTTATAGGCTATGCGAGTTGCACGTATAAAATGAAGTTAAGGAACAAACACGATCCATCAGGAAAAGCCATAGGTCGCTGAATTTCACTGCGCTTTATGAGGGTTTTCAAGAGTTTTTCTTTTGCGTGAAGAAGCCGTTCGCCGGAGATGTGTAAAAAGATAGGAGTGCATTGATGATTATTAGGCTATAATAATCCTCCTGGCTCCAGGTTTGAGTGAGTCATTTACTCTCTTACCTTTGTTCTTTGATTAACATTAAATGACACTTTAAGACTAGCCGCTGCTGACAGAGATGCAATCCGACACGCATCCCCATTTTCTCACAAATCTCCACGTTAATTTAAGACTTTATTTAAATCATTTAAGACTGCTCTTATGAGGACACTCGACAAAACGGACAGTTTGGCATAATTTGTGTGCGTGTTATGGTTTGTTCAAGCCTGAAAGAGAACTCGATACTGAAACGCGTCTTTTTCCTCCACCCAGCTGGAAGTTGCTGGCGCTCATGCTATGTTCACGGTCGTCACGTGCTGATAATTTACTCACCCCCATGTCATCCAAGATGTCCATGTCTGTCTTCAGTCGAAAAGAAATGAAGGTTTTTTATGAAAACATTCTAGGATTTTTCTTGTAATGTAATACACTGGGTGCCAAACGGTTCAAGGTCCAAATGACAGTTTAAGTGCAGCTTCAAATGACTTTAAACGACACCAGACGATGCATTAGGGTCTTATCTTGCAAAACGATCGTCATTTCTAAAATAAATAAATAAAAAAGTAAGTTTTATGCCTTGCTCTGTTCCGTGATGCGCGGTCATGACTCTCCTGACATTTTGTTTGTTGAAAGAACGAAATGACTCGAAAAAAAGATTCGTTCACAAGTTCGAACAGGAGAGTCATGACCGCGCATCACGGGACAAAGCAAGGCATAAAACTTACTTTTTTATTTATTTATTTTAGAAATGACGATCGTTTTGCAAGATAAGACCCTTATGCATCGTCTGGTGTCGTTTAAAGTGTAAATTTCAGGTAAAAATCGTCACGAAGATAATGCAATGTGCTTACTAAATATAAAGATAAGAACCGCCCACCATTGTTTTTTTTTTATATTTTTTATACCAAATGCTGAATATAATGAAAAGTTGGTTCGTTTTACAGTGCTTTTAACCACGCCCCCTCCTTCCACTAGGCTGGGCGTGATGTCATAACAGGGACTCCAAGCTTCTACGGTCTATTCTACAAGCCTAGAGTTACGTTATATTGGAGGAGACCTAGCTAGCGAAAATGGTTAACTATTGTGCTTGTGCGGGATGTACGAATACACCAAAAACGGGGGAGAGGCTCCACAAGTTTCCCAAGGACAAACGGCTGATTCGTGCCTGTAAGTGTTAGCATAACTTACCCGAGGTAGAGCTTAGATCAGGCCCAAAACATCAAGCAAGACCCTAACGTTACCCGAGCCCGCTGTGTCCGAGTCCGGCCCGACACATAAACTGTAATTATGAGCCCGAGCCCGGTTTAAACCCGGCTATTTTTGAATACGTGTGTCGTTATAACTGACGTGCTCAATTACTTTCTCCCGACCGCAACATTCATGTTTTGTCCCGCTCCCGCCCGCAAAAATACTTTTTTTCTGTACCTCCACATTTCAAGTTAGCCTACGTGTCGCTGTTATAACATAAAAGCAAGCGGGCTACTGCGTGCATGGCATGAAGCTGACATCAGTTCGTCGCGATCTCACACATCTCTGTTATTATCAATGAAGCTTTCATAATATATAACGTTACACTATGTTTGTTATAATTAGAGGATTTGCCAGCATACAGAATTCAGTACTGAACAAAAAGTCTGTTTTGAGCGGTGAGGGGAGTCCATCGTAAATGCTTCTGATTGGCTATTGTTGCGTTCAAGAAATCAACACATATGTCTGTGATTGGCTACATCGCTTCTCGCTGCTGACATGTTAGAAATAGAAACTCTGCCTGTAAACCGTTTCTATTTTGTTTTAGATGTTCTTATTGATTTTCTGCAACAGATGAATAAAATTGTATTAGTTTTTACGTTTTATTCAGATATTTCTAGTTTGCGGGAGTCCCGCAAATCGTTTTATTCTCCCTCAAACAGCACACACGGAGTGAGTGCATAGCTGTCCGCAGCTCCCTGTTATGACATCATCACCCAGTTACGGTAAAAAACACGCTACCTTTGAAGAAACCCCAATAAATGTTATTTTAACGCATTTTAAGACAGAAATTTTTAAATATATACATATTGGGCACTTTAATGTACACATTAATCAGTTGTGGTGGTTAACCTGCAATTTACACTTTAAAGTCATTTGAAGCTGCACTGAAACTGTCATTTGGACCTTGAACCGTTTGGGTCCCATTGAAGTCCATTATATGGAGAAAAATCCTAGAATGTTTTCATCAAAAACATTAATTTCTTTTCGACTGAAGATAGAAAGACATGGACATCTTGGATGACATGGGAGTGAGTAAATTATCAGCAAAAGTTTTTTAAAAAGTGAACTACTCCTTTAATAAGGAGTTTGAACACTCCAGATAAAAAGTTAAATTACTCACCCTCATGTCATTCCAACCCTGCAAGACACGGGAAACAATTGAAGATCTTTTGATGAAATCTGAGAGTTTTCTGTCACTCCATTGACAGTCTATGCAATTTGCCCAATAACATTGCATTTCTGGAAAAAAGCAGACACACAATTTTTAAAGGCTGTGAGTGCATTGTTTCACCGCAGACATTATCTTCTGTTTTTAGTTGTTACCAGTACATTTTCCCGGAAATAGCAATCACACAAAAAAGTTAGCCTAAAAAATCCTTTTCTGCACATTAATGTCAAACTACTGAACATATTTGCTTGTATTTTCCAGTAAGTTAGTGTCTGATATTTCAAATATTCATGATATTAAATTGAAACAATTTAAGTAAAGTCAATATTATGTATAGCACTTTATACAATACAGATAGTTTTAAAAAAAGTGTTAAAAGTGATAAAGACAATAATGCTGCAAAGTGCAAACATAAGTTAACGTTACACAATCTGCGGTGACGCAGTTAACACTAAACAGTGTAAAACCGGAGAATGGTAAAACTGCTAACGTTACAGTATGGAAGCGGCGTTTCCTCTTATTTTCCCACCGGGTTGAACAACATATACGCATGGCCGGTGTCGTGCCAAGGTACTTACCCCTGAAAGGAATTGTATCCCCGGTCGCGGGAGCGCGCTTGCATTCAGCACTGGCGTGCATTGGTTTGACCAAGGTAAATGAAACTATAATACGTGAATTGTTTAAGTTATCGTTTTACTATTGTTGTTGTTTTATCAACGAGGTTTAGCAAAGACAGCTAACGTGGCTCATCTATCAAAATTAATTATTTAATCTTCTGAAGGCTATAACGATCGAACTTCATTGCACTGAATTGAGAATAGTTACTGAAAAACCAAGACGACCATACCGTTTCACTCAAAAGCAAAAAATAAATAAAGCAAACAGCCTTTGGATATTAAATTGTTCGGAATCCTCCCTCCTCTTTCCATGGTGAATTATTATCAAAATTATTTAATAATGCATTGCACTTGATGATTGCAAAAGATGATTGCCTATCATCAAGTGTTTTATTTTGTGAATACTTTACATCATGTCTAATAACAGCAGTGAATATGGACACATTTCTTGTTTCCTGACAAAAGTTATACTGGGATACAGATTTTTTCAGACCGTATTTTCGACCCGCCAAAATATGTATCCCCCCTCTAAAATCTACAGATGATGGCCTATCATCAAGTGTTTTATTTTGTGAATACTTTACATAATTTCTAATAACAGCAGTGAATATGGTAACATTTCTTGTTTCCTGACAAAAGTTATACTGGGATACAGATTTTTTCAGACCGTATTTTCGACCCACCAAAATATGTATCCCCCTCTAAAATCTACAGATGATGGCCTATCATCAAGTGTTTTATTTTGTGAATACTTTACATCATGTCTAATAATAGCAGTGAATATGGACACATTTCTTGTTTCTTGACAAAAGTTATACTGGGATACAGATTTTTTCAGACCGTATTTTCGACCCGCCAAAATATGTATCCCCCCTCTAAAATCTACAGATGATGGCCTATCATCAAGTGTTTTATTTTGTGAATACTTTACATCATGTCTAATAACAGCAGTGAATATGGACACATTTCTTGTTTCCTGACAAAAGTTATACTGGGATACAGATTTTTTCAGACTGTATTTTCAACCCACCAAAATATGTATCCCCCCTCTAAAATCTACAGATGATGGCCTATCATCAAGTGTTTTATTTTGTGAATACTTTACATCATGTCTAATAACAGCAGTGAATATGGACACATTTCTTGTTTCCTGACAAAAGTTATACTGGGATACAGATTTTTTCAGACTGTATTTTCAACCCACCAAAATATGTATCCCCCCTCTAAAATCTACAGATGATGGCCTATCATCAAGTGTTTTATTTTGTGAATACTTTACATCATGTCTAATAACAGCAGTGAATATGGACACATTTCTTGTTTCCTGACAAAAGTTATACTGGGATACAGATTTTTTCAGACTGTATTTTCAACCCACCAAAATATGTATCCCCCCTCTAAAATCTACAGATGATGGCCTATCATCAAGTGTTTTATTTTGTGAATACTTTACATCATGTCTAATAACAGCAGTGAATATGGACACATTTCTTGTTTCTTGACAAAAGTTATACTGGGATACAGATTTTTTCAGACTGTATTTTCAACCCACCAAAATATGTATCCCCCCTCTAAAATCTACAGATGATGGCCTATCATCAAGTGTTTTATTTTGTGAATACTTTACATCATGTCTAATAACAGCAGTGAATATGGACACATTTCTTGTTTCCTGACAAAAGTTATACTGGGATACAGATTTTTTCAGACCGTATTTTCGACCCGCCAAAATATGTATCCCCCCTCTAAAATCTACAGATGATGGCCTATCATCAAGTGTTTTATTTTGTGAATACTTTACATCATGTCTAATAACAGCAGTGAATATGGACACATTTCTTGTTTCTTGACAAAAGTTATACTGGGATACAGATTTTACCAGACCGTATTTTCGACCCGCCAAAATATGTACCCCCCCTCTAAAATCTACAGATGATGGCCTATCATCAAGTGTTTTATTTTGTGAATACTTTACATCATGTCTAATAATAGCAGTGAATATGGTCAAATTTCTTGTTTACTGAGAAAATGTTTTAGTGGGATACAGATTTTTTCAGACCGTTTTCAAACCTGCTATAAAAAGTATCCCCTCTCCATATTGCAGATGATGGCCTATTAACATCTGCACTTCCTGTGGCGCCAAAAAAGCAAGGAAAGCCCCCCACCATCCATCCTCGCCACATTCTACAGAGATACTATAGAGAGTGTTTCAGTCAGGGCCTCCGACCGCAGCAAATAGTGAATACAGCTAGTAAGGTCATAGGAACTGCACTCCCACCAATCTATGACATCTACAATGCTCAGTGTATTTGTCAGCATCATGAAGGACTCCACACACACCTACTTCACCATTTTACCCTCTGGCAGGAGGTACCAGAGCATCAGTGCTGCCACC
This sequence comes from Chrosomus eos, assembly GCA_036326025.1. Classification (NCBI taxonomy): domain Eukaryota; kingdom Metazoa; phylum Chordata; class Actinopteri; order Cypriniformes; family Leuciscidae; genus Chrosomus; species Chrosomus eos. Next base: position 13,853,648 of record CM070825.1, read on the forward strand.
ACCAGACTATGAAACAGTTTCAGTTTCTCCTCAACACTAAACACCAAAGCTCCTGCAAAATGAACAAACACTTCCACACACCAGAACACTTATACTCCCCTTTTGCATCTAGAAATTCTTAAAGCTTAGGCCTTAACTTGAAGTGAGTCTCTCCAGTACACTTTATGTTTTAATGTATAATATGATACACACAGTACATCCAGTGTCCACTTTCTTCATCACTTGAATGTACAAAATACAGTGAGACAATAACTTTGGCAACTGTTTTTGACATGCTGTATACATACAGTACAAGGCATTAGATTATTAATCAATTGAAAGAAAGTTAATCTGCAATTATTTTATTAATCAATATATTGTAAGCCATTTTCAAGCAAAAAAAATAATAGTTTTAAGATAAGAAGGCACAAACTTGGAAGGTGTAATGTAATACAACAACATTTAATTAATAAATTCCTCCAGAACAATAATGTACACAAAACTAAGGAGTACAAGTAGTACACAGGAAGGCCTCCTACGTTGGTGGGCCTTGAACGCACATATGGTGGAACCACCGCAAACGAATGTCACACTGAATCTGGAAAACAAATTATTTGGATTTTTGGGTCTTCGACTGAGGCTTCAAATTTTCATTCCTGTGTAATTGATGTTATATTTTTAATATACAAAAATTTATGTGGAGATAAAAGAACAATGAAATGTCTGTTAGTCCTGGGTAAATATAGAAGAAATAGAATAGAAATATCCAACATAACAATACAAGAAAATTCTAAATAACTTTATAACAAAACATATTTCATTTCACATTTCTTAAGTTTGTTTTACCCAAGTCAAATCTGCCTCAGGCCCTTCTGATCCACAGAAGTGACATATCAGTCAGGTCATCTTAGAAACAAAATAAAAAACACAGAGCATGCATCTATAATTCATAATTTTTCACACAAACACTTTTTAGGTAAGTATGGGATAATTCTGATAGCTGCATTAGATGTTTAATGGCAATTATAAGGACAATTATTTGGAACACTTGATGATAGGCCATCATCTGTAGATTTTAGAGGGGGGATACATATTTTGGCGGGTCGAAAATACAGTCTGAACAAATCTGTATCCCAGTATAACTTTTGTCAAGAAATAAGAAATGTGTTCATATTCACTGCTGTTATTAGACATGATGTAACGTATTCACAAAATAAAACACTTGATGATAGGCCATCATCTGTAGATTTTAGAGGGGGGATACATTTTTTGGCGGGTCGAAAATACGGTCTGAAAAAATCTGTATCCCAGTATAACTTTTGTCAAGAAACAAGAAATGTGTCCATATTCACTGCTGTTATTAGACATGATGTAAAGTATTCACAAAATAAAACACTTGATGATAGGCCATCATCTGTAGATTTTAGAGGGGGGATACATATTTTGGCGTGTCGAAAATATGGTCTGAAAAAATCTGTATCCCAGTATAACTTTTGTCAGGAAACAAGAAATGTGTCCATATTCACTGCTGTTATTAGACATGATGTAAAGTATTCACAAAATAAAACACTTGATGATAGGCCATCAGCAATCACTTTGTGTATGACATTGACCAGCCTACTATTTAAGTGTAGGCTAATGCATTAAATAATTTTGAAAATAATTCACCATGGAAAGAGGAGGGAGGATTCAGAACAATTTAATATCCAAAGGCTGTTTGCTTTATGAGTGAAACGGTATGGTCGTCTTGGTTTTTCAGTAACTATTCTCAATTCAGTGCAATGAAGTTCGATCGTTATAGCCTTCAGAAGAATAATTAATTTTGATAGATGAGCCACGTTAGCTGTGTTTGCTAAACCTCGTTGATAAAACAACAACAATAGTAAAACGATAACTTAAACAATTCACGTATTATCGTTTCATTTACCTTGGTCAAACCAATGCACGTCAGTGCTGAATGCAAGCGCGCTCCCGCGACGGGGGATACAATTCCTTTCAGGGGTAAGTACCTTGGCACGACACCGGCCCGAGGCATAAGCGAACTAAGCGGCTGCTTGGGGCCCCCTGGCCACCAGGGGGCCCCCCAATCGAGTTTAAATATATATATATATATATATATATATATATATATATATATATATATATATATATATATATATATATATATATATATATATATATATATTTAGATGACTTAAACAAGTGACATAAATGAATGAACGAATATGGCTGAATGAATGAATAATTCAAGACAAGAAAATTCTGATTTCATGATCAATATACCTGGCTACAACTGCTGCTGTGTCTCAGCGTTTAAGTCATCCGCATAATCTAGACACCTCGCGCGTGCATAGACAATTCGTGCGCAACTGCGCATATAAACGGTGTCGGTTTAAGTTGGAGAAAATAGCCGCAGGGGAACTTAACATTCTAGGTGTAAGGGTAGCAGTTTGAATAAATAATAAACATAGCAGTTTGAACTCTTCTCCACTTTATTATACCACACATCAGATCACTAACTCCAAAAACTTGCGACACTCCAGTACCAAGTGCGTACTACTCATTCCTATCTACGGCGAGCCCCGAGGGGAAAAATACATTTCATACACCCATACAACGAGCGCCAGTAGGGTAGACTGGGTACAGTTGAGACATAGGTACAGTTGAGACACCTTAAATAACTTGCGTGCGCAGCAAGCATAAGTTGTGATTTTTGCTGTGCACATGCGTATTAGTGTCCTCTTTGGTCGTGGGAAATTTGAACAATGGACGCATCTCCGATCCGAAGATATCGGCAAAAGTTTTTTTTCTAAGGTAATTCACCATGCACACTCCAGAATGAATAGCTTATTATCCTTATGTGATTGTTAAACGTAATTGGTGTCATCACAAACGTTATTCAGTGCTCTAAAAACTGGCATTTTTCATGTATTGTGTCATGCAAGATCATTGCAAAATCTAGAGAAATGTGCGAGGTGGCCAGCGGGGTATGGTTGAGACACAGTGTATCAACTGTACCCCCGCTAGATTTCTATTAAGAAACACACTGTTTAGTTGTTCAGTGTTATGATAACAGGTTTAACGTCGTAATTAGCCAGCATAGGGCGCAAATGAAAATAAAATTTGAAATTTGTGACATTTAAACTGTGTATTAATAATAAATATATTAAATATATTGTTCCTGTTTTATATATTTTAAACAGTACTAATTTAAATAAAATTAAAGAATTTAAATGGATGAATAAATAAACATGTTGCCCAATTGTTTTTTTCTTTATTTGTCTTTATTTATTATATGTGCAATGAACATTTAGTTACCTTTACATCATTAAAAATGGGTGTCTCAACTGTACCATGGTACTGTCTCAACTGTACCACATATGGGTACAGTTGAGACAAAGTTAAGACAAAAAGCACCTTATTTTTATGAGCTAATTGTGGAAAATATATAACTACTTATGGGTATTATTGATTGATAATATCTTAGTCTACAATCTAATGAAATGTCATGTGGCATGTCATGTAGAAATTCACTTCTTTTCAGTATCTATTTTTGTGTGAAAAATCAAAACGCAAAAGGTGTCTCAACTGTACCCAGTCTTTTTTACACCAATCTAAAATAAAAAAAGAGAGATATGAGGACATTATATGTTATACTCACCTCTAAGCTGAATGACTTGACAAGGCCTCGCGCAATGAACTTCTTTTCTTCCAGAAAACGCTTCTCTTCCGTCCCACTTGTGAATGGCCGTCACCACGAGTAATGCTGTCATGTCTTTGTGTTTTAATTATGATAGTTCATAAATATGAACGTATATGAACGATAATTTCAGTGAGGAAATCAACCAAACCGTATAAAATAGGAGACACTACGCGGAAAGACGCTGACTGACCGTAATGAGCATCAGCTGCTCTCGAGACTCGTTGTCATGACAACGCCCGCGGCGCGTTCGCGCGAAGGAAGCTCTGGTCACGTGGGCTATGTGTCGCACAATACAGCATAACTGCAGTACAGTGTAATATTAATGGTAGGCCAAGACTTCAGATGCAAAAACCAAAAAGTTCATCTGCCTTTTTTTTCATATAAAGCTCCTTTGTTTAGGTTAGTAGTTTCACTTTTTAATGGCAAATAAACTGATATCATTGCCTGAGAGCCCAATAAAAACAAAATGCTAATTAAAAAAAAAAAATAGATTAGAGTTTTTTTTTTAAGTCTATCACTTTTTAAAGTGTATCACTGAACTGCAGTTATTGTATCTATAGGCTACTTCATTATACTGCAAATCTACAGTTGTACTGCAGTTTTACTTCACTATTCTGAAGTTGTACTTTTTGTACTGCAGTTTTACTGCAGCTGTACTTCAATGTACTGAAGTCACATTGTATCTATACTGCAGTTATACTTCGTTAATACTGCAAATCTACAGTTGTACTGCAGTTTTACTTCACTATTCTGAAGTTGTACTTTTTGTACTGCAGTTTTACTGCAGTTGTACTTCAATGTACTGCAGTCACATTGTATCTATACTGCAGTTATACTTCGTTAATACTGCAACTCTACAGTTGTACTTCATTGTACTGCAATTATACTGCTTTGAACTGCAGTTTTACTGCAGTTGTACTTCATTGTACTGCAGTTATTTTTTGTAAGGGCGGTATAACCTTTTGTTGTGTTCCCGTCATTTTACTGTCGATTGCTTCTCAAATCTCAGCAAGGTCAATGCGGGATTTGCAAAATGTTTATCTATTAAAGATGGGTCAGAACCCAGTTTATTTGGACCAACTTGCTTCTCTGAATCACAGCCTGTAAATATAATTAAAGGGGTGGTTGATTAGGATTTCACTCTTTTAAAGGTGCAATGTATACAAATTTTGAGTATCTATTAACAGAAATGCAATATGACATCCATAACTATGTGTTCAGTGGTGTATAAAGAACTTATTTAATAAACCGTAATGTTTTATTACCTTAGAATGAGGCATTTATATCCATAGAAATCATATAGAGACTAGAAGCCCTATTGGCCGCTGGAAACCGAGAAATCCGGCCGCCATCTTGAACCGGTCGTATTCCTAGTTTCGTTGCGTGGCAGCAGATAAGATGCCAGAGCATTGTGGAGCATTTTGCTGTTCTAATCGCCGGACCATCGAAAATAGGGCTTTTCACAAGTAAGTCTTAATATTACCGTACTATTGGTTGTATTTTGTGAATAGAATATTACCAGATAATCGAGAATGAGCAAGGATATTTGCTATTACTGTACTGAAATCGTTGTGAAATGCTGTTTACTGCATCAGCGGTGTTCACCTGGCATGGAGAGAGGTGGGGTAACTGTTAAAGTAATAATTACAAGAGCTTCTAGGTTATCAGATAAGCATTCAACTGCCCTGTTGTATAGGTTATTTGTGTTTTCGCACATGATATCTGGAAGCAATGTAACGTTAATACACGCATGACAGCGATGCACAGATTGAGTTGTAAAACTACTTTAGTTTTCTACTTCTAGTTTTATTGATAACCTATATCTTATCACATGCGATTTGGCTATTGATATTACAGAAGTCCTGTGGTAAAATTACGTTATTAATTTACTTTTCCATCTACCCTTGTAAAGTTAATCCGAATAGGGCTTTGGTCTCGACATTTTCCCCTCCCACATCCACATACAATAAAAAAAAGTATAGGCTTAATGTTGTCCGAATTTAATTTTTAGAAATTACTGATGCAAACACGTTGAAAAGCGATCTTATCAATTTTTATTACAGGGCTGCGTTCGGTGGATTCGCGGCTGCTGTGTGTGTGGTGTGTGTGTGTGTGTGTGTGTGTGTGTGTGTGTGTGTGTGTGTGTGTGTGTGGAGAGAGAGAGAGAGAGAGAGAGAGAGAGAGAGAGAGAGAGAGAGAGAGAGAGAGACACTGTTCGTGTTTGTTTGTTTGTGTGTCTGTTCGTGTGTATGTGCGTGTCACATATAAATTGTTTCTTCAACTTATTAAAATATCTTACTTTACTGCAACTATGTGTTTCTGCTTCTTTATTATATTTATAGTGTGTGATTTATCAAATACATTATATCCTTCAGCACACATATTGTGTCTGGTCACTTTATAACTTATATCAGAATATTATATTACTGTTAAGCCTACAATGGATATTAAAATACGCCGAACCATAGTCCTGTATCATAGCTACATGAATTACCTTTGCAGGAAAAAAAACCGCGTGAAAATCAGTTCAGTATTCAGTGAGATATGATTAATTTAATGCGCTTACAGCTCATTCACCTGCCATTCAGATTACACTGAGCGGAGCGGATGACCGGTTTAAGATGGCGGCTCCAATTCTCGTCCGTGCCAATAGGCAGTAGCACTCAATAGGGCGTCTACCTATATGATGTCTATGTTTATATCTACATAACCACGGGACCCCCTTCTATAAAGGTCGACATATTGTGACGTCATGTTTCTACTGTAGCCGACAGCGAACACACAGCGTTACAGACCGCGTTTCGTCACTACATTGAAAGAGAAGCCGCAGAAAGCTAGAAGCTAGCCATAAACACAGTGAGTAGTGACTTTTCCCTTGTCAGTGGTGTAATCCAACTAAAATATGTAGTTGGATTGTTTCATGTATAACTTAGTTCTTCTCCCTCGCTGTGTTATGGCTTTGCTATGTGGGGATGTGCTGGTTACGTTCGTGAGACAGCTGATTAGTAGGCTCTTGTCATTGACCATAAAACAGTTACAGGAATCACCAACCCGTCGATCGTGGTCGACAAGTCGATCTTGGAAGCATTTTAAGTCGATCGAGTTTCCAAAATCAGAGAAAAAAAGCCTATTGTGTGTAGTAAATGGTGTCTAGGGGATGCGGAAGCGCGCGCGCTGTTACAATCACGTCATTTTTGCCGCACACACCTTTGGGCTCATGCGGACGCGTCCAGTATAAACAAGGCTTAACGCTTTAACCAGCTCAGCCACAGTAACAGCTCATATTAGCCAGCTAAACTTTTACTACCCTGTTAGAAAAAAATATATGGTTGTGTAACCTTTGGTTAGATATAAAAATACCCGACTACGCCACCTAGGTTCCGTCTCTACCCAGGAAAGTATAAATTAATAAGAATAACCCAAAAAGAAAATTAAACCAAAAAGAATTACAACAAAAGGAAGGACCCTGCTGGTTCGACTTGCACTGAAGACAGAGACGTGACTTTATGAAAATACACCAAATTTATTTATCACAGAAAATAAAATCATTCACAAAAAAACCATCAAGATAGATCTCAAATACAGCTTACCAATTAATACCGACAGAAACAAGAGACCACAATTAGACCACTTCAACAGAAGGGAAAACACAGCAAATCAGTGAGTAAACAAAACGTAAAGCACGTGTCACATCAAATAAAGTGAATATCAAAAGAAAACAAATACACTCCCCCTTCTGTTAAGCCTCAATAATCACAGTTCTCGCCACCAGCGGATAGAAATGGCAAATGGATGTAATACAAACAAAACAGCAAAGGAAAATTACAACAGTCACAGAAACATCACATTTCACTTCTCAATTAAGACTGCTAATATTGTTTGCGCTGCTTTACAATACCCAGGCTACCAGCAGTGTACTATAACATAATAGTCCATCTAACATATTAGGCTACGTCAGTATTGCAACACATTTCTTACGAGCAACTCGTTAAAGAGCTCAATCGTTAGCGGTTCAAACCCGCAATATCTGCAGCCGTCGGTTAAGACCATGAAACAGTGACAATATAAATATAATAATAAAAACAAAACAAAAAAACAGCAGCTAGCGCTCTTGGGCCGCACCTGCAATAAAAACACTATAGTAAAAAGTACACAATAGTAAATCCATTAATTTCCCCCCCTCCCAAAATAAGACACCAATTATAACACTTCTTACCTCTTAGGGGATTTTACGCTATAGTAACCTTTATGTCACCTGCGCTCGTCACTTCACGCACACACACATTCCTGATGGCAAACATAGGCTACATTTAGACCGTGATCTGTGATTGAGATGGGGACATACGGAAAACAACTCACCAGAGAGTCAAAGCAACTAGAATGGGCAGCCGGTTACTTCACACCACACAGAGAAGAACAACAATTAACCAACCTTAGACAGGGTTTCTATCATGCCACTAGACGCAGACGCACCCTAATGATTGCACCGCACAGGTGTACTCAATATCAACTGCGGCTCAACACCGGTGGGCGTCTCCCAATTCTAATGAGTAAAACTGAACGTTAGATTATCAACCGGTCACAGTCGCATAGTTTCATGTGGTTCTTCTCCCTCACTGTATTATGGGTTTGCTATGTGGGGAGAAATGTGCTGGTTACATTCGTGAGACAATCAGCTGATTACTATTATTATATTATGTATTAAGACTAGGGATGCACCGATCCACATTTTTTCACTTCCGATCCGATCCCCATACCTGAATTTGGATATCGGCCGATACCGATACTTTTCCGATACCAGAGCTGTGTTTGATTTAATATTATTATTATTATCATTATTGTTGATTTTATATGATGCTGAAATAAACTCCTCTCTACAGGCAAGTATGATGTCCCAAATTTATATATTATATATATTAAACAATAGATAAACAAAAGATAGACAATTAAACAAAGATACACATTATACAGGCCTACACACTGCTTTAATTTCAGGAAGGTCTACTAACATTACTATTCAGGTATGGTCTAAAAAGAATTATAATAAAGTAATCAAAAGTAAAATAGCACTGCAAAGTTTATCATAGATAGATGTATGCTTACTAAAGCATACATCTTTAAACAAGCATAAACAAGCATAAAAGTTATTCATTCAAGAGCTGTAAGTGATTTTCTTTTTGCCTTTTGTTGTTTGATACTGCTGCCCCTTTAAGAACGAGTGCAGATCTAATATTATTTAGATCTCACCATATTTTCTCCCAACTATTTCCATGCGTCCATGTTACGCCCTTACTAGGGAGCAACAAAGAAGGAGGGAGCAAACGATCACGGCGGTTACAATAATCTCTTTATTGACACATTCTTTATAACAAAGTCTGACTCGCAAGTTCTCTCCGTACGCCGCAACGCCGATCAACCTCTCGGTCCTGGCCAGGGATCGATTGGACAAGATGGAACGCTCCTGAGGACACCAAACAGGACGCTTTTATTGACAGGCACACCTGTGCACCGGTGCACCCAATCCACCTGATTACTCCCTCAGCTCCGCAGCACACCTGTAGGAGGAGCAAAACACAGCCAAACACGGCAAAGACCACACTACAAGTATACAGCCGTCACACTCCCCCCCTTAAGAAAAGGAAACCAATAAGTTTCCGCCAAAAATAGCATTCATAACCGCACTAACAAATTTAATTTCAATATAGGCCTATACTTACACACCAATCAACATCAATGACACACACAATGACACACACCATGACACACACAATAACACACACAATGACACACACAATGACACACACCATGACACACACAATGACACACACAATGACACACACAATGGCTTCTTCTGATCGAGGAAGTGAACCAGCGCAATCAATAAGATCAAACGGTTGACATACAGCCGGAATTGGACGCAAAGAGCTGGCTTTAACAACGGGTTCGGTTATGGCAAGCTGGCAAATTTCACTTGGAAGTCTTTGACTTAAGCACTGGACAATTCGACTTCCAATGTCCCTTTCCGAAACAATGATTACAGTTGTCATAGTTACTTGTCGTTTTTTCCCAAAAACTCCGGATTGGACTCATAGGGACACTAGAAAAATTCCCCCGTGCATGAACCTGATGTTCTCCGAATTTATCACCACGGGGTTTATGAATAAGTTCCCAGTCATCCACCAGCAGTGCAGCTTCTGAAGCAGTTTTAATCTGACGCTCTGCAACATAAGTGGCTACAATCTCAGGAAGGGTATTTCTGTATTGTTCAAATAAAATTAACTCTCTCAGCTTATCTATTGTTGTACACTCTGCCGCTGTACACCACCGATCAAACTGCACAGTCAACTCTCTTACGAACTCAACATTTGTTTCATTCGCCTTTCGCTGTAACGTACGAAACTGTTGTCGATAGCTTTCTGGCACACGCTCATTAATTTTTAACACCGCCGCTTTAATGGCTTCATAATTCTGGCTGTCAGCATCAGATAGCGTAGAATAGACTCGTTGGGCTTTACCTGTTAAAACGCACTGAAGCAACATAGCGCGTTCAACCTCATTCCACTTATACGCTGCTGCGACTCGCTCAAACAGGAGAAAAAAAATCTCCACCTCAGACTCATTAAACGGCGGTACTAAACGTAAATTATGAGCCACACTCAGTTTCGTCGAATCATCATCAAATCCTGCGTCTACTGGTTTACGTTCTCCCTGTAACTCCAGTCGACGCCTTTCAATCTGTAAACGCTGTTGCTCTACCTGTTGCCGGCTCTCCTCCAACTCCAACTCCAAGCGTAGCTTGTCACATTCCAAGCGTCGCTTCTCACACTCAGTATCACGCTGGATCATCAACAATTCCTTCTGTTGCTCAAATGAAAGAGTATTTACAACAGACAATGGAGGATTAGTTGGAATAGGCATACTTACAGCCGACAATGTAGCAGAATCAGTCAATTTAGACTTTACACTCAAGATTTTAAGGTCACACAGCGCAGACTCAATGATTAACTTAATTCCGTCCTTTGACTTATTTTGATTATACGTTAGCTCGATTTTATAATGTGCAGCTAACTCTAACAATTGCTCTTTGGTCATTTCCTCTAACAATTCCTCAGACGGAGTCTGAGAAAATGCTTCAATCACATCAGTAGCCATAATTAACAATAATCACGCTACAAACACACACGCTCAGCAAATATTACGCACAAAAAATTTCAAATGAAAAAACAAAAATCAGGGTTTATTTTAAGGAAACTAAACCATCCCCTCAAATTATGTAGACCCTAATCTTCAGCTGGCCCAAGACCGGGTACTTACGCACTAAATCCCGCAAGTTTGGAAAGACGACCAATTGCCGAGTCGCCCTCCAAACCTCGGATGTGCTCCCGAGACAAATGCTACTAAGTCCCGAGCCAACCAAAAATAACAAACTAAAACAAAAAAACTACGTGTCCGAAAACACGCACTATACCTACATGGGAAGGTTTGTTCCTTAATACACCCCAAACAAATTAAGTAATAGAGCCTAACTAATGGAGCGTTCCAATTTTACATTTCACAAATAGTCGGATAATATACAAATATTCGAATATCAATTCAAAATTATCCTACCGTTTACCCTCCCTCCTTCAAAGACGTTTTTTGATTTTTGCTTTCAAAAATCAATCGCACGAATCCAAACACAAATTTAGTTCGACGAGCCCCCACTTATTATGCCCTTACTAGGGAGCAACAAAGAAGGAGGGAGCAAACGATCACGGCGGTTACAATAATCTCTTTATTGACACATTCTTTATAACAAAGTCTGACTCGCAAGTTCTCTCCGTACGCCGCAACGCCGATCAACCTCTCGGTCCTGGCCAGGGATCGATTGGACAAGATGGAACGCTCCTGAGGACGCCAAACAGGACGCTTTTATTGACAGGCACACCTGTGCACCGGTGCACCCAATCCACCTGATTACTCCCTCAGCTCCGCAGCACACCTGTAGGAGGAGCAAAACACAGCCAAACACGGCAAAGACCACACTACAAGTATACAGCCGTCACAGTCCATTTTAGACATAAACTGTTTAAAGTGAATCTCCAAGCCGGTCATTTTTAAATTTTTGTGTAGGCTACATTTGATCGTTTAGGTTTAGACGTGCACATGAAGCCCAAAGTATAATTTGCTTGTCTCGTTGCCGTCTGTTTCGGAGCGCGCCCCGCATTGGAAACAACATCTCTTGCGCAGATTTTTGTGCTTTTAATAGCTCTTTTTATTATTAAAAGCTTCTCGCAATTCCCGTGAAACAACAACAACAACACCACGACAGCCCTGCTGACCACGCTGTGGCACCGCGTGAGATCTCTCTCTGTACTGTGAATAGCAAAAATGCATCACAGACAAATGGTTTAATTAATACGGCTTTGCAAACATTGGATTTTGCTGTCTTGCTCTGCTGCCGTGTTTGTACATCTTGTGAAGTATTTCCACCATAGGATTTCCACACAGCGAACATGTTGGCTGCTCAATGCTAGTCTGCTAGCTGGCTGCAAACTGCGGAATGGATTTTTTGAGCGGGGGCTCAGGCTCAGTGTCTCATTGAGCCGCGCCTCCGTTCAGGAAATCCATTCCACAGTTTGCAGCCAGCTAGCAGACTAGCCGGCGGGAATCATTCACTTTTGGAGTCATTTCAGTTAAAGCACAGACATGGCTCATGGATATCGGATATCTCCGCAGGTTGGATCGGTAAAATCCGATACGTGAATTACGCTGGTATCGGTCCCGATACCGATACTGGATCGGATCGGCCCCATCCCTAATTAAGACCCTTCATCCTCACCTGACTATGGCTTTGTAAACTTTATCCATGATGTGGTTTATAATGGACTGTGGTACAGAAACTTGGTTTACTCTGGCTATTCTCTGCTGTCTCAGACGACGATGTTTGTCCCGTTTTAGCCACCGTAGCTTCTTCGAAAGGGAGGGGTGAGCAGTGGGCTGAGCCCTTAGTGCAAACTCGCAACCAAACCGCTAGATGTCGCTAAGAATCACACACTGCACCTTTAACTGTAGTTAGTGTGTAATGTTTCTGTTTGAGCATTAACAACATCTGGAAAGTTACAACACTCAAAATTCAAAGCAAAGGGAGATATTTGCTTTTAAAGAAAAGGACTAAAAGAAACCCTAAAATGTACTTATACTACAGGGCTGTTGAATGCTTGATTATGATTGGTTGAGAATAGGGGTGTCACGATTCTCCAAATCCTCAATTCGATTACATTTTCGATTCTAAGGTCACGGTTCGATTCGATTCTCGATTTTTACATTTATTTTTTTTAAGCACAGTTTGCGATGCCATTTTTAGACTAGACTAGACTTTTATGTAATATAATATATGACCTTTGTTCGCAATGTACCACACTACATTGTCAAATTTAAAACATTTATTAACAAAATAATGTTACAATAACTTATATCTTCAGTCAATTAGAAACTTAAGCAAAATAACCTGCCATGTAGTTTCTCTTTTGTAACTGCAGTCTTATTCACAGAAGATGACATTCAAGTTCACAACAAAACAAACAAGGTTTAACAGATACATATATGTTTTCCTTGCTTTACCTCGGTCTTAAAGTACAAACATGACTGTGAAAAATATTAGTATTTAATGTAGAATTTAATTAAATGCATTTATGATGAAATTACAACATTTTCGTGTCATGTTCATTTTGACCACGAACTGTGCGCTGTCGCTTTAACTCGGCGCGTGCAGCACAGCAAAAATAGACTAGGTGCGGAAATGAACGACACTTGTCTCATTCGTGGAGGTGGAGAATCAAGTTATTTGTGACATGCTAGATTTATTGTATAAAGATTTATACTGTTCTGAGTCTGCTGTTTTTGTCAATTTAAAGTTTTAATTTAAAAAGTGGAAGAATGGTACACGCACTGACGCACATACAGTAGCAGAGCTTGCAAAGTGTGGCTTTTTTTAAGCGCGAACTTTGAACGCGAATGTGAACGTTGTCAACATAACTCACTGGAAATCAGAAATACTCCCACTGTCAAAACACTGGCGACTTTAGTGAAAGAGGAGGTCAGAAGTCCTGTCGATGGGTCTCCTGCATCTGCAGCCATGCTATCTTTTGACTGGCTGTAACTGAGGTCGAGGACTCGCAACACTTCAACGCTGTTTTTTTTCCGCTTTGCAAACCGACTGGACGTGACATGGGGGCGTGGCAGTATCGACGATTCCATTTTTGAATTCGATTATCGAGATTGTGACTTAATTTCGATCGATATCGATTTTAAATCGAAATCGTGACACCCCTAGTTGAGAATGTTCTAAGGTGTTATTTTCAGGGAAATGCACGGCTAAAGTAGTTTCAGGCAGGTTTGACCGCATTACAGTTCCATATCACTGTGTGTAGTTAACTGCAATAACGGAAAATATGATAACAAGAAAAAACGTCTCAGGTTATTATTGTAACCATAGTTCCCTGAGAACAGGGAACGAGACGATGCGTCATCAACGCCATGGGAACGCCCCCCAGCGTGAATGCGTCTGAAGCATATGTCAACTAGTCCAATGGAAGAATGAGCGTCACGGGCGGGTGACGTCATGACCAGGAAATGATAAAAGCCCATCCGGTGCAAACCGGCATTAGCTTGAAATCGCCGAAGCAAGCCGATCGCAGGGATGCAGGAAGTATGGCAGGGTGACGCATCGTCTCATTCCCTGTTCTCAGGGAACTATGGTTACAATAGTAACCTGAGACGTTCCCTTTATCGAAAAGGGAACTCGCGATGCGTCATCAACGCCATGGGAACGAGAATACCCAAAGCGCCAGAATTCCAAGTACCTGAGTGACAGTCTGTTGTAACTAAGCACTAAGCACCTGAGAACTGTAAGATCTAACGAATGTGAGCAGAAAGGAAGCCCGCCGCATCACAGACGTCTAGAAGAGAAACCCCATATAGTAAGGCTTTAGAAGCCGCCATACTCCTAGTCGAGTGAGCTCAGACCACCAGGACACGGCTGGTCCGAGTACTCGTATGCAGGTGAAATAGCCTCAACTATCCACTTACTAACCGTCTGTTTAGAAGCAGGAATACCCTTCTTAGGTGATCCAAAGCAAATAAATAAATGTCCGGACTTCCTCCATGAAGATGTCCGAAACACATAAGTGTCCAGTGCTCACACTGGGCACAAGAGGTTAGCTTTTCCTGGCCGAATAAAGGGGGAGGACAGAAACCTGCAGCACAATAGGCCTCGGAATAATGGTAGGCAACTTTGAAACATATCCATGTTTCGGGTAAGATTGCCTTGGCCATCCCCGGTGCACTCAAGGCAGGTGGGGACCGAAAGGGCCTGAAGGTCTGACTCTTATAGGGACAAAATAGCTAGCAGAAATAGTCTTAAAAGAAAGGAACTTTTCTGAGACCAAATCTAAGGGCTCAAAGAGAGCCCCAGATAGGCCTAAACTATTGTAAGGTCCCAGGCCGGCACCCTAGTGCAAGTTGCAGGCCTCAGCCTCAAGGTGCCACGAAGGAAACGAGTGATCAGGGGGTCTCAACCCAAAAATGTACCATCCACCAGGGCGTGGAAAGCAGCAATGGCCGCCACGTATACCTTAAGTGTGGAAGGACATATACCTGATACAAAGCGTTCTTGCAGAAACTCAAATACTGTGTTTACTGAACAGTTAACCGGATTCCACTGACGCTGGTAACACCAAGAAGTGAAAAACTCACGAAATAGTGAAATAGTTTCCTCGTAGCGGGAGCTCTGAAGCTAGAACGGTCTCAACAACCTCAGTTGAGAGACCACGCTATATGAGTTGGGCCCCCTCAGAGGCCAAACCCACAGTAGAACTCCTGGGAGCAGAGCAACAAGGGGAAAGGCGTACAGACGTAGCCTCGGCCACGTCTGTACTATAGCATCCAGCCCCAAGGGGGCTGGTTGAGCGTGGGAGAACCAGAGTGGACAGTGCGTCGTATGCTGAGACGTGAACAGATCCACTTCTGCCTGGCCGTAAAACTCCCATATTTGCTCCACCGCCTCAGGGTGGAGTCCCCTGGCCTCAGCCCCTGCCTCGACAGGGTGTCTGCTCCAATATTCTGGCCCCCTGGAATATACACTGCCCTCAGGTAGCGTATCTCCTGAGGAACTAAAATAAGAGGCCACCGACGTGTCGTCTGTAGAACAAGAACCAGAGTACTCTCCACATAACCAAGGCGCGGGGGTACTGCCACGTGATCTTGATGGTATGGAGTGGGTTTCCCCTCGGGGAGAACCCTCTGGTCCTGATCCAGAACAACACATGATGGCCCGTCAAGTCTGGGAGGAGATGTCTCAAAGCATTGACGACAAACATCATCTCTAGGCAATTCATGTGCCAAAGGAGATGATGACTCCTCCACAAGCCCTGAGCTGAGTGGCCTTCCAATACCGCTCCCCAGCCGGTGAGGGAAGCATCTGTCGAGATCACAACTCGATGCAAAGAGCTCCCAACACCGGACCCTGGGTTAAGAACCAGTGTTTACTACATATAACCAAGGAGCGGAGAAACGCTGCGTGATCTTGATCATACGAAGTGGGTTTCCCCTCGGGGAGAACCCTCTGGTCCTGAGCCACCACTGTAAAGGTCTCATCTACAGCATGCCAAAAGGAT
This sequence comes from Chrosomus eos, assembly GCA_036326025.1. Lineage (NCBI taxonomy): Eukaryota > Metazoa > Chordata > Actinopteri > Cypriniformes > Leuciscidae > Chrosomus > Chrosomus eos. The sequence goes on from CM070825.1 coordinate 13,869,986, forward strand.
TCCCGTTGGACGCTACTGCCACAAGACCCAACAGTCTCTCGAACTGTTTTACAGTGTGTGATTGGCCTAGCCTCAGCTCTTTTGTGGCAGTTAGGATAGCAGATACACGAACGGGCGACTAGAGTGGCCCGCATCGTCACTGAATCCCATACCACACCAAGGAAAGTGGTTCTCAATACTGGAGAAAGCGCACTCTTCTTGGTATTGAGCCTCAACCCCAACATCTGCATGAGCGAGAACGACACCTCAGTGCCGAACCGCCAACTGCTCTGATTCCGCTAGAATCAGCCAGTCGTCGATGTAGTTCAGAATACGTATGCCCTGATGCCTGTGAGGGGCTAGAGCTGCATCCACGCATTTCGTGAACGTGCGAGGTGATAAAGCTAGACCGAAAGGAAGAACCCGATATTGGAATTCTTTGCCCCCGAAAGAAAACCTTAAGAACTTCCTGTGCTGAGGGAGGATGGAGATATAGAAGTAAGCGTCTTTCAGATCTATTGTGACAAACCAGTCCTCGGATCTGATTTGAGTCACGCTCCGTTTGAGTTAAAGTACTGAACGATTTAACAGACAAAGATCTAAAATGGGACGCAACCCTCCATCGTTTTTTGGAACAATGAACGGCTGTAAAAACCCGACCTCGGTCGGGTGAGTACACCTGTTCTATAGCTTCCTTTGCTAACAGGGCCTATACCTCTTGCTCCATTACCAGAGCCTGCTCGGGATGCACCACTGAGGGCAACACCCCGTTGTAACGAGGAGGACGAGAACCAAACTGGATTCTGTATCCTTACTCTACAATCTGCAGGACCCAACGAGAAATATTCGGCAGAAGCTTCCACGCTGCCAGAAAATTTACTAAGGGAACCAGCCCCTCGAGGCTGGTCTCTGGTGTTACCGAGACAGCTAATTCAGGAGCCTGAAACATAATGGCAGGAACTACCTGAACTGGCTGCTCTAAAACCCCCCTCAGAGGGCGCGAAACCAATGCTGTGCCGCAGCATACAGTAGCATCAGCGACCCGCTGGGGACGGCTGCGCCCCGAAGCACCAAGGGTGGCGGGGTTGGCAGAACGGTCCCGTGAGGACCCCGGAGTGGAACGGGCACCGTAATATAAGGTGTACACCGCGCCACTTCGGTCGGGGCTGTCCTTACAGGTCTGACGCCTAAACATCAGGACCTTTTTTTTTTTTTTTTGAACCGAAGCCTTCTTCGCCTGAAGAATGGTCCTCAGATCCGGCTTCGACTTAGAAGACTTCGGTTGAGAGTGTTGTGTCTGTTTCCAGTGTTTACGTGGAGGTGCACGAGACGCAACACTCTCTTTTGTTTCACACAATACGAGGAGCTAGACGGCTGGGGCTGCTCACACCCAGCAGCCCCAGGGGGTTAGACATGGCGAGGGAGAAACTTTTTAAAAGCATCCGATTGATTCTTTTAGACTCTTTTAGACACAGAAGGCTCAACCGGAGCATCAAATAAAAAAGCTTGATCTTTTTTCCTTTATTTCGGCCATTTTTTAATTAAACCAAAGGTACTTCTCAGTGGCAACCAGGGCAGCCATAGAACGACCAAACGCCCTGGCGTCTTTTTAGTCGCCCTGAGAGAAAGATCGGTAGCCTGACGAAATTCTCGAATTTCATAAGGACTAACTCCCTCACTCTTATCAATATCCCCCAGCAGGTCAGCTTGATAAGCCTGGAACACTGTCCATTGTGTGAAAACACGCTCCAGCTTGACCTGCTGCTGCATAGGCTTTGCCAACTAAAAACCACTTGCCCACTTTATATATATATATATATATATATATATATATATATATATATATATATATATATATATATATATATATATATATATATATATATATTGGCTTTATAGCTGTTTAGTGGGCAAAGCTGAAGCCTTCAAGGACGATGCTGGACCAGGTGATAAATAACTAGTGTCTGTACAGCCTGGGGCATCGCCTCATATCCGTACTCTTTCAGCCCTCTTATATCTGAATATAATTTAACTTGAGGGCTAGAAAGTTTTATCAAGATGAGTACGGCTTATTCCATGATTTAGAAAGTTCATTAAATAAATCAGGAAAAAAGGGAAGGCCTCGTGATGGAGATGATGTGGCTGAAGGGAGAAAGCGCTCGTGTAAATATTACGAGCGCCCAAACTCTCAGATGGTTTTTCCCATACAATATTTAATTTATCTACAGCCCGTGTAATCACCTCCACAAACTCCTATATGCTGGGGAAACAGATGGCGAATCTCTTTCCCCTTATGTGTGTGTGTGTGTGTGTGCTTTCACTCTGAATACTCATAACATCGACCTCACGGAGGAAGAGCACTGAAGTAATAGAGGACTCTCTACCCCGGGCGGGAGGCTTCCGACAGCGGGGAGAGAGCACTGGATCTCCCGGGTAAGGACGGGGAAAAGGCCCTCGGACCCGTCTCCAAAACCCCCCAAAAGATCCTTTTGCGATCCCCAGGAATGAATTCTCCGTGCTGCTTAGGCAAACGCGGGTCCTGATCCCTGAGGATCGCGAGCCTGCCCACTCTTTTAGCTTTCACAGAGTGACAGGCGAGAGCGGAGCATGCGAATATTTTTAGCTGTAGCATTTGCTCCACTCCCAAACAAATGACACAAAGCTCGTGTGTGTCCCCACCCGTTAAATAACGCGGGCAGGGAGGAACAAACTGCTTGTACACTTTTTTCGCCATAACGTTTCCGATATAAATTGCAACAGACAACAATAAATAGACAGAGACAGTATACACAGATCGCTTGCTGAGGCGCAAAAGCTAATGTCGGTTTGCACCGGATGGGCTTTTATCATTTCCTGGTCATGATGTCACCCGCCCGTGACGCTCATTCTTCCATTGGACTAGTTGACATATATGCTTCAGACGCATTCACGCTGGGGGGCGTTCCCATGGCGTTGATGACGCATCGCGAGTTCCCTTTTCGATAAAGGGAACATGCACTCCCATGCGCTTGATCTGCAATTTTCGATGTCTACCTTCACAATCAAGGGACACATGCAGTTTAATTTTAATAAATAAAGTATATAGTCATATCTATAATAAATAAAAAATAAAACTGAATATATAAATAGTTAAATTGATAGTCCTGCTGCACGGGTTTTCTTAATTATTCCAGATAATATAACAAATAAATAATTATTGATAGGCCTACTTGTTAAAAGGGCTTTGTGTGTTTAATTTATTAGGTTATTTACTGTCAATAATAGACCCGCCAATAATAGAAAATAATAATGAACGAATTAATTAAAACGAATTTAATTAATAAATAAATAAATAAATAAAAATATTGACGCACATGCTTTTCTGTCTCAATATTGGAACACCCCCATGGGGGGGGGGGGGGGGGGGGCTCAGCTGTGTACAATGAACAATAATGAGTACAGACAAAGGATTCTGGAAAGTGCAGTTCATGATGAGGTGGTGATGGTAATGGGAAGATACCTCTAGTGGAAACCCAGGGAACACCAACCAGACACTGTGACAGCTATAAAATATGATCTATGGGATATTTTGAGCTTAAACTTCACATACACACTCTGGGGACATCAAAGACTTATTTTCCATCTTGTAAAAAGGGGCATTATAGCACCCCTTTAATTATATATATATTGTGTTGTGTGTTTTGTGACTGTGGTTTTTGTGTTTTATATTTTGTACACCAAGTGCAGCTTTAGGTCTCCAGCCAACCGGCTAACTCAAGTTATGTCTTACTGAAATGCTTCTGCTAGTCAGATGTGTGCCACTATTACCTAAAACTGGGTCAATTAGTGCAGTTTGTCTGTTGTTCTTACTATGAGTAATGATAAAGGATAGAGCAAGATTTGGTTTACAAACTGTTACATCAGTCATTCATGCTAGTGCTCAGCTAACATATGCACTGTTTTTGTTTTTAGCATACTTTTGGAGCGAGGTCAGTACCAGCACCAAAGCGCAAACAAAGGCGATTGCTATCGCCCCGAACTATTCATTATCCGTGTGCTGCTGCTGTTGTTGTTGTCTTTGGATTAGGGCTGTTGGAACGAATTCCGAAATTCGAATATAATTCGAATATTTAAAAAATCAATACTATTCGAATGCTGAAGTTACTATTCGAATATTGCTTTTTAATGTATATTTAAAAAATATATGCAACCTTGCCTTTCTCGCGGATTACACGCATGTGAAAATTAAATGCTTTTGTTTCGTCTGATGAACAATAAAGTTTTTGAATCGTAACACAATTGTGCACGTTATCCAAGCTGTATCATCAGGGTTTCCCATACGTTCATTTGTTTGTGGCGGCCCGCCACAATATCAACGCTGACCGCCACACATTGATTTTCAATAGGCTATATGCACGCATAAGTTCCGCATTTGACGCAAGGATGCTCTTCCGTTTCCGGTTGGGGAGATTAAAGCGGAGGAAAACCGAGGAAAACGGGATTATGGCAGAGTCTTCCAAATGTATATTGACTGAAACTGAGTGTTTCACCCCCCCCTTTAATATTGATAATCCCAACTGTGTTAATACTGTTACCTTTTTGGACATTTTGGATAGTTTTGATTTTATACAGCATGTTGCTTTTCCGACCCATAAGTTGGGCCATACACTGGATGTGGTTTGCTCTGCTGGTTTTGGGATTCAGTCTCTGGATGGTTTTGACATGAGTATAAGTGACCACAGACTTATTACTTTTGACTTGAATGGTATGTCTTCACAAGCCATTTCTAAACGCACCATTAAATTTCGAAATATCAAGCACATGGATTTCACTCTCATTTCGACTTCTCTCTCTGGGCTTCCCATCACTAACTCTGTTGAGCACTATAATTACATGCTAACTGCACTTCTGGATGAGTTTGCACCTGTGCGAGAACGGGTTGTTACATTTAAGAAACCTAAGAATCCATGGTATACTCCGGAGTTACGTTTAATGAAAGCTGCTGGAAGGCAACTAGAACGGCAGTACAAAAAATCTGACCTGACGGTACATAGGCTTCTCTACACTCAACAACAGTCTGCTTACCATTCTGCCCTGAATACTGCTCGTAAGAACTATTACTCAAGTATTATTGGTGATGCTGCAACAAACTCAAAATTTTTATTTAAGACTGTTGACAATCTTCTCAAACCAATTAAGGCCATTGTCCATTCTTCGGTTGACCAGTGTAACAAGTTTCTTCACTATTTCACTGGAAAGATTGAGGGTTTATATTGGTCTTGGGTATCACTGCTACGAGGATGATACGCAGATTTACATCACCACTAGTCCTGATGTTAATTGCTCATTAATAGCATTGCGTAGTTGTCTAGCAGAGATTAGTTTATGGATGCAGAATAACTTCCTGAAGCTGAACGGCTCCAAAACTGAATTGATGCAGATTGGTACAGTGGTGGCTACTTGAAGCCGAGCAGATTAGTCTGATTGTAGACTCCAGTTTGGTAACTCCAACTTTACAGGTGAGGAATCTTGGTGTAATTTTTGATCCACAGCTGACATTTGAAGCACATATAAAAAACATGTCTAAAACATCCTTCTACCACCTGGGAAACGTAGCTCGACTTAGACCTTTTCTTTCTTTTGCAGGCACTGAGAGGCTAATACATGCCTTTATCACAACTAGGTTAGATTATTGTAATGCCTTGTTCACTGGCCTTCCAGCTAGATCTATAAGCAGGCTACAATACATTCAAAACTCTGCTGCCCATGTGCTCACTCGTACTTCTCCTCGTGAACACATCACACCGGTGCTTTCACAGTTGCACTGGCTTCCCATAAATGTGAGAATTGATTTCAAAATTCTTATACTAACATACAAGGCGCTACATGCGACTGCACCAGAGTACCTTTGTGATCTGATTAGACCTTATACTCCATCACGCTCTCTCCGTTCTTCTAATTCTCTTTTACTTCATCAGCCTTCATGTAAGCTTAAGACCATGGGGGAAAGAGCCTTTTCATACAAAGCTCCCAAGCTATGGAATGTGCTTCCTCCTACCATCAGAAATGCACCAACACTGGAACACTTTAAAGGGCTGATTAAGACACATTTATTTAAGGCTGTTTTTCTCTGATTGTTACATTGTCATTGTTGTTTTTGTTTATTTTAATGTAGCGCTTTGGGTTTGTGAAAAGCGCATTATAAATAAAATGTATTATTATTATTATTATGTAAATGGGTTCTCTTACGAGAGGCTCTCTCATACTGCGTAATATCTTACGCTAGGGGAAAAATTCTTTTACACGAGATATTGAAGCCAAAAAATTATCCTTAATTTTGAATTAATGTAAAACGCGTTGCGGCAGCATGCAGACATAGGCAAGACGGCTTGCGTGCCTATTGGCTGATCTGCGGCAATAGCAGCAGCCTATCGAGAGAGGCCGTGCGTGACGCCATATCCAATGGGGGCGTATCGCGCCTATTACGTCACGACCCGCCAAAACAGCCGTGGCCTCGGCCTATAAATATAGCTCTACAGGCTGATACAAACGGATTTTTCATCTCTTCAGCGAAGCTCACGCATCGCTGGATCCGGAGTGAGAAGCCGTGCCGTCTGAAATAAGCCTTCTGCGGGACGAGCCTCGCATCTGAAGCCGCTGGCCTTCTTCTCGCCAAGTCAAGTCAAGTCAAGTCACCTTTATTTATATAGCGCTTTTTACAATACAAATTGTTTCAAAGCAGCTTTACAGAGATAACAGGAAAACAATGTTGTAATAGTATTGTTCAATTGAAAATTAAATGTCCCCAACTAAGCAAGCCAAAAGGCGAAGGCAACAGTGGCTAGGAACCAAAACTCCATCAGGTGACAGAATGGAGAAAAAAACCTTGGGAGAACCCAGGCTCAGTCGGGGGGCCAGTCCTCCTTTGGCCAACGAATGAACAGTGTATGATTATGAGTTAGGCAGCATAATGTCAGGAGTCAGATGGGATCAGAACTTTCACGATATTATCCAGTTCATCTGGTTGGGTCACCTTCAGTCGCCGTACCTGCTACGCTTTCCGGCGTCCATATCCTTTACTCTCCCAAGAGTGTGTGTTCGCCGTCGCGACTCACACTCTTATTCTCCTAAAAGATGCCCAATTCCTGTGGCTCATGCCGAGCCCCACTCAGCGACGGGGACCGCCATGTCATCTGTGTTTCCTGAGTGCTCTCGCGCTCGCTGACGGTGGATGCCCTCATTGCGAGCTAATGCCCATGGTGACTCTGAGGACTGAGTTACGACCTCTCATAATTAAGCAACAGCTCTAAGAAAAGAGAGACTACGTAACATAAACAAGAACGAGTAAACGGCCAAATCCATCAAGTCGGTTTATTTACTCACAACAGACGTCACAATAACAAACATACCAAACACTGGACAAACTGAAGTTAACAAACAACAACTAACAATAAAAAGAAAAGAAACAAAAACTAAAGAAACACTTGTTTGCTGGCTAGTCCACAAGATCTGTCGTCGTTTTCTTTCTCCTCCTCGTTGGCGCTTATATCACTCAGCTCCGTCAATCAGCCGCTCAAATCACGAACAGGTGCGTCCACCTAAGGAGAGAGAGAGAGCGCACACGCTCCAAAGAGATCCAAAGAGAAAGCAACGACAAGAACAACAAAGGAGGGGCCAAACAAAGAAAACACAGACACAGATCGTAACAGACTCGCCGGGCATTTTACTAGGAGTCTGCACTTCTGCCCGCTGTAGTGCCGTGCCGCAAGAAGTGCCGTGCTCAGCGCGCACCTGAGCCTTCTCCAGCCCGCCAAAGCTCGCCGGTTCTCCCGCCAGCTTCGCCGGCATCGCTCGAGTCGCTCACTGACGGACAGCGGCCGCCGTCCGCCGCCGCTTCCGCCATTTAGATTGACGGAACAGCTGTATCTGCGGACAAGGCCTGCTGCTCTATCCTGGCATCGGACAGTTAGGATTGGGCGATCTCTGTGGACCTTCCCCCCTCTGCCACTGGACAGGCTGTTTCGGCATTGCACTCCATGGCTATACTGCAGATCTTCCAAGCCGACCTTCTCCGAAAAATGGACCATGAAGGACCGGAAGCAATCAACGTGCCGCATTTAAGGAGCGCCACAGACCTGGCTCTTCACGCTGCGAAATCCGCTGCACAGGCCATGGGGCGAAACATGGCTACTCTTACTGTGGCTGAAAGACACCTCTGGCTGACGTTGTCAGAGATGCTGGACTCGGAGCGCTCTGTGTTCCTCGACGCGCCCATCTCCCCGTCTGGCCTCTTTGGATCTGCCGTCAAGGATTTTGCGGACAGATTCGCTGAGGCTCAAAAGACGTCGCAGGCTATGAAGCACAACCTTCCTTCCGCCGACGGTGTTTTTAGTGCAGTAAGTGTGCCTGCTGTCCCGCGCCCACATTATCTCACGGACATGTTAAACCCCACGGGTTTGTCCCGCTCTCTCTCTCTCCGCAAGCGGTCATAGAGAAATCGAGCGCGGCCAGGCTGCCCACTGTGATCAGCGCGCCCCGTACATTCACAATGTGCATGGACGCGGTTCTCGCACCCCTGAAACTCCAGGGCATGTGAGTTTTGAACTACTTGGACAATTGGCTGATTCTAACTCGATCACATATATGATTCTAACTCGGCTCATAGAACACAGGACCATATTACTCGAGCATCTCGAGAATCTAGGTCTCACAGTCAATTGGGTGAAAAGTTCACTGTCTCCCAGCCAGAGAATGTCTTTTCTGGGCACAGAACTCGACTCACGGCCTATGACAGCGCGACTGTCGTCAGAGCGCAGACTTGAACATAAAGCGCGCCACGAGATCCTTCCGCTGCGGCACTATAGTCCCGCTCAAGAGATTTCAGAAAATGCTGGGTCTCATGGCCTCAGCATCTTCAGTACTCCAGTCGGGCCTGCTTCGCATGCACCCGCTGCAATTATGGCTAAAAGCGCGAGTACCACCTCGGGCGTGGGCCTCCGGTCTATTTCGCCTCAAGGTAGATCAGAAATGTGTCTTAGCTCTGAAACCTTGGAGAGCAGTCGACTGGTATCAGTCAAGAGTAAGCCTGGGGACTTTGTCGAGTGTGAAGGTGGTGTCCACAGACACCTCCACCTCGGGATGGGGAGCGCTGCTCGAGGGCAGACCGTTCTCTGGCCAGTGGTCAGAATGGTAGAAGCTCCTACACATAAACTGTCTGGAAATGATGGCAGTCAACAACACGCTGAGGTACAGATAAAAGGTCACCACGTCTTGGTCCGGTCGGACAACATGTCAGTGGTAGCCTATATAAATCACCAGGGCGGCATCAGGTCCCGAAACCTTTACAGGCTGACGGAACGCCTCCTGGTCTGGGCTCAGCGCAATCTGCTTTCATTGAAAGCAGCACACTTGCCTGGTAACCTGAATCTGGGACAAGACAGACAGTCCAGAAACAATGTTCCAGCAGGAGAATGGTATCTGCACCCGCAGACTTTCCTACTGCTGTGGGAGACATTCGGCAGAGCACATGTGGACCTGTTTGCGTCCCAAGAAAACGCTCACTGTCCGAAGTTTTTCTCAAAGAACAGGGATGCGCTGGCCCACGTCTGGCCCCACTGCCCTCTCTATGCCTTTCCCCCCGTCTCGTTCCTGCCTCAGGTATTGGAACGAATCAGGGAAAGCGGATGCCCAGTGCTGCTTGTTGCTCCGCTCTGGATAAACCAGGCTTGGTTCCCAGTTCTGATGCAGCTGACCAGCAATGCCCTGTGGCCAATGCCGATGAGGAAAGACCTCCTCTCTCAAGCCAAGGGCTCGATTTGGCATCCTCAATGTGGAACTGTGGTCCTTACATGCACGGGCCATCAACGGGTACCCGCTAACCTCCCGGAGGGAGTGTTAAACACAATCACGCAAGCTAGAGCCCCGTCTACTAGACGGCTCTATTCCTCGAAATGGTCTGTGTTCTCTGGCTGGTGTAAAGCTCAGGGCTTTTCACCCCTAAACTGCGGGGTTACGGAAGTTCTTTCCTTCCTTCAAGAGCTACTGAAGAACTCCTCCAACCTCTTACCACTCTCGCAACGTATTCATAAGTTAAAATAATAATTGTTTAGCTATACATCTTTATCCAAATTGTGTTTATGCTCCTTATAGTTGTACAGAAAAAAACAGCATGTTTACTTCATAAAAAGTTGGTTTATACTCAAGAAATAAACATGCCTCAATAATTGTAAGACTCTTGCACATTGCTTCATGGAATGTAAACTTCCACCTAATGGTCTAGTATTTTTTAAAGGAAATGTATGGGGTTACCATCCACCTTTTATAGAAAATAAAACTAAAAGATATACCACATGGTATGGGATTGTGTTAGCAGAGCCATGTGTGGGCTGAAAAAGACCCTTAGACAGGGTTTAATAAAAGTTTGACCTTCTCTCCAGCTTTTTTCTTGACATTGTGCCTGTAATTAAATTATTTTCATAAAAGAAAAAGGTGTCACCACTTTTATTAGGGTAATACAGTCAGCTAAAGTAATATATAAATGTGTAGGCCTATAATATAAAATGTGGCTGGCCATCTCTGTTATATACATCTATTACATAATGAAAGGCAGAAAAGGGTAATCATTTTTTTTTTATATTTCCATAGACTTGTGGGAGCATGATCTATTCCTCTATGTTCATATGTCAAAAACAACTGTGGTGAATGTGGTGCTTGTGTGTATACATGATGTAACTTTTGGGTGAACGTGCAGGGAAATACCTCCAGTCAAACCACAACTCTGGGAAACACTACTGTACATTCAGTGATCTCTTCTGAAGCAAGTTAGGTGTGGTGAGTGCTAGCGTTTCTGAGGAACAAGAAACTTAACACTACAGCTAAGGAGTGGGTGGGTTGGGGGTGTTTCATGCTAAAAAGAGGGTTATTTCAAAACTTTTTTATTTTCTCCAGAAAATCCAGCTTAGCTTGGTGAAATCACAGACACATTTCAAAGATGTATAGTCAAATGTTTCACACAATTTAGAGTCAGACCTCAAAGAAGGGCAGTCTATGACACAATGGAATCTGTTGTGAGACGTTGTGCTTTTTACCTTACAAAAGGTTAGACGTAGATGTGACCAGTGACAAAGATGTGTCAGTGGACAACATTACTCACCCCAGGGGCTACTCTTCCCACTTGTTTAAACTGGGGCAGCCCCCCCTAAAACCATATTGACAGTGATAGCCCACTATGGGATTCTGGTAGACTATTGTTTAAGCCTCTGGGCTATTGTTTTAGTCATAGGGGTGAATGACCTGTACATTTAGAATTTTCGAAAAATTCTGCCTGATTCGTCGACACACAGTCTGTCGATCTGTGTGTCTGTTATTTGCATATCTCTCGAACCGTTAGTCCGATGGATTTCAAACTTGACATGTGTCTTGCTACGGCACGAGTAAGTGCAGTGCCAAGTTTGACATTGTTTGAATTAGAAATGCAAAAGATATTGGTAAATATATTGGTAAAAGAAGCACTTAGAAGTTTTTTGTTTAAAAATAAACATTCTGACATAAACACTCTGTCAGCTAAAAATTAAGTCAGATACACTGTTTACTTCTGAATATTATATTTAATTCATGGACATCATTTGTAGTAGCCTATTCACAAACTGTTTTCTCAAGTGTAGCGTTTTCTCAAAGTTCACTGTGTAGCTGCTCCCTGAATCGTGTAGTTCAATTTTCCATATTGTATGTCAAAAGTATTTGCTTTCTACCATGCGCAAATAAAAATATCACTGAACTTTTGCTGTTTAATTGTAACAATGAGCACTCAAACACACCAAACCAACAATTACTAAAAACACACACAAAAACTGTTTTTGCACGGGCACTTTCCACTAGTATTATATAATGGTTAAGCAGTGATTTTATTTATTTTTTTCTAAATAATTTTAGAGATACAAAACTAAAACTGTCATTAGTTTTAAATGAAACAAATTAATTTATGCATTACTGAAGTATTAAATACTCAATATCAGCCAATACCAATAAAAAAATAAAAATAAAACTCTAATATTGGCCAATAACTGTTATGGTAATCCAACCCTAATAGAAACAAGCCAATAAAAGGATAATTCACCCAAAAATGAACTTTCTGTCATCATTTAATCACCATGTTGCATACAGTTTAGGGTAGCCATTGACTTCCATAGTAAGAAAAAAAAACTATTGCATTCAATGGTTACCTTTAACTCAATTTATTTTAGGCATGTATACATGGTCAAGATGGTCTGCTGAAGCTCAAACTGAGCATCAGAATGGGGTAGAACGATGATTTAAGTGACTGCACTGTCAGAACGTCTGGTCTAAATATTTCAGAAACTGCTGATCTACTGTGATTTTCACACACAAGGTTTCTAGGTCTTACAGAGAATGGCCCGAAAAGAGAAAAATATCCAGTGATTGGCAGTTCTGTGAGCGAAAATGCATTGTTGATGGCAGAGATGAGATGAGAATGGCCAGACTGGTTTAAAGGCCATGTTGCAGGGTTAATTTTTCAACGAATTTGTGCAATTTGCTTGTTGGTAATTAACATTTAAACTGTTATCCATTGTATTTTATGTTGTTGGGTATCACAAAACGGAATATAATACGAAAAAGTAGGTACTATCTTACAGCGGTTTGCAACGATTCTCCTTTCCTCCACAATGCATTGGATTACGTCACCTTGGGGAGAGAATTTACCAAAGCCCACCTTGAGAGCTTAGAGAGTGACGAGAGAGACGAGTAGTAGACGAGAGTATGCAGATAGTGCAGATTATAGATAAATACATAGATAGACCAGATAAATAGATAGACAGACAGACAGATAGATATAGATAGGCTAGTACAAGGGTGTAACTTTGGTTTGAAAAGTGGGGGGGACACAAAATGGGGGATTTTTTTTTTTTTATTTGAATCCCATTTCCTGCACTTACATACATGTAGGGACTATGGTGATACAAAATCCAGGTTTTTATCCAAAAATAAAAGTAGGCTACTAAACTATGAATAACACAAAGATTTCTTACTTTTTTTAAATTGTTTAATAGGGGCCGATTGCAAATACTTGAGAGAATCACTTTATAAAGTCAAAATGTTCACCATTAATGTTTTGTGTGTAAATAAAATTGAAATTATGTGAGACCCAATTTCCACTGTAATGTAAAAACAACATAAAAACGGTATATTTTAAATAATTGTTTAATAGCATCTTTTTATGAATGAAGGCCAGTATCACTGATATTAATATAGATACTGATGTCTCGATGAAAAGGATTGTTCCCTTCAAATTTGAAACATTCATTAGGCTTCAAAAATATAACAACTTTTAATTTAAATTAACTTTAAACAATCCTCACATGAACCCATAATAAATGTTATATTTAACTGTGCCCTTCCTGTCTAACAGGTACGGAATATACAGAAATTGAATAAGGTTATCAAATAGTCTTCACTGCATAAATTATAAATTAAATATAGAAAAATCCTTTTTAAAGCTACAAACATTCTTTAAACAAGATCAGCGAGTAATTTGCTCTGTTCCCCTTTGTTCTTTGGTTAACTTTACTGATAGACAGAATTGGCTGCTGTCCCTTTAAGATCTGACGCTGCATGACAGGATCTTACATTTCATTTTCTCATTTACTCTTGACTTTCATTTAAGATTTTATTTAACTCGTTTAAGACTGTTCTTGTGAGGATACAATTAATAATTTTGGTATTAATGTGCATGTTATTATTTAAGCGCGAAAGAGAACTGGATTCTGGCGCGCTGTCTGTGAATGTCCTCACGCACACAACGCACGCCTGAATCCAGTTCTCTTTCGCGCTTGAATAGGCGCGATACCTGCTCATTAGAACTTTTAGTGAGCTATTTTTAGAGTGTGGACTAGTGGGCGCGACGTACCTGGATGCGGACGCGCGCATCGGCACTCCTGCTCCTCCGTGGCGATGACGGCGTGCGGTTAAAAAAATCTTAACAAACGAATTTGAAAGTGGGGGGGACACAAACGGGATTTTGAAAAGTGGGGGGGACATGTCCCCCCTGTCCCCATAGGAAATTACGCCCGTGGGCTAGTATATGCGGCAACTGCACATCCAATGGCGCGGGCGCCTCTGACGTGCGACCAATGAGCCAACTCTACGTTGTCAATCTACCTACTATATCTATCTATCTATCTATCTATCTATCTATCTATCTATCTATCTATATATATATATATATATATATATATATATATTTCTGATCTATTTCTATCAGTCGCCGAATGTCTAACAGTGGACGGGCTCTGATACTAGGCCGAGGCGGCTACCTTTCCTCCACTTATCCCCAACGTGACGCCATCACCGAATCGCGTAAAAAAAAAACGTTAATACCAAAAATGTCAAAAACTGGTCTTTGAGACCATTTTTGAGACATTTTAAAAATGACGTATATATATCTTGAGTGATTTATGTACCCATTAATCGACAGTGGTGGTTAACCTGCAACATGGGCTTTAAGTTGATAGAAAGCCAAAATTAACTCAAATAACCACTCGTTACAACCAAGATTTGCAGAAGAGCATCTCTGAATGCACAACATGCTTGAAGCAGATAGACTAGCAGCAGAAGAACACACAAGGTGCCACTCCTGGCAGCTGAGAACAGAAACCTGAGGCAACAATTCAGACGGGCCCACCAAAATTGGACAATAGAAGATAGGAAAAACGTTGCCTGGTCTGATAGGGTCAGAATTTGATGTAAAAAAACATGAAAGCATGGATTATTCTGCTTTGTATCAATGGTTCAGGCTGCTGGTGGTGGTATGGTGTTGAGGATATTTTCTTGGCACACTTTGGGCCCCTTGGTACCGATTGAGTATCGTTTTAAATACCACAGCCTACCTGAGTATTTTTGCTGATCATGCCCATCCCTTTATGACCACAGTGTACCCATCTTCTGATGTCTACTTCCAGCAAGATATTGCACTCTGTCATAAAGCTCAGATCATCTCAAACTGGTTTCTTGAATATGACAAGTAGATGTAGATCATTCGAGTAGATCATAATAGATCAAGTGGCAGCACGCCTGTTGGTCGCTTTGAGAGATTGTTTGAGTGAGTGCGTTTATAGACATTAGCATCACTCTTATGAATTAAACACTCAATTTTAAATTCATATTGAACCCCTGTGATGATAATTCTGGGGTTTATTGGATTGATTAACTGATCAAGATTTTGGACTCTTTTCGGCTACCAGCTACAGGCACGACCAGCTCAACGCAAGTGTGTAGTGCGTTTAATAAACATTATTATGAATGCCGTTGCTGTGTGCGTACCTGGATTTACTCTTCTACTCGCTTTATCTGCGTTGTGAGATCCCTTTTCTGGATTGGCGCAGAGCGGAACAACTTCGATCTTCACTTCCTGATTCATGGCACTGCGTCACAGGAGGAAGCTGCGGAGGGGGCTGGTGGTGGAGTCACTCTACTCGAAAAAGAGGATCCTGAGTTTTTAATGGATATTAATTAAAATCCTTGAATTAAAATGGAATTAACGCCACGGATGTTTCTTGCTCTGCTGTACTTGATAGTGTTGTGTGCCTCTATTGGAATCTCCCCTCGTTGCCATGGAAACGTGTTGCTCTCATGTCCGGACTGTTTACTCAAGGGGAGGAGCGAAACAAGCCATCAGCTGGCTGTGGTCATTCAACCCCAGCCTTTGCTCTTCACCTCTGGCACATCAGAAGTGCAACATCTAAGCTGTCTTATGGCTCTGCAAAACCACCTGGGGTCTCAAGGAGCAGCCCTTACTTGGCAGTGATTTTTGACTTTTGCTTATATTGCTGATATTAATTTCAGGGAATGTCCACTGAAATCCAGGCCCAGAGCAAAATATGTCATATGACACCCCTGAAGGCTTTAAATGCAGAAAGGGCCTGGGATTTTTGTCATTTGATTGTTCGTAGTCTGGTTGGAAAACTGGGCACTTTTAACCAATGCAGATGTTTTTGTCTTAAGTGAAACTTGGCTCAACAAATCTATTTCTGATAAGGATGTCACTGTAGGTGGGTACAACTTATTCAGAACAGACCGACCAAAAAAAGAGGTGTTGCAATATATGTGAAAAAGTAATTTCTTGTGAATGTGATTGTCTCAAAGTCAATAAGCAGACAATTTGACTTGTTGGCCCTTGACTTAGAAGTCTCTAAAAGTCTTCACATCACAGTTGTTGGTTGTTATAGACCCCCTTCAGCTGATGGTGGCACTCTTTCTTCTCTGAGGGGGTTTTTAACAAGTCTAAATTATAGTGAAATTGTCTTTTTAGGAGATTTTAATTGGAACTGGCTTTTGCCAATGTCTGATCATTTTAAAACATTTTGTGATTCTTTTAATCTCTTTCAGATTGTGAATAGCCCCACTACACCAAACCAAAAACATTCAGAAATCATGCCTAATGGATCTTATTCTTACAAATGCCCCTCACAACTGTGCCTCTGTTTTTGTAAATTATATAAGCGATCATTGTCTAATAGCATTGGTAAGGAACACACAAATTCCTAAAACAAGGCAGCGCATAATCTTTAAGAGGGCAATGAAGCAGTTCTCATTGCAATGTTTTTTTTACATGATCTGTATGATTTTGATTGGGGAAGAATTAGCCTTATTGATGATGTTGAAAATGCTTGGACATTTTTTATGATGGTTTTACAGGCCTGGTAAATAAGCATGCCCCACTCAAAAGACAGTGTGAAAGGGCGAAATAATGTTTGGTTTAGCAATGAATTGTCTGACCTTCTTCTAGAGCGAAACCAAGCCTGTGGTCAAGCTAGAAAGTCAAAGCTCAAGTCTGACTGGTTGAAATTTCGGCGTTCACATAATTCATGTACTGTAAAAATCCGTAATGCCAAATCCGTCTATTTCCTTTCTGAAACATCAAAAAATGTAAATAACCCTCTCAAGTTCTGGAAAACAATCAAATTATTAACGGAAGCAAAAACAGATACAGAAGTACCATCTTGTATCGTTGTTGATGACAAAAAAAAAATTGACAAAAACGAAACTCTTAATAGTTTTAATAATCATTTTATTGCTGCTAGCTCCCTTTATGAAACACTACAAAATCCAATTTCCAGCTCTTCCACTGCATGTCCTGATGATCAGTTACTGTCAGCTCAACCATTTCAATTCAAGACAGTAACTGTACCAGAAGTAAGGAAGGCCTTGAAGGATCTAGATCCAAAAAAATCATTAGGTCCAGACAAATTGGAACCATATTTTCTAAAAATAGCTGCGGATTTGATAGCCAATCTAATAAAATCTAATAGCCAATTTAATTAATCTGGAAATCTGCCAATGTGCTCCCCCTTCACAAAGGTGGTGATCCTGCAAACATAAATAACTAAAGGCTTATTTCTAAATTGTCAATATTAGCTAAAGTAATGGAATCACTCATCAGTATGCAATTAAAAGATCTAATTAATAACAATATTCTGAATGAATTTCAATCCGGTTTCAGGAAACAGCATAGTACAATAACAGCTGTTTCAAAAGTTGTCTGGTTAAAATCTTGGACAATACACAGCACTGTGCAGCACTGTTTATTGACTTGTCAAAAGCTTTTGACACAGTGGACCATAAAATTCTCCTTCAAAGACTCACTTCTATTGGACTATCAGAACAAGCAGTGGGATGGTTCAACAGTTATCTATCAGGGAGAAACAATGTGTGCAAGTAGACGGCCTCACTTCTGCCTCCCTAAATATTTCAAAAGGGGTGCCTCAAGGTTCAATCCTTGGGCCTCTTCTTTTTATCATTTATACACACAACCTCTGTAATAATATAAAAAATACAAACTGTCATTACTATGCTGATGACACTGTCCAGTTCTCTATTAAGCTACCTGCTATAGCTAAATAAACTCCCCACTGGAAGGGTTTCAGGACAAATATGGCGGATACAACTCGAGTCACTTTATGAACTTTTATTGTGCACACGTACACAATACTCATCCACAAACTAGGTAGTCCGAAAGCTACCATTGTCACGGTTGTGTTTGATCTTCTGTTTTCAGTATTAGTCACATGTCTTTTGTTTTCCCGCCACTCTTCTGTTTCCATGCCTACCATCATTAGTTCACCTTCTTCACCTGTGTCTTGTTAATTACCTTCATCAGTCGCACCTGGTTTTGTTCATCAGTATCTGTATTTAGTTCGTTCAGTTCAGTCACTCTTTGTCTGTAGTTAAAGTTATATGGATGTGTTTAGTGTGTGTTTCTGCCCGTCATTCTGCCTGCCAGTCTGTACCTGTGAGTTTTCTAAAGTAAATGTCTTGTATTGGAGCCTTTTGATTCTGAGTCCTTCTTCACACACTCCACACCGTGACAACCATATGCTAGCCTGTTAGTTGGATATTAGTGACATTAGTTAGTTAGTTAGTTAGTTAGTTAGTTAGGTTAGGTTGTAAACCTGCAATGAAAACACAAACACCAGAATTAACTAATAAAATTACACAATCATGTGACATTAAGTTTTTATCTGAATTACTTGCAATGCTAGTTTATAGTCACTCACCCGCAAGTCGTACTAGTCCTGAACATCAACTAAATGAAAATGAAACCTAAAGGCGAGACGCCATGCGCACTGTAACTAATTAAGCATACACAGACAAATAGTTTTAACCTAGTAAGGATATAACATGAAATATAACATAAATATGCCTCCATTTGAAATAAGTCGGTAAATGTACACACTTATTTTCTCAAATACCCCAGAACATAATAACAACATCCATCACTTGTAATATATATATTTATATATACATATAACTAGTTATACCTGCTGGAAAGTTCTAGACACCGTTCTCTATAGTTCTGGGTCCACATTAGGTCAAGCAATCAAATTTACAAATTTTGTTTACAAAAAAAACAAATTTACAATCCGCTTTTAACATCTTACAATATAATCTGGCTACTTTAAAATTGGTTCTAAACTCTAAGTCTAAAACTAAAGTCATGACTTTCACTCTGGGAAAATCAACTAAAAACTATGTCCCAGATATTTGTACATTTTCTGGTAGAGGAATCAAAGAAGTGTCACATTACAAATACTTGGGCATTACTATTGACCAATCACTGTCTTTTACATTGCATGTCTAAAATTTGGTTAAAAAACTGAGATTGAAATTAGTTTTTTTCTTTATAATCAAGTCCTGTTTTTCTTTTGAAGCAAAAAAAAAAAAAAAAACTTGTAAAGGCAA
This sequence comes from Chrosomus eos, assembly GCA_036326025.1. Classification (NCBI taxonomy): domain Eukaryota; kingdom Metazoa; phylum Chordata; class Actinopteri; order Cypriniformes; family Leuciscidae; genus Chrosomus; species Chrosomus eos. Next base: position 13,889,198 of record CM070825.1, read on the forward strand.
CATTCTTGTCTGTCTTGGACTATGATGATATTTTATACATGCATTCAACCTCCCAGTGTCTTCATGCTTTGGACACTGTGTTTCATGGAGCCTTGAGATTCATCACAAACTTAAAATCTCTCACTCATCACTGTTTACTGTATTCTCGGGTCGGGTGGTTCTCCAGCGTTGGATGCACTGGCATCTTTTTATTTATAAGGCATTATTAGGACTTCTTCCTCCTTATCTGAACACTTACACCCTTCCGAGGTCTGCAGGGACATATCACCTGCGCTCTCAGGATTTGTTTTTATTGACAGTCCCTAAAGCCCGCACTGTTTTGGGCAAAAGGGCTTTTAATTTTGCAGCACCATCTGCATGGAATCAGATTCAGAATGAACTACAGTAGAAGGAGTTGGTCTCACTTTATTCTTTTAAAGGCTTTTTAAAGGACTTTCCAGAAAGGTATTCTGTCTGTCACTGTTTTTAAATTGATTTAGGACCCAGGTTTTTTATGATGACATTGTTGTTTGAATATGATGAGTGAAAGTGTGTCTATGTATTTACCTGTAAATGTTTCTGTATCTATTTGAAATCGCGTTGCTGGAACTTGCCAGGGCACTCTTGTAAAAGATGACTGAATAAGTGCAATTCAACTTTATTCCACAAGGTGGCAATGTCTGATACCAAATGATGAAGTAACATTGCACTCATAGTTACAGCAGGCAGAAAACAAAAAAAATAGGAAAAACTTGAAATGGCTCTGCGATTTACTGCAGAGCAAAGTACTGAACGCAATCAAATATTAGTGTCACTGTCACTTGATGGTGGATGTGGTGAAGAAGCTGTCAGCTGTCAGATGTTGAAAATGATAGTTTTAAGAATATGTTTGAGATCGCGAATATGAGACAGATGCTGAATGTACTGTGAAATGAACTCAGTGATGAGGATGAAGACAGTGATGATGGTATAAAACATCTGCTCAAACTGAACCCTTCCAAACTCCAAAAGATAACAAAATATGCTATATTTTATTCTTCTGTAATTGTTACTCTAATATTAGGAGAGTTTATATTATCGCGACAGGTAGAGATCCATCCATGTTAGACCCGAATATGTAATAATGATTGGCGAAATATATATATGATTTAATAGAAAATGTGTCTATCAAAATCTTGCCAATAGTTAATGGAGTAATTTTATATTGGATATATCATTAATGTAATAAAGGCTTGGACAACAATAGCAAAAGCTGTTTTTCTTCATATTATGTTGTGTATTGTGTATAGGGTTGAGACAGGCTGTTACAATAATACACATTTGAACACAACCACACAACACATTTCTTTAAAATTAAACACAACCAATCATATCTTTAAAACTTATTCCAACATGTCAGTTAAACTCAGAAGCCAACTGTTTCACAGGTATCATACAACATATTCCCCAAAGACAAAAAAAAGACTTTCAGTCATGTTCTAGTTTGTAGTACTAGATATTAACACTACATTAATAGCACAGTCCAGGTTTCAGATGTATGGCATTTCACTTGCTAAACAGGAACTGCGTGCTCTGTTCATCATATCCTTTGACCTGAAGATGAGGCCACACCACAGACAACCTCAAAATACAGTGAGTAAAAAGAAAGGTTCAAAAAGCATAAAATGGAAAAATCGCATTTTAGTTGTCACAGTTCCCATACACCGGCATTGCTGACAAGTAACCAAGTTGATCTCCATTTGCCTCTACATCTCGCTTCTGCAAACCCACAAATTACAGAGAATTTCATGATTAAACCCTGACTGGAGAGTTCCCCGTTCAAGATTCATTCATGACACATTCAGTGCTCACTTATTTTCTCCTTCTCTGTCTATCTCTCGTTCTCACTCTGCGTTTCTTTCAACCACAACTCTTGACATTCGTTGCTCTTCTGACTAGCCTGTGTTTACAGAGATAAGTCTGGTGTCATGTTGTGGTAACTACAAACTACTTGTCATTCATGCATTTTGTGTAAGTCCGAGTCATCTTGATAGTTGTTCTTGTTCAACTACCATAGACTTTTATTCAATTTTGTTCCAGTCGTACTAACCTGCCTGATTTGAATTTGATTTTTATGTATTGTGCAAATAAAACGTAAAGAGAATGAAACTAATCACATACACTTTGATTAGGTTTGTCACATGAATATAAATTTAGCTCAATAATAATTTGAACTGCAGCTGGCTCAGGAAGTTTGCCACGCTGAAAGGGGGCGTAAGGTTTCTGAGAACTGATGACCCACGGCAGACTTGTTTTACGGTTTCCTTAGGACCCTTGGAAGGGCAGTCTTTAAAGGTTTAACACATATATGTGGTGGGCATGACTCACACTAAGAAGATGACAATTGGATCGGTTCCTTTCAATGTCTCTTATACGGCTCTTGCAAACTGCAATGTTTTAGAAAGTTTTGATCAGTTGAGTCAAACTGGACTCTGTTCTCACTTTGCAGCTTCCGAGCATTTTAAACAGTGGCCCACTTAGTTTAACTTTTGAGGTAGAGATGACCTGCTTATGTGGTCTTCCTTTAAGGTCTGACAGCTAACTGCAAATGCCAAAATGGTAAATATACTATTTAGCTAACTACTTGCACTATGAAACTTTGTACATCAACTATCAAAAAAGTGTGAAAACTTTACATTTGAAAACTAAGGTTCTTTGGCATTGATGGTTCTAGAACCTTTAACATTAATGGAACCTTTCCATGCACTAAAGGTTCTTTATTGTGAAAAAAAAGTTTATTCAGATTATTACAACTATGGTTCTTTTAAAAGCTGTTCACTGAAAGGTTCTTCGGGGAAACCATAATTGTTCTTTGGAACCTTTATTTTAAAGAGTGTTGGAAAAATATTCTAAGGGTCAGGCCGGGTCAGACTGTACAATCCATTAATTTTTTTCTAAATGAAAGTAGATTCTTACATCTACTGAAAAAAAAAAGTAATTATTGTCTGAATATTTTCCTCCCCTCCGTTTTCAATAATAACATCGTGCACACACCCGCATAAATACGCCGCGAGCGTCATCATAACTATGCCAAACCGATGGGCGGCAGTGTAGGGAGAAGGATAAAGCCAATCAGAATCCTCAGAATCGACACGAGAGAACCTAAAACCCCGTTTCTCCCAGTTGACACGGTAACACATAACCGGGGTTTTCAGAAATCTCCACTTTGGCCGGAGTTTTTAGAAATAATCGATTTCTGTGATAAAGACGGGGTTTTCGTGTAAACGAGAGGCCAAAACGCAGGGAAATATCTGTGTTTTCCCTTTGTGTAAACGGGGCCTGAGATATGACATTTTGATTACAAATAACGAGCTCAAAAAATAATGTTAGAAAATAAAACATACACTGATCAGCCAAAACATTATGACCACCTGTCTAATGTGCTGTTAGTCCTCCACGTGCTGCCAAAACTGTGCCGAGCCGCAGAGGCATGTACCTGGTCTACAACAATGTTTAGGTGGCACACAAATTTACATCCACATGAATGGCTAGACCCAGGGTTTCCTAGCAGGTCATTGTCCAGAGCATCACTCCCCCTCCAGTGGCTTGTCGTCATCCCACAGTGCATCCTGGTGTATCACTTCCCCAGGTAAACGGCGCACACATACACAGCCGTCCACGTGATGTAAAAGAAAACGGGACTCATTGAACCAGACGGCTTCTTTCACTGCTCCAAGGTCCAGTTCTTGGTCCAAGGTCCAGATTCCTCCAATGACCATCATTAAAATTGAGACGTTATGTTGAAATTGATATTGAGACCAAATAGGTAATGAAATTGAACAAAGTTAAGTGTAAACTAGATATTTTATAAATAATGCATTTGTAGCATGTGTTTCTTAGTGCTCTGTGTTTACCTGAATCACCTTAAACAGACCTGATCCTGAAAGCGTTGGAAGACCTACAATAAAGGCATATTTCTCCAAATTTCTCCCAGATTAGTTCTTTTTAACATTCTATGATATAGAACTGTTCTTTCTCATGAATAACTGAGATTAAGCTTTTTAAATGTACATGTTTAAATAAATATTTACAAATATATTATTCTGTTTTATTATGTCTCCCAAAGTTGTCTGCATATTATTAAAATAGCCTTTTAATTATAGTCTCAAGACAACATTAGAACTTGGAGTTGCATGTTGCATGCTTTGAATGTTCCTTTACACTCTGAAAATCTTTTTCATACACAACCGTCATACTTTATCAAAGGTTAACATAAATGTTAAGCTTCAGATGCATTAACAGTTGTTTTCTCTAAAGCATTGCTTTAGAACATTGGTCCTTTTCCTTTCCAGGCAGCGCGGAGTCGCAGTCCGTGCCTATAGTGGCCTCCTGATGGAAAAAATGCGAGAGTGCCAATGTTCCCCCGCCGTGCACAACACCGCTCTTGCCCGATCGGCAGCCAGCCTCGCTGGGGCAGGGCTACAATCTACAAACTGGCGACAACGACCATAGAACTATTACGGTCGTGGTGTCATTTTCTAGACGCCTGGACAGTTATTCCAGGCATTTCACCCATGGCTACTGGGGATAATTCAACACAGGTATTCTCTTCAGTTCAGACGCAGACCACCCCCGTGTCAGACGTGGGACCGTCACTGACTTTGCCTCAAAACGCCCGTTTTGAGAATGGAATGGCACAGCCGCTATTTCGTGGTGCCCAAGAGGGATGGAGGACTCCGTCTGATACTGGACCTGAGACCCATCAAACGAGCCCTTCACTAGCGCACGTTCAGACCCCCCTTAACATGTGAGCTAATTCGTTGAGGTCTTCATGGACCATGCAGGCGCGTCTTTAGGGTTGTATGTTTTGCAACCGGCTGATCTTCACAGAACAGTGCTTTCAGTGAGTGATTATCCTCAATTATCTCCTAGTCTTGAGTCTTGACTATGGGTTTGCACAGTCGTTGCCACTTCGGATGTTTCTCTGCCCGCTTATCTGCTGAGCTGTCATCCTTGCGTGAAGCTGACGCTCAGAGCTCTGTTTGCCCTGTAACAGGGCTTTGCGGATGTATGTGAATCACGCGGCCGCCATCCTTCAGTCGGGCTAGGTTTTCATGTGCTTTGGTGGCTGTACTAAGGGAAAGATGTCAACTGTCTCAAAACAGAGACTTTCTCACTGGATTGTGGACGCTGTCATGCTGGTTACACTTGCCAGGGGAAGGTTGTCCCCACTAACATATGAGCTCATTCGACGAGGGTTGTTGCCTCTTCGTGGGCCTGGTCTAGAAGTATGTCTTCTAGTATTTATGTTGTGCTGCTGGCTGGTTTTCTTAGAACACCTCCGACAGATTTTACAAGATGCATGGTTGGATGTACCGTCTGTGGCGTCTCATGTGCTTTCGTGAGTTAAGTTCCTTACTCATGTATTGTGAACTGTTCTAGTTGTACACAGTGGATACCGCTATGCTGTTGACTGTGTATATGGCTACTAGTGTTTAATACAGCTGTTACCGCTAACGCTGTTGACACTGTGTTTACTTTCATGCTGAGCGTACTGCACAGGCTCAAACTGAGCTTGACGACATAGCTGTGACGTGAGAAACTTAGTAGCTGTGCCAAGAGAAATCTGAATCATTCCCTTCTGAATCTTGCAGAGACGGAGAGCGTGAGTAGGAGCTGTCCATAAGCTAGCAGGATAAACTTTATGACTCTCTATGGGCTTCTCCCTTGGCTTTATGCCTCCACGTCCCACCGATTGCCCGCGAGCTTCTCCTCCTGTCTATACGGTAATGTTCTCTAGTGTGCGACAGAGTCGTGTGGTTATGACGCAATCGTTAGCCTATTTTTACAAAAACGGCTTCTACGGGGCCGTAACGTAAGATACAAAGCAATGAAGCCTTTTATACATTGTCGTGTTTCTTTAGAAACAAATAATGGACAAATGCAGTCTTTAAACGCCTCAGATGTAAAGTTATTCGCTGTCAAAGTGACGCCAAAATGAATGGGAGTCAATGGAATGCTAACAGCAGATGGTCTGCTACAATTGCGGCCCCCAGGGAGGCTTTAGTTTCCGGCTGATGGATTACCCCCCTTGGTGTTAGTCCATAAGATTTCAACAAAAGTGGAGAAGGGGGGAGTTCCCGCAGCGTAGCTACGCTATGTCTCGTTCCCGCCTCTCAGGGAACCGAGGTTACGATAGTAACCGGAGACGTTTTCTGGGTTTGGAGATGCACCGGGGAACCCATTATAACACTTAAACACGGAAAAAGTCAGACTTTCATGATTTGTCCCCTTTAATGTTGACTATTAATGTCTAAGGGATATTAGTTTTGTTGTCTACAGGTAGCTAAACTAAGGGGTGGTGGTGGCGCAGTGGATAAGACACATGCCTTTGGTGTGAGAGACCCGGGTTCGAATCCACTGTGAGACGCCAATGTGTCCCTGAGCAAGACACTTAACCCCTAGTTGCTCCAGAGGCGTGCGACCTCTGAAATATAGCAATTGTAAGTCGCTTTGGATAAAAGCGTCAGCTAAAATGACTAAATGTAAAGCTAAAGAAAAACTATTTAAGCCTTAGCAAGCACCACTAATGAATGGATTAATTTGGAGATCTGTCGCAGCTTGAATATCATCCCTTATTTAATTTTTTTTAAAAAAGAAAAGAAAGATATGAGCAATATCAAGGTTAAATATTACCCTTTCAGGGCATAAAGACAGAGACAAAGAAATACAGATATTATCTAAGCGAGCTTATGACCAACAGTTAAATGTCAGAATAAAAGTTTCTACAAAAAACGTTTTATTTTACTGTGGACAGAAAAATAGATATGCCGCTAGTGGGTTATGCATCTGGTTAATCAGCTATGAGCACTGAGAATCATTTTAGAGATTAAACAAACATCGTCCTTAGATAAGTTTGCTCAAGATTTATATTTGCAGATATATAAAACAACTAACAGTTGTTTACTGTTTACTACATGTGTGCACAAGTAGCTCAGCAAATAATACAGACAATTACGCATGATGTCCGTGCGGTTTCCTTCAGTCATGGTGAGCTCTAGTGTCATTCATTAGCCTTTGCAATCATCTTCCTGACATTTTTAATATCAAGGTTTAACAGTAAACTAAAAGTAGGGACCTTACTGGACCACTCTGGGTTTATATATAGGCTACATTATACATTTAATCAATTTTTCATTGTTTAGACCACTGCTAACCCCAACTCATACCCTAATTACAGAGGACTTTGTTCACTTTTCCTGTTTGTTCACACACACACACACACACACACACACACACTAAACCACATACCCATGATGCAGATGATAGATGATGCAGTCTATTTCAAGTGACTCAGCTGCATACGGGGTCGTGGTCAAAATCACAAGTGTGTAGGTATTAATATGTGTGTAGGCAACAATACGTATGTGTTGATGTCTTGTGCGATCTGTAAACTGTGGCTTTTGATATTAATGTCAAGCCCCTTAACTCACTTTACTGGCGGTCTCTTCTCTCTGGTTGTAGTTACAATGACATTTAAACGCATTCTGCACATTGTTTTAACCATAAATGTTTGATAATCAAGTAATGTGCTGGCAGTGGTTTTGGTAAGGCTATAGTCTCGGAACAGTCAGTTTTCCTGGTTGTGTATCACCTTTTTTCAAAATGTCATGCTTAAAGTTACAAACACAATTCTGTCATAAGTTAATTATTTATAATCATACTGTACTACAAACAATGATAACTCAAATTATGCAGGTTGCTATACTTTTAATCAGATCTTATCATAAGATAAATTTTTCTGTACATAAAGAGGATTCATATGACTAACATATGACTTAGGGATTGGGCTTTTTGTGACTTGGGCCAGTAAGTAAAAAAAAAAATAGAAGACCCTAGCAACCACATAGCAACAAACCCAGAATACATTTGCAACTTTATACCAATGTTATATCATCAAAGAGTTCGCACAAGCAAGTCCTGGTAGACTTGCACAAGCAAGTCCTGGTAGACGGCTACGTTGACTCTGGATGTAATAACGCACAGTGGACCAAAGTCCTCTTTTCTGATGAGAGCAAATTTTGCATCTCTTTTGGAAACCAAGGTCCCAGAGACTGGAGGAAGAATGGAGAGGCACACAATCCAAGATACTTGAAGTCCAGTGTGAAGTTTCCACAGTCTGTGTTGGTTTGGGGAGCCATGTCATCGGCTGGAGTTGGTCCACTGTGCTGTCCAATCAACGCAGCGTCTACCAGGACATTTTCAGAGCACTTCATGCTTCCTTCAGCAGACAAGCTTTATGGAGATGCTTCCTTCATTTTCCAGCAGGATTTGCACCTGCCCACATTGCCAAAAGAACCAAAACCTGGTTCAATGACCATGGTATTCCTGTGGAATTACTGTGTGATTTCATGTAATATTCAAATTTTGTAAGCTGTATTGAAATATTCAAAGCTGTAAGCCATAATCATCAAAATTATAACAAATAAAGGCTTGACATATCTTACTTTGCATGTAATGAGTCTATATAATATATCAGTTTTATCTGTTAAGTTGAAATCTTGAAATAAATCAACCTTTTGATGATATTCTAATTATATGACCAGCACCTGTAGTAGGTTAAAGTAAAATGTTCCACTATAGTCGTCATGAATTCAAAATTAACCCTATTTACATTTTGTAGCACACAAAGTCTTGTGGTGAACAATGAATTCTTTCAAGTATATACACAGAAAAAAAATGTGTTTGTCAGTAATCATGTGCTGCTTCCGTGTTCCTTCTCTGATGATGTCAGTTTGACGGCTTGGCTTGAATATCCTTAACCCCTCCCCTCCAACCTTCAGTCTGCTATGAGCGAGGGATGGAGTGGAGGTGCACTAAAGTAAAACCCCGCCTTCTATTTAATATTCTGTTTCACTTGGATCTATGTCACAATGCTGAAGTATAGTTGGTTGTAACTTCCGGTTTACAGGGATTTTAATCAGACCACCCTCAGTTTTTACTGATTATCTCTGTTAAGTTCACTAGGTTATTCAGTATGCAGGAAAATGCATAAACCGTAACTGGTGTACTCATATATTTGTAATTATTTCAAAAACATTTACTTTAAAAAAAAAGCAAGCAAAAAAAGGTTTACCTTTTAAACATCTTAAAGAACGGAATCCTCTTTGCAAATAAACTTTTTAACACTTTTGATTTTACATCAAGTGCAAAACTAAAGACCTATGAAATAAATTGGTGCCCTCTTTGTAACATACTTTTGTAGGAACTGCACTGTTAAAGCTTCCAGTACATCATCTTTGTGGGCACCACAGGTGGTGAATGATATTAGTTGGCCTCATTTCATGTTAAGAGGACATCGTCTTTAAATAATCTCCAAACTGACACCTTTAATGACCCAATTGAGTGTTGTGCCTTTTAGTCCATGTATTTCAGTTTTGAGTCTAACTATACCTGTACTGTCAAAGAAAGCAGACAGGGAAAATTATAAAATGTCACACTTTTAAAAGCACTGAGGGAAAACCTCACTATATAAAAATCTAATATAAAATAAAGCTTGAACTCGTGCCAGAGAGAGCTGTTGTCATGGATAGGTATAAAACAGCTTCACAAACAGTTTTTTCAACCACACAGTATTTCTGTGTTGCAATAAGCCAAATGATTGCAGAAGCACTAGGATAAAAGTTTATATTTCGAATATAAACACTGATGTCTACGGTAGAATAAATCACCTTTTGAAAGTAATTTGACGCTTCAGATAAAGATTGCGTAAATTAGTAGAGCGACATGTGACTCAAGAGATTTGTATTTATTCAAGAGATTTGTTCAAACACACTGATTCATCCAGTTATGAAGTAAATGATATGACTCAATTCGCCTACTTATACTACGGCCTAAAAGTATGTACTCTATTTGTGAAGAAAAAGTAGATACTTTTGAGTGGGTAGCAAAAGAGTACACAAGCTTTGGGACATACTATAGCGTCATACAATTGTGTCTTTAACAGTTGCTCTCTGTCACATCCTGTTTCAGTAAACTGGCCTGTCAATCATCTTGTCACAATTAAAATCCTCCACATTTAATTTCCTATTGAATCGGAGAGAAATGCAGTAGCCCGTTGATCTGCAGTCGAGGATCTTTCAAGCGGATTTTTATTTAAAAGTAAATGGAAGTAAAAGTAAAATATTTATAAAAGTCCACTGTGGCGAGCAAGACGAGGCCGAGGGACGTGAGAGAACCGCGCGAGGCCGGTGGCGTGAGTGTTAATGAACGTAACCTGTGAGACGCACTGGTCTCGCATCTCTCACGGAGGAGCAGAAGCATAAAAGGAGGAGCGACAACGCTGAAGATCGAGAGAGGAACAGGCCTGATCCTGTGTTTTGTTTTGTTTGTGCTTTATTGTGTGTTTTAATAATAAAATAAACAAATACAAAATTAAAGTAATAGCCAGCAGCCCCTCGCGGACGACTGCTGGCTTTTACTTTAATTTTTTATTATTAAAAGTCTGGTAACACTTTATTTTACGACCCGCAAACAACTGCGTAAGTAAACCGAAATTACGGTGTATGTTTTTGTAATTATAGCGTACTTCCGTGTAGGTATAAGGGAACAATATGTTAAGTTTTGGGTAATAAAGGGGTAACAAGCAGATATACAACCTGTAAATAACTTCGTAAGTAAATCGAAATTACGGTGTACGTTTCTGTAATTATAGTGTACCTCTGTGTAGGTATAAGGGAACAATATGTTAAGTTTTGGGTAGGCTAATAAAGGGGTAACAAGCAGATATACAAGCAAATTATTTATAATGTAATTATTTTAAAACTAACAGGTACCTATTATGACTAATTCCTATTCCCAATTCCTAATACCTATTATGACTCTATTCCAGGCAAAAATTGTACGTCTGTTGTATATAAAAGTTATCATCACATTTCTGGCAAAATATGTTCTTGTGCACTTTTACAGGGTAATTTTGACATCCGTGGGTTGAAAATGAAACGTGTATGGCTGTATGTAAGACAGTATGATAAAAAATGAATTTATTGGCTTTTCTTACTAGATTAATTAAAGGTGCCCTAGAATGGTTTTTTAAATTATTTTATAATGTTTCCTGGGTTGCCCTTATAATGTTAGTATGTTTTTTAGATCAAAAATAGTCATAATTTAGAAATAAAAGGCATTTTTCCTAGCCTGATTTTAGTCTCTGATTTGAACACTCTGTTTGAAGGGGCGTGTCTGCTGTGAGAACCGGCCACTGCTGTGATTGGCTGACATGCTTGCATATGAAATATGACATGTGAAACTCTCTCGAATACTTTTATTACAGCTGTTATATACGTTTTAACTATTACAGCTATCGTGATTAACGAATCGTGAGATGTTTTTAAAGTATTAAAATCTATTTCCATCACATAAAATGTTGCTTTGATGTACATTGAGCAAGCAGATGACAGTTTGTTGATCGCGAGACAACGCAGTTTCTCTCTCTCATGCTTTCACCAATGCAAACGATGTACATACAGTAAGAGCTTCGTTGGCAGTGTAACAGCGTCAGATTTCATAACGAGTTTGGCAAGAGAGATAAACTTGCGCTGTGTGGATTGTTCTTTGACCACTTTCTGTATAGTTTATTCACTGAGAATTAGCCTATTTAACGTTGGTTATGTAGCAGCTAGGCTAGTTACTTGGGAGTTTGCTATTGCGCTGGGTCTAACACAGTGTAAATTATCTTTAATAAAATCACTACTTACCGGTTGCGGGAATATAGTTGGAATTACCCCCTTCTTCAGTTTGAGACGCTGAGAGAAGCTTGATATTGTCCGTGGTTCGAAAATAAGTCCGTGGTGAAATGGGCAGAGCAAACTAACAACTAACAACAACGAATTAAACTGTTGCGGTATCCGATTATATATAAACATCATCCACGCCTGTTGACATTTCTTTTCTGTGGGAAGGGTATGAAAAGTCCTCACATTCCCTGCACAGCCTGTAACATAGCATTTATTTCCATGATCTGCCATTTTCTCTCTGATCCTCGCTTGTCCCGATGACTCGGCTGCGCAGTTCCGCCTGGCATTGAACATGGGCTGGCTTATGCAAATCTTTGGAGGCGTGATCCCCGACAGTTGCGTCACTGTCGGTATTATGTGGAGATTCGCCTGTTTTTCAGGGGTGTTTTTTAAAAACGAGATTTAAATAAGAAGGAAAAAACAATGGTGTTTGAGACTCACTGTATGTCATGTCCATGTACTGAACTCTTGTTATTTAACTATGCCAACATAAATTCAATTTCACATTCTAGGGCACCTTTAATGTTAAATCAACCCACAGATGCCAAAATTAAATGTAAAATTGCACAAGAACATATTTTGCCAGAAATGTGATGATAACTTTTGTACAACAGACGTACAATTTTTGCCTGGAATATATTAACATAATAGGTACCTGTTAAAATAATTACATTATAAATAATTTGCTTGCATAGCTTGTTACCCCTTTATTACCTTATACCTACACGGAAACGTACACCGTAATTTCAGTTTACTTACGAAGTTATTTGCAGGTTGTATACTATCTGCTTGTTACCCCTTTATTACCCCAAACTTAACATATTGTTCCCCTATACCTACATGGAAGTACGCTGTAATTACAGAAACGTACACCGTAATTTCGGTTTACTTACGCAGTTGTTTGCGGGTCGTAAAATAAAGCGCTACCAAAAGTCTTCATTGGTCACCGGTTCCTGCCTCCTTCTTCCCACAACATCTGAACCTTGCTACATCCACATTGTTATTGCAGATGAAATGCAACACGGATGACATTAAATGAATATTTTTTTTCACTGATTAGTCACTCAAACCTTTCTGAGTCTCAACGTCGGTCGCGCATATTCGCCATGTTTAGTAACACTTTTTACTCGTGTTTGTATAGTTCCTCCTCCAAAGCGCAATGGGTTGTGGGCAATATTAGCCTATAGAGTGTGCACGGATCCACACTTCGAAAATCTACTGGAAATCGTAGACCATCCAGGGACTTTTGACTTATTCTTTTCAACATAGTATGCTTTGGGCCAGACTTATTCTAATTTCCACATACTATTTAGGATGGATAGTATGGACATTGGGATGCAGGGCAAGACTTTGAATGAGTCATTGAATCATTTTGAACTTTGACCGCAGCGTGCGCACAAGCACGCCAATGGTTCGCACCAATGCGCTTACGCTTTGGTCGACGCAGCAACAAAACGTTCTCGCTCAGCACAAGACATTGAAATGCATGGGTTTCATAGAGTAGCGCCGCACATTCCGCGTCCTGCCTGAAAGGCTCTTAAAGATGCTACTTGCACGTTTCAAATTATAAGCCATATTTGAGATCGATGGATGATAGGCAAACTTTTCAGCCCGACATACTGTAATTACCACAAGTAATTACCCTCAATTATTTATTTATTTTTTTCTGCCACCAACCGACTAATACAATTTTGGTTGACTAAGTCTTTTCTAGTCAACTAACGATTAGTTGAATAATAGGGGGCAGCCAAATAAATACATACATACATACATACATACATACATACTATCTGTATTGTCTCAAATTCCTGTTTCAATAGAAATTACATCAGCACAGTGCTGCTTCACAAACAGTGACAAAACTGCTTTTGAAGCCAGGGGTCTTTAATGCTTGCCAGTAAAGGATGACAGATTTTCAGTTCTCTTCATTTTTTAACAGTTGATTGTAAATTAACCCAAGTTGAGCATGAACATGACATAGGCAGACCCCCAGTACAAACACACCTAAAATATGTAACTTTAGCGGTGGGATACCCTTCTTTTAAAAAACACATCAGAGAAGGAGAGGAGTAGAGGGTGTCTTCAAGGTGATTTAGGTTCCCTGAGTGGTTTCAGTCATTGTAGTACAGTTTCATTGTGCATCACAATGTTCATGAGACTCTGAGAACCGTTGCGTACAGTATGCAAAACTTGACATTTATTTCAAAGGGTGGGGGGAGCCAGTCTGGAAATTACTGGACCATTAAAGTTGCAACTGCCAAACGAGCCACTAGCACCACCCCAACCCCAACCACCCACCCACCCACCTAAACCTGTTGGCACTCAAAAATTACATGCACATATTTTACACATAAAACCCAGCCTAAACACGTTTAAAAAGTATATAAGTATATAATCTTTTGGCTTACAAACTGCTTCTCTCTGTTGTGGTTTCAAGTAAATGTTTCCAGAACCTGAGAGAAACCAGATATAAACCGAAAGTGGACTGTCAAATCTTAATTTCATTATGTTCATTGTTAACATTACTGAGCGAAACTAATGTCCATTTGCTCAGAATACAATAGCATATGCAGTGAACCCAAAAAGCATATCTACAACAAGAGCTTTAAAACCTCGTTTGCACCAATGCAACTGTGAATAATCAGTACGCAGGTGCTCCTACTGGTGTTGAATGAGTGGGAAGAGAATAAAGTCCCGTTCACACTAAGAACAATACCAAGAAGTAAACTAAAAACTATAACTATATTAACATCCGTCCACCCCAATGGATAATAGCATTCGTTATTATAAGCGCACTGCAATGTCAGTGGATGGACTGGTTCTCAATGTTTTTAACTTTGTGTTATGGTGTTGAATGAGTGGGAAGAGAATAAAGTCCCGTTCACACTAAGAACGATACCAAGAAGTAAACTATAAACTATAACTATATTAACATCCGTCCACCCCAATGGATAATAGCGTTCGTTATTATAAGCGCACTGCAATGTCAGTGGATGGACTGGTTCTCAATGGTTTTAACTTTGTTTAAAACTTATTGTTATAGTTCTTGTCCTTCGTGTGAACAGTCCTTAAAGCAATCAAATACTGAAAGAGTGATCAGGACTGTCAATTCCTGCATATTTTAAAAGTATTGAATTTAAATAAGGGCTTCCTGTTTAAGGACTGCATTAGGTATGCCATCATTTTGCCATTGTCCTTATGACATGTTATTTGATCTGTGATGCTACTGACAAGGGTAATAAGACATCAGAATCACCCATAGCACACGTCCTACAGTATTCATCCATTATCACTTTGGCCCTACTATTTACAGTTTCAAATCAGGATGATGTGGCGGTTGTATTAATGATGCACTGAACAATCCGACCTTTGCTCTTCATGTGTTGATGGCCAAAAGGGCCAACTCACTGTTTCGGACATCCCCAGAGTTGTGGTTAGTTACATTTTTAACCTCATTTTCAATAGAAAGAGGAACTAAATTACAATTAAAAGGTCACTTACTTGTCACAAGGAATCGCTCCATTTTTGTTATGAAATTACAAAAAGCGTTGCAGCAATTTACGTCACGTATACGTTATGCACGTTTAATGAGTAAAATACTTTTATTTATTTATTTTTGTTCCTAAAGCACAATTTATTTATTGAGGAGCTGCTGGATTTTAGATTAACTCCTCTGGCCCTATGAAAAACTGGTTGCACACTTTTAAAAATCGAAATCTCAGCTGATGCCATCAAGATATTGTCACCTGTTTTTTGAATACTGCACATTTTGGACACATCTATGACATCATCCTGGCGCTCTCCAGCCAAAACAGACAGCGTGTAACAAAACCCAGCGATCAGGAACTAAATCTGATGCCCTGTTTAGTTTTATGAATATGGCTTCTTATGCAGGGCTGTCAACTCTCACGCTGAACCCGGAATATGCAATAGACGCTGAACAAGTAATCGTGCAATTAGTGTTTCAACTGCAGAAAGACGTCAATAAAACAACAGGTTGTAAACTCTATTAAAGATTTTTTCTTTATTACTCTAGAGAGTATTTTGAAAAAAATCACTATATTATGTTACATATTATTATTATTATTAGAAAAAATGACCTTATGTGCAACTGTATTCAAATCAGTTGTTAATTTTAACTTTTAATAGTTGACATGAATACCTCTAGTTTACATTAGTTAAAATTTGCATATATCTATGTATAAATCAAGATTGATTCGCAAGCTTATGAATCTAATCATTAAATTTGTGTAAATAATTCTCGATCCAAGCTGAACTTAAAAGTTGTCAGGACAGTCTTCAAGATAGAAATTGATCTAAGTTCAATCATTGAAAACAAGGTAACAAACGTTGCTAAATATTCTAAAGGTTCATAAAAAAGACAACTCTGACTTGTGTTGTCACCTCATTACAAACCTCAGGAAAAAAATAAGCAAAATTATAAAAGTAGTCTGCTAAAAAAGTATAAAATTCAAGTCTTCTAAGGCCAAATGACAATTTTGAGAGACAGAAAAATGATCATTCAATGATTACTCAACTGTGAGCAAATTTGGTTGAGGGTTTTTTTATTTATTTTTTTATTGATTAAATATATTGGACTTTTCATGTTCTGCAGAGATTATCATTTTGACTGTAACTTCTAGAGACCCCATAACACCATTGGAAAGACAGGCCTTTCCTTAGAATGAAGAAAATGCCACATTAAAATGATAGTTTCCGTTAAAAATGGAAGTATTGCACATCATAAACTGATAAGATCTGCAGCCTGCACTGCAATGACTGATAAGATGATTATATTTAATTTTCTCACCTTTACTTTCACTTTTTTCTTCATGGAATTGTCCTTATCTTGTGGGTTGAGTTGCTTTTGAACCAATGACATTGATTTAGAAAAATATGATTGTATCATCAGCGTGGGTACTGGAAGATGCATGTGTGCACTGGTGTATCTTCAGAGAGGTGAGGTGATGATAGAAGATGATTTTGAAGGTTTTTTTGTGAGTTTCACTTGTGGCCAGAGCGACAGCTACCTCTGCGTCTCGCCTTTCCTTTCATGTTAAACTGGCTGTTTTCCATAACATGATATTTTGTTATTATGGTATGGAAAATGGGAAATAGTGGGCAGTTGCACCAAAAAAGGGCACAACAAAATGTGAAACTTTTCCACTATTTATTTCTATTCACTTCTAAGCTTATTAATCTGAGTGATTGTTTACCTCCCTCCCATGACAAATCTTATTAGATTGAAAAAAATGTGGTGTAGGATTTGTTTTGAAACTATTTTTTCACTCAGCACCTGCTAATTCTAAATAGTAACACATTGAATTAAACTTGAAATTTTGAAGTAAAAAGACTCAAATGGTATTTCCATGTAAAACATATTCCAATTTTTATAATTTGCATCTATAAATATTTATAATATTTTACAGTGAGTTTGGCATTAGTTAAAGTAGTTTTATGTCTCTATCATATATGTTTTAATGTATCGGATACAATATCAAACTCACAATTTAGAAATATGGAAATCATATTAGCTTTGTTCTATGACATTATCGCTATTAAGTGAACATAGAAGTTTGAGCAGATGTGCTATTTCTAACATGAAAACTAATTTCATTGTATTCCTCTTATAAAATGTTTATTTAATTGGAAATGTTATCATTAATCAACTTTCTAAGTTTGGCCAGGTTCATATTTCTGCAGCTATCTTAAAAGGTTTTGATGGACAAACAAGTCAACAGCACAGATGCACTTGATTTCTAGAAAAAAAATGGTGAAAGAAAGGAAGAAAAAAAGGAGAAGAAGACCAATCACAGATGTCTGAGATGTAAGGGGAGGGGCTGGCTTGAGTTTAGAGGTGGCCTTGCTATATCTCACCCACATGTAGGCATCCACTGGTCGATGACACCTCTGGTTGAGGTTGCAATGCGCGGTAATGCGTCTCTGTTGACTTGCTCGCGGCAGGACGCAGCCTCCACCTTGAGCTTATAGGTACGTCTTTGAAAGTTTCTGTGAGTCAGGCTCTTCTTCTTTTCCATCGTTTAGTGTCATCTTGCTGTTTCTCATCTTGTCTGCTGTCTCTCTACATCCTCCCTTCCCCCATCACCAAGTGCCGTGCTTTCTATATCTGGAAAAACATCTTTTGATTACAAAAGCATCCGTGCAAGTGTCTGATTGTGTGTTGAGGTCTTTTCTGACTGCAGGCCCGGAGAGGATGTGTCACTGTGCAGACAGGTTTTCCCCTGTTACTCATGGGCCTCTTTCTCTCGCTGTGTCTTTATGTGGGTCTGACCGATGCACTTTTGCAGTTTTCTAAAGTTATCACCTGCATTTGACTCTATGTTGTACAATCTATGGATGACTTTTTTGTCGCTCATAGATTTTTGTGGCCTGGGATAATGTCTGTCATTGGACAGTAGTTTTGACATCTGGTGTACTGTAGTTTCGTACAATGAAGAGAAGGGTTTGGTTTGGTGATGGGACAGAGTGTAACCTGCATGTCACATTAAGACATTCACGGGCCTGTACGGCAGGTAAGTCAATTCCTCATACCGCAGAATTTGCAGTTGTTTTAGCAATTTGCAAAATTGCATCGCAATTACATTGCCTTTTCCTCAGTTTCATTCTTCTTTTTCTCACGCTCAAATAATAATTAAACTGCTTTAGGGCTTTAGAAGTGGGCGAAGAAAGAATAGGAACTGGTGAGGTATGTGACGCTCTTTGTTTAGCATGTCATAGCTGAGCATAAAAATTTAAAACAAATTGGTCTTAGAAATAATTTAGCAAAACCTAAAGAAAGCAAAATAAGTTATTGGTGTTTCCAAATTCAGTTCATTTAGTCATAAACATAGAAAGAACTTTCTGCACCTCTGGCCTGTTTCTTGGCAGTTGCTGTGATCACGATAGTTGTGGAATATAGAGCAAATGCAGTAATGCATGAAACCGTTCATGTTTATTTGACTATTTTAGATTTAAAATGTAGAATATTCTTGGCATATTCCATATGCTTTACATACAGTACATAACTAGATAATTTTTGCCAAATCGGCTTGGATTATACGTTTTTTGTTACTTATAAAAAGCAAAAACTTAGTCGTTTAAACACTAATTACGACATACTGTACGCTGCATTTATGGTGTAGCTTAAGTACAGTAATATGACTCACTTACAACAGACTAGACTATTAATATTGTAGCTTAAAATGTGACTCACACTTTTTAAAAAAAAAATGGTACACACACCCAAGCTAATGCTACAAATAAAGTTGCAAAGGACCACAGAAGTCTTTTCTGTTTTTTAGCCGAGCATATTCTCTGTCAAAGGTACCGTTCACCGAAAAAAAAATCTGTAGTCATTTACTCAAACTTGTTTGTCATCCCAAACATTTAGAAAAATGTCTCTGTGATTTGAAAATTCAATGTGTTTTGACACAATGTTCTTTAACGATCCTCTTTTGTGTTCTGCCGAAGAACACAAGTCATACAGGTTTGGAACGACGTGAGAGTAGGTAAATGATGACAATTTTCATTTGTGGGTGAACTATCGCTTTAAATAGGCTAACTTGGTTCCCGAACACCTCATCGATAAGAACACGTATTTTGAGTGCGCAGACTCTTTACTTTTAGTTAATTTGGACAGTTATGAAAAAGAAGTATCTGCACACAACAGTTTGATAAATGTTTTACAATATTAATGTTAAGGTTGTTTCGGTTGTTCTTTCATGCTATGTGGTGTGTGTGAGTGTGTGTCTCACTTTTAGCCAGTTTAGCATCAATTCTAGTAATTAGAACATTGAGCAACGTCATCTCAGAACAATATGTTCCACAATCCGTCACCATTGCGTCTGCGCTGAGGGGGAGTGATCGTATCAGCAAGTTTTTGCAGGCATTCGGTAATCTTACTTTCTTTTGTTTGCAATTGTGAGATCGATGACCAAAAACAGACAATGGGTCATAGGAATATCGCCGATCGAGATACTTGAATCTCGAACCTTGTACTGTACATCTCAATGATAATATCTAAAAACGGCCATTTTTTATTCCAGAATGATCATGTTATTTGGAGAGTCATTCTTTGCACGCACTTCAAGATCGAGTATTGAAATCGTGTCCACTTTCTGCGTGATTGTGAGGAATTAGTACACAGCTGCGATGTAGGCCTACTGTAATCAAACGTTCCACCAGACACCACATCACACTGCTACTACAGTAGATGCATATCTAAACCGACCTACTGTATGGCTTTGATACTGTTGTTGTTGATCAAACAAACTTGAACTCTTACGAGTCTCAGCGTACCGGCATTAGTCAGAGTTTCACATTCTGAAGAGGTCTGTGGCTTCATCGGAGTGCTTCACAACAGAATTTCAAAGGTGATGCAAAATTCGAAAGGCCCTTGCACCTTGACATGACCAGACATGCCCGCCTCCGCTCTGTGCCAAACCTAGACAATGCAATTCCAGTTCATGGTTGAATGTATTGTGAGATAGAAATGATTAAACATTGCTAGAGTTTCATTTTGTGAATTAGTTTGTCTGCCTGATGGCTGAAAGTAGGTTGAATGTGTTGTGACGCTGATGAGTTCCGAAAAAAAAAAAAACCCCTACTGTTTCTTCTGAATATGTCTTTCACAATCTCTGAAATTAAGTGAAATGCAAAGTTTCAAGCTTCGGGCTTATCTATGTTTCACTCTTTCTTTCGGTCTGTCTGTCTGTAAGCCTTAACTATGAAAGATTGATTAATCTTTGGGTGCTTGTAAAATGGCAATGATACTGGTTAGGATTAAACTATATTCTTTTCTTATACATGACTGTTGAATGTCTAGAGATTGATATGATTTGTAGACTACCACGTGCCCTCAAATTAATGGACAAGAATAGCTATATAAATAACTAAGTCAATAAATAAATTGACTTTGCATCAGAGAGAGATGGGATTAAAAATAACATAATAAATCTCATTATCAAATGCACTCATGATCAGATGTACTTAATGATTATCAATAGAAAATGTATTTTTTTTATTTGAAATATTTTTCAGTGTTTTTAAATTATTTTTAAATTATTACTATTTGTGACGTCGTTTTATTTGTATTTTTTTATTTAGCCACGAAAATCCCATTGAGATATTGCTATCTCATCTTCCAGAGAGACCCGGTCAAGGCGGTTTATAACCTTAGCATTTTAATTATTTTCTAATAATGTAGCATATTTTGTTGTAGACAACATCAAATTTATATAATTACTGATTTTTGATCATTTTCATTTCATGAGAGATTGTTTTAATATTTGTATATGAGAGCCTTTTGTCTGTCTCTCTTTCATGTCGACTACGATTCCTTTGACAAACTTAACCTCTGGTTTTTCCCCCCCCTTCCAAAGGCTGACATGAGATTTCACAGCTCGACATCAAACCCTATCATCTCACTTCAGCTGCCCCTTTCGCTCTTTGAAGATGGTCCGCATTCATAACCCTCACCACGTGCCTTTTCTGCATCAGACGGAGCAGCTCCGTCAGGCAGGGACCCTTTGTGACACGCTTCTCACCGTGGAAGGCCTTTCATTTAAAGCCCACGCTCTGATCCTAGCGCTGGCGAGCAAGCGGCTCAAGCGTCAGTTGACAAACCAGCAAGGTCCAGGTCCGGGGTACAGCTGCGCTATAGAAAGCGTCTCTCCCCACACACTCAAGCAAATCTTGGACTATGTGTACAGCGAATCGGTGGAGGTGCCCAAAGATGACCTGGAAGAGCTACTGAAGGGTGCAGAGTACCTGGAAGTGGAGTCTTTGGTGGAACAATGTCAAGCACAACTTAGTAGTCCAAATTCCCCTACTAAGACAGACACAAAAGTGTTAAAGTTTTACCAAAAGACAAAACATTCAAGCACACCGAGTTGTCTAAAAGAAGCAACTCTAAGGATAAAGTCAACCTCGATTGTTCTTTAAAAGAAGAACATTCTTCCACCAATAAAGACCACAAGAGGTCGGTCCATGATCCACACAAGAAAAGCTGTTCTCCTGTGTCTCCTCAGCCTCCCATGTTCTCCAGAGAACCCATCATCTCCTCCAGCACCCCATCTTCGACCCCTCGCTTCTGTTGGCCCCCAGTCAGCCCGTCTCGTAGCATGGTGTTAAACTGTAGAGAATTTATGACCTTCCACTCGCTCCGAGCGTACCCGTACCCCACACCCATGTACCCCCTCCTGCAACGCTCGCTCCAACCACATGTGTCTTCCTCACTCATGGGTTATCCCGGGTTGCTTCACCCCTATCACCCTCTCATACACTCTTCTCAGATGACTCAAGACAGTCCCTACGTTTCGGGTCTAAAAGGAAAAAACACCTCTATCAGTACAGCTTTAACAGAGTCCGTGTCAGAAAGTCAAGAGAGGTAAGAAACGACAATTAAAAATGTTATTGATTTAAGCAAATATCCAACAATGTGAAACTGATTTTAAAGATCCAAGTGAACATGAATAGCTATGGTTCATTTGAGGTAAACTAGGTTTTTTTTGGCATATTGATAGCCATTTTTTGCTTGATTTGGACTATTAATTTTTTTTATATACATACAAAACATAAAGCCAGATACATAAATAAATTGATGAATGATTAAATCAATGAATAAACAGATAAATAACTAAAAGCCAATAAATAAAATGAGTTTGTTTTGCATATTTTACATTAATCAGAGAGAGATGGTTTCAACAAACGCAATCTTACCATTTGAACTCGTGCTTAATTATCAATAAATATCAATGTACACATTGTTCAAGCAAAACATTTTTTTAAATTGGTTTTAAATGGTAAACAATAGATATTGATCACATTAAGATGCTTGCTATCTAATGCAATGGCATTCATGTTTAATGGGTGGCTAAAGGGAAAGTTAACCCAAATATTTTTATTTTGTCATCATTTATTCACCTTTATGTATTTCTGTATGACTTTCTTTTCTTTCTTATTTTCTTTCTTCTGTGGAACATCAATATATATCATGATATATATATACTTTTTTATATACTATTAAAATATTATTGATAATATTTTTGTCCATACAATGGAAACTGTTTGGATACCATCATCCGTCCAAATATATTTCATAGAAAAAAGTGATCTATCTCTTTTAAGTGTTCAAATGTTTTTGGGCTGTCTGTATGCAGGAGCATTAAAAATTCAATAACATTTGAACATTAAGAAACTATATGTATTTTAAACTTTGACCTTCAGCAGTCCAGTGTCCATAGTTGTTTTTTTTTCAGAGAGAAGTCCAGGGTTATGAGACATCTGGGTATTGTCAGCATGGTGAAAGAAAATCTCTTTTTCTAACGATGTTTTCGGCAGGAAGCCACATTATAGTCAGTTAATTTCAGCGGAACACCATAAGCCTGGTAAACACGTTTTTCACCAATGCAACAACACATTTACAGTCATAACCAAAGCAAACACCACAAAATCCGACCTTGTATTACTTTAAAAAAAGGAATGGTTTACTATGCAGTACTATACTGAAGAAGATTGCTCGAAATCGACTTTTATCCAGATTGTTAAATATAAAATTCTAAATTATGTTTATATTTTTTTTAAACCATATTGAAGTTCACATGCACACTTCTTTTTCTTCACGGTCCGCTCCAACCATCAATTTAGATAAAATAATGATGATCAAAAATAGTTTTTATTTATTTTCATTGTATATATGTATCAACAACAGTATGCTATAATGTGTCTGAGTTAAGTTGAGAAACAAAGTCAATCAAGCATGTCAAACTTTTCACTGATAGTGTGTATGCTCACTTTCTGTACTTTCCAACAGACACATTTTCCCCAACCAGCCCCCTGTTCCACCTACATGAATAGTCTTTCAACAGGCTCCATTAAAATGAGGGGAACTAATAACGGCCTCTGGTTCAATGGCACTGGAATAACAGTTTAATAAAGACAATTATGTATAGTGTTATGATATTCTTGAAATGAAACACTTTGGGGTATGAATAATAAACATTGTTATGAATACTTTTATTCGTAATTAGACGTGTATGATGTATATAGATGTGCTTGTGATCTGTCAGTCAATATTTTAAGTGTTTGAGCCAGGATACATCAGCATCATGTGCGCTAAACACTGGATATGTCGGGGGAGTGTTTTGGAAAACAACATTTACTATCAAGGCTGAAACTGAGGGGAGCCCCCCAATTGTCCCCGATTTTACAAACAGCAAATATGAAAGTCAGCCATCTCCACCCTCAGAGCATGATGTTCTATTTCAGGCTCATTCTTAGCCAAAGTCTGTTCCACTCCCCAATTCGCCACACACACAAACAGGTGCCCCATTCAAACAGAGATCTTTATGCTTGTTTTTCTCAATGTGAGTGTAAAATTGAAACTTTTTTTTCTTTTCTATGCATGCACATACATAGAAACAGTACAAACCACCCACTCACCAGTTCATCAAGTTTCATGATTAAACAGCCAAAATAATGTAAATATCTGAAGGCCTTTCATACATAAGGTAATAGGGTCACTTCTTAAATTTTGAAGGGAATATTATTATTTTGGCTCTAAATATTTGAATCGGATATAAAATCGGATGATATTTTCTTCACACTGTAGATGCGCTGCAGGTTGCTTTACTCTGGCAGAGGAAACCATTGTCTGCTTGCTTTGTTTCCTGCTACCTGAGCGCAAAACCTTTGTTCTTACACTTTTAGGTCTTGTTTTAGACAGAAGGAGGTGATGTAAGTCTAAATTGATCTTCTTAATGGTTTGATTAAACAGATTTGAGATGCATTTGAATGGCAATTCTCCGCCTTGTGTTTTGTACATGTGTGAGGCTACAGAGCGCTGTATATCGAGTTTTGTTCATACATTTCCTCGTCGTATTCTTCACGCCTACTCATTTCTTATTATTTTTATACTTCATTAGGTGCATCCTGAGATGTTTTTAAAGCGTTGAAGGAATACACATGTAAGCTGACACTTTACTTGATTAAAAGATCAAATAAAGTAGTAAAGTGGGCATATTTATATTTGTCTAAGAAACCACTTACAGCATTTAGATCAAAACTTTTAACAGGTTTTAACAGGTTGTGCACTCTCTCCTAAATAATAGCTCAAATGTGATAAAACAAGAAACCACCTAAAAGCTTGTGGATTTCTCACTGACCTTTAACTGCTGGTCATAATTAGCTGTGGTCTAGCTAAAGCCCTTGCATGTGTTGAAATGCATCTCTAGAAGTGCAAACTGAATATGCAGGTGTTAGCTGACCAGATCAACAAGTGGTTGACAAAAACACCGGAGGAAAATGCAGGTTTTTGAAGTTGATGATGAATAAAGTCCTAAAAGCTAATGTCACTAGTTATGCACGGAAAATATGGACATCTTTGAATAAGCGTTAACATGACAACATTTTCCACAGGAAGCCAAAGGTTCAAGAGGAGAGGGAGATATGCTGCAGACACTGCGGTAAGCCGGCCCTGGAAAACCCCTGGAGGCCAACCACTGGGTCATCAACCTCAGGTAATATGTTGTGTAAATGCACAAATATGTATCTGGAATAAACTCGTATCTAGAATAAAGAAGGCCTATAGATACCCATGCAGAAGCTTGCAGAAACACAAACTGATTTTGATTTTACCTTGGATGCATTGACATTGTTCATAGTTCAGAGGAATGGATGCCCGCAACAGGATGTTAATGTTGTGTATCTCTCAAAGAGCTGAAAGCAATTTAAAGTAGAGATGGTGGCCGTTGCCTCCCTTCCTCCAACAGCAGTAAAAGAAAGGATAGAAGACAGTGGAAAAAATGACGTTTTTTGAAATTTAAAATTCATGCATCTATCAGTTGAACTTGATTCCTATGAAATCTTTCAGCCAGAATTTACCATTAAATGGTTTTTATTTTATTTTACATGTATGCATTTAGCAGATTTTTATCTAAAGCGTCTTATAATAGAGGAACAAAGCTATTCGCCAACAATATTTATAGTCAATGCCAGGTTTATCTACTCTTAGAAGAAAATGTTCAATATAGAACCTTAAAGTGTTCTTTCAGGCACTTCATATAGAACCTTTTAGAGGGTCCCATAATAGGATCATTTTCAGAATTTAGTTTTAATTCATTATTTTAGTTTTAATTCAGTATTTAGTTTAATTAAACTTATAATTATAATTAAACGGGTCCTAAACATACTTTTTTCACTAGACAAAAAATTTAATAACCTTTAAAACATGAAAGTATTATCCAATTAGTATTATCCAATTATCCAATCATTTAAAACATTTTGGTATAAAAGCCATCTTTAAAATTAAGTCAGGAACCCTAGGGTTCTATATAGAACATTTTATTCTAAAAGTAGAAAGATAGACTATGAAACAAGGTAGAGAAGAGGTGAAATGCAAAGTTTGTTATTTTTTTTATCTTTATTTATCTACATATGTGACCCTGGGTCACAAAATTTGTCACAAGTAGCATGGGTATATTTGTCATGGGTATAATACATTGTATGGGTCAACATGATTGATTTTTCTTTTATGCCAAAAAATTATTAGGATATGAAGTAAAGATCGTGTTCCATGAAGATAGTTTGTACATTTCCTACTGTAAATATATGAATATATTTTTTGCACCCTCAGATTCCAGTTGTACAGTTGTATCTCACGCAAATATTGTCCTATTAATAACAAATCATACATCAATGAAAAGCTTATTTGTTCAGCTTTTTTGACAGCATTATTATTATTATTTATAATCTCAAAAAAAAAAAAGACCTATGTGACTGTTTTTTTTTTTTTTGGTCCAGGGTCACACACATATTATTATTATGTTTTATTTATTTTTATCATTCCTATATCTCAAACAGCACAGCATGGTACCAGCAATGCCACGGTCATAAGTTCAATCATGACTGATAAATTGTGATGTAATGCAAGTCACTTTAGACAAAAGGGTCTACCAGGTGCATAAATGTAAATAAATGCTAGCATTTATAGCTTTATAGATGAGTTAAAATGCTACAATGACTTTGTAGAACACATACAGTGGCCTAAAACAGAAGTTGCGATAGACTTGATTTTGTCCATGGAGAATTGTTGTCAATTCAGTGACATGTTGTCCCACCCTTGCTCCAGTAAACATGTCATCAGAAAAGAGAAGAGGTTAAAGGTGCACTATACAGGATTTTCACTTACTGGAAGTTATTTTAGCACCAGCACCCTCTTCTCCGTCCACCTGGGACAGGACAGCTTCCAGCCCTCTGTCCGACACATCTGTCTGCAATAAAAAGGGGAGATCAAAGTTAGGAGACTGTAAGAGCGGCTCCTCAGACAGAGCAGCTGTCACTTTGGGTACAGCCTATTGCCACAGCTCCATCCACTGGACCGGATTTGGAGCTTTCTTTTTAGTAAGATCAGTCAGTGGGCTGGTTAGCTCCGAATAATTAAACAAACCTCCTATAATATCCCACCAGCCCCAGGAACTGTCTCACCTCCTTTTTGGTCTTGGGATTTAGGCAGGCTGCAATTGCGTAGGTCTTATTTGGGGCTCAATTTGGGGACGCACCTGCCCATGTCCCAAGTGGAAGCCCACATTCTGTACCTCCACACTCCCAATTACACACTTCTTTGGGTTTGCTGTGAGTCCCACCACCCTCAGCGATCTCAGGACAGTGCGCAGTTGTTGCAGATGCTGAGATGGAGATGTGTTCCAGCCTGCTGGGAGTCAGGGACCCGGATCCAAGTCCCCACAGCTCCATGACTGGACACCTATCCTGGAAATGACGGTCCCTGCATCTCAGCAGTACAGGACCCGGTATCCAATCCCCACAGAAGTTGGCCAGAGACTGACAGAAGAGGGCAGGCAGAAATAGACGCCCTGAATCCTCAAGCAGACAAGCCCATTCCACTCGGACTCAGTCAGAAAGTTGGCAAGAGACTGAAGAGAGAGAAGGAGAGCAGAAGAATAGCCCTGGGAGAACCATGAGGCAGACTGGCCCATTCCCCTGTGCATGTCCACATGGATTCGCATTGAATGGCCCGCAACGGATGAGCATGGAAAGACGCTAGAAGGATAAGGGCTGAGATGAGAAACATTAGAAGGTCGACTTCCTTCTGTCGGCTGCCATAAGATTGCCGCAGCCAAGCTAGTACAACTTCAGTAACGTCAGGGTGTTGTTGGCACTGGACACTCATCCTCTTGAAGAGAATATTAACTACCTGCACAACATTGTAGTCGATTACTTCACTTAGAACGATTCTGGGCATGAAGGCATAACGCCCTTGGGGGAAACATAGTCCCCTAACGGAACGCCGGTGTATGTTCGGAGCAATCCCTTAAGGATGGAGAGGTACAGATTCCATCATTATGGTGAGGTTTGTACCCACTGCATAGACCATACTTCGCATCGAAGGTAACCCTCACTATCATCGTAATGGAAAAACACCTAAGAAATATGATACGGGTTGAGCCTTTATTTTTTCCGTCCAATTAACACAAACACCATCACAAATATGTGACAAAACTATGACAATAGATAGGCCATGTCACTTGGATCATATTTAACTTGATTTAAGCGATTGACAGTTTTGTTGTCGACTAGCTATAACGTTACTAGTTAGAAAGACAGAAAGACGAAGTTGCTAGCAGCTACGTGATTAGCTCTCACTAGGCACGCTACCTTGGCTGTTAACTGATTTTACTGTTGAAATAGTGGCAGGCTAGGACTAAAGTGGACTTGGCTGGTTTCTGCTTGTGTCTAGAAAGTGCTTTAGGCCTATATGACTTTTCGACGACCACTGCTCTGGGCTAAGTAACAACACAAACGGCAGTAGATCAAGCCTTCTAAATAGGATAGCGTAATGTCACAACATCCAATTTGACAGCCCCATACATACATACATTGGTCCTATACATATTTTGCCGTACACTAAACCTTTTTACAACTTTCAAAGTCCTAGCACTTTCTAGACACAAGCAGAAACCAGCCAAGTCCACTTTAGTCCTAGCCTGCCACTATTTCAACAGTAAAACCAGTTAACAGCCAAGGTAGCGTGCCTAGTGAGAGCTAATCAAGTAGCGTTAGCTGCTAGCAGCTTCCGTCTTTCTAACTAGTATAGCTAGTCGACAATAAAACTGTCAATCGCTTAAATCAAGTTAAATATGATCCAAGTGACATGGCCTCATCGTCTGGTTTGTCATACTGTGAGCGTGTTAATGACAAAAAATAGGCTACTTACTTGGTGATTCCACAAGATAGTGGTAACTTAGATGTCTGAATAGTCCATATTTGGCCAATGCGTGGGGTCATTAATCCTGTTTTCGACCATTTCAAAGGGACACCTCTGTAACCCCGTATCCAGTAGCTTCTTTAAATGCCACTCACGGTCCTCAACTGGCAAAGAGAGTGTGTATGTTTGTGCAATTTTTGCTATCAAGAAACTTTGCAGCGAATTCTGTTCTCAGGGGGAATCCGTTTGTTTTCCCCCAAAAAGGGCCGTTACCCTTCGATGACGCAAAAGTAGCGTTGGTCTATAGCCCTTGGTGATAACATCATTCATAAAATGAACATAGTCATGATGAAACAATGGATACTTCAAGAACTTTTTTCTCACACCGCCTGAAGTTCGCCACAGGCAACTGTTGTGCTGCTACCTGTGCTTCCCCGGACAGCAGCGGAATCAGGCGCACCGGCCTCCTCCGCTTTCTTCTCAAACAGGTCCACAAACGCCTCAGAATCAGGCTGCGTCCAGGGGGACCTCCCAGCCAAGCAAGCTCCGGATGACCCTCCGGTCCTCCTCCTGCCCCTGGTCCAGCAGACAGAATCGATCCTCCTGCTCCAGTCTGAGGTCCATAAGGGCTTGGTGTTGAGTCTGGTGGAGACCGGCGAGCAATTTCACCAGCTCAGCAAGTGGTATTTGTGCTGGCTGCATGGCGGCATGCACACTTCTTCGTCCCGGGTTTCGGCACCACTGAAGCAATGTTCATAAATAAAAGCGCTCTTGCGCATTTAACATGCAGTAACAAAGATTTCCAACACATAAAGCATTTCCTCAGAGCTCTATTTATCCGTCTCTCTCCGTCAGTTCCTGGAATTAGAGACAGGGGTTAATCATCATGCACTTCTCACCGCTCGTCTTTGCTCTCTCTCCCCGTGCAGACTTTCTTTTGTATAATTTTATAATTTTATTTTTTTTATTGCTGAAGTAAGAGAGTTGAACTTTCTTCTGCATCCTATTCTCCTGCAATCCAGAACAGCAGCACAGCTGAACGTTTTTTTTTTTAGCTGCGCCCTCTACTGGACAGGCGTGACTTAGCATTTTCTTCAGCTTGAGACTTATTCATTTCACTTTTGGTGTGAAAGGACTTTTACATTTGCCAAAAATAAAACCCAACCTTTTTTTTCAATTATTTTTCTTATAAACCTTTTTTTACTTGTGTCATTAAAAACAAACAAGTAAGCCCAGTCCAGGTGAGAAAAAGTAATTCAAAAGTAACATAACACATTACTTTACATAACAAGTAACTAAGTAACACAATTAGTTACTTTTTCAGGGAGTAACGTAATATTGTAACACATTACTTTAAAAAGTAACTTTCCGCATCAATGCAATTAATACACTTGCTTTTATAATTTTTAATTATTATGCATTTATTATACCATTTTTCAAATTAAGACAGTATTTAGAGTTTCTGTTTTCTCTGGTTATCAGATATTAATGCAATACAGCTGTGCAACACACCTGTGGTTAATCTGCTAGTACAAATGTGTGAACTTGAAGGGAAATTACTTCATGCATCAGATTAAAAAAAAATTCTCCTGAAACACTCCTGCAGCATTTGTTTTCAGATGCCGCTTGGCATCTAATGCAATGACATTCATGCATTGTAAGCTACTTAAGTGTCCAAATACTAGGGTTCACTGTGTAGTCAAAATATTGGTTGTGCTTTGTCCTACTGTAGGTCATATAGGGTTCTCTCAATGTACAGAACCAAATGACCCCTTACCTTCTAAACCGGGGTGTAAAGCTGTGTGCGAGAGAAAACTGTGGCTTCTCGTGGTGCATCAGCACAGTCCTGCGGTTGATTGGGTCTGTGCTCCATGGTGGTTTGAATACAGTACCAAAAGAGAAGTGTCGACTTGTTCTTTTTTCATCCAATTTGGGGTTAGAGCGCTTTTTATGTGTCGAGCTTGTTTGCACGTCGGATCATTTTGGGGTGAGAATGATAGTAACACATTTTTATGAGATGTTATCTTTAAGAGACTGTAACCTATACTGTATTTAGTTTATTACATACATGTGGGTAGTTTTAGTTTTAAAATAAATATAAAAGCATATTTCTATTAATTAAAAGGTCAAGTGTATATTTTAGGGAATGCAGCTTTTTTTACACCTTGTAGCTTTTTTGCAATTAACTGAAATTGACTTGTGGATTTTTTTATCATATTCTAGTCTCTTATTTATTTGCAATTGCATCTCTAATAATTATTAAAGTAATTTTAGAAGAAAAGCATGTCAACAACCTATGCATTAAGTTCTGAAATATAAAATTTTCTTCCATGAACTTGCATGAAAAAATGTGTCGCACAACCTAAAAATGTGCTTCATATGACTCTTTCAACCTGACAACATTTGATTACGCCAACTCAAGTCATTTTAGGGTACCGGCTGCACAGTTTCCAAAGTTTCCAGATGGGTTTTGGTATTATTAAAATGCATTCGATCATTGTAACCGGTAGTTTTAAGAATGGTTGGGCACATTGTACGATGTCACCTATTTAAACAGCAAACGTGTGCTGTAATGGGGCAAGTTTCTGCAGCAGTTTTATGTTACTGTGCAGCATCCTGGTTTAGTGTTGTATGAGAGAGTGTGGGGTATGTGGGAATGTGTGGGTGTTTATATGTGTGAATACAATGTATGTCATGTGCACATATGTTTGCTTTAGTTTCACATGACTTTTGTGTTTGCTTTTTTTTTCAGCATGCTCAGAAGTGTAAGCTTACACAACCTTGCAAGTGTCCATATGATTGTCATAAACACTTCTTAGCAAATATAAAGGCAGAAAGTGTTAACCATGCTTTTTTTCACACTTTGAGCTGTACAGGGGAGGATGTGGTGTGTGAATGTATATGCTGTGTTTTTGGCTGTGTGTGTGTGTGTGTGTGTGTGTGTGTGTGTGTGTGGTTGTGTGTGTGTGTGTGGTGTGTGTGTTGTGTGTGTGTGTGTGTGTGTGTGTGTGTGTGTGTGTGTGTGTGTGTGTGTGTGTGTGTGGGGTGTGTGTGTGTGTGTGTGTGTGTGTGTGTGTGTGTGTGTGTGTGTGTGTGGACAGGGAGAGCTATAAACTAGGCCGCACACCAAGTTGCCACAGGATGTGTTTATCTAAAATTGGGCCCCTCGGCTGCGCACTACCAAAGCGTAGATGTCACTTTATTTTTGACCATAAATCACTTTTAATCTTGACGTTTTTACATTTGATATAAAATAAACATAAGATTAGTTTATTATTTTAACAGAACTGGATATTTAACAGCTAGAATTTAAATTCATTTTTTGATTTCTCTCCGATGAAGATTCCTTAACAAGCAGTGTCATATTTTTTTTATTTATTTTTTTGTCTGACATGAGGAAGCTAATTAAAAATATACACATAAAAAAAAAACATCTAGCCAAGTCATGATATTGTTGTTCTGTCTCTCAGTCATCATTCATACAGTTGGAACATGGAAATTAAGAGAAAGTTTTATGATTACAGAAAACAAAAAATGCACCTAAAACATTTATAATGAAAATGTTGCACTGATGCAAATGCATCTTCTGCATTTTCTGATTTAATACAAACTTTTCAAAACAAATTATATTATCATCACGTCAAAGTGTGAAATAAGTTCACTCTAATTGCTATTAGTTCTTGGTTTGCCAACTTTTGTTTAATGATAACAGATTTCGAGCTGCATGAACATTCACGGGTTGAGCATCTTAAACAGAATAGTTTAAACAAAACATTTTAAACAGAATTTGAGATTAATAAGAATACTTTTGAATACTGTTCAGAAGCACTGAAATTCCATACACTATTCTATAAAAAACTAATTCTGAAGAGAGAATTTCAACATATAAATGCAAACCATTTAATCAAACATCGTGCAGACATCTCAAATGGACTGGAAATGAGATTGACCACATGTTCAGATTCACTTAATGTCGATAATGCTGATAAAGTTGTGGTCTTTTGAAAGTGGTCCAAATGAAAATGTACTTTGTATACTAAGTTACTGAAACAAACAAGATGATCAACCAGCGAATCTTCGTTCAGCTCGAGATCTGCTCAAGGCTTAGCCTACTAATAAATGTCTAAAAGTGTGAAATTCAGTTCAATCAAATTGCTGTGATAATGGGAATGTTTGTATTAAATTAGAAAATGCAATATGTATGCAGGCGTTGGAATTTTATATTGTTATAAATGTTTTAGGTGATTTTTTATATAATTAAAAAGCTAAATTATTTTGGTAACACTTTACAATAAGGTCTCATTTGTTAATGTTAGTAATGTTTTAACTAACATTAACAATTCATAATCTTTGTTAATGTAAGTTAATAAAAAAAAAAGTTCCTGTTAGCTCAAGCCCATTAAATAATATTAACAGATTTTTTATTTTAATAATGTATTAGTAAATGTTGAAATCAAAATTAAGGTTATCAAATGCTGAAGTATTTTTAATTGTAACTAATGTAGTGCAATTATAACAAATGGAAACTTATTTTAATGTGTTACCATTATTTTTATATTAAGTCACCTTTCACTTTCACGCGTGGTTAACTAGTGTTTTAACAGGATGGAACAATCATCACAGCAGCACATCAAATTTAAACATATTTGAGCAGATATGAGGGGCCAAAGAGCTGACCAGCGCCTGACCAAAAATAACCCTGCTTTCTCGTCAAGCACTGAAACCGTTTTTGCCTCAGAGACCATGATGATGTGTTGAGAGTTTAGTCGAATGGTCATTCGTTCTGTCTTAAAAGAACATGCATATATTTACCATTCAAAAGTTTGGGGTTAGTCTGATTTTTGCTTGTTTGTTTTGAAAGAAATAATACTTTTATTTAGCAAGGATGCCTTAAATTGATCAGAAGTGATAAAGACATTTAGAATGTTACAAAAGACTTCCGTTTCAAATAAATGTTCTTTTGAATTTTCTATTAAATCAAACAATCCTGGGGATAAAAGTCAGTTTTCACACAAAAAAAAAGATTAGAGAAGAAGAAGAATATTAGAATAATTTCTGAAGGATCATGTGACCCTGAAGACTGGAGTAATGATGCTGAAAATTCAGCTTTAACAATCACAGGAATAACTTGTAATAATATTTTACAATATTACCGTTTTTACTGTTTGATCAAATAAATGCAGCCCTGGTGAGCATAAGAGACTTCTTTCAAAAACATTTTTAAAAATATTATGACCGCAAACCTTCGATGTTTAGGTTTTGATTAAGTGCTACAATTATTTTAAAAGATGAATCTGCATTCACGCAAAATAAAAAATAAACACACATAGAAAAACGAGTAAATAGACTTTGAAGATTATATGTAAACCGAGCCACATATGACTGTTCAAACCTCTTTGTCTGTGGTTTTCTTCTGAAATGAAACTGCATTAAAAAGATTGTCCACTGATAACAGAGAAGTGTTCTATTTCTAGTCTACTTGTTCACAGTTACTCAACCGTTTGTTGTTCTGTCATCACCCTGTTGGCAGGTTCGGGGGAGACGGCGTTCAGGTGTAAGTTCTGTGGTCGAGGTGGACGGGACAGGCGATCTCTGCGCTCGCTCAGGAGAGGTGTCGGGGGAGAGAAGCCTTACCAGTGCAAACAGTGTAGCAAGAGGTTCAGCCTTAAACACCAGCTGGACACTCATCACCGGGTCCACACAGGTACATCCAACATTCAAACCCATGAGCAGAGCCTTCCTGCAGAGTTTGAGCATCTTCACTTTCTGAGAAATCAAACATTGTGTTTCACTGTATCAAGATTAGATCTTTAATCCGAATCAGTGTTTTAGTAGCATTGAGAACTTATTAGAACTTTGGTAACACTTTACTTGAAGGGTTGTGCATAAGACTAACATGACACCTTCATCATCATGACATATGAATATGAAGAAAGTAATGCAGTGTCATTCGCTTAATTATGACATTTATAATGCAAATATGACATTGTTTGAGATGTCTTTGTTATGACACCTTGACATAAACCAATACATCATAACCTGTCAGTTTCTATGTCATGACAACTTGACATTACTAAGACAACACAACCTGTCATAAACATGGCATAGCAAACTTAAGAAACCACTTAGCTTTATTGGTTAACATTTTGGTATTGCTATTTCATATTGGTTAACTGTCAGGTGTCATGAAGCCATTATAACTTTTTAATGACAAATTCAATGTGTACCACTGTAGTTGAGGTCACGAAAAATATTAATGACACAGTTATAATGGCCTCATGACAGCCAATGTCAAAACCAACCACATGACAGTTTAACTTAATTTAATGTCAAGTTGTCATGACAAAGACACTGACAGGTTATGATGTATTGGTTTATGTCAAGATGTCATAACAAAGACATCTCAAACAATATCATATTTGCATTCAAAATGTCATTATTGAGTGAAAGACACTTACTGACAGTTGTCATAAACATGCATAAACCCTACTTCATATTCATGACATGTGTCATGTCATGATTATGAAGGTGTCGTTCTCACCCCAAGGCGTCATACAGGTGACGCTCTTTTGACATTTCGTCTAAATCCGACGCACATGGCCACCCTTTAGCGTCAATATGAAAGCAGATCCCAAAGCGTCATAACCCTAACGCTACCCCAGACCTAAACCTACCCGTCTCATATTGACGCTAAAGGGTGCCATGTGCTAGCCTGGATGCCAGCCCACAACATGTTTTGGTCGGGAAGTTCGGTCTGGACTCGATCCATTGAGGAGTAATTATGCCCGGTTCAGAAATCGTCGGGCCAATCAAATTGCCAGGGCGGGCTTTATACGATGATGGACAGATAATCCATCCAATAACGTAATCATCACGTCATCAAACGTATTTCTTTCAAAAATGCTTTTCGTGTATGCATGCAAGTAGGCCTACTCCGCGAATCCTTAAATTCTTTTTGCAACACCGGCAAAGATCGTTAACACCTTCATTAGCACAGTGTGTGCAGTTAAGTTCTGTTGACAACTATGCGTTGCTCAACATACGTCACTTACTGCGTTGCTCTGATTGGTTGTCGGTCTATCCAATTGAGTGCAGAGTTGTTGTTTTTCCTGGTTCGGTTAAGACACGCCTCATAATCAAAGCCCTATGGAGCAGTATCAGACTCATGTTCTGACCAGAATATGAGTATGACGAAGTCAGGCTAGCCATGTGCGTCAGTTTTTGACGAATGTCAAAAGAGCGTCACCTATATGACGCCTTGGGGTGAGAATGCGTTGGTCTTACGCACACCCCTTCAAGTAAAGTGTTACCAGAACCTTTTATATTTTGAATTCGTTTTTATTTTCTGTTCTTCCAGGTGAAAAACCATTTGAGTGTCGGCTGTGCGGCCAACGTTCCCGTGACTATTCGGCTATGATCAAGCACCTGCGCACTCACGGCGGCGCCACACCGTACCAGTGCACCCTGTGCCTGGAGTTTTGTAGCAGCCTGGCAGCCATGCAGAAACACCTGAAGAATCACCCTACGCAAGACTTCCCTCCAGACTGGAGCCTGAGCAGCACATACCTGTACAACTGCCACACCTGACCATGCAAATACTGGACATTTGAGTCCAAAAGGGGTTTCGTGTGTTGATATGGAACATTTAATACAGTTTTGTTATTTTGAATACTTTTTATGAATCTATTTTAAAGCCATTTTACAAATATGATAATATATTTAATTTACATACATGGGGCATTTATGCCAATGACGGATGTTTTCTTTGAAGACGTCTAGATGAAGTACGATTGTAATTTCATTGCATATTTTTCTCTGTGAAATATCAATCATCACAATAACATACAAAATGCATGTTTATTTATTGAGCTGGTAAAATCTGAAGCATTTATCTAAGCACTCACTATGTGATCTATTTACACACTGTATGCAATCTTTTAATAAAAGCATTATGATTAAAACTGATTTTTTTAATCCGTGTCTGGAAGTATGCAAATTGGTCTACATGAAAGCCTATGAAGAAGAGTATGACAGTTGGCCTATATTCTGAATAAATAAATAGTTTAGTCTTGAAACTTTTCCAAGCAGCAGATTTGTTGTCAGCGGAGCACTTTTGGGCAATCAATATGTTTGTTCAATATATGCAGGTAAACCTCACTGGTTCTCACACATCAAGAAAGCATGATTGAGCTTCTGTTTATTGCAACTGATGCGTGAGTTGATGAATCTGTTCATCCTAATATAAAGTTATCATGTCTCTTCAGAAAAATTGGACTAAAAAGCTTGATTCATATGGATTATTTTATGATATCTTTATGAAGTTTTTGAAATGTCAAAGTAATAATTGCGTAGACTGTCAACAGATTTCATAAAAAATATCTTCACTTGTGTTCTGAAAATGAACGAAAGTATTATGGGTTTGGAATGACACGAGGGTGAGTAAATGATGGCATAATTTTCACTATCCCTTAACTCATCATCATCAGTGTAGCAGGTCTAGTCCGCCAAGAAAGCTTGTACATTCTATTCTTATCAATACTGTTTAAATCTATTCAGAGTTGTCATGATTGAAATGAATGAATTAAATTGTTCTAGCTTTTCGCACTTGACAATTACTATAAAGATGAACTAAATATAAATATGTCTATATCCTTACTGGAATTCAAATAAAACATTAATCATTTACAACGATAACATGTTTTAAAATGAAAAACTTCTATGTAGCAAAGTAACAATACAACTGGCGAAAGAGCAGACATTTTTGAATGGTCATTGATGGTGAAAGATCCTCAATGGTGTAGTTGTGCAACATGACATCATGACTTTTGCGTAAACATACACGCCACTTTCAAGTCAAGTGGCGTGTTATTTATACGCATTTTGAGCTATCCGCGTGTATGCGTGTATATCTACGCCGTTATGTCCGAGTGATTCCGTGTGTATGTACACGCTGTTAAAAATCCGAGCGAAATAAAGCCAAATTTTGATATACATCTGAGGGAGCGATATTTTTCTTACTAGGATGGTAGGGAAGACTCATAAATGGTATTAACCAGTGACGGGTAGGTTTAGGGACGGGGTTGGGGTAGGTCATATATTTATATATACAGTAATGTAACGTTAAGTCAACGGCGTTCATAAACACGCTGAAAAGCGATTTTGCGTGTTGATAGCACGCCAAAAATGGAAATACGAATTGGCGTGTCATACATACCGGTACGCAGTTTCATGAGATCAGTCTGAGTTGTGGCATCAACCAGCCAGAGCAGACAAACAGGTCAAATAAATAATGCATAGAGCGAAGTTGGCTCGGTAAACCGCGTTCCACTCTCTTCCGCTCGGTCTCGCGCAGAGTTGAGCTCGGCGCTCGAGCCTTTCAAAGTAGTAATTTGGCCGTGAACGCAGAAAGACGTTTCTGGCGCGTGCGCACTATGTAGTGGACTTTGTTTCAAGCGCTCAAGTCACCCGCAAATGCACTGTTGTACCCACACCGTCCGCGTGGTCCCCAAAAAATTGGGTTGCACGCGGACGGGGTGCGCGGACGTCATAGGTAGGCTACACTTTGGGCACAAGTCTCTCAACTAGCAAAACATTGCTGTGTGGTGGCTGGCAACAACTGGTTGAAAGTGTGACCTCTTTGTTGGCGACCACATATCCTTCACCATAGAACACCACCGTGATGATTATCATCTTACTGCAACTCTGTAGGTCAAGAATAACCAAACATTTCACACAAGTTTGTGTGTGTGAAAAATAGATTTATTTCTTCTGTTTAAAACAGACAATTTCTTGAAAATGTATTGCATAGCTACTTGTTTGTAATGTTGGTCTCATTCTCATCGTCATATGTATTCGTTCTTTCCTTTTTTTAAATAGAAATGTAGCATTTTTAAAATTAATTTAGGTCACTAAGTTCACACTGCAGGCTGAAACGACCCAATTCCGATTTTTTTGCCCCTATGCGACCTGTATCTGATCTTTTCATGACAGTCTGAACGACACAGATCCGATCTTTTTAAATGCGACCCAGGCCACTTGGGTATGTGGTCCAAATCCGATATGTATCCGATCTTTTGAAATGCGACCTCAATCTGAATGGCCAGGTCACATGTATCTGACCCGCACGCCATTGATATGCAACATTCGTCATAATTCTGCATTGAAGTAGGTGGGAATGAGAAGATAAACAAGTTAGCTATCGTACGATAGCACGCACCTGTAGCTAGCCAATACACTCCAACGCGTTGCACTGTTATGGTCCGCCGCAGACGTGTCTCTTCTGTATTAGTGAAGCCACTCACATCAGTATCCCACCACTCCTGGCTGCGACTCCGCACCCACACAAATAACTTTAATATTGCTAAACGAACTCCACTGATCACATTTATGTTTAGGTACTTCCGCAAACAACAGTGACGTCGTTGACCGTTGAGTAGCCTACTCTTCTGCGCATGCGGGTCACTTCTGGGTCATTTCACGTTCACACAGGAGATCACAAAAGGTCGCATTTAATTAGAAATGTGAACGCCTTGCAAAAAAATCGAATTTTTTCAAAAAATCGGATTTGAGCATTAAGCCCCTACAGTGTGAACGCAGCCTATAGTCATGATGGGAATGATTGTTACCACTTATTACATAGCCTATTTCATGAAAATCGTGTAGTCCGCCTATGGCAGACTCTGATCTTTAGCTTCAAATGGATCCATCGTCGGAGATCCAAAATGTAAGGCGTCAAAAATATTCAGTAAAGAAATCGGTAAAATTATTCAAGCGAGACTGGATCGATAATGCCATTCTTTTTATGAGTGTTTTTTTTTTTTCAAGCTGAGATTTTACAGGCATCCTTACCGAATTTGCATGTTGTAGCCTACCATGCAACATGCAAGTTAGGAGAGTGAATTGCCGTTTAAAAAAACCAGCACACTGACTCTCATTAAAATAATGGCATTGATCCAGTCTCACTTTATGGATTAATTTTACAGAATTATTTACTGAATATTTGTGAAGCCTAAAAAGAAAATATGGAAACATTCCAGAAGCTGGACGGCTAAGAAATGTTGCATACACAATGAAGCCTAGGCTAATGTCCCCAGCAAACACAGGTTCCCACTTTTTTTTTTTAACCAAATAAGAACGTTAAAGGAACGAGGAAACTACAAGGAACCCAAAACTAACGTTCCCAGAACGTCCTGGGGCCGAAAAGTGTTAACTGTACCATAACGCCAACAGGGAATGTTCTTAGAACATTCTGGCAAGGTTCTCACATTTTGAGCAAAATGTTCTTTTAAAGTTATCTGGTCTTTTATAACACCTAAACAGTAGCTCAAAATAATGTTATTTAGCATAGGCTATAGCCTGCATCATTTATGGAACGTTTTTCTGTAACATTTTAGTTGGATATTTGTCTAATGATTGTAAGCCTAGGCTAGTTTACTTTTTTCAGATGCTTCAGGAGAAGACTCATAACGTTCGACTTTTGACACTTGCTAAATTATTTGTTTTAAAAACGAAATAAGGATTAGCTCCGAAAATGCGGAGATACACGTTGGAATTACGAGTTCTAAGAGTCTTGGGGGACGTCAACGCTTGTTAGCCTACATGTTAGAATCTAACAGGGTAATTTCGACATGGTGAAGTGAACGCACCATAACGTGGATGTTGCTATCGCCTAACAAACGCGTCTGACACTCGCTCCTCCTGGAAGTTGTAGTGAAATGCTCATGGTGGTTTCACGATGTCGTCTTTTTGATCGACCCCACCAAATTTTCAGTTCACACTCTCTTTGAGAGATTCCTGAAGCTCCAGTCCGACTGGCAAAGTCTGTAGGCGAAGCAGCGCATCTTGCGGGGGAGACACCGGATGTGCTGTGGAACTGTCTCACTCTCAGGTCGACTCGGAACGCCCCTTTCTCCAATGTCATGAACGGCTCAAAGCGGGCTCCCCATTCGATCTCCTTCTCGATATTGGACGTATTTGCTTGACACATCATTCCTGTCAAAACAAAGTTGTCAAACGATCTGATAAAGCATTGCGTCTTATTAAAGTGACACTCTAACGTAACGTTAACCTTGACCACAAGATGGCACTATAATGTAATAAATCACTTGACTGGAGCTGTGACTCCACTTCAGATTAGATTTTATTTGTGTGAGATATCATATAGCCTGATAATATCATGAAAACATGCCCATGTTATTTTATTTTATTAATTTGAAATCATGAAATCAATATCAATTGTAACATTACTCTCAATTCATCACATGTTGCATCCATCTAAATTCTCATTTTAAATATTTTTTAATAGTAATTCTCATTTTCATTGCTGTAATCAGTGTTGTTGACTAAAACTACTGAAATTTAGTATAAATAAAATATCAGTGTTAGATGACAAACAACAAATAAAAACACTACAAATTGTACTACTCTGACAAGCTTCTGTTAGATTCACAAATTGTGAGAATTGGCAAATGTTTCATTTTAATACTTTGCTTCTCCCCACTTCGCAACATTCCAGATTTAGTAAAAAATCAACATAATAAAAATAATAAAACCTCCCAAATATACCAAAAGATATGCTTATACACAGTTGTAATTAAAATTATTTAACCCCCATTGCATATTTATTCAGGTTTATTGGCAAAATTTAAAGACATTCAGCTGTTTGCAACGAACAAATCAAACAAAAGTTATTGAAATAGCTCAACGCAACACATTTTTTAAGAGGTTTCTGCAGATTCAACTAAAAATGCAACTTTTAATGACTTGTGCAGTCTCAAAATTATTCAACCCCCTGGAAAGAATTCCTTTCTTCATTGGTTGCACCA
This sequence comes from Chrosomus eos, assembly GCA_036326025.1. NCBI lineage: Eukaryota > Metazoa > Chordata > Actinopteri > Cypriniformes > Leuciscidae > Chrosomus > Chrosomus eos. Next base: position 13,930,993 of record CM070825.1, read on the forward strand.
GGTGTGCTTTAGCTAGAACACATGAAATACATGAACTAACTAGGTTTGAGTGTCACGTTTGACTGCAATTTAAAAATATGGCAGAAATAAGTCAAAATAATGGTTTAAATGTTAAAGGAACACTCCACCGTTTTTTGAAAGGGCTTATTCACATTCTTTCCTACATTTAGATAGGTGTGCAAATGCATTTTTGTCTCAGTGCATGCATTGTTTTAGTTTGACAGGGTCGGCGCTAGCTTAGCTTAGCACAATGAATGGAATCCTTTGTTGCCAGCTAGCATGTCCTAAGTAAAAGTGATAAAAATAAAATAAAAAACCCACGTAATTACTTCTTGTGCCCTGCGTATTCACAACGAGTACAAACAGCGATGCAGATTAACACTAGGCGATTTCCTAGGCAGATATTGACTTGGGACTATATTAGGGGGAAGCACAGGCGAAGCACTGCTGCTTAGGCGAAGCACTGGTACTTGGGCGCAGAGATATCACACAACACATGAAATCCCAGTGCTTCGCCTGTGCTTCCCCCTAATATAGTCCCACTTTTAGTCAGGACATGCTAGCTGGCAACAAAGGATTCCATTCATTGTGCTAAGCTAAGCTAGCGCCAACCCTGTCAAACTAAAACAATGCATGCACTGAGACAGAGTGGCTTTGTATGTTACTAATTATTCACGGTTATAAATTAAATATAAATTTTCCAGATTACTCTTGGTTTGGTAATAATAGAAATATAGCCTACATGTAAGAGCTAGAAAGCTTTCAGGAGGTGTTGGTATTTTGGTTAAAAACAATCTGATGGAATATTTTAGAGTAAACGTGATTGATAAACCCATGGACGATATAATAGGTATACGCCTTGAACGCTGCAGTACAGTAGTGATCTTTTCTTATGGATCTACAAGAGGACGGGACACAATTACTTTTTTTAGTCACTTGTTAGCGCAGCTTTACTCTGTGGATGCTGATGCTATTTATATATCTGGAGACTTTAATAGTTGTATTTCGAACAAAAATGCCTATATAGAAGATATTGATCATGTCCCATCCCGAGTGATGTAAATGCAAACAGCCATGGGGAATCCTTCCTTGAATTTCTTAGGGACTGTAAATGTTGTGTTTTAAATGGGAAAATAAATCCTGAAAAAGACAATTTTACATCTATATCATCAAAAGGAAAAGCTGTTGTGGATTACATAATAACCTCCCATGATTGTCTGCAGACTTGTGTTGAATTTGAAGTGATCACTGCGTCTGAGCTTTTGGACAATACCCCTACTCGCTTTGATTTTTTAGTGGAGAGATGTAGGTTACCAGATCATTTTTTGTTAATGTTTACATTTAAATTAATGTCTCTGAAATGCATTCTTTTGAAGAGATACTGAGATTCCTTTAACTACATCACCTTGTTTTACTCCAAAAGGTGTATCAAACCAATCAGTAAATAAATCATTAATCTCGACACTAGCAACTGTACCACTATACATTACTTGTATTGTTTTATAGAATTTTCCATCCACCCCTGCTTCAATTAGTTTAAAAGCAAGCAGCTCTCTATTAATCCAGTCAAAGGCTTTTTGAAAGTCAATAAAACATGCAACTGTGGATTGTTGATACGGAATATATATATAATATATATAATATATCCATTCTGCTCATCAACAAGATACTGACCCATCTCTATGTACTGTGTAAGCCTATAATCTAGTATACTATACAGTTTAGGCTGTAGTAAGACTAATGCCCCTATAAAGGCCGTGTGTCCACCAAAGCGTTTTTTCACGCAGCTGGCGTATATTTCCAATTGTTTTCAATGGGAACGCCGCGTTTTTTAAACGCCATGAGCGTAACGAGGCGCTGAGCGTTTTTTTTTCACGCTGAAGCGCTGAGCGCGCGGCGTTTTTACTGGTCGCCGAGAGTTGAAAAATGTTCAACTTTGAGTAAAACGCAGCGCTCATCACTGTCACTTTATACCCAGCCGTTCAATCACAGTGGAGGACAACAAGCATTATAACGAATTAATTTAAAATAAGAGCCATAAAAAATACGTTACATTGTATCGACATTTTAATATAGAATCAACACAGAAACAAAATATGTGTGAAATGAGATACTAGTAACACTTTAGCGGATATTCCGTATCATAACAAGCAAAGCGTCTCAACTGAAAAAAAAAAATGCTGCGCTGCCAAAAACGCTCTCAAGCGCGTGCCACAGCTAGGCGTTTTCAGCAGAGCGCCTAGCGTTTTCAGCTGGCTAAAAACGCTTTGGTGGACACACGGCCTAATTAAGGGGTATTCTGGGATCATTTCTTGATGACTTTGGAACGGGTTTAATAATGGATTTACGGGATTATACCATGCATGTGTCAAAGCATGTCTTGAAATAGGATTTCTAATAGCTGTGGACTTTTTAAAGCTTAATTTGGGATCCCCTCTATACCGGATGCTTTCTTCAATTTTGCATTACCAATGGCCCTTTTAACCTCTTCCATAGTAATTTCATGATTCAGAAATATATTTGGACAATAATCTGGTGTATCTATAATCATCTCAAACTAACATTTCTTAGCACGAATGATATTTAAATGAGCATCATCAAAACCTGGCGAATAAAAATTTCCTGAAAATAAATCTGAAAAATCTTTGACTCATTTTCTAATCACTATTTCTTTTTTTGTTTTCCGTTTCACCATTCTCTAATATGATTTCCATTGGAATTTTTTTTCAATGTCTTAGGACCCAATTTGTTTATTTCTTTCCAAAATTGTTGTGGGTTATTATTTTTTAATCGATCCAATTGTAATGCTTGTCCTCTTCTAAATTGCCTTTAGAACCGTATCCTCTTATCAAAAATAATCTGAGTTTGTGTATATTTATCTTTAAATGGTTGTCTAATCAGTGGATTTTTACATTTTAGAAATTCCTTTTCTACATGTCTTTTATCATTCCAAAGTTTTTTAGGTTCTGCATTCCAGTATGGCTTTGAAAATTAGATAAGTAGATGTGTATTCATTTCTCTACATATTATATCACAAAATAAGTTGTACCAATTATCAATACTACTTTGTATTTTCTTGCATTTTTATAACTTACTAATAAGTTCCACCAGTGTAAGGCGACATATATTAGAAGAAAATAAATTATCTGGGAAGTCACTCGTTGATTCTGGTGGGAGAGCTCTGCTAGGATCAGTTATCAATAAACTAAAAGTATGTAAGGATATTCTATACTCGACTTTATGATGCATGTGTTTCTCTGTGGGGCTTGGGGCTTGAAAGAATCTAAAACGGTACTATACAACCATACAATGTTTTTTGGGGGTTCATAAATTTGCTCTGATCCTATAGCAATTCAGGGAGATATGGGCTGGGTACCAGAAGCTGTACAAATGTGAAATGATACGATTGTGGAACCGTCTAATCAGAATGGCAGCAGATAGAGTAAATAAGAGAGTATTTAGGTGGAGGAAAGCTCACAGGTCACCATTGGTAAAGGAGATCTATTCTATTTTTGAGGAGGTGGATATGCTGTCTACAGGAAGTTGTAATGTCAATTCGCTTAAACACAAGCTGTTATTGAAATTTGAAGAAAAATGGTTTGATAATGTTATATTAACCTCCTGAGACCCTGCGACCTCATATGAGGACATCACATTTTGGGTTGTGTGCAGCATAATACTTAATTCTGTGTAACTGAAACATGTTTTTTCACAAACGAGGACACTTACACTGCCATCTGGTGGGGTCAGAAGAGAAAAAAAATTAACATAAATAATTTAAATATGGCGGAGAAAACAGGTCACATGTCATGCAGCCACTCCAGACCGAAACGTCCACAAGATAAAAAATCTAAAAACATTTCATTGTTGATTCTTGTTAAGTTATGCATAGAAGTGTTGTATGATTACAATGGCATGCACATTTGACAAACTTTTGTAACAATAAAGATTTACTATGCTGCTAAAGTTGATGTCCACATATGAGGACAATAGGACTTAGCTTCGTTGAAACTGTAGGCTATAAGATGTTAGCAAAAAAAAAAAATTGTAGTTGCATTGAGCTTCGTGACGCACACTGGCTCACTCACTCGAGCGCGCACACACACACACTCAACGGGGCTTCACTCACGATCGCGCGTGCGCACACACACACACACACACACACACACACACACACATACACACACACACTGTCTCTCTCTTGCTCGTCGCGATCGCTTACACGCACTCTCTCTCTCTCTCTCTCTCTCTCTCTCTCTCTCTCTCTCTCTCTCGCTCACTCGCGATCGTGCGCGCACACAGACTCTCTCTTGCTCGATCGCGATCACACACACACACACACACACACACACACACACACACACACACACACACACACACACACACACACACTCACACTTGCTCACTCTCGATGGCGCGCGCGCGCCCACACACACACACATGCTCTGTTACACAGGTTCAAACCTCCAGGGCCTCAATGGCTGTGACCCAGGCCGGAGAGAGTGCACTCTGGCTGGGGAGTGAGTTCAATCTCCACCGGGTGGAGCTCTGAAAAACATGAAACCTCCAGGAAAAGACGGGCTGATTTTTCTGAAAAGTGCATCCCAGGCATGGCGCACTTCTCTGGTTACAAATAAAGCCCATGGTGATGTTGACTCTGAAGCCAAGCTCTTAATAATGACAAAGTCCAAAAAGTTGCGGTGGTCTCAAAGCTCCAGGGCCTTCAAGGCATTAACCCAAGCCTGAGAGAGTGCACTCTGGCTGGGGAGTGAGTTCAATCCACCGCCAAACCAAAACTCAGGTCTCAGGAGGATAAAGTTAAGATAGACCCACTGTCCTCGCATGAGGACATCATTTTATGCAAAAACTACTTCCTGTACAAAAACAAATTTTAGTTATTACACTTATTAGGTCCTACTTATCCCAAATAGCAAGAAAAATTATAAAATGCACACCAGGCAAACTCTCGGGTCTCAGGAGGTTAAAACCAAAATTAAGAACATATATGCATATCAAACAGAACTTTAGTCCATAATTATATGGGTCATTCCTGGGATTCGGTAATATTTCAGTCCCCTATATTTTTTAAAGTGGTGGTTCACCAAAATGAAATGTTAAAAGCTTTTCACAATACTTTGGTATGTCCTTTATAATTAATACAAATAATTATTGCATTTAAATAATTTTTATCATTAAAAAAAATCTTATTTCTGTCTTACAGCAAGCATTTTGTCATGTCCCTGAGGTTCTTCGCTGAATTTGTACTTTGAAAATAATTAATAAAATGTGCACAGTGTCTATAATTTTTAGCAATAATGCAAGTGTTTATTTGTGTTCTTTGCTTTCGAAAATAAAAATAAAAACAAAATGCAAAATATTTGATAAAAAACAACTTATAAAGTTACGTCCCTCAGTCTGAACTCAACCCCGTCACGCCAACCATTCTCCGCCCATAATAATTTAGACTCCACCCATATGTGACATCATTCACAGGAAATTGCATCATTAAGCTCTCTTCAACAGCATGGTGCAGAAGAAGAAGAGTGATATCACACTTTTTATTCATTTTTTGAGGTGTATTATAGTCAGGGAGGGTACTGTCAGGCTTAACAACTCAACCCCATCACATACAATTAAGATGGAAAATGATGACTTTTGAAAATTTTATTTTAATCCATAAAAATCTAAAATATACTTATTTCATTGGCTGCTATGTGGCCCACTCTTCTACACCACATTAAGAGCAGTGGCCATTTTGAGCAAAAAAACTCAACCCCATCACACTCAACCCCGTCACATATGTCACAACCCCGTCACATATGTCATTGTTTCGGGGTTGTAAACTTTGTGACAGGGTTGAGTTATTCACTTAATTTAATCAATGATTTCAATTTAAAAGTTTAATTTCAGTAAATATATTATTACCAACTCATATTTTAACGCATATTTTTGTTATAGATAAAATATTTGATATAATGTTTCCACTTAAACTTCAACATGCATCCTAGTCAGAAATGGCACCCATTTCAACAGCAGAGAGGCAAAGGCAGTTTTGTGCACGCAGAGATGCTGACCCAGAAAAAAGGGCACAGTACCTTGAGAGAGAGAAGCAGAGATGGAGAAGGAATGTTGAGGCAGGAAAGAAAAAAACAATTAGTGACCTAAGTAAAAGAGCGCACAGCGTCAGAGGCGTAAAAAATGGAGAGCAGCATACACAAGAAGCAAGGAAAGAAGAGAAGCATTAAAGGGATACTCTACTGGTTTTTCATATTAAACTATGTTATTCCCTTAACTAAGACGAGTTTATACATACCTCTCTTGTCTCAGTGCATGTGCTCAATCGCTGTCTTGCGGCGAAACTTTGTTAGAATTTATCTCAGCCCTGTTCATTCAATACGGGCCTTGAAGAGAAGCGACCAAACACCTCCACGTTTTCCCTATTTTAAAACCGTTACTAAAGTAGTGTAACTCGACCTAGGACGGTGACACAAAATAAAACGTTGCGCTTTTCTAAGCGTGTAAAATGGATAACTATATTGTATGGCAGAATACCATAGCAAGTGCTTGGGAGCACTTCGACTTGGCGCAGTAATATCATCTCTCGTGAAAAATCCTCTCCCTCAACAGGATTTTTCTGAGATAAGATCTAACAAAGTTTTGCCGCAAGACAGCGATTTAGTGCACGCACTGAGACAAGAGAGGTATCTTAGTTAAGGGAATAACATAGTTTAATATGAAAAATCAGTAGAGTATCCCTTTAAGAAACATAAGCACTCCACCACAAAGTCCTGAACATATGCCAGAGCTGCCACGACATCCACTGTCAAGGTGAAGTGTAACAGGCAGAAGAATAATAAGTTGAGAGTAGAAAATTAGTTTAGAGCATGTGTAATTGAAAGTCGTAAAATTAAAATAAATCACTTGCTAAAAATATTTAAATATTTAATTTGTTTATCTGTATGCCATGTGACTATTAACCAACATTAGAGAATTGGGGGGTTCTTCATATCAATATTTGAGTTCAAGGGGGTTCGGCTAACAAAAAAAGTTCTCTTTGTTTAAATTCTCACTGCAGTTCAGATAATAAAGTAAAAACGAAAAAATTAATGTCTTTATTACATGGTTGCCTAAAATAAAATAGTGTTTTGTTTGAGTCTCAAAGAGAGATTTTCGTATTAAACAAATACAAATTAAAAGTAGGCCAATGTGTCCTTTCAACCCTGTTACAGTATTCAACCCCATCACAGTATTCTCAACCCTGTCACATTAATATTTTTGGAAAATAAAATAAGGAAGACAATTAAAAATTAAAGCATTTCTTGCCGATTACCACCCGACATGTTTAGGGCTAACAAAGTAAAACTGTGGTTTTAGTGAAACATCTAAATATTTTTTTTTCTTACTAAAATAAAGAGACCACGGACAAAAAATTTCGATATTTGTAACTTCCATCACATACAAATGTGAAAATTATCATAAATGTTACATTTGAAGTCATTGAATTGGTATGAGGGACACATGAGCAGTAGGTAGAGGTTTGTTTTATAACAAGTTTTGTGTAAAATCCTGTTTAAACTAATTCAATTTTGTCTGTTACGGGGTTGAGAATAAAAGGTGTACAAATCTGTAAAAAACTGAAAATAATAAAAAGTCTTTAATGCCTGAGATGGGAAAATATGATTTTTTGAAGGTTTGATATGTACCTAATAATGTGGGGTATTTAGAATTGTAATCATATGTAGTTAAAAAATTAAATATGTCCAAGTTGAAATATTACCGAATCTCAGGAATGACCCATATGTTACATCTCGAGAAGCCAGAGATCCTTGTTTGCACAGCTGAGATGTGGGGTTTTGCCTCTTGTTATTGAGGTTGGCCGATTAAAAAATGTTCCAGAGGAAAACAGATTGTGTGTGCTGTGTGACCTTGGTGAAGTAGAAAGTGAATCTCATTTCCTTCTGTGTTGTACACATTATGATGGCCTAAGATAATCTTTGTTTCTGGAAGTTACACAACAAATTTCTGAAATATTTAGGTATGCTATTGATCAAAAATATTATGCTTGTTTATGATGTATTTAAGTTTGCAAACTGTGTTTCAAAGGCTTGGAAAATAAGGCTAGCTAGTTTGTTTAATTAGATTTAATTATGTTCTGTGTAGGATCATTTATATGAGGTTTATATGAGTGTTATTTGAATAAATGAGAATACATGTGTCTATAATTACATATTAGCATCTGAATACATATTTACTATTACTATTATTATTTCATTTTTAATGCTTGTCTTTATTTGGGAGCAATGCATTCGATGTTCTCTGGACCTGTCTATCTTGTATGTTAATCTCTTTATTTTTGTATACTAATGTTGGTGTCTTGTAAACCAATGCGGGCTGGGCGTAATCATACGCATGACACAATAATAAAGCTTCATTCATTCATTCAATTATTAAATGTTAAAGATTCAGAATATGCTAAAGTTTGTGTTCATTTACCACAAGAATGCTGCTAGTATAGGCACACATTTATTTTCCTGTTGGTTTTTGCAATGTTGGGACATTGTATGTAACCTTACAGTTGACTTGCCACTTCCATTTGTTTTATTAATAAAATGAATATAGGAAGACTATTGTAAGTAAATTCTTTATGGGTCATTATAAATACTTTGCTTTAAAAGTACCAAGTAGTCTCCAAAAAAAAAATTGTATTGTAGCAAATGTCACTGCACTGGAGTTTTGGAGGATTTAATCAAGCCTCAGAAATCATATATTCTTTTAATATTATACAAATTTTCAATGATGCAAAGCACGAAGAGGCTTCAACCACGACATGTTCATTGACGTTAAATGCCATTTATTCTCTTGGATCTTGTGGCCGATTGCTAAATGGAACCGTAAATATGTAGATGTGAGAGTTAAGGGCCATTTACACCAAGAATGATAACTATCATCAGTTTATTATAAGCGTGCGGTGATGTCATCTGCTGCTTTAAATGCTCAAGCTTTTTAAATTTGGCTGGATTCCTGATTGCTGTCAATGTTTTTATCATTCATAATCTGGCAAATAAAACATTCTGAAAGTCATTCCAACAATATAGTTCCACTGTGTTTTTATCGTTACAGATGTGGTGTGAACGTTGCTATTCTCATTTAATTAGAAAGATTATTAAAATATTTAGTTATCATTAGTTTTCATCCTTGCTGTGAACAGGTCTTCACAGTGATTATCATTCATTAAGTTCTTAAACTAGTGTGTACTTCATCGCACACAATTAGTACTTAAGACTTTTAATATAGCAAACAAGCAATATGGACCACGTTAATAGTGCTGATTTTGGTTTTTTATTTTATTTAGTGCTCCATAAAAGACTGGAAAAAAAGGCTTTGAATGTCTTTTGGATTTAAATTCTGTCTTTATGTCCCAAACCTATGTGACATTCTTTCTACAGTGCTCACAAAAGCAAATATTTCGCAAACAAAATTGGACCCCATTCACTGTTATTGTATGAAAAACATACAGACGTAAACATTTCTCTGTAAACATTTTTACAGAGAAATATCTTAGGTCTTTCTTTCCACAGAAAAAAGTCATACGTGATTGAAAAGATTAAGTAAAGTGAGTGAGTAAGAGTAAGTAAATGATGACTGAATTTTCATTTTGATGTCGTCTTTCTCCTTAAGAATGAGTCAATGATGACAATAGCTAGAAGTGATGTTTCAACATTTGATCCACTGTGGGGAAGTACATATGGCATCTCCAGGTTTGCTCAACACAAAAAAAAAACGTTGATCGTTTCTGGTCTGGTCCTGGCATCACATGGGATCCCTCTGTCATCTGCGGCAGGAGCGCTTCTGTCCCCACTCTGATTCATGATTCTGAATATGGCACTACTTTATGTTAAGGAGGGTGAAGCTGAATCCAAAACCTTGCCAAAGAGAAGACATTGTCAAATGTTTCTCTATATAGTATGAAATAATGTTAATGTATACTATCACTGTTTAAAGGGTTAGTTCACCCCAAAATGAAAATTCTGTCAGTAATTACTCACCCTCATGTTGTTCCAACCCCGTAAGACTTTCGTTCATCTTCAGAAAACAAATTAAGATATTTTTGATTAAATCTGAGAGATGGATCACTCCTCCATAGGCTTCTATTTTGAACCTAATAAAGTATTCTCGTCGCTTGATAAACTTATGATTGAGCCACTGTAGTCACTTGGACTCTTTTAATGATTTCTTTAACAACTCGGAGCTGGCAAGTTTCAATCCTTAGAAGCCTATGGAGGAGTGATCCAGCTCTCAGATTTAATCAAAAATATCTTAATTTGTGTTTTCGAAGATGAACGAAGGTCTTACGGGGTTGGAACAACATGAGGGAGAGTATTACTGACAGAATTTTCATTTTGGAGAGAACTATCCCTTTAAGTGCAATTAAATGCTAGAGAAGTATTTCCATTTTACAAAATTATCATTTTTTGTTTGTCAAACGATTTGTAAAGGAATAAAATATGCACTGGATGTAAACCAAGGAAGGATGGACTTACAGGAAGCAATCAGACAGTCTAACAGCGTCTTCATCTGCTGGCTCAGCAGGAAACAGGTTTCAAGATCAAAAGATATGTGGAAGAATGCCGGTAACCAAACAGTTTCTGATCCCCATTGACTTCCATAGTTTTTCATACTATGGAAGTTAAAAGGGAACCAGCAACTGTTTGGTTACCAATATTCTACAAAATATATTTTGTAATCACAGTACAAAGAAACTCATACAGGTTTTTGTTGGGGGGATATATCCCTTTAAGTCGTGGTTTCTGAAAAAATGTATCACAATTAAGAGAATTTATGCTTTAAAAAATCTGCTAATGGGGTCAGAAAAATAATCTTGTTCTCCCTTTAGATTAAGTTTATTTCTCTGATCCCACTGACAGATTTTTTTGTTTTTGCACAGACTCGCTTAATTTTGATATGTATTTTTTTTCTCAGAAAACAAATGTATTTTGATTAAAGAATATTTTGATATTTGTATTGGAAAGCAAAACAAAAAAATGATGATATTTTTTGGCATCAAAAAATAAACAGGAAAATAAATGTCTTGAACAAACCTTTCAATACTATAGCAAAATACTTGCCAAGAAAACCAAGACCAACACAATTAATATAATCAATTTGGGATTTCATATAGACATGGGCTCATTTTTGGCTGCTGATAACTCAAAATTCAGAAAACCAAATAAAAAACAAAAGCTGGAAAAGGATTAAAAATGTTTTCCAATAAAGTAAATAAGTCTGGTTTTATCCTTAACTCAACATAAAACAGAATTGTGTAATCTAACACACTTAAATGTGGGTTAAAGTAATTTCCTGTGTGATTGTTAGCAGGAATGACACACTGTTAAACGGAAGGACATTCAGCAATATTTTTCAGGATTACCATAAAAACCATCCTCAGTATCATTTTTCTTTGCAACACTCAAACTTGAAACAAAGTAAGAGACACTGACACGTTTTTAATTATTTAAAGAAATCAATCCAATGATAATGACTAATGTGACTCATTGAATCATATGAAATCAAGATGAATGACAGCAAAAATATGGCAAAAAAATATAAAATTATGTAAATAATTTATGTTAACAATATAACTATAATAACCGGTATTCATAAACATTTTAAGAGACGCTTACTGACCTTTTAGTCCAGTCATTTTATGAAAAAAGGTTGAACAAATTGCAACAGAAGCAAACTCAACTGATTTTGTATCCTCATTTTGTCCTGAGTAAGGAAAAAAAAGCCCGAAGAATCCCATTAGGGAAAGTTTATAGCTTAATATAGCCTATTCATACGCATATTCATTATTTTTCTCACGTGAATAGGGTAAAAGTTTTAACCTTTAAATATCCCCATGAAAATTACTGAGTTGATTACATACATCAAGACAAACAAAAAAATGTATTGCAAGTTTTTTTTAATTGTTTGTTGACAAATGGTGCATAATCTAATTATGTATGTGCTAATTTGCATAAATAGTAAATAACCAAACAGATCTAAACATTGGGTATAGAGGCAGGAAGAAGTACTTTAAAAAACAGCCTTTATTATTATTGCAGAGATGGGGTTTGGACATTAGTGCATTGTACCGGTAATTCGATTTTTTTTATCCAGACACTTTTTACTTGTCTTCTGCAATTCTCCTGTCTCCTGTTCTTCCCTCAGACTCATCCCCCAGAAAGAGTAACGGACCCCGCCCCAAACCCCATATCTGCAATAATAATTAATAAAGGCTGGTTTCTAAAGTAGGCTACTTCTTCCTGCCTCTATGTATTAATGTTCATGGGTAGCCTAAATGGGTTCCATTCAGACATTGACATTAAGTCTTTTAATGAGGTTTTATTAGGGAGTTTTTTTCACGTATTTGCCTCTCGTGGAGCGCGTTTGATTTTGCCCGGCTCGAAAAATGGCGGCGACATCAGCTGGACGTGATCAAGGAAATATTCGACTGAAAGCGGGAAATTCAAAACATTGAGCGGTTGAGCACGACTGCTTCGTGAATGGATCAGACATAGGTAGGTGGTCAGAAATGGAATATAGTGAAGGGAAAGATGAAGGAATTGAGGGAATATTGAAGGGAGAGTTTAAAAAAAAGGCAGTCAAGTAAAAGGGAATAAAAGAATAAGAAATGAAAATGATGAGGGGTCGGAAAGTGAGGAAGAACATGAGCAAAATAAGAAGGAAATACATGGGAATTTTATAGTCATACGATTCAATAAAAAGGATCAAGAGAACATGAAGATTATCAACCCGTTTGTATTAACAAAACATCTGGCAAGTATGATAGGGGAGATATTGAAACAGGAAAATAAAATCCAGAAAATAAGAGTGAAAAGAATAATCACTTATGCAGAAGCAGCAAGAGTGTCAAGAGTAGTGTCACCGATGTTAAGGCCAAGAGTTATTTTACCACGCTCCGGAGGAGCCGACACCAAGGACACCAATCAGGCGAGACAGGAAATATAAAAACTCTTCTTTTTATTAATTAATAACACTTAAAACACAACGGATGCACTTCGGTTTACTTCACTCCCCTCCAAGATATCCCAGCTCGTCGAAGGGCAGCAGTTCAATCGCAGCGGTCCGTAGACTCACTTCAGAAGGGTGATGATTCACAGGATCTCTCGGTTCACAGAATGACCGCAGTCAGTAGACTCACTTCAGAAGGATGATGATTCACCGAATCTCTCAGTTCACAGAATGACAGCAGTCGGTAGACTCACTTCAGAAGGATAATGATTTACAGGATCTCTCAGTCCACGGAATGACAGCAGTCAGTAGACTCACTTCAGAAGGATGACGATTCACAGGATCTCTCAGTTCACAGAATGACAGCAGTCAGTAGACTCACTTCAGAAGGATGATGATTCACAGAATCTCTCAGTTCACAGAATGACAGCAGTCAGTAGACTCACTTCAGAAGGATGATGATTCACCGAATCTCTCAGTTCACAGAATGACAGCAGTCAGTAGACTCACTACAGAAGGATAATGATTCACAGGATCTCTCAGTTCACAGAATGACAGCAGTCAGTAGACTCACTTCAGAAGGATGATGATTCACAGGATCTCTCAGTTCACAGAATGACAGCAGTCAGTAGACTCACTTCAGAAGGATGACGATTCACAGGATCTCTCAGTTCACAGAATGACAGCAGTCAGTAGAATCACCTCAGAAGGATAATGATTCACAGGATCTCTCAGTTCACAGAATGACAGCAGTCAGTAGACTCACTTCAGAAGGATGATGATTCACAGGATCTCTCAGTTCACAGAATGACAGCAGTCAGTAGACTCACTTCAGAAGGATGGTGATTCACAGGATCTCTCAGTTCACAGAATACCCTCTTCAGTGCAGCTGTATCACACTGGACTTCCCATGGGGAGCAGATATAGTAACTTTCCACAACGTGTGAATGGGGCTAGGGCCACTTCTCAGCAAAGGCACAGCACACTTGTGTTCACTTCAATTCCACAGCCACAAATCAATGTGTATCAATAAGGCAAAAGCACTGCAATTCACTCACACGTTAAGGCTGGTCAGAGGCCCCACTCCGTTTTGTTGCGCTCGCTCCACGAGGGATTTCTCTTTCAATTCCTCCTCAACACACTCTGAAACACATAGCTCTTCCAACAATCAGATCCATTACTGCATCCTCTTCCCGCAATTTAAATACTCATAAGATGAAATCAGTTCACTTATCTCTTCTCTCTCCTTACACAGCACCAATCCAGACGATAGCTCAGTCCAGCAGACTTCCCACAACGATCACTCTGATCCAGCGAATTCAAATGGGCGATCTCCACACCCCAACGGTTTTCCTGAGGAAGCCTGTATCCAACACTGCTCCAAGTCTCTTCGAACACTTCCAACTCACTGAACACTTCAAACCCACTGAACACCAAGATACCACCCCTCCTATGTCTTCAAACTTCTCCTTATATCTGCCTCTTCCCGCATGTGCTCGCCAATAACGGCCTGATTAGTGTCCACAGCTGGCGCTCATCAACGCCGCGGCCATGACAGGTCACCGGAACCGGCCCCCGTGCAACAAATCCCGTCCTTAAGGTTCCTATTTTCTCACCCGGTGACACCCTCCCTCACCAGTCCGTTCTAGTCCCGAGAACGGGGGCCCGACTCCCATTCTCCGTACCTCGCCGGAGGCACTCCTTGGGTCTCTCGCTGCGAACGTCTCAACGGCTCAGCCGGTTCCTCTCTCCTTGGCGCCGCCACGGGGACACTAGGAACCATAGCCCAACCCATCCAAGGTGGTCCAGGGGCCACTGGGGCTGGCGGGGCCTCGACCGCTTGCCTCGGATAGTTGGGACACGGACGAAGCAAGTTACGGTGCAAGATCCTTACAGGCCCGGTTCTTCCCTCCGGGCGAACGGCATAAACGGGCTGGTCAGGGCTCTGTCGTCGCTCCACCACATATGGTGCTGTTTCCCACCGATCGCTAAGCTTCCCCTTCCCTTGGCGCCGATTATCGCGCACTAGCACCCGCTCACCAGGCAGCAAGGGGGCCTCTCGAGCGGTTCGATCGTACAGGCGTTTGTTCTTTTTAGCAGCTGTATCCAGATGTTCAGAGACCCTCTCGTAAGCAGCATGAAGCTGTCGATGGTGTCGGTGTACCCACTCCATAGTGGTGGCGGCCTCTCCGGTTGCAGCAGTTCCCAGTATCAGATCCGTAGGCAAGCGTACGTGCCTTCCAAACATCAGGTAAGTGGGGGCGTATCCTGTGGTGCTGTGGACACTATTATTGTAAGCCTGTTCCAAGGCAGGGAGACTATCGGTCCACTGACTCTGATGATCCATATCTAAGGTCCCCAACAAACTCAATAACGTCTGGTTGAAACGCTCGCAGCCCCCATTCCCCTGTGGGTGGTATGGAGTAGTGTGGGTCTTCCTACACCCGTATAGTTGACACAGCTCCTTGATCACACGGGACTCAAATTTGGCCCTTGATCCGAATGGAGGGTTTCAGGGCACCCGAAGGGCTGGAATACGGTTCTCCAAAGGGCATTCGCTGTCGTGGTGGCCGTCTGATCCAGAGTCGGAATAGCCCAGGCATACTTCGTCAACAAATCCGTCACTACCAGGATATTTTGATACCGATCCATCAGGCGACTCAAGGTCAGAAAGTCCATAGCCACCATATGCAACGGGGCCCGAGGTCGTACCGGAACTAAGGGGGCCTTCACTTCTCTCCTAGCTTTAAACAACGTACAGCGGGGGCATTCCTGTACATACCTCCCCACGGACTCTTCCATTTTACCCCAATAGAAGTGCCTACGCAACAAGGACACTGTTCTCTCCCTCCCTTGATGCCCCAGCAGGTCATGGTATGCCTGGAGCAGGGGTTTGAACTTGGGCTTCTGGCACCACCACCTGATGTACAGCCTCACGAGTCCTTGGGTCCTGGATAGATCGACAGACCACTCCATCTCGCAGACACAGCCGTCTCCAGTGCCCCAGCAGCCTCTTCACCATCAACGCTTGGCCCTGTCGCTCCGCCGCTCCAGGTAGTGTACCTTGCTCCAGGTAAGTTCGCAGGGTGGCCAGCCCTTCATCTTCCCCCTGTCGTTCCCTCCAGCGTTGCGGGTCCCATCCCCAACTAGCCGGGACTTTGTCCGGCTGTGCTCCAGGCGCCTCTATCACTCCACCATTAGCCCCTCATCCAGTTCCCCCTCTAGATGTTCTCCAGCTCTGGCCACTGGTAATCGGGACAAGACATCGGCGTTGACGTGCTCACGGCCTGGCCGATACTGCAGCTGGTAGTTGAAGTTGGCGAGTTGGGCCGCCCACCTCTGCTCTACCGCTCCCAGTTTAGCCGTCTGGAGGTGAACCAGCGGGCTGTTGTCCGTGACCACCAATACTTCCGCTCCCCATAAGTAGTCCTTGAATTTCTCACATAAGGCCCACTTCAGGGCCAACAGCTCAATCTTGAAGGAGCTATAGTTTGCATCGTTCCACTCCGCTGGGTGGAGGCTCCGACTGGCATAGGCAATAACCTTCTCCACTCCATTCTGCCGCTGGGCCAGCACCGCCCCTAGCCCCGTGTTACTGGCATCCGTGTACAAGACAAATGGCTGAGTGAAGTCGGCGTAGGCCAGAATAGGGGCCTGTAACAGCTCCTGCTTCAGCCTCTGAAAGGCTACTTCACACTCTGGGCTCCAGACTATCAACGGGGAACCTCGGCCACGGGGACGACTCGAACCAGCGAGCAGTTGATTCAAGGGCTTAGCAATCCGGGAGAAATCCCTGATGAAGCACCGATAGTATCCCACAAATCCCAAAAAGGACCTCACGTGCTTCACTGTTTTAGGGGGATCCCAACCTTGCACGGCAGACACCTTATCCGGGTCTACGGCTACACCCGCAGCGCTCACCCGATGGCCCAAGAACTTGACCTCCTTCCGAAGGAGCTGACATTTCCCAGGCTGGAGCTTCAACCCATACCTTTCCATGGCTCGGAATACTTGCTCCAGATGTGACAGGTGGGAGTCAAAGTCAGGCGAGTAGACGATCACGTCGTCTAGATAGACCAGAGTGGAGTCTACTAACTGCCCTCCCAGGCATCGCTGCATCAACCTTTGGAACGTGGCGGGGGCGTTGCAGAGTCCGAAGGGCATCCGATCCCACTCAAATAACCCAAAGGGCGTAGTAAAGGCGGTCTTCTCTTGGTCTCTTTCCTCCACCTGCACCTGCCAGTATCCGCTTGCAAGATCGAGGGTGGAGTACCAGGCGGCGTGTGTTAGGCTAGTGAGGGAGTCTTCAATCCTCGGCAGGGGAAAAGCGTCCTTTTTGGTGACCTGATTCAGCTTACGATAGTCTACACGGAATCTCCAAGCGCCAGTTTTCTTGCGCACCAGCACAATCGGGGCTGCCCAGGGGCTGCAGCTCTCCCGAATGATTCCTCGTTCTAGCATCCCCCGCAACAAGGTACGGATCTCAGAGTACAAGGTTGGAGGGACCGGACGGTACCGTTCTCGAAGCTATCGTAGTGGTCTTCACCACATCCGTGCATCCATAATCCTCGTCATGCATGGAAAAGACGTGCTGCCACTTGGCCAGAAGCCCTCGCCCTGCAGTGATTCACTCTGAAGATAAACCGGCATACTTCTCCCACCAGGACCGGGCCGAAGTTCTTCCGACGTCAGGGCTACTTCGACCACTGTTGGCTCACTTGACAGAAGCGGACTTCCTGCCCCTCTCTCACCTGGTGAGGACTCACCGGTGTAATACGAGCCAACCGTTGGTGCCGGAACAGATGTACTGGATACGTGTTCACATTCCTCACCCGTACTGAGATTCGACCTCGACATGCCACCGCTAACCCTCGAGCCACCTCCACACTCTGGCATTCCCAATGGGGCTCCACAAGAATCCACTCTTCTGGGCCATAAGTCCGAGCGGGGAGACGAACCCAGACTACCGCCTCGCTTCGGGCCGGAATAGAGATGGCATACCGACATGCCACTCGGCCAGTGTCCTCTCGATCTGGTTGGAAACTTGCGGCCTGTACTTGCCGACAATCCGTAACAACACGCTCCCAGTCTTGCTGCTCGGCCAAAGAAGTGGTACGAAGGGGCCCAGCTTGAAACAATTTCTCCCAACACTCCATCAGCACGTTCATCCCCAGCAAGGCTCGATGCGCCCCTAGGCAGGAGTCTCGGACAACTACTACTCCCTTCTGTGGTATCACAGTCCCATGGATCTCAAATATTCGGTCACTTGGTACCCGATATACGGAATGTTCAGGCCATTTGCTCCCCGTAGTGTAAGCCAGGGGACTTCGGTTTCTGGTAAGTGATTGGCATTAAACAGTTCTTTAGATAGACTTTCAGCGAATAGGGTGACCTGGGATCCAGTGTCCACCAGGCACCGGACATTAATGCCATTTACCTTTATCTCTACAAGCGGACAATGGCCCACCAGACTCTCTCTTGGGGCGGAATTTACAGAGGGGTCAATCCAGGGGGTCCCGACCACTTGACCCACAGTGGCCGGTCGTCCTAAAAACCCCCTTGCGAACTGCGATGAGAGCCACACTGGCGGCTGTAGTGTCCAGGTTCTCCACAGTTATTACAAAGCGGGCGCCCCTGTCCATCCCACTGGAACTTAGGGCCAGTTGGTCGACCGGCACGTCTTCCCGAATCCCTTCCTCCATCAGAATAGGAGCGTTCTCGAGGCAAGGTCGAAGGCTCTGGCCGTCCACGGCGAATTTCTCCCAAAAGGGTCTTAGACAACTCTGCCATCTCTTCACGAACCTCCTTCATTAACTCCGTACGCAAGGCTTGTTTCCAATCCGATGGTTCAGGAGGTACAGGAATGCTGGCCCCACTGGCAGCCATGCACACAGGGGGATCCACTGCCTCAGCGTAATCCCGCTCCAGAGCTAAGGCCTCTTGGCGAAGCTCCTCGAAGGTCAAAGCCGCATCTCGCCGAAGCTGTAATCGTAAACTCTGCCGTATAGGGCCTTCTCGTAACCCCAACAAGAATTGATCTCTCAACAGGGTCTCTTCCTCTCCCAGCACCATGGTTTTCTCGGTTCTTCAATCTAGAATGCTGCTCTCGTAGACGCAGGGCGAACGCCCGCAAAGTTTGTCTAGGCCCCTGCTTGCAGTTGAAGAATTGCGCCCGTAGCACCGCCACCGGAGTGGAATCACCGTATTGCCCAGTCAAGAATACAAAGATGGCGCGTGTGGTGGCTCGGACAGCCTCAGGTGCAGCTCGGACCTCTCTCTTCGCCTCTCCCTTCAGGGAATTCAAAACGAACTGGACCTTCTGGGCCTCACTTAACCCCTGTAGTCCAGCCAAATACTCCACTTGTGCTCTCCAGTCAGCCAAGTTCAATTCAGACCCGAGCCCACCATACTTTTGGGCCCATGGAGCTCCCATAAACATTGGTACCATCGGATGCTGGACGGCTGGCAACTCTTCATCCGCCATCATGGATCCTTGGCCGCTCAACTCCGAGTGGGAACCCTGCCGACTACGCCAGATTGTGTCACCGATGTTAAGGCCAAGAGTTATTTTACCACGCTCCGGAGGAGCCGACACCAAGGACACCAATCAGGCGAGACAAGAAATATAAAAACTCTTCTTTTTATTAATTAATAACACTTAAAACACAACGGATGCACTCCGGGTTACTTCACTCCCCTCCAAGATATCCCAGCTCGTCGAAGGGCAGCAGTTCAATCGCAGCGGTCCGTAGACTCACTTCAGAAGAATGATGATGCACAGGATCTCTCAGTGCACAAAATGACAGCAGTCAGTAGACTCACTGCAGAAGGATGATGATTTACAGCAGTACTTCTCAAAGTCCGGACTCCGGTCCGGATCCGGACCCGGAGGGAATTCAATCCGGACCCGCCTCCATTTCGTATTTCAAGAGCACTAATTGTGTGTAAGGGATTAAAAGTGTGGATTTCCTACTTTGATAAACGCATGTTAAAATCATTTGTTTATTTTTTGAAATGGTCCGAAATTAAAACGAAGGCGAGATATTTAAAGTTTTCCTCCGTGATTTAGTTGCCATGACATCCAGTGAGCGTATGACTTTTGACGTAATCAGGCGCAACCATAGACTAAAAAAAGGGGCGCAACGCGAGTACGCGACACTTCACCGCAGTAAGCGTTTGAATGGGTGTGGAGGATGTCATTGTCAAGGAAAAGAAAATTTGATGAAGAAAATAGAGTTTTCAAAGATGATTGGACAGAGAGGTATGCGTTCACAGATATCCCAAGTCTCCCGGAAGTTCCAGGAGTCTCCCGCATATTGATAGCGGCTCCCTGAGTGATGCCCGCAAATTAGTTCAAATCTCCCGCAATCTAGAGCTCGCGAGCTCCAAACCGGCAGAGAGAGAGAGAGAACGACCTTACGTGTGTGCGCAAATGTGCGTGTGTGCCTCATTGGTTGCCAACCGTTCCGTATAATACGTATTTGTTTAAGTTAAAAATAAAACGTATTATGAACTAAACAAATACATAGTTCATTTTTGGCAAAATGATCATGATAGCCTTTATATATCTGAGTGGTTAAGTCTTGTATATAGATTGAGCCTACTTTGCTATACAAATTTTTGTGCAACTTATAAAAATATAAAAAAATATATAATGCAACTTTGCCTAATAAGTTGCATTTATAATGTGTAGTAGTAGTATATATTTATTGTCCCTTTTAGGGGAAATTCTTTTTCACATTTCCAGAAACGCTTTACATCATACATATGTATATTCACGGCACATATAAACATACATGTTTCATACGCATTAGACATTTGACACAGACATATATGGGAAAAACATATTATTTCACTGCATATCGTTTATTTAATTTTATCTGTGTGGTTTTGTCTTATTTAGTGTTTGGATGGCTAAGGGGATTAGGCTTCTACTGAAGCGAGTTTTATTGCATCTTATGGTTCTGAACCTCCTGCCAGAGGGTAGGAGTGAGAGGTATCGGCTGAGTGGGTGAGTAATGTCTAGGGATATTACATGAGCAATACGTATGATGGCTTTGGTGTTTAGTTCATGTAGATTCGGAGTGGGCAAACCTATTATTTTGGCAGCAAGATTGGTTATCTGGGTAAGTTTGTTACGGTTTTTTACAGTAAGCATGTTGAAAAAGCAGGTGGAACAGTATAGTATGATAGGTTGAACAATGCTGATATACAGTAATAAGAGTAAATGGGGGGCAACATGAAGTCCTCTTAGTTTACACACCGCTGACAGCCTTTGGGTTCCTTTTTTCTGTATGTCTCTTGTGTGGTGTTCAAAAGTGAGGTTATTGTCAATTGTAAGTCCAAGATATTTGAAGTGATCTACTGTCCCTACTATTTCGTTGTTAATGATAATGGGGTGGTGGGGTTGTGCCGATCCAAAAACCATTTCTTTTGTTTTGCTGATGTTGAGTTTTAGATAGTTATTTCCACACCACTGCGTAAAGTGAGAGACTATGTTAAGATATTCTTGGGTTGAATGAGTATCTGTGAGTAGTCCAAGAATTGCAGTGTCATCGGCATATTTGAGGAATATGGTATTGGATGAGGGGCTGGTACAGTCGTTTGTGTAGAGAGTGTAAAGGAAGGGGCTTAAAACACAGCCCTGCGGGGCTCCTGTGTTGGAGGTCAGTATAGGTGTAGTTGTTGTTTTGCTTACCCGCACAGCCTGTTGTCTGTTGGTGAGGAAGTTGTGGAGAAGATTAATCAGGCGAGAGGGGACATTGAGGTGGAGCAGTTTCTGGATCAGTAGATGTCTCTGGATGGTGTTGAATGCAGAGGTGAAATCTGCAAACAGAATCCTGGCAGTCGTGCCTGGAGAATCCAGATGTTGTAGGACGAGGTCCAATAGGCATGCCACAGCGTCCTCCGTGCCTCTCTTGGCCTTATAGGCAAATTGGAGAGGATCTAGATGTGGAAGGACGTGTGGCAGGATGGTTTGTAGCAACAAGTACTCCAGACACTTCATCAGGATGGGTGTGAGGGCAATGGGCCGGAAGTCATTGAGTTCTTTGGGACGTGGTTTTTTGGGTACTGGAATTATTGTAGCTGTTTTCCAGAGGGGGGGGATTTTGCATTGATGGTAGACTTCACAGAAGAGTGGATGGATTATTTCAGAGAGTTCAGTGGCACAGGTCTTTAGCACCTTTGCTGGGATCCCATCAGGCCCTGGGGCCTTGCCTGGCTTGCATCTCTTCAGTTGCCGCCTGACGTCCTCCTTTGAAAAGGGGGCTGGGTCGTTTGGGTCCAGCAGGGGGAGTGCATCCAACTGACTGCGACACTCCTCTGAGTAGTCAACTGAGTCAAACCGGTTGAAAAAGATGTTCAGCTGATGTCCTTGCTCTGGTGAGATTGAAGTACTGGGTCTGGGTGCATTTCCTATCAGTGTTTTGGTCATCTGAAAGGCTTGTCTGGTGTTCATGGAGCTGAATTTTTGTTCCAGTTTATTCTTGTATAGTTGTTTGGCTTTAAATACCTCATTTTTTACTGCTCTATTTGCTGTATTAAGTGCTGTCCAGTCCTTGAGCTTGAAGGCTCTGTGTTTTTCCTTCAGGCTTTTTCTTAGCTGATGTGTAATCCATGGTTTTGAGTTAGGGTATTTTTTTATTTTCTTAACTGTTATGGTGGTCTGAATACAGAAGTTAATGTAGTCTGAAATGATGGAGACCTTGTCATCTAATTCCCCATCTAAAATGTCCCAGTCAGTGCATGCCAGGGAACCTTGGAGTTGTGCAATGGCGTCATCCGTCCATTTAGGGGCGCTGTATGTCTCTGGCTTGTGAGTTTTGAGTTTCTGTTTGTATACCGGAAGTAAACAGATCATGTTGTGATCCGCAAGTCCGAGTGGAGGGTAGGAACGTGTGCGGTACGCATCGGTAATGTTACCGTAGCATAAATCCAAAATGTTATCCCTTCTGGTGGGGATGTCAACATACTGGTGGAATGATGGCAAAACAGTGTCTAGTCTGCAGCTGTTGTAGTCCCCCATGATAAGCACCGGAGCCCCCGGGTACTTAGCAAGCATCGAGTTAGCCTCTTCAGCCACCAGCTCAGATGCTGTCTTGATGTTAACGTTTGGGGGGATATAAACGCAGCTGGACACAACAGTGGGGAATTCACGGGGGAGATAGTGGGGGCGCATTGATACAGTCAACATCTCCAGATTTGTTGTGCATATCTTTCGGTGGATTTTGATATTAGTACACCATCTGTCGTTGATGTAAAAACAGACGCCTCCCCCTCGCGTCTTCCCTGATTGGGCCGTTCTGTCCGACCTGATGATGGTGAAGCCATCCAGGGCTACCTCGTTGTCAGAGATCGCCCCGTCCAGCCAGGTTTCGGTCAGGGCAATGATGCAGATGTCTCTAAAGGCCCTTTCTAGACGGCATCGGGCATGTAGCATGTCCATTTTGTTTCGGAGGGACCGGACATTTGCCAGGATGATGGAGGGAAGAGGTGGTTTAAAGGGACGTCTTCTTATCCTGCTTCGGATTCCTCCCCGTTTGCCCCTTTTCCTGGGTCGGAGCTCAGGGGGTATAGCCGCCATGGGCTTGATGATACTTGGAGGAGAGTCCCGTAATAATAGCAGGTCTTCTCGGCTATAGGTGAGTAACCCTCCATCTATCACCGGTCGCACTGTGAGGCCATCACAGATAAGCAATTGTCTTGTAACCACAAGCACAGTCAATAATAATATAAAGATTTCTGCCATAGTTGACAAATCAGGGACACAAGATGAGATAGGACACACTTTAGACTTAAGACAGGACTTAGACAAGCCGTGGAGCTCAGACGAAACGCGTACGGAAACTGTGTTGTCGCAGCAGAGCATGCGCCAAGGAATGTAACCAGGCTATAAAATGTGCTATAAAATGTATGAATTTCAGGGGTTATTTTTCAAAATTTTCTTCCGTGGGGGCATGTCACTATTCTCTCCCATGCCCGTCAAAAAAAAAAAACGCCCACCCCCAAAAGTTTCGGACCTTTGACATTGACGAAAATTTTGATTTGGACCTTTGAATATAGACTTTGAGAACCCCTGATTTACAGGATCTCTCAGTCCACGGAATGACAGCAGTCAATGGACTCACTTCAGAAGGGTGATGATTCACCGAATCTCTCAGTTCACAGAATGACAGCAGTCGGTAGACTCACTTCAGAAGGATAATGATTTACAGGATCTCTCAGTCCACGGAATGACAGCAGTCAGTAGACTCACAGGATCTCTCAGTTCACAGAATGACAGCAGTCAGTAGACTCACTTCAGAAGGATGATGATTC
Source organism: Chrosomus eos (assembly GCA_036326025.1). Taxonomy (NCBI): domain Eukaryota; kingdom Metazoa; phylum Chordata; class Actinopteri; order Cypriniformes; family Leuciscidae; genus Chrosomus; species Chrosomus eos. The sequence continues at coordinate 13,955,326 of CM070825.1, forward strand.
ACCGAATCTCTCAGTTCACAGAATGACAGCAGTCAGTAGACTCACTACAGAAGGATAATGATTCACAGGACCTCTCAGTTCACAGAATGACAGCAGTCAGTAGACTCACTTCAGAAGGATGATGATTCACAGGATCTCTCAGTTCACAGAATGACAGCAGTCAGTAGACTCACTTCAGAAGGATGACGATTTACAGGATCTCTCAGTCCACGGAATGGCAGCAGTCAATAGACTCACTTCAGAAGGATGATGATTCACAGGATCTCTCAATTCACAGAATGACAGCAGTCAGTAGACTCACTTCAGAAGGATGACGATTCACAGGATCTCTCAGTTCACAGAATGACAGCAGTCAGTAGACTCACTTCAGAAGGAGGATGATTCACAGAATCTCTCAGTTCACAAAATGACAGCAGTCAGTAGACTCACTTCGGAAGGATGATGATTCACAGAATCTCTCAGTTCACAGAATGGCCGCAGTCAGTAGACTCACTTCAGAAGGATGATGATTCACCGAATCTCTCAGTTCACAGAATGACAGCAGTCGGTAGACTCACTTCAGAAGGATAATGATTCACAGGATCTCTCAGTTCACAGAATGACAGCAGTCAGTAGACTCACTTCAGAAGGATGATGATTCACAGGATCTCTCAGTTCACAGAATGACAGCAGTCAGTAGACTCACTTCAGAAGGATGACGATTCACAGGATCTCTCAGTTCACAGAATGACAGCAGTCAGTAGACTCACCTCAGAAGGATAATGATTCACAGGATCTCTCAGTTCACAGAATGACAGCACTCAGTAGACTCACTTCAGAAGGATGATGATTCACAGGATCTCTCAGTTCACAGAATGACAGCAGTCAGTAGACTCACTTCAGAAGGATGGTGATTCACAGGATCTCTCAGTTCACAGAATACCCTCTTCAGTGCAGCTGTATCACACTGGACTTCCCATGGGGAGCAGATATAGTAACTTTCCACAACGTGTGAATGGGGCTAGGGCCACTTCTCAGCAAAGGCAAAGCACACTTGTGTTCACTTCAATTCCACAGCCACAAATCAATGTGTATCAATAAGGCAAAAGCACTGCAATTCACTCACACGTTAAGGCTGGTCAGAGGCCCCACTCCGTTTGTTGCGCTCGCTCCACGAGGGATTTCTCTTTCAATTCCTCCTCAACACACTCTGAAACACATAGCTCTTCCAACAATCAGATCCACATTTACTGCATCCTCTTCCCGCAATTTAAATACTCATAAGATGAAATCAGTTCATTTATCTCTTCTCTCTCCTTACACAGCACCAATCCAGACGATAGCTCAGTCCAGCAGACTTCCCACAACGATCACTCTGATCCAGCGAATTCAAATGGGCGATCTCCACACCCCAACGGTTTTCCTGAGGAAGCCTGTATCCAACACTGCTCCAAGTCTCTTCGAACACTTCCAACTCACTGAACACTTCAAACCCACTGAACACCAAGATACCACCCCTATGTCTTCAAACTTCTCCTTATATCTGCCTCTTCCCGCATGTGCTCGCCAATAACGGCCTGATTAGTGTCCACAGCTGGCGGTCGTCAACGCCGCGGCCATGACAGGTCACCGGAACCGGTCGCTCCCCCGTGCAACAAATCCCGTCCTTAAGGTTCCTATTTTCTCACCCGGTGACAGTAGGCTACACGATAATATCACCATAGAACAAACGGAATTGGCGGTTGTTGAAGAACAACAACAAAGAACAAGTGACAAGATGTATGTGGACAAAAAGGACTTGGTGATGTTTATTGCAGGAGTGATAAAATACAGCTAGTTGTCAAAGCAGCAGTAAATCATTTAGGACTAGTGGGACTGAGATGGGAAGAAGTGAGGGAGAACCTCACCAATCAGTCATGCCAGGAAGCACCATGTATTGGTTAATATTAAAGGTCCCCTGACATGAAATTTTCACTTTCTGGGGTTTTTTAACATTAATATTAGTTCCTCTAGCCTGTATTTGGTCCCCTCGTGTCTAGAATTTTCAATCGGTGTAAACCAAGATTTGGCCATCTTTCTCTTCTCTGGAGCTCAGACGAGCTGATCTTGAATCTCCTCCTTATGACGTCATTAGAAGGAAAGGTTACCTCCCCTTTCTCTGCTTTGCCCGCCCAGAGAATTTGGCTCGTCCATGAGAAAATGGGCTAGGAAGTACGAACGTGCGAGCGCAATTTGAGTTAGGCTTGCAAACGAGCGAAGCATGGCAGTTGATCAGTGTTCGGATGTACATGTGAACACAAAAGTATTTTTTAGTTCCTTCATCCGAGCCTTGGAAGAAACAATGGGTTAATTTTATTTTCTCTGGAAATGCGCCGACACAACTTCCCAAAGTTTTGTATGGTCCAAACATTTCACTGACGACTGTTTCCTCAACTTGGGCCAATACAGAGCTGGCCTCGATGAACGTCTGAAAATAAATGATCAAGCTACCAAGCAACAATTTCAAGTTCAGACAGGTAATCTTTCTCTCAAAATCGTTCAATACTGTTTATGCATCACATAGGTCAGTAAGTCAAGCCAGTGATTAAAATATCAACTTCACATTGTTTATTTTAGTAGGATGAAAATAATCTTCCGATCGAAGAACAATCTTTCCACACAGCGCGATTTTATCTGGACAACTAGTTATGAAATCAATGACGAACGTGAATGCACAATGAAGCTCTTACTGTATGTACATCATCGTGTTTGCATTGGTGAAAACATTAGAGAGAGTGCAGAAACTGCGTTGCAATGAAATGATCTTCAGTCTCGCGATCAACAGACTGTCATCTGCTCAATGCTCATCACGGCAACATTTTATGTGATGGGAATTGATCTAAATACTTTAAAAACTTCTCACGGTTCGTTAATCTCGATAGCTGTTATAGTAAAAACATATAATAGCTGTAGTAAAAGTGTTTGAGAGAGTTTCACATGTAATACGTAGCTATTTTATATGCAAGCATGTCAGCCAATCACAGCAGTGGCCGGTTACACTGAATCCCACACAGTGGTGGAAAGAGTACTGAAAAAGCATACTCAAGTAAAAGTACTGTTACTTGTCAAATAATGTAGTGAGAGTAGAGTAAAAGTACCTGTCCTAAATACTACTCAAAGTAGGAGTAAAAAGTAGCCCTTTTAAAAGTACTCAAGAGTAGTGAGTATTGAGTATTATGCTATGAATGTTAGTCCACCTTATACCCTGTAAATTGAAAATGTAGCTTACTCTATCACAGATTCATAAAAAAAAAGAGAAACAGTAGGCCTATTTCAATATTTCTCCAACAGTTTTATTTTTGTGAGTAAATCGCCATTTAAGAACATGTTACATTAAAATAATATCCACTTCAATAAGTCAACAGAAAGGAGGTTAATGCGTTTATATGCTAAACGAAATTGATGTAAGGGACAAAAATCTAGCAGTGATGATGATAGGTTAGCACTTTGAAGCCCGGTAAACAAACTAAATTAAGTTTTTCGAGCAGATGGCATTGCAAGCTCGTGAAGTGCTAACAGAATACATACCATTTGTGCGTGTATTAGAAAATGTAACATTCTGCAGTTTATTTTTAGTAATTGTTTAGGCAAGTTCATGATTTCAGTCATCATTCAGTAACCAGCAACAATTATAAAGCGTGCGTGCCTTTACTCTAGTCTGGTTGCTATGCTTCCCCTACCATCCTAGGAAGAAAAATATCGCTCCCCAGATGTAGATCAAAATATGGCTTTGTTTCGCTCGGATATTTAACGGCGTGTACATACACGCGGAATCACTCGGACATAACGGCATAGACATACACGCATACACGCGGATAGCTCAAAATGCGTATAAATAACAAGCCACTTGACTTGAAAGTGGCGTGTATGTTTACGCAAAAGTCATGATGTCATGTTGACAACAGATATAACAGCAACAGCAAGCTGTCGCATGCTGACGCATCCACCACTCTTCCTCCCTCCGGCTCTTCCTCCATGATTAAAATAAATTGGCGCCAGGTGTCTTGAAGTCTGTTGATGCAAAGTTTTCCGCGCGCGATTTGATTTGACGGGAATCACGCATGGAGTCACATGACTTATTATAAAAATAAATAAATATTAATATAAATGTAGCGACGGCAGGTTCAGGGAAAGTAGCGCAGTAAAAGTACCGATACAGCACTTAAAATGTACTCAAGTAAAAGTAAAAGTACACTGTTTTAAAATACAAAAACGAAATTTTGTAATTCGTTACTTTACACCACTGATCCCACAGCAGACACGCCCCTTCAAACAGAGTGTTCAAATCAGAGGCTAAAATCAGGGAAAAATGCCATTTATTTCTAAATTATGACTATTTTTTCATCTTAAAAACATACTAACATTATAAGGGCAACCCAGGAAACATTATAAAATAATAAGATAACCCCATGTCAGGGGACCTTTAATGGTTATTATTTTACAGTGGAATGCTAGAAGGTTACTAGCCAATGGCCAGGAATTCAAACATTTCATCAAAGACAGGAAAGTAAATCCAGATGTGTGTCCAGGAAACTTTTTAGAGTTTGTGATTCAGGGATATATAGGGATAAGGAATGACAGAGATAATGGGGGACGGGGAGGAGGAGGATGTGCTACATTTATTAAGCAAGATATTCCATATAGGTTACTAGAAAAGGGATAGGATCTAGAACAGTGGTTCTCAACTCCAGTCCTCGGGACCAGCTGCTCTGCACATTTTGTATGTCTCTCTTATCTGACACACTCAGTTCAGTTCAGTCTCTCCTAACGAGCTTATGATCTGAATCAGGTGTGTTAAATAAGGAGACATACAAAATGTGCAGAGCAGTGGGTCCCAAGGACTGGAGTTGAGAACCACTGATCTAGAATACATTGTAGTAGTTGTGGGAAAGAGGGGAGGAAGTGGTTATAATAAACTACTATAATCCTTGCAAAAGGTTGAAAGTAGATAAGTTATTAAGGATACAAGGAAATAATAGACAAAAAGTAATATGCATAGCTGCCAACTCTCACGCATTGCCCGTGAGACACCCGCATTTGATTGGTTTCACACGCTCACATGCCACACCACCGATTTCTCACGCTGAAGTGTCAACCCGGTCGGTCAAATGCCTGAAAGATGAGTTTATCTACAGAACTACCTGTTGAGCCACTCGCGATCGACTAGTTATATGGCAAATTAGTTAAAAATCTCCCGTAATCTAGAGCGAGCGTGCACGCGAGACAGAGATTGTGCTCCAAACCGCGTAGAGCGAGCGAGAGCGAGAGACCTTGCGTTGCGTGGGCAGAGAGCATTCCTCCGCCTCTGCCGCTAACCCCCAGCTCCCAACCCCCCACACCCCCACACCCCCCACGCGTCAACAAATCTCAATCGTCTCTCCAACCTCTCTCTCATCCCTCCCTCCCTCATATGGTGTGCAGATTTTAATGCTCACAGTAAAATATGAGGGGGGGGGGGGGGGGGGGGGGGTTCACATACTGATGTAAATGGAAGGGTAATAATAGAAGATTTGATGGATGATAAGGAATTAGTGTGTATGAATGACGGAAGAGGAACAAGAATAAACATAACAACAGGAAATGAATCGACTTTAGATATTACATTAGTATCTAAACCCTTGGCTGGAATAAGTAACTGCCATGTTTGGAACGATACAACAGTGGGCAGCGATCACTACCCAGAATCATGCTCAGTGGGAGAGCGAGTGGAAAGACATTTCTGGAAATATAGATGAAACAAACAAACAAATAACATCAGCAATTATTATGGCAGCAGGTGGATCTATTCCTGTTGTGATTCATCAGACTCAGTCAGATCCATTTGCAACAGTTTATTGTTTGAATGCAAGATCAACAGATAAGGGTCCAATACCAGTGGAATCAGTGTAGCAGGCAGAGGATCGTAAACACAGGCAGGATAACTCACTAGGAAACACTCAGAAATGTACACAACGGTGAAACAAGACTTCGCAATGAGTGTGCTGTGAGTGTGGTTTATATAAGGCTGGGAATGAGTAAAAGCTGTGAGTGTGATCATTACTCACAGCTGTGAACGGAATCAGTGCATGAGTGAGCCATGATGGGATTTGGAGTTCGGGAGACAGTCAATATTCGGGTGAAAGCGCTCGTTGGTGGATATTGAGGAGGGTTGCGGGGCTGGTAGTCATGACAATTCCCAAGAGTAAACCAAGGAGGAATAAAAAACTGGTATCATGGTGGACAGAAGAGTGCCGTCAGGCTGTTAAAAACAGGAATAGAGCATTTAAACAAGTAAAAAACACCCATAACATGCAGCATTTGATTCAGTATAAGAACTCACATGCTAATGTGAGAAGAACAGTACGTCAAGCTAAAAGGGCAAGTTGGAAGAAATTTTGCAATGAAATAGGAAGATTAACACCTGTGGGAGAGGTTTGGGAATGATAAAAAGGATGGGAGGAGGAGGGAATAGGAAATTCCAGTTATCACTACTGAGGAAGGAACAGCAATCTCCAATAAGGATAAGGTAGAGATATTGGCAAAAACATTTGTAAAAATTCCCAGTTCAGATAATCTGTCAGAATTATGCAAAATGAGAAAGGAAAGAACAATGAATCAGCATCTAGGTGTGTTTAAACTGGAGGAAAAAATTGATGATAATTGATGAACCTTTTAATATGGCAGAGTTGATGAGAGCAATAAATAGAGCTAAACCAACATCTCCAGGAAAAGATCAGATATGCTACGTGATGCTAAAACATCTAGGGAAAGGAGAGCTCTTAAAGTTCCTGCACTTTTATAACAGAGTGTGTGAGGAGGGAAGGTTACCGAATGCATGGAAAGAGGCAGTAGTCATTCCAGTAAGGAAACCCGGAAAGGATCCTTCTAAACCCACAAGATATAGGCCAATAGCATTAACGTCAAATGTATGCAAAATTATGGAAAGGATGATAACAGAAAGGTTATCGTATATACTAGAAAAGAGTGGAAAGCTAGCAAACTATCAAAGTGGCTTTAGGAAAGGAAGGAGTACCATGGATCCGGTGATAAGACTAGAAAATGAAATAAGAAAGGCTCAAGCAAATAAAGAATCAGTCATTACAGTGTTTTTTGATATAGAAAAAGCTTATGACATGATGTGGAAGGAAGGATTGTTAATAAAGTTACACTTGATGGGTGTAGGTGGAAGAGTCTTTAGCTGGATAAATAATGTTTTGTTTAGAAGAAAAATTGAAGGTCAGACATATCAAGTCAGTATGATGTGGGCAATGGAACGCCTCAAGGTAGTGGGATAAGCCCGCTACTTTTTATCATCATGATCGATGATGTCTTCACAAAGGTGCCAATAGATAGGGAGATCACTGTTTGAGGATGATGGGGCTTTGTGGAAAAGGGGAAGGAATATGGAGTATGCAATCAGGAAAGTACAAGGAGCAATTGATGAGGTGGTGGAGTGGGGATATGATTGGGGGTTCAAGTTCTCAATAGAAAAAACACAAACAGTCTTTTTCACCAGATTCCTCTCCATCTATGGGTTCGGGCAGAAATTCCGAGCTCGGAGCCCTCTACCTGGACAGCACGCATAACTTTTACCATAATAATTAGATCCATATGTAGATGTGAACTCGTGAACTGGTATATGTCAGCAAGATTCAACAAGACATTTTCACCTGGCTATACCCAATGTTTAGATATGTTTGGGTATTATGCAAATTAGTATACATAATTAGATTATGCAACATTTGTCCATGTTAACAGACAATTTAAAAAAAAACTTGTATTACATTTTTTGTTTGTCTTGATGTAAGTAATCAACTCAGTAATTTTCATGGTGATATCTAAAGGTTTAAATTTGTACCCTATTCAGCAAACCTTTATGAGTTTCTTTCTTCTGCTGAACACAAAGGAAGATATTTTGAAGAACGATTGGAACCAAACAGTTGTTTGGCACCATTGACTTCTATAGTAGAAAAAAAAAATACTATGGAAGTCAATGGTGCCAAAGTTCCAATCGTTTTTCAAAATATCTTCCTTTGTGTTCAGCACAAGAAAGAAACTCATACAGGTTTGCAACTGCCGGGCCAGGGCCGAGCCGTGCTAGTGCATGCCAGTCGCATTTCCACTGTCACTTCCGGGGCTTGAGCGGCTTACTCTGGGCCAACGGCCAGGATTTCTGGCCCGTCGAATACCTTGGGCCAAAGCGGGCCAGCTCGGGCTAGAGGCGTGGGTAAGGTAAAAAGCGGAGTTTATCAGTGTTATGGAATGTTATGATCTGAAGCAAGATGCACATTTCACTTTTTTATATCGCGCAAAATAATTGCTGCTGGAAATGGAGAATCGCCTGTACTGCTCTGTCGAAGATACCAAAGCCTGTTTTTACAGGTTGGTCCCATGGACTTTTATTGTATTTTTCAATAGGTTCCGAGTGCCTGACAACTGTGAGGGGGGTGAATATTTTTCTAACTCGTAAGTTTAGATCGTATTTAGATATAAACTGTAGGACAGATAAGGGCGTGGTTAACTTTGATTGACAGCGTGATTGACAGCTGATAAGGGGCTGCGCCGAGTGGAATTCCTGAAATTTGCCGTCTCGGTCATGATCTGACACAACACATCATACCACCTCTGTATTCTTTCTGAACATTTGTATTGAAATATCGTACATAAAATGGGTTGCTCTGCTATAAACTGCACTAACCGACACTGTAGGAGGACTTCGCTCCATTTTATTCCGGTAAATGACATTCCACTACTATTTCACGTAGTTAGCAATATTTAGCATCAATGTGTGTGGGCAGTGGCACTGCAACAGCATTAAATTGCCTCAGAGAGAGGCGCGATCAGTTTGATGTTGATCTGTTATCACAGTGTGTGTGTGTGTGAGAGAGAGAGAGAAGCAGGCGCGATCGAACTGTGTGTGTGTGTGTGTGTGTGTGTGTGTGAGAGAGAGAGTTGGTTTATGTGATTTATGAGGACACAAATTTGTATAATGACATGTGTAGTACACTGGTATTACAACTTATGGGTGGTTTATGGGGACATTTCAAAAGTCCTCATAAATCAAATGGCTTAAAAAACATAAAAAACAATGTTTTATTAAAAAATTAAAAATGCAGCATGTCTCCTGTGATGGGTAGGTTTAGGGATAGGGGCAGTGTAGGGGGACAGAATATATAGTTTGTCCAGTATTCTGCTCTTGCTTTGTCAGGTTAGCGTAGCAGATAGCTAACATAAGACCCATTAAATAAAGACCCAGGAAACCGGAGTAGAGAGAGGCTTTTAGTAAGGATCTTTCCAATTTTTTTGTAAAACTGTGAAAACATAAAAATATGGCATTACAAACTGCCCATATATACATATACATGAATATGCAACTCAAGTCTAACATATATAGCGATCCTATAAGAAAAATAAGCCATTATAATGAGACTTGCAGGACTAGTAAGCATTTAAGCTAACATTAACATGGATGTCTATGGAGAAATGCTAATCGCGATTAGCATCTATTAATACAACATACATATTATGCTAAAACGGACAATACACAAAGAATATAGCAAAGTAGATGTACTTTCTACAGAAATACTTACAGACTTAGACTTTCAAAACTACCCAAGACAAAGAGAAGAGTAACTGCTACATGACCTCTCAGTAGACCAGAGTCAGAAGCAAACAGGCAAAAACAACGGCAAGAGAGGAGGGACTAAATATGAGAACTCGAATGCAATACAACTTTACACCACTAGATGTCTCTAATGCAACACAAAGGGGGCAGAACACTCCCCGCCTGGTATTAAATAATACCACTAAGTCCCTTTACTGAGAAGCAGCACAATGTCTGAAACAGGTCTTGAATACACCTTGGGAGTACCCTGTCTCATGATCTTCACATTGACTTTCCGAATCCTGCCATCACGGCTGGGGATGGTTTCCGCAATAACACCTGTGGGCCACTCATTCCTTTTAACTTGAGTGTCTTTAAGGAGTACCACATCTCCAACTTGCAGGTTCGGTCTTTCTGATTTCCACTTCTTACGGGGTTGGAGCGTCTCCAAGTACTCTTGCTTCCAGCGTCTCCAGAAAGTTTCAGCGAGGCTTTGGACTTGCCTCCATTGCTTGCTATAGAGATCTTTGAGATCCATGTTCCCCAGAGGAGCAGATACTGGGTCAATCTTCTGAGTGAGCAGCATTGCTGGTGTGAGAACAGCTGGCATCCCTGGATCAGAGGACACTGGAACTAGAGGTCTTGCATTCATGATTGCCATTACTTCAGCCATGAGGGTCACAAGTACTTCATGAGAGAGGCGACAGTTCTCCTTCAATAGCATGGCATCCAAAATGCGACGTGCAACACCGATCATCCTCTCCCACACTCCACCCATGTGAGAGGAGTGTGGAGGATTGAATATCCAGGTGCAACCTTTTTCTTGCAGATGAGCTTTCAACTCAGGATCTTCTGAGTTTATTTGCAGTTCTTTGCAAGCTCCAACAAAGTTTGTGCCCCTATCAGAACGGAGCAGTCTTACAGGACCTCTGATAGCGGTAAATCTCCTCAAAGCATTGATGAAGCTGGAGGTTGACATGGTCTCTACGACCTCAATATGCACCGCTCGTGTACTCAGACAGGTGAACATAACTGCCCAGCGTTTGTTTTCTACCTGACCACCTCTGGTCCTGCGCGACGAGATGGTCCAAGGTCCGAAAACGTCAAGTCCAACATTCGTGAACGGAGGATCCATGGTGAACCTGTCCAGAGGTAAGTCAGACATTTTTTGTTCTTCCAACTTTCCTCTTAATCTTTTGCAGATCACACAGTTGTGAATCACACTTGACACCAATCTCTTACTTCCTGTTATCCACAGTCCAGCAGTTCGAACTGCGCCTTCAGTGAAGTGTCGTCCTTGGTGAGCAACTTGTTCGTGATAATGTCTTACCAGCAGAGTAGAGACATGATGGTTTTTTGGAAGAAGGATTGGATGCTTTTCTTCCCAGGACATGTCTGCTGACGATATTCGACCTCCAACTCTCAGCAAACCATTATCATCTATGATGGGATCCAAACTTCTGATTGAACTGTGTCTTGAGACTTCTTCACCCTTTGAGATGTTTTTAATTTCCTCTTTAAAGACGTCCTGTTGTACGCTTCTCATTATTATGAGTTTTGCTTGAGAAAGCTCACCCATTCTCTGTTTATGGTCTGGATTTTTGGAGTAGGCTCTGGCCTTTTGGATGAGCCTGGCTGTTGCACGGGTAAGTGATTTCCAACTGGAGAATCTACTAAACCGATAAGAGCCGATACCTCCACCTGTAGTTTTTGTAGCATAGGTTGAAACTTGAGGGCGAATTTCTGCATCAGACTCTGGATGTAGAAGGTCAAATATCTCTGGCTGAGGAGACTCATCCGACTCAGGTTTTGTCAGAAAAACTGGACCTGAAAACCAGTTGGTGTCTTTTAGGAGAGTGGCTGGGACCGACCTGGATCCATGATCTGCAGGATTATGGCTGGTGCTGATATAGTGCCACTGATTAGGGTGTGAGGATTTCCTGATTCTTGTCACTCTGTTTGCGACATATACATAGAAGTTCCTGGACGTGTTATGAATGTAGCCAAGTACAATCCTGCTATCCGTGTAGAACTTGACTGTGTGAATCTCCACATCGATTTCATCCATTATCAGGTCTGCAAGCTCTGTTGCCAAGACAGCTGCACACAGCTCCAAACGAGGGACAGTGTGCGCAGGACGTGGAGCCAGCTTGGACTTCCCCATGATGAACCCGACATGACTGCGTCCTTCTGTATCAACTGCCTTAAGGTAGGCTACTGCTGATATAGCTAGAGTCGATGCATCTGCGAAGACACAAATTTCTCTGTGTACAGTGGCAAGCAGAGAAACAGAAAGGTAGGTCCTCTGGATCTGGAGTAGCTTAAGTTCCATCAGGGAATCTTTCCAGGCTTTCCACTGGATTATTTTGACGTCTGGTAGTTTAGTGTCCCAATCGTACTCTTCTATGGAGATCTCTCTCACCAGAGCCTTTCCTTGAATCGTGATTGGTGCCACAAACCCCAAGGGATCGAAGACACTGTTAACCGTCGAAAGGATGCCCCTTCTAGTGAATGGCTTTTCCTCATCAGACACGCAGAAGGAGAAGCTGTCTGTTTGCAGGTCCCACCTGAGGCCTAGACTGCGTTGAAAAGGCAAAGGATCAGATGACAGATCCAGATCCTTAAGATCTTTGGCACGATCTTCAGATGGGAAAGCATTCATAACAGTGCTGCTATTTGATGCTATCTTGTGCAACTTGATGCTTGACTCAGCTAACATCTCCCTTGTTCTTTTCAGAATGTCGATGGCTTCTACTGCAGTGGAGAATGAGGCGAGTCCATCATCCACGTAAAAGTTCCGCATGACGAACTGCTTAGCATCTTGGCCATGTTCCTTTTGTCCTTCTTGCGCTGCCCGTCTCAAGCCATAAATGGCCACAGCTGGTGAAGGGCTGTTACCGAATACATGTACTGTCATTCGGTATTCAGTCACTGGTTTTGTGAAGTCGTTATCTTCAAACCACAAGAACCTTAGGAAATCACGGTGTTCCTCACAGACTGTAAAACAATAAAACATCTGTTGCACATCTGCTGTGATTGCAAAAGGCTCCCTGCGGAAACGAAGGAGGACACCAAGAAGAGTATTATTGAGGTCTGGTCCCTTTAAGAGGATGTCGTTGAGGGAGACACCTTCGTGCCTGGCACTGGAGTCAAACACCACCCGTATTTGGTCTGGCTTCTTAGGGTGGTAGACACCAAATGTTGGTAGATACCAGCACTCTTGATTCTCTTTCAATGGTGGAGCTTGTTCTGCCTGGTTTGACTCGAAGATTTTCTGCATGAAATCCATATATTGCTTTTTCATGTCTGGCTTTCTTTCCAAAGTGCGACACAGAGATGAGAGACGTTTTGCAGCTTGCTCTCTATTATTTGGGAGACGTCGCCTTGTGGAATGAAATGGTAAGGGAGCTACCCAACTGTTTGCATCATTCATGTGGACGTTTTTGTCCATGATCTCAAGGAAGGCTTGATCTTCAATAGACAAAGCTATTTTCTCATCCTCTTTTGTTCTTTTGAATACTGTGCTTCCAAGATCATCAATGTCATCTGCCAGTATGTCCATCTCTTTCAAGGCTTGAATACTGTGACTTGATCTCCTCTTGTCAAACTTTTCCTGGATGTGAATAACACTATGACATGGTCTAAGGAAAGACGTACGCCCAGTAGGTAGGACATCGGTCCTGTAAACATTAATGCTGCTAGGCTTGTGGGCTCCTCTGAGACATACTTCTCCAACAATGACCCAGCCGAGGTCAAGTTTTTGGGCATATGGAGAATTGTTGGGTCCATTATACTGTTTACGTACTTTGTGTACGCACAGTATGTCTCTGCCGAGTAGAAGAAGAATGGCTGCATCCGGATCAATGGCTGGGATTTTATCCGCCACTGGCTTGAGGTGGGAATAATGCTGTGCTATTTCTGCTGAGGGGATCTCTGAACGGTCGTCTGGCATCATGTCACACTCTATGAGTGATGGAAGTGAGATCTGTACATTTCCATCTATTGATTCAACTATGAGGTTGTTTGCACGTCGTCCTGATGTTTCCACAATCCCTGAGCATGTTTTAAGGGTGTATGGTGCAGCATTTGCTCCAATAGCCAAAAGGTCGAATAGCTCGGTCTTGGCCAGGGACTTATTACTCTGCTCATCGAGGACAGCGTATGCTTTAACAGCTTTCTCTCTTTGGCCTGCAGGATAAACTCGGACCAAGCATATTTTGGAGCATGATCGGGAACCGAATGAGTCCCTGCAGACTTCTGTGCATTTTGACATAACCTCTGGAGTCTCATCTTCCTGCTGCTCCCCGCCGTGATCCTCCTTGACGGCAGAGCTGAATGACTTCCATGGCACTGGCCCTGGGTGAAGCGCAGCTAAGTGTTTGTTGCTGTTGCACTCTTTGCACTGCACAGATTTGTTACAGTTCTTGGCGAGGTGACTTGTTGAAGCACAGCACTTGAAACAAATATGTTTCTCTTTGAGGTAAGCTTTTCGTTCATCTATGGTCTTACTGCGAAAGCCACGGCATTTTCTTAGAGGATGGGGCTTATTATGTAACGGACATAATCTATCTGGATCCTCATCCTTTTTCTCCCTAATGTTTTGCTGATCACCACTTTCAGAAGAAACCTCAGTCTTCCTGGTGAACACATATGGTTTGGTGGGTTTCAGAGGTTTATCCGTCTTGACTGAACCACTCATGGTCAGTTCGGCAAAGCTGGGGTCATTTCTCGTCTTTGCTTGGTCTCTGATAAAGTTTACAAAGACGCAAAAGGGGGGATATTGAACCTGATGTTCGTCTTTATATTTAGAGCCAACTGAGATCCATTTCTCCAGAAGGTTATAGGGAAGCTTCTGTGCGATGGGATTGACTCCCCGTGGTGTGTTGAGGTAAGATAGTCCAGGTAAGAATCCATCTTTCCTGGCTGCCTCCAGCTCTAGCAACAGGTCCCCTAGCTCCCTCAGCTTCTCATTGTCCCTGTTTGATATTTTAGGAAACTCCTCTAACTTCTTAAGCAGAGCGTTTTCTATCATTTCTGCTGATCCATAGCATTCTTCCAATCTCTGCCACACCATTTTGAGTCCTGCGCTGGCATTATTGATGTGAACTGCACGGATGCGTTTAGCCTGCTCTGTAGACTGTGGTCCCAGCCATTTAGTCAGTAAATCTAGCTCTTCCCTGGGGGTTAAGTTCAGATCACTGGTGGAGTTGACAAAGGAAGCTTTCCATGCCCAGTAGTTCTCTGGTTTATCATCAAACTTTAAGAGCCCAGAGCTAATTATTTCTTTGCGAATCAGGTATCTGGCTAAGTCTGTTGTGTCTGACTGATCATGCAGGGGTGCGCTAGAGGGCATGAAGTAGGTTTTACCTTTTGATTGTGTGACGTGAGTCTGCAGAGGGTGGCGTTCATCTTGGTAGAACTTCAAAGGGCTTGCATGGCTTTGCTGAGCGTAGGCTGTGCTCGTGCTCTGGCGTTGTGCTGTTAATTCTTGGAACATGACATCACTAATTGTTTCCCAACTGTGTGTTTGGATTCCACGATTATCTGTATCACCGTTGTCCATGTTTGGCTGGTGCTCTGGTGGAAAGATGGTTTGTGGTTCCATGAGTTGAGACTGTTGCTCCCCATGCTCTTGCGAATGTTGTTGCACATACTCACTAGTGCGTTGATGTGAGTGATACGGAGCTAATTTGGTCATATTCTGCTGTGTTGGTTTTCCAACTTCTTCCTCATAAGCTGCTTCAAGGATTTCAGCCTCTGTAATAGCTGCTTCAGCAGCGCCCTGTATTTTCAGTGCTTTGAGGTTGGCCTGTAATTCAGTTGTCCTACGTTTCAGTTCCACTTCAAGCTCAGTTTTTCTCTTAAATTCTTCTGCTTCTAACCGTGCCTGCTTTATTAGCATGTCTGCCTCTCTTTGTGCAAATGAAGCTTTGACTTTTGCTGCTTCCGCTTTAGCTCTAGCTCTTGTGGCAGCAGAACCGTGTGATGAGGCACGACTAGAATGGGTTGAGCGTCTGGTATGGTAGGAGTGTTGAGACTGTCCATCTTCTGTATATAGCTGAGGTTTTTCTTCACTTTTTTCCTCCATGATAGATTGTTGAATCTATGCTGAACGTCTGGGCTGCAGTGTTGATAACTCACTCTTCTTATGATAGCTGACTGAATTTTAAGTCTTTTTACTATTCTGCTCTTGCTTTGTCAGGTTAGCGTAGCAGATAGCTAACATAAGACCCATTAAATAAAGACCCAGGAAACCGGAGTAGAGAGAGGCTTTTAGTAAGGATCTTTCCAATTTTTTTGTAAAACTGTGAAAACATAAAAATATGGCATTACAAACTGCCCATATATACATATACATGAATATGCAACTCAAGTCTAACATATATAGCGATCCTATAAGAAAAATAAGCCATTATAATGAGACTTGCAGGACTAGTAAGCATTTAAGCTAACATTAACATGGATGTCTATGGAGAAATGCTAATCGCGATTAGCATCTATTAATACAACATACATATTATGCTAAAACGGACAATACACAAAGAATATAGCAAAGTAGATGTACTTTCTACAGAAATACTTACAGACTTAGACTTTCAAAACTACCCAAGACAAAGAGAAGAGTAACTGCTACATGACCTCTCAGTAGACCAGAGTCAGAAGCAAACAGGCAAAAACAACGGCAAGAGAGGAGGGACTAAATATGAGAACTCGAATGCAATACAACTTTACACCACTAGATGTCTCTAATGCAACACAAAGGGGGGCAGAACATCCAGTATGAAAACCATTACGCCTATGGAGAGTCCCCATAATGCTGTTGCACCAACATGTGTGTGTGTGTGTGTGTGTGTGTGTGTGTGTGTGTGTGTGTGTGGCGCGGGCGCGATCGAACAGTGGAAACATAAAAACATACTCCGTCATTTTGTTTATACAGGACACCATTCAATCTGCAAAGTGTTTACTTATATTTGTGTACACTCGCAATAGTAATGTTACAGATAGCTGAGGCTGCTTGACTGAACAGGCGCGTCCACCGGCCGGCTCAGTCTCACACAAAGCCCGCCCTTTTACCCATATATGGATTGGCCAGAAGGTGGGCGGGGTTAGGCTTTCCCAAGATTTTCAAAGATGGCGCCGCCCAGACCCCCCATAAACAGCTTCAAAACCGTTATTCAGAAAGCCTATGGGTGACGTCACAGACGCTTTGTCCATATTTTTTACAGTCTATGGTTAATATACATGCTATCTTCCTAACTTAAAAAATAAATAAATTCATAATACCCACTGAAATGGGTTGGGTTGTATGACGTTTGATCCAGAAAGGCGTGTTAGGGGCAGGGTTTAGGGCAGCGCTGCGGGGCTACTGGCCCGGCAGTGGAAACCCAAGCCCGCAAGACCTGGCAACCCTGGCTGCGAGAGCGAGCAGAAAGGAAGAGCAGTTCTGTTTTTTGGCCACAGGTGTCAGTCGCGAGTTTAAATTTCAGAAAAACACATATAGCCTCTTTAAGTAACCTTTTAAGTTGACATCCACCCACCCCTCCCCACCCCTTATAGATCCAGAATACCCATTGCAGGACTATGGACAAATTTACAAATCTCCATAAAATCTTACTGATTGACCTAAAATTGGAAAAGTATAATTATATTTGGTGTTTAATTTGTTTTATAATATTTCTAAGTATAGATTTTTGTAATCTATAACATTTGGAAAGAAAAACTATTTTATCAAGGATAACACGAGTTATGTTTGGGGTCAATCTCACAAAAATGTTTTTCCCTCCCCCATGGCACAGGAAACATCAAAGTTCTCGCAAAAATGATGTTTTCCCCTCCCCATGGCACAGGAAAGAATTATTAGTTCTCATGAGAATTATATCACATGTCATGTGGACTACTAGTGGTTCTCGCAATACTACAGATATGGTTATGTTAGAGCCCTAAAACAGAGGGAAGTTTTTTGAATATAATATTGAATGTACAATTATAATGAACATTATGAATTCAAATTATAACATGTTATTGTGACCTCAATAAAACAACCAAAACAAATGTGTGTGAAATTTTAATATTTCTTCTGTTTTATTATACAGCTAAAAGAGCCTGGGGTCAAATTGACCCCAAGGAACACCTATGCTACAAAATGTGTATACAGGACATTGAAAAAATAATTTTATGTTTACAGAGTTGTCCTTATTAAGGAAAAGTCATTAAATCTGAAGCAAAAAAAAAAAAATCATGTATTTACAGACGTTAAACATTGAATGGGGTCAAATTGACCCCAAAGATAATAGGAGGGTTAATTATGAATATGCTTTTGGACACCAGAATTGACACGTCACGTCATACAAAAAAAAAAAACTTTAATATCACAGCCAGCCTAGCACACATTAGACCTTGATTCTAGTGCTTTTCTCGGAGTAACACTGTGTCTGAAATTGTTTCTGTATTTAGGCTATATGTTGCCATTGCTTTTTAAGTTCACAACCCACCCAACTCCTCCTCCACTCTGGTTATCTTCTTCAGTCAGTCAGAATTTCAGTTTAGTGCAGAACAACGTTCACTACAACATCAGCAGCGACGATGACTTCAGCTAGGTGTATATATGGGGAATTCTGGGATCGTCCTCTGCATAAATGTCAGCCATGCGAGTCTAAATATGAAATCCAAGCAGGTAAGTCTCAAATTCAGTGTTCGGTTAATTGTTTCTTACATGTAAACGAATGAGAATTATAATTTCGTGGCGAGGTTAGTCAAACCAATGTTGCCTAAAGCAAATATTTTCGACTCTAGCGCAGTCATTTAAAAGTCTAAAAGAGTTTCAAAGAAAACATTCGAGTTTTTTTTTTATTTTTATGATATTCGTGTTGTAACCTTATCGCTATGTTGTTGTTTCGTCCTCAAGTGGACAGGATGTTAAAGTAATTTGTGACCGACGAAAATGTGCGCATTTATAATCGTTTTAAACTTTTGAAAACCACTGAAACATAAATGAAAAAAAAAAGAGAGAATGTCATGGTTCTGTTTTGACGACAGGACGGCAATTTACAGAAAACTGCGGCTGGTCCGATGAGCAAAAACAAATCGAGTCAGCTTACAAACCATGCGAAAATGGATCATATAACAACGGAAATCACGTTAAATGCCAAAAATGTTCTTCGTGCATAACGCCGTCTATCCCATGCACCACAACATCTGACACCATCTGCTGTGAACAAGGGTACGTTAATTTGATTTTTAAATGTATTTTTTAAACGTATTATGTCTGTACTCGGCTAGTTTTGTCTATAGTCTATTGTTTTTTTATTTTATTTTTACCTGCACTAAGATAAATTCAGTCAAATCTTAACGATATTGCAAATTAAAGTTTTGAAAATCGAAACGGAGTTATTTTGATCCCTTTAGCCCGATACAGGAAGGATAAAAGTGATCTTAAAAGCTGGTTGTCTTTTTTATTCCTATAATTATTGATATTATTGGATGTTCCTGATCTTTTTTGTATAGGGAGCAGGTTTTCGGAGGAAAATGTATCTCTCCGCAGACCACAGTGATAACAGTAAGATTGTAGGCTAACTTATCTTCGAGTTGGCTCCCCCTTTGTCCACCAGTGCTCTCTCATCTAATGCTGAGAGATATTATATAAGCTTTAGTAATAGCTAAATACGCCATTTTCACTGCGTAAACTTGTTTTTTTTTTTTTAGACTGTGAGGAGTAGGACTACTACTACTTCTGCTGCAGCTCTTCCTCTGTTGCCAGTGCCAGCTCAAGCACCTCTCAAACTACAGTCCATCAATCTCAAACCCCCCCTCATGCCGTGACAGGTATTGTTATGCATTTCAGTGTTTTTAATCTTTATCTCTATACCCGTTTACCATGCATATACTACTGATGAAAAGTTTGGGGTCTGTAAGATTTTTCTAGATGTTTTTGAAATAAATATCTTACTTGCCCAAGGCTGCATTTATTTGATCAAAAATACTGAAATTTCACTCCAGTCTCAAGAAATGTTTCTCATCAATGTTGAAAACAGATGGGCTACTTGATATTTTTGTGGAATATAATCCTGATAAAAAAAATTCAGGATTAATTCATAAATAGAAAGTTCTAAAGAAAAAACTCTTTGCTGTCACTCTTGATCATTTCAGTGCATGATCGCTGAATTAAAGTATTCATTTCTTTAAAAACTTACTGACCCCAAACTGAACAGTATAAATATTTACAGTACCAGTATTCAGGGCTTGGTGTTGATCTGTTTTTCTTAGTACATGTTAAAATGTAACCTTTTCAATACAAACACACAACATGAGAGAAAGAAAAATAGAATGTGTTGGATTCAATGTAAAACAAAAGTAAAGTGGATGTTTTTCTTTGCAGGGATCTATGTATGTTTAGGGATTTTATCCACTCTCACTCTGGTATGTCTATTCTTGGTTATCAAGAGGAGGACAAAACATTTGAATGAAGGTCAGTCACAGGAAGAAATATTTGAAGGATATCCTGACAGTTAAATGTTAAAGGTGCTCTAAGCAATGTCAACATTTCTTTTTGTCACATACAGCAAACATCTTCTCACTATCCGCTAGCTGCCTGTCCCCTGTACACACTGTAAAAAAATGTGGTCTCTGCAGACACCCCAGGCTCGACAAAAGAAAAATAACAAACTGTTCCAGCCAATAACGGACAAAAAGGATTTGGGTTTGGGGTTTGGGGGTTGCGGATAAGGAGGAGGGAGGGTCAAGCTAGCCTCCATTTTGTTTGACAATACTTTAAACGTCAACAAGAAGTAATGTCGGGTGACGTTAGAGCACGTGTCACCGGCCCACCGGTGGGCCCAAATCCATTACATTTTTAAAACAGTAATATCCTATACTAAACCTAAACTAATTTTGACAAACTATATATCATTTGAAAGCTTACAATCTGAAACTGATTTTCAAAATGAATTACAGAGGAGCCGTAATTTATCAATTTGCAACAAGAATATTTTCATACTCCTAAGGCGTGTTTAGACCTTTATTTTTAAATAGTGATGAACATGAAAATCATGAAAGAAGGGTAGAAACCTCAGTTTGTTTTCATGCCAAGAGTTCAAAAGATAGCATCCATTCAATTATTTTAGAAAAAAAGGTCTGAATTTTTTTTAAATATAAAGAAAAAAATGATAGATTCACCATTTGTGATGTGGCAGGAAGCTATAACGCACATACTTGTACTTTTTGTTTTTCTTAGAGGTTGAATTAATATCAAAATCTGCCAAACTTCTCATATTACTTCAGATTGGGGTGTCTACTTCATAAATTGTATGAAAATTGTGGAAATAATGGTTCATATCACTCAAAACACATATGGAAATGGATGCACCCTTACATGGGCCGTAATGGAGTCTGGTTGTCACCTAGTGAAAAAGATTGGTACTGCGCCCAAACAAAATCTTACTGAAAGCTCATTTTTTGAGATATCAACCTACAATTTGAAACACAACTTGTTCAGATTTTTGACTTTGATTTTTTTTGTGCAGTTTTAGAGTCGCCCAGGTTTTGAAAATATATATTTTCTATAAAATATGAATAATTAATTTTTTTACATTGTACATTTTCATAAACTCAAACTTCTATAACTTTTTTCTGTTTCACTTTCTTAATTTATTTCACTTCTACAAAAATCTGGCAAATATCTTCTTTAAAACGAGACCAATCTTACGTCTATATTCCAAAGCATTCTTTAATTACAACCATTTAAGTTTGAAATGTGCATTTTCATGTATATTCAAACAAAAGGGGGGTGACACTTAAAGGGTTAATGTTTCCTGTCATGTCTGACTGAGGCTGATCCAATATATATATATATATATATATATATATATATATATATATATATATATATATATATATATATATATATATATATATATATATATATATATATATTTGAAACAGTTTAATAGTTAATTTTAGATGCTGACATGCAGAGACAAAACAAGTAAGCCATTCATAAACTGATTCCTCCGAGAAGTGTGTTCTCTCAAAATATTGCTAGGCTCTGTTTGTTTTTGGCAGGGTTTTTTATATGTTTTGGAATGTAATAAATGTAATAAATGTAATAATTTGATATGTTTTGGAATGTAATTTTGTAAACTTGTATGAAACAAGCATCATTTATTGTAAACACATTTGGTGATTACAGTGGGGAGTACAGAAATTACATATTTCACAAAAAAAGGTTAAATGAGGTTCAGTATTAACCCTAGGCTTCTTGAATTTTAAACAACCCTAATTGCAAAAAAGGTTCTATATAAAGAGAAATGTCTTAAATGATTGCATAATACTTTCATGTTTAAGGGTTACTTACATTTTTTATACCGATAAAGTATGTTTATGAGCTGTTTAATTCATAAAATAAGTTAAAACTAATTTAATTAATACTAAATCCATAAAATGATTGTATGAACAGAACCCCTAAAAGGTTCCATATATACGTATATATATATATATATATAACCTCATTTTTTAAGATTGTATCTTTAACTGTGATGTAGCAATTGCAATAATGTAATACTAAAAAGATAAAGGCTTGAGTGAACCATGAACTACTATGAAGCAATATGTATTTCACAAGATTAAAGACAGGGAATAACAGGATTTATTTTTTGTTTCACAGAATTTCAAAAACGTAATGGAGCAGTTCGAGAAAGCCTGTCCAAAAAGGGCATCAAGGGATATGAACAGTCCGTCTCATACAACATAATCATTGAAAATGAAAATACCGATCACTCGACTGGATCGGCGTATCTGTTAGGTGGGTATACGAAAAAACAAACTGTTTCATTTGACCTTAGATGAAACCACTCCTTTCAGGTGTGTTTACAGTAAATTTCCTTCAGAGAAGGTGGTGATTTTCCATTAACCTCTCATTCGTTAACACTTCATTTCAGAAGTCCACATTCTACTAATTATAAGAAACTTTGCATCTACGTGTTAGCAGTCATAACAATATTAGTAGACTGTTTCCTTACCATCTGCTAACACTTTATTTTGAATGGTCCCCCTACAGACATCCTACTGACTGTAATTACTTTGCAAAAACATGTCAGCTTATTCGAGAGGAGAGAGAGAGAGAGAGAGAGAGAGAGAGAGAGAGAAGAGAGAGAGAGAGAGAGAGAGAGAGAGAGAGAGAGAGAGAGAATATACACACAAGGACAGTTGATATACACACAAAATATCTCTTTACACACTTTATTTTAAGGTGACGTAGTTACATTGTAATTACTCTAGTAAGTACTGAGTAATATTAATTAACTACATGTACCTACTATAGAGTTACGGTTAGGGTTTGGTTTAGGTTAGTTACTAATTATGCCTAATTTACTGTTTATTACTATAGTAAGTTCAACTTATTCTACTAACTCTAACCTAATAATGGTAAATTAATGGGTTAGTTGACATGTAGTTGCAAAGTTGGTGGTTGAGGAGATTCCCCCCTTCTATGTAAAGCGCTTTGAGTGTCCAGAAAAGCGCTATATAAATGTAATGAATTATTATTATTATTAAAGTTACTAGCAGTGGACTATCGAAATAAAGTGTAACCTCTAATTTCATTTATATTCATAGCTCCTGAGATCCAGGGTGCGCCTTTGAAAACTGTGCTGAACAACCTGGATGTTCTGGAGGAGCTTGTGCTGGTTTTAGACCCGGACATCTCTGGCGCTAAAAATACACGTCACCTTGCCGCCCAGTGCTCTTTTTCGTTTGCCTGGATCAATTATGCATATTCCATGAAGGACCACAAAAGTCCCCTTGTCGCTGTTTTGGAGGGTGTCGTCACCAAGAACCCAGAATGGACCGTCGGCCACCTTGCTGACCTGTTAACCGCTATCGGTCGCAATGATGCTGTGGAGATTTTGGCAAAGCTCCCTGCTGGTGTTGAAGAATAACTAATGTGGTATTGTAAGAAAACAAGGCAGTATTAAACTTCTCTATATTGTATTGTTCAACACACTCTCATTGCAATTCGTAACTACACACAGATAAAAAAGGAGCTTGTCATGGGGCAGTACCCTTTAAAGGGGTGGTTGATTATTATTTTACTTTTTTAACTTTAGTTAGTGTATAATGTTGCTGTTTGAGCATAAACAACATCAGTTCAAAGCAAAGGGAGATATTTTATTTGATAGAAATCTTTTTTATGGACTACAGCAAACGGCTGGTATGGACTACAATACCCGCGTTTCCACTGCCGGGCCAGGGCCGAGCCGTGCTGGTGCATGCCAGGGCCAGTCGCGTTTCCACTGTCACTTCCGGGGCTTGATCTGGGCCAACGGCCAGGATTTCTGGCCCGTCGAACACCTTGGGCCAAAGCGGGCCAGCTCGGGCTAGAGGCGTGGGCAAGATAAAAGGCGGAGTTTATCGGTGTTAGGGAAAGTTATGGTCTGCGGCAAGATGCACATTTCACTTTTTTATATCGCTGCTCGAAATGGAGAATCGCCTGTACTGGTCTGTCGAAGATACCAAAGTTCTCTTATGAGCATTTGGGCAGAAGAAAGGGTACAACGTCAATTTGACGGCGTGTGAAGAAACGAGGACGTTATAAAATACATCGATGCTGAACTTTCTAAGCTAAGCATTCAGCGAGCAACGCTTCAAGTTCGGGAAAAAATAAAAAAGTTGCGGGCGCAGTATTGTACAATGCGATTAAAATGCACAATGGACAAAGCGGAGCTCAGAGAAGGAACTTTCCATGGTTCGACTTGATGGACGGTGTGCTGGGTCACCGTGTGCTGGGTCACCGTCCCTCCGTTAGTGGCGACTCGCGAGCCAAGTCGGGACACTATTGCAGCCACGGCCGGTGAGTTAATATACATGCTATCTTCCTAACTTAAAAAATAAATAAATTCATAATACAAGCTGAAATGGGTTGGGTTGTATGACATTTGATCCAGAAAGGCGTGTTAGGGGCGGGGTTTAGGGCAGTGCTGCGGGGCTACTGGCCCGGCAGTGGAAACGCGGCTATTGAGCTTCTTTACAGGATAGTGACATCACTAACCCCAACATTTACATAAACCACACAATTTATAGATTATCATGACAGAATATGAGAAATGAATGACTAGAACAGTGGATCTCAACTCCAGTCCTCGGGACCCGCTGCTCTGCACATTTTGCACACACACACACACACACGCTCTTGAAGCTCCCTCTGTGCAGCTAATTTGCATTTAAAGGGACACGAAAACAGACATTTTTGCTCACCCTCATAAAGTGAACATTTTAACATGCTATAAAACAATATATGTGGGGGATTTTGAGCTAAAACCTCACATACACACTCTGGGGACATCAGAGACTTATTTTACAGCTTGTGAAAAGGGCATTATAGGACCCCTTCAAAATTACATAATCGTACCTTTTTTTTACTGTAGGGGGTGGATTGGAATCCACTGCTGCTTCAATCTATATGTAATGATGAGTAATTATAATCAAGGTATTAATCAATATTTTTCCTTCTAAATATTAATTGAGTTGAATGACTTCTCTAGGCTTGTGAGATTTTACTTTGTTATAGAAGTTACAGAAATGTTCTTTTCATGTATTCTTTAATGTCTGTATTTGATATCTGAATGCAGTAACAGTGCTTGCTCATTTAGCCCGGCTTCCAGAAATGAAATAGGGACTTGTTTTGTGTTTGAGAAAGGTCTTCAACTTGTTAAAACATATAGGGGTCATTGAAGCCAATAGTTTAAGGGACCATTTCTCTGTTAAAGCCTAACTTTCCAGTTCGACTAAAGTTGAGAGAAAGATCTTGATGTTTTGAGAGGACTCTCCTGTTTATAGTTAGAGCCTGGCCAAATCCAACCTTGGAAAAGCTGTGTGTCGGTGTGTGTGTTAGTCTTCTTGGTTGCAGGTTAAGGAACCACTGGCATTATTGGAGATTGAGTGAATTGTTGTTCTGGACATGCTGGCACCCCGCAACCCAAATCTGCGAGCTGGACGAGCCTAACTTCAGGGTCCGAATGTGTCAGCTGCATAATCCATGGAGATATGCTTCCGCCTATCTGTGTGGAAAATTACTGTTTATCTATTTCGTAGCCAATGAGAATCATTCAACCTGTAAGCAATGACATATAACTGCTGTGATCTTTGTAACTAAGCGGGACGGCCTACGAACTCCTGTGTGAGTCTTGAAGCTGACTTCTGCTGATGAAACTGCAAACTATCTTCAGTAAAACTTTCTTTAATTTTTTATAATTCTGACTCCGGGTCTTCATTCTTCATATCTGGTCCTGGGTCTTTGACTATACCCCTTACATTACCACACAAAAGGTTAATAGTAGTACCTTCAGGTACGTATTTGTACTCTAAGGTACTATTATAAATCTTTTATGTAGTGAAAAAAAATTAAAATATGTAATTTTAAGGGCATTGCCCCAGTGACACAAGCTGTTGTATCCTTACTGATACATTTTTTACACCTTTTCTCTGTATATTTTACACTTATACAGAAAAATAATATAAAAAAAATATATCATGAGATTGCGTTATTTTTGCACACTTAACTCCAGTTTTCGATGACCAGTTGTTAAAGCACACAGTAATTCAGAGACGCACACAATGTGAACCTCCTGAGTTGTTTGGACTGAAAACAGCAAACACTAATGTAATGGTTAACAGATGTGTACGTGTGTGTGTGGGGTGGGTGGGTTTGTTTGGAGTCCATATGGAAGCATCTAGGAACAAAGAAAGTTTTTTACTGCACAATCTTGTTTTCACTCTAGTTCAGCTTTGTTAAAGGTTTACTTTAGTGTATATCAAAATATTAAGTGCACAAATAATATTTTGCCTTTTTATTAAATTACTACTACAATTTCTGAAATAATTATTTTGTATATATTTCTATTATGAATTATTTATAATATTATATGTTATTCTCATTTAATTCCATCTTCTTAAAAAAATCTGGATTCGGCCACAAGCAATATCTTTGATTATTAGTGGTGCACAATTGATGCTTTTTGTATATTCAACTCAAAGACCACAATAAATCTTGAACTTTGTTCAAACA
The DNA here is from genome assembly GCA_036326025.1 of Chrosomus eos. Classification (NCBI taxonomy): domain Eukaryota; kingdom Metazoa; phylum Chordata; class Actinopteri; order Cypriniformes; family Leuciscidae; genus Chrosomus; species Chrosomus eos. Next base: position 13,981,983 of record CM070825.1, read on the forward strand.
TTTTACATCTTTATTAAGCAAAAACATTATAAATAAAAAAGTGCATAGAAAAATTAAACAGGTTTAGAAATATGTATACAACTATTTACAAACTCAGGGGTCGTTTATACAAGGTAGCAAAGACACTTTTTTTTTTTATGTCTTTCAACACAACATTGTTGTTGTTGTTGTTTTTTAAAATAACCTACACAGGAACAGACAGATTTTTCTTTTCCCAAGAAGCTCTGGGAAACGCATCATCACAGGAGGTCCTGACTAGTGCTTCGCATCCTTCATTGCACACGAGCCAACTCTGCATGACAGAACAGACCAAGCAAATCTAGTTTTGCATTAGTATTACTTAACGTTGTCTGAACAGCTTGAGGTAGAATCCTTGCAAGTCTGGGATGGTTTGATTAAAATATGAGATCTGCTAAATTTACGGTTCCCGATGGAGCCGCCCACTCAAAGCAAAACATACGAAACAAATAAAAAGCAGGAGACAATAGCGTGATTTAGAGGGAAGAAAACTGCTCTGTTTAAGAAGTTAAATAAAAAACAAACAGCTGGCTCATAAAAAAGGCCACGTTGCAAGAACTCATCCTCAATGTTCCAAGTTAAAAAAAGGAAAGAAAAAGGTGGAAAGGTTTAAAAGAAGAAAACAAAAATCCTGGGGAAAAGGTTTAAAAAAAAAAAAAAAACTGAAGAAAACTCTGATAAGACCATGGTCACATACAAAAAGCACAGACCTATGGGCATAAACTCCCATAAAGACAAACAGGAATAAATAGAATGCTTCTAAAGTCCGAACAATCTTTTATATGCATCGATGAACAATGGCATCAGCTTGATTTTTTTCCTGCGCGAAGAAGATAACCAACTCCAAATCTTTCAAGGAAAATTAAGGTGCCGAGTGCCACCATCTGCAGAAAAACTTTCAATAACTCTTCTATAAATATATATAGATTCTGTAAGTCACCAGTATACATCGCCTTAGCGGTCGGTCCTACATCTATAGGACACTTTAAGCAGGAAATGTAGAGCTCCAATTGTATGTGCAATTGTGGCAAAAATGATTTTATTGCAGGAACAATCCACGACGTCATCACACCTTTAAAAGCTGTGACGCAATGAGGATGCGGTTAGTCACGATTAGCTTACAGTAGTGTCCTCTACTAACACGATGGAAAGAAACACGAATATACTTCTACGCTCTCCAGGCATGATTTTGTTTCGACACAAGGCTCTCAAGAGGTATAAAAAGCACAAACATGCTAAAACGTTGCTCTTCGAGTATTCGGAATGGGGTCTGAACACACCATAGACATATATGGGCATATTGTTAGAAAGCATGACTGGTTTTGCTTTGCTATTTTAGCATCCGTTGCAGCATTATAGCTTGCATCGGTTTTCTAACAAGAGATGAAACAGGAAGTAAGTTGTTTCCTCTTTTGGACTTGTTTGATTTAGCACCATGGAAGTCATCAAGTTTAAAAACCACCTATACAGTTTTAGACCAAAAACAGTTGGGTGAACAGAAAGTGTTTAGACATGACTATAAAAATGCAATGAAAACAAAAAATAAATTATTGAAATAAAAAGATAAAAATAAAAGCCTTATAGGGGTTTTCCAGCGAAACATCTTGACACGGGTGAAAACACCACTGGATGCTTCAACAGAACGTGTCCGTTAAGGAGTGGATCCATGGGTTATACTGAGGGGTTTACAATGTTGTCCTGAGCGGTGTGAGTCTTTCTCAGTTAAACACAAAAGTGTGATCTAAAATAAAATCGATAGATACAGATCTGAATTAATACGTTCACATCATTTGATTAGTAATATGCATGTTTTTACAGAGTATCTTCGCCAAGCCGCCAAGTTTTCACACACTACGTGGTCCGCACTGAAAACATCTGTTCAGACCTTGCGAATCCAGCAACTTAAGGTCGAAGAAGAAAGAAAAAAGGGAGGAGGGTTGAGATTTAAGGGTCGGTTACGGGAACAGCACGTCCTGAAACTTGGCAGCGGCCATTTCTATTCAGCTTTTAAAAAGCATAAAAAAAGCCTACAGGAATAATTTAAAAGTAGTCACAATTTTGCTGCAAAATATACAACGACTATGGCTAAAGATCAACCTTTGTGCCGCTTTTTTGTTGTACTTCGCTGCTTATGAACTGGTTAAAACAAATTGCTATGACTGAGACCGAGACTCTTTTCCAAACCAGCAATATTCAGATAAAACATTTAGTGAACCACAAAGGATGCAGCACAATGGAAAATGTTCTTGAATGGCCATGATCACGTTTCGACACGTCATCGATCATGCTCTACTGGGCTGAATGTCTTAAGAGGAATCACGATTCAAGGACATGAATGGCTCCACAACAGTTGTTTAAAAGTTAGTGGTCCTTTTAAATGAAGGACTTTCAAATTGAAGAGGGGGCTGTTAGGCTTTGAAACCCTCTGCTTGGACCCCTACACCCGTCAAGCCTCGGCCCAGTGTTTTACCCGTCTAGCTCCATTGTCGTGCAGTTGGCACTGCATCTTTTCCATCACTCTTCCTCAGTTTAAGAAGCGTCGACATCGCTTGGCACCGCAGTTACAGCCGAGCTTGTTGCTGGCATCTTCAATGGGGAACTTGTAGTCGTAGGTCAGCTCTTCTCCGCGGTAGATCTTCCGCAAGGCGAAAATGACTATGTGCTTCTGACCCTCCACGTTGATGACTCGAGAGAAGCAGTTTGGTTCACAGGAGTGGTTGATGAACCGTGCTGCATTACCGTGCATCGTGGCATCCACAACGTCAAAGTCGTCAATGCGGAACATATAGCATCCAATGCCCTGGAAGGAAGAGCAGAAGAAAGAAGTGGTATAAGACTGATATATTAATAACTCTGACACAAATCTAATACAGGGTGATCCTAAAATATGTATTTATGTAAAACAAATAAGTAAATAATCGAAACATAAATAAGACATATGAACAAATATAATAATATAAATAAAAATATATAATTATTATAATTTATATATATAAATAAATAAGGAAAAATAGTAAAAGTTTAAAATAATGCTGTTTCTATTCATCAATAAAGGAATAAAACAAGGTTTCTACAAAAATATTAAGCAGCAAAACTGTTTTCAATATTGATATTAGTCAGAAATGTTTCTTGAGCAGAAAATCAGCATATTAGAATGATTTCTGAAGGATCACGTGACAATGAAGGTGAGCAATGATGCTGAAAATTCAGCTTTGCATCACAGAAATAAATTGCGTGTTAAAATATGTTTACTGTATTTAAAATCAAATAATTCCAAGTGAAAACAAATTAAAGGCAGTATGACAAACGCATGACAAAAAAATTGCATATTAATGAATAAAAAGAGTTATTATTTATAGAGGGCGGCAGTGGCTCAGTGGTTCATGTAGGTTGTCTACAAACCGGAAGGTTGGTGGTTCAATCCCCGGTTCACCTGACCAAGTGTCGAGGTGTCCATGAGCAAGACACCTAACCCCAGATGCTCCCGACGAGCTTGATGGCGCCTTGCATGGCTGCAGTCGCCCGTCGTGTATGAATGAGTGAGTGAATGGGTGAATGTGAGGCAAATTGTAAAGCGCTTTGGTGGCCATAGGGTCTGTGAAAGCGCTATATAAATGCAGTCCATCCATCCATTATTTCTCTTTAAATCTAATTACATCAATTACATGAAATTAATTCAATAAATATTAAATAATACTACACATAACAGAAAAAAGGAGAAAAGACCGAGAGATATGAATACCCAAAATGGATTTCTGCTGATTAACCTAGTTCTAATCGGCTGAGAGTTCACAAATATTAATAAATACTAGGAATGTTCCGATCAAGTTTTTTGTGCCCTCGATCCGATTCAGTGGATATTGAGTATCTGCCGATACAGAGTCCGAATACGATACTTGTATTTTCCTAGTGCTTGGTGCACATCTCAAATACAGATGGCAATTAAAAATAAACAGTAAATAAATTACTTCCGAGTGATTTGTTACAAAAGTGCGCATCAAATATGCTAAACACGGAAGCTCAGACGTGCGTGACCCGCTAGAACAGACCTCCTTGGTTCTCGCGCATTAACATTTGAGCACATTTGAGCTACATTTCCTATTAATGGCGGTTGACCAACCCTCTAAAAACTGCATATCGCCACCTACTGCACAACACCAGCATGACAGATGACATAAAATAAAGGATCAGGCTTAGGATAGCCGATACTGATCAATTAAATGAATGCTAAATCGGCCCCAACACAGATCCTTCATATCTGATCGGGACATCCCTAATAAATACCAATGTAAAACAGCACTTTTCCACTTACCTTGCCATCGTAATACTTCTCACGCTTGTCCGTCAGAACAGAACGAATAACAATGCCTGAATACTCAATGACCATCTCCCCCGCCTCGATGTTTCGCTTGCAGAAAAGGCCTCTTCCGTGAATCGCAGACCTGACGGCAATAACAGTTACAGTGAATGTGACTTGTTTTGAATGAAAACACTGGCAACACAACCAAGGAACCGGGAAGAAAAATATTGTACATTTTATAAGCCAAAATTGAATTCATGCATTGCAAATACAACAGATCAAAAGAAGACACTGGCAAAGGGTTGCAGAATAGACTCCAAAGATTATAAAACATTCCCATTTGTAAACCAGAGACTAAACCCAGACTTTAGAATGTGTCATTACAGGGATAAAAAGACAGACAACTATTTCTAGCAGATCCTAGGACGTGCATTTCTTAAAAAGAAGTGCATCTTTACATCTTTATGCCACGTCAACAGGGGGGTTTTCACAGGTTTATTATTGGGAGATCACCTGGAAACAAAAAATAAACATCTCCTTCCTGCGTCTGTGGCATTCATCTCATATGATACTGACATTTTGACTTCTGCTAAATGTAAAGACACACTAAACTTTTCTACTGATGTAGCTCAAATGAGGGGGTTAAGGAACAGAACTGAAACTATGACTCAGCTCAGTTCCTCAATTGGGTTAAGATTTTGAACCCACCTATAGACACCAACCGCTTCCTTGGATGTCCTCTCCAGATGTCTAAAGCGCATTGCCATAGGAAGCTCTAAACTTGTGGCACGTCTGTAAAGGGCAAATGATTTTATTCGTCATGTGAAACAATCCATAGTTGCTTAATAAATCGCTCAAAAATATGAATATTTAGAGAATTAACCAAGAAAGAGGAATTACAATAAGCGACGAAAGGTTTAGGAAAATGAAAGGCACACTGTCATGACAACAAACAAACAAACAAAAAACAAGTCATCAAAAGCAAATGTAATTTTTTAGTCTATGAGACAAAAGCAAAAATATCAGCATTTGTATTTTAGTGCTCACAGTGACCCCATTGAAATACTTTAAAGTGCCCCTATTATGCATTTTCAGTTACCTTTCATGCAGTGTGTATTATAGCTGTTCCAAAATATAAAATGTCTGCAAAGTTTCATAGATCGAAGTGCACGACAAATGACATTATTTTCTCCCAAAAGAAAGACCCAAACTGCCTGAAATGAGTCGTCAGTAATTCAAATCTTTTCTGCATGAACTTGCGTAGGTTTGTAACAAATTCACATAATATGGTCGTCATTAGCCGCATTTCCACTGTTGGGCTAAAAGCGGGCGTACTAGTGCGTGCCAGGGCCAGTCGCGTTTCCACTGTCACTTCCGGGGCTTGATCGGGCCTCGTCAGGGCTTCCTCGGGGCCAACGGCCAGGGTTTTAATTTTCTGCTCGGGCTAGAGGAGCGGTTACGAACAAAGGCGGAGTTTACCTGAGTCGGGAGACGGCAGCGCCGGATGATTCTGTCAGCTAACGTTAGCATTAAAGACTTTAGAATGAAAGAATAATTGACCTCAAAACTCACTTTCACGTTTGAATGCCTTCTGTTTGTGATCCGATGTGGATTCTGATCACTCTATAAGGTAGAAATATTTATACGCGATGCAAAAGACTATGCACGCTAGCCATTACCATAGTAAACAAGTTGACTTCATATGGTAAATATGAACGCTTGAAGAAATCAGACGAATCATAAAGGCTATCCCAATCATGTTTTTATTTTATCTGTCAGTAGCCTACATCTCGTCTCTTTATACCGGGCTATCGTAAAATAAAGCAACTTTTTTTACGGGAGCTTCCTCTGTTTCTCTGACTGAAAATACAACAGGAGCCTACTGGGAGAGAGTGCTAAAGCTCCTCCGGTTATATTTTTGATGGCATATTTGTAGAAATTATCATACTTTTTAAACGTGATGTAGCCTAATATGTGTTTATGTTATACAGTTATATGTCCTGTAACTACCAAATAAACAGAAACAGATGCAACTGAATAAGTAAGTCTGTCCTCTTTCTTTTTTTAAATAGACCTAATGGTAAACCCCTTTATTTCTGTGTGACTAATGTGCACAAATTAATTAATTATGATCAATGTATCACATTTTATGGTAAACCTGGGGTAAAACATTGATTCTTGGGTTTTAAATATTCAAGTAAACAACAACAATGCCAGCAAACGGTCGCTTTTATCCAGTGATTTCTTTCTGATTAGTTTTCTGAAAAAATGTTTTTAATAAAAATTCCATTTGTTGGTTATGTGATGACATTGTTCCAGACAGGCGTGTTTCAGACAGTTTCTGACCAATCAGAGCAGAGTAGACTAGGAGTAGAGTAGGAAAGGAGGGGTTTAGGGAGACCAGATCCTTTAGTCGATGCAGTGTATATGAGAACATTAATGTGTTTTTGACCTTGGATGCATGTAAACCTATTGTAGGAGACCTCCAAAAAATAAATCATGAATCTTGAAAATAGTATTATAGGGGCACTTTAAAAAATAATATTTATAAAAATACATCACACATATAGTGTAGTAGTTCTGAAACAATATAGATGTTTTACTATGAACCTCTATCAGGTTTTTCTCGTAACTTTTACGTGCTTTTGTGTCATATCAAGAAACAAAACCTTCATTCATTAAAATTCGAACTCTTATATGACCTGGTGGATTTGAGAAGAACCTCATCTTCTTCCTCATCATACAGGTCGGTGTCAGGAAGCTGTCTGTGCTGAGACGCCAGGAAGTTAAACATATCAAAGGTAGACTTCCTGTGAAATAGACAAGTAGGTGTGAGCAGTTTCAACCAGAAAAGATCCCTTTTTAGGCACGCACATTTAAGTCACAGAACTATGACTTCTAGATAACATCACTTGTTACTCTCCAAGACAAATGTGTCTAAACCCCCTCTATAACTTGGTAAGATAACCAAGCAGCAAAACACCTACTCCCTTGTTGCTAGTTATTAGTCATTTAGCAAACGCCTTCTATAAAAGCTAATGATATAGGGACAGGCCCCTTATAGTGACGCACTCTAAAGTTCCTTATTTAAGGCACAATGCTCATCCCAGTAACTGGATTGTAGTTTGTGAACTAGGACTGTCAATCGATTACAGGGATTAAAGTGAAAAAAATTCTTCTGACTGAAATTTTTTTCAGGCCAAGTCATATTCCTGTAACTTTATTTAAATAGTCGAGACCAATAGCGTTTTAAGGGGAGATGTTTTAAACCGCTTTAATATTGCCAGTTTGCGTATTTTAAAAGCTATTTTAATCTATGAAAAACAATTACTTATCTTGACAAATAAACACATCTACATAACTTTTCAGTGCATGTTTTTATTTATCTTATAAGACCAAACAATGCTAAACTATATAATATATAGTTTGTTCTATAGTTTGTCAAATCGTTTTGGCTGAGAGCAAAGTGAAGTTTCATAACTTTATATATTTATATATGTAACTTTAACTTTGTAGCCTATTAGAGAGCTGACTTATGTTTGACTGAATTGTTTGCTTTATTTCTCATTGTATAGCTTATTATAGCCTACCTATTAGGCTACTTATACTTTTGAACGGGATATTATTGATCATTAAAACTGACATTTAACAAAAAGAGACAGGGTTGTGTAATTTTATATATTCTAAAATATGTAAAATATTCTTTATATATATTTACTATGCATTCTCTTGTACATGCACAATACAATAAAAAGATATAAAAAGATACAACCCTGTCTGTTTGTTAAATGTCAGATCAATAATTTCATATTTTTAAAATGAAAACAAAAAGCAGGGTTGTGTTTTATATTTCGTGTTGTTATAAATATATGCAGTGAAGATAATCAATGTACGCGTTGCCTGCACTGGACATTAATATGTTTATGATAATATGTTCATTTATAAATGAAAAGAGGCAGAGTTGTATTTTATACCATATTTCGTTTTATTGTGTTGCCTAAAATATACATAAAGCGATAACCGGAGTAGCCAGAGCGAGCTGAGTGACGCGATCAAGAACGCGCTGTTCCATTAGCAGAATAACCGGACTCGCGTCCTCGGGAGTTCGTTCTCCTGAGCCGAACTTGGCAACTCCGAACTACCAGGACGCAAGTCCGAAGTTTGCGTACTTGGTAGGCTATTGAGAAACGGCCAATATTGACCCGCGTTCTGTTTTCTATCATGCACGACGCTCGGGCTCGGACCGCAGCAAACGAGCTGTAGCCTGACATGCACTATTGAGTGAACACGGAGCAGTTTTTCCGTGAGCGGGAATTGAAAACCCGGAGTGGACCATAAGCGAAGTGATTACAGAGCGCTTAGAGTGGAGAGAGGAACGTGCTTTCGCTCCACTCCAGGCTTTATCACAACCCCTCAGCAGGGTGAATACACCTCGTGTTTCCTTAATTTAAGACGTATTCAAACTAAAATTAAGACATTTATCACACTATTTGAGTAATGAAAGCCTATTTACAGCCTTAAAATTATGAAAAGTTAATTTAAGACATAAGGACAGACGGGAACCCTGCAATTGACGGAAATCCGTCATAGACTCGGTGCAATTAACGGAAATCCGTCGTAGCGACGGAGAACTTTAATCCCTGCGATTATAAATTAACAGCAAATATTCACATATCATTTTGCTGGGTGATTTGCCGTTAAATTAAAATAATAATAATAATAGTAGTAACACAGTAGTAGTAGTAGTATATTATTAGTAGTAGTAGTACTATATTATTCTGGTATTCAAATAAAACATTTAATAAACATTACAAAAAGTGTCTTTAGTAGTCAATAAATAGTTTGAAGCTTTGTAAAAAAAAAAAAAAAAAAAAAAAAAAAAAAAAAAAGAATATTCAATTATTATTATCATTATTATTATTATTAAGTAGTGGTAGTACTACTATAGTATTGTGGCTGACAAGTTCATTAATTAAACTGGAAATAAATAAATATCAATTGGCTGGGAAATATGCTTAATATTAATTATTTAAGGAGTAATAGTATTATATATTGTGGCAGACAAGTTAAGCATTGAATAGACATTACAAAAAGAGGCTTTAGAAGTCAGTAAAGTGTTTGTCGCTTTGTAAAATAATAATAAATCATCATCATCATCATCAATAAAAAAAAATTGGGTTTATTTTTAATCACTATGTTACCACCACTTCATATATGATTTAACAGTTAAACCAGTGGATTGACCTTAAGTAGACTTCAGAGCGGGCACAGCCACTTGGGTTAACGGGCAGATCTTCCTCCTGACTGGCTTGCTTGTGGAAGCGGAAAGTGTGGCGCTGGCAGCATTTGGCCCCCTGGAGCTGTTCCACCAGGTAGACTACGGCATCTTGAAGCATTCCCATCATACGAGCACCGCTCAACCCCGAAAAAGTGAGTTGCCTCAGTCCAGCAACAGCACGGGCTTCCTGGACCCCCTCGATAACAGTGGTCCAAGCCACTGTTGGGAATTTCGGAAAAAACAAAACGAATTTAGCCGTTTTTTTGGTTAACAAATACATAAAATTTACATGCACACCACACATCGTTTTTTTTTTTTACTGCCAATGGCAAGCAAACCGAAAAAAAAAAAAAAATATATACATCTCAACAAATTCTTACTGGTTTTTTTATTAACTAAAACATATGTTTATAAGTGAAGTACTGTAATCTGATTACACTGTTGGTCAGTGCAGTGTGAATTAGCCTTTAAATGTCTTTGATTTGAATTGCTCACTCCACTCACATAAGGTAACCGCAAGGCGAACAGCAAGGGGCACACTATGCTATTCAAACCATTATGATAATTAACCAATAGGATAGATAACCATTATGTTGCTGCTCCTCTTAAACTTTCTGGCAAAAAGGTCAATATTGTCAAAAAAAAAAAAAAAATTATATTCATAACTCAACAGAAAGAAAATCATACTTCTACATACTACTATTTTTTTCCAACCACATGCTAAGACATGACCTCATACCCTCAATGCTGTCTGCTTCTACACTGAAGCCGTCATCACTAGCGATCTCAAAGCGTAGGTGGGGATGGTCTCGGCTGTGAGGAATAGGCTCTTCACCGTCTGAAGGAGGCATCTCATCATCTGAGCAGGACAGCATCCCTAAAAAGAAAGATAATCTTTTAACATCTCATTCTTTGATCCATTGAAAGACCTTAAAGTGAGCAAAATGAAATAAATAGAACAACAAAAAAAAATTACATTTAAATTACATTAAAATTTACCTGAGTATTTGTTCCAGTCAGATGCACTACGGTTAGCAGGATCCCAAGTTGCTGGCTTGTTGCTGTCTCCACCTCGAGGCAATGAAAGGCGATCCCAAGGTCCAGGCCTAAAATAAAATCAATGATAGGTCACATATTAATGGATTAGTCAGGCCATTTTAGTGTCTGAAATATTCTTTCCATTTCAATAATATAAAGTCACCACTCAATTGAATGACATACATTAGTGGACACATTGGAAAAAACGGTGGAATTATTTAAAAAAATAATCTATTTGTTATTATTACTATGAAAGTATTCTTGCTTTGAATTTTTAAACAGACATTCGATGTAATGTACTGTAATTATGCAATGCATTTAGTGTTTGAAAAGCAAAATTAAAGGTAGGTCCTGCTGATATTTAACAAAAAAACTTAATAATTTATATGGCAAAAAAGGGGTAATACAAATTCAATTTCCAATCAAAGGCTCACCTTGCACTCTCAGAGTCACTACTTCGCTCTTCATTCAGCTTGTCCAAGTCTAGAATTCCCTTGACGGTTGGGGTTTTAATGCGAACTCCATACCTGCAATTTAAAATAGTCAAATTAATATTCCTTGCGGAGTTTAAAATTACAGAAAATATCCTTACATTTAAGAAAACTCCATTTACCTGGCTGATACAGAGTTTGACTTGCATGGTTCTTCCAAACCACTAGGGCGGCCCAGGTCCAGAAAGTCTGATTTTGATTTCTTGGTGGCAATACGGTCAGATAGAGAGGACACTCTTTTCATTCGAACCTGCTTTGGTCGAGGTGCTGCTTCTGGTGTAGCTGATGGGGAAGTCTTTGTCTCTGGTTCATCAAGGAGACCTTCGGGTAAAACAACTGAACTTGTTTTCTGAGTTCGCCCAACAACGGTAGTGTTACGAGGTGATGAGGGAGTAAGCACATGGGAAGCGGTTTTGTTGGGATCATAATAGCCAGCCATGGCTTGGTTGATGATAGATTGAGCACTTTCTGCTTGATTAGATGTATCTAAGGAGGTTGTTACTTGACTCATAGATTGTTTGCTAGAGGGACCAGGTGTGCTAGCAGACTTTGTTCTTCTAGGTGTGGAAGACTCCTTCTTATTCCGTACTTTTTTCACTCCATCTCCAGAGGCTTTGGCATTCCTACGTGGTTTCTTAACATCTGCTGGTAGTGAAGCTGCTCCGTTACTACTGGTGGTAAGTAGCTGGGTAATGGTATTGGAGGTCTGCACCAATGGGGTCACAATTTGGTGGATTTGGGTTGGAACGGTGGCACCCGCAACTGTGGGAAAGTTCCCAGCTGCTGCAAGTGTTGCTGACAAGGCATTGCTTTGCAAGAGGCTGGCGATTTGGGTAACACAGTTGAATGAAGGGGAGTGTGGAGTCGGCAGCTGGAAGGTGTTGCTTTCTGGGTTTTTGACAAAAATTTGACCAAGACGGTTAACAAGTAAAACATGTGGTGTGGGATCCACGTTAGGTCCACCAACTTCCTTTACAGTAAGAATAGCATGACCTGGTAATGCTTGAGTAACCAACTGTTGTTGGGGTTCAATTGTTGATCTGGGGGTTGAAAAATTGATGGAAATAGTTCGTCCTTGAGCAGTTTCTCTTTGCATAGGCGAGGTGTTGTACCCATTGATGACACCTGGAGCAGAGGCTGTCTGAATGGCAGTAGGCATTGCTTGGCACTGAGCTGATGGTTGGGAAGTTACGGAAGAGGAGCAGACAGGCTGTGGATAAGTGGGATGCAATGGGACAGACACTGGACCAGAAACTGGCCCATAAGTCCCAAGGGGTACACCAGTGGCTGACGGCACAGACAGCATTGACTCTGGTTTCTGTGGTACATTTGTGGGGACACATGTCATTGCCCCTCCAGGAACTGAAGGGGCAGGATGCCTCGGTTCAGCAGGTGGGTGTAATTTGGTTCTGAAACTCTCCATGGGCGGCAAGACAGTCTTACCCTCAGGAGTTTGGACAGGGTACAAGGAAACATTTGCAGCAGGTGCCTGATTTGGGAATGTTGCAAAGGGAACTTGCACAGAGGAATCTGAGGATAAAGGTTCAGAAGTGGATGCAGATTTGGGCAACTCTGTGAAAGAAACAGGATTTGGTTGCAGTGGAGTTTGAATTCCATTAACTTGGCCTAAGTCAGCAGAAACTTCTTGCAAGCGGTTGTTTGGATAAACTGTAGAGTCATCCATTGAGGACACAAAGTGGCCACTACTAGGATCCAAGTACAATTCTTTAGATTCCTGTGGGTCACCTACAGAATCCTGAACTGGGACCAGCTCTGTGAAATGTGCATTGGGTGAAAGAGGATCACATCTCTCAAGAATTAAAGGCATCTCTGGCTCAACAATTAAATGAGGGGATTGGAAATCATTACCATATAAGGAAAATGAGGGGTTTAAAGACTTTGCTTCAACAAAATTAGTCATATGGTCTTGTGTGTGTATAACCATCCCAAGGTTTGATTGCAATGTTTGAGTTAGACCAAATGAATTTGCAGCAGCCTCGGAGTTGGACACTGGTTCTAACCGACAACTAATCGATGAAATATCAGATAAAGGGCTTGGAAAAGTCAAACACAGCCCATTGCTAGCTGTCTGTTCATGAGGTACAGAGTTGAGTGATTTGTGTGGCTTTTGGGCTCTATTTGACAACTTCCCACCCTGGTTGTCATTGTTAGCCACACTTGTATCACTCTCTGCCCCATCATCCACACCATCAAGTTGGGAAATATGCCTCAAAGATGGAGATGTAGATGTCTGAGAGGCATCCCTTTGAGCCTTGCAAGTAACCACTGTGCGAGTGAAGTTGTAGTAGTTCTCCATGTCCTCATCAGAAGAACTATTACCCCAGTCTTCTCTACAAGCATCAACAGTACAAGACAATCTCTGCGTAGACATTTTGGACGTCTCTTCATTTGTCTCCCAGAAGTCCTCCTGGTTGTCTTCACCTTCAACTACAATTTGTGCACTGCAGTTCATAGCTACACCTTCATTTAGCACTGTTTCTTCAATTTCAAGCTCGGTCCTCAGCTCAGGTGCCTCAGTCAGGTCTGCCTCTAAGTGGAAGGATGTGTAAGGGAAATCTCTCTCACTGTCTAGATGATTACCTTTTTGTGTACCCAAAGGGTCACCTAATGGCAAGGCACCATTTTCTGCTGGATGCTCCTGTGGTGATGCTATAAAATTGTGTGGAAGTTCTACAGAGTCTATCTGATTAAAATCAAAAGGCCGTGGTCTTGTGGAGAAATGGGTGGGAGATGTAAGGGATCGGTTGGTGCAAGGGGTGCTGCCAATGCCAACTTGCCTTGTGGACTGTGAAATTAGTCCTGAGGTAGAATGGGGCGTCAATATTCCAGAACCCCGGACTGAGGAAGCACTTCGACCGACAGGCCGAGCTGAGGAAGAGGTCAGCAGGTTTTCAGTAGCACCAAGGGGGAAAACTGGGGATGTAGGCTGGGAGGTTTTAAGGTGGTGGGAACCACCTGCTCTAGATACAATTGGGCCGGCATGGGATCCAAGTGTAGGGGAGGTCATGTGACTGCGGGTACCGCTATTCTGGGTGTGTGGGCTATGCCGTCGTGGCCTTCGAGTGTCATCCAAATCACTGATAGTCAGGATGTGGTGAGGTTTGGATGGGGCAGCTCCTGATTTAAAAAAATAAGTAAATAATCAATGATCAAAATGTTTCATATGAATTTTGTGAAGACAATACAAATCTGCAACGCTACTTTGCAAAAATCAAATTGATTTTGATTACCAGGAGAAGGCAGTGGTCTGGAAAGTCCTCCGGCGGGTCTTTGTTTTGGGGGTATGAAGGGATTTTGGGGCGGGCACCAAGGTCTGGTTTGGCAAAGACAGATACCGAAGTGGAATTTGTTTCACTGGAAGGATTTGTTGATGACAAATCCACTTCGAGGGCTTCAGATTCTAATAGAAATATATATTGGAATTTCAATATTAAAAAATGTACAAGACATCACTTTGCAGGAATTAACATTACGCAGTACTCACCTGACTGCAGGCATGGACTGTGGGCAATTGTGCAATTTTCTCCCTGATCGGGCGACTCTTCCACTGGTTTTTCCTGAACAGGTGGCCGGACCTCCGTAACACGAAATGTGTATTTGCAGCGACGAAGCGGGTTTATAGTACTCCAATACCAGCGAGAGCATCTTAAAAGTAGAAGAAACAAAAACTCTATTGATGTGCAAGCAAGAGGAAATGCTAAGTCCAGTACATCCATTGCGTGAGGAGCAAACTCAAGAAATCTCAAGAAGCTACTTACTCATAACCCACAGGGAATAGTTTTCCATGACAGGCAGATAATTCACTCAGCTTTCCAAGCTTTTCTACTAGCAAAGAACCTAAAAGTTGAAAAATTATGTTTAAAACATTGTTCAAATCCTCCTTGTAAAATAATGCATTATATTTACATATTACACATTTATTTATGTAACCTTTAAAGACAAAAACACCAACCTATCATTAAATTAATTGACTCTGGCTCCAATCCAGTCAAAAACTTTCTGCGAAGACTTATCCCTTCAAAATCCACATAAACTCTCCGAAGTACTTCAAACCCTTGACCAGTGATGACCTGGTAAAGTACAGAAAAAAAAAACCTGTTCTCACAAACTAGCTGTGTAATGTGCACTCACTTTGACTTAATTTTAAGTTACTATAACAAACCACAACTAAATAAGCAGCCATTTAGCTAAATAAATACAATTAAACAAAGCTTACTTTTCCACTTATAAGGTCACGGTGCTTGTAACAGAAGACTCTTTTATCGTCCTGGAAGACACAGTTGCGAAAGCGGCCACACATGAAGTGGTAGTTGCTCTGGCACGAAGAAAGGCAGCAACCTACCGTTGCTCCAGTTCGGTTGCACCGTTCACAGCGCTGTGGAAAGAAAGTTGGAACATTAGCAAAGCCAAACATTAAATTATGCTTAACAGATGCAAGTAAACAGTTTGTTTAAATACTACATATTATATTTCTATGGCATATAGTAACAATCCATTAAGTGTGATATTTGCTAATTATTAAAGGTGCCCTAGAATGTGAAATTGAATTTATGTTGGCATAGTTAAATTACAAGAGTTCAGTACATGGACATGACATACAGTGAGTCTCAAACACCATTGTTTTCTCCTTCTTATTTAAATCTCGTTTTTAAAAAACACCCCTGAAAAACAGGCGAATCTCCACATAATACCGACTGTGACGAAACAGTCGGGATCACGCCTCCAAAGATTTGCATCCCACTCCTCAATGACAAGCACTGCGCAGCCGAGTCATCGGGAACAAGCGAGGATCATAGGGAAAACGGCAGATCATGGAAATAAATGCTATGTTCCAGGCTGTGCAGGGAATGTGAGGACTTTTCATACCCTTCCCACAGAAAAGAAATGTCAACAGGCGTGGATGATGTTTATATATAATCGGATACCGCAACAGTTTAATTCGTTGTTGTTAGTTGTTAGTTTGCTCTGCCCATTTTACCACGGACTTATTTTCGAACCACGGACAATATCAAGCTTCTCTCAGTGTCTCAAACTGAAGAAGGGGGTAATTCCAACTATATTCCCGCAACCGGTAAGTAGTGATTTTATTAAAGATAATTTACACTGTGTTAGATCCAGCGTAAGATCCTAGTACAGTAACAAAAGCAAACTCCAAGTAACGAGCATAGCTGCTACATAACTAACGTTAAATAGGCTAATTCTCAGTGAATAAACTATACAGAAAGCGGTCAAAGAACAATCCACACAGCGCGAGTTTATCTCTCTTGCCAAACTCGTTATGAAATCAATGACGCCGTTACACTGCACAACGAAGCTCTTACTGTATGTCATCGTTTGCATTGGTGAAAGCATGAGAGAGAGAAACTGCGTTGTCTCGCGATCAACAACAGTCATCTGCTTGCTCAATGCTCATCACAGCAACATTTTATGTGATGGAAATAGATTTGAATACTTTAAAAACATCTCACGATTCGTTAATCTCGATAGCTGTAATAGTTAAAACGTATATAACAGCTGTAGTGAAAGTATTCGAGAGAGTTTCATTTTTCAGATGTCATTCATATGCAAGCATGTCAGCCAATCACAGCAGTGGCCGGTTCTCACAGCAGACACGCCCCTTCAAACAGAGTGTTCAAATCAGAGACTAAAATCAGTATAGGAAAAATGCCTTTTATTTCTAAATTATGACTATTTTTGATCTAAAAAACATACTAACATTATAAGGGCAACCCAGGAAACATTATAAAATAATAAAAAAAAACATTCTAGGGCACCTTTAATTCAAGGCAGTGTAAAGCGTCACTAACGGATCTGTTGAACCAGAATTAAATGAGATTAATAGCATACCATTAGACGACCTCGTGCTACAGCACTGTGGACATGCAGAAGTGAGCCATTATCCTCCTCAAACACCTCTGCAGACCACATGGTACAGTTCACATGAGCCCATTCATTTTGCCCAAGATAGAGCAACCTCCCTGCATCCTGGGAAGAAAAATGTATGATACAAAGGGTTGCAATTTAGATTTGGCTGACACTAATAATATCTTTCACAGATCAGAGTAAGACTTGTATGCTGTAATATTATGACATGGTATCTGAAAATTACAACTTTGTAAGCACCCGTACAAAAAGTACTGCGACAGTACCATGGTACAGCGATATTATCAGATGGCAATGCCATGATACATACATTTATGCATACCATATTGACAGCTATGATTACTATATTCATAAACCACAATAATTACATAGTAATTCATGGTACTACAAAGAACACAGTAATATTTCAAATGGCATGCGTCTTAGAAAACATGATATTACCATTGTAACATCCCTAAAATCCTATTAGGACCTTGTAGTAACAAGCTAATATGAGGTAGAATACTGAGTTTACTGTTAGTTACAGTAAAAAAATATATCCTTACGCTGGACTTTGCATCACCATATTTTTGGCACAGAACACACTGTCTCTCGTCGTCTTTCGACCAGCCAGTGTCCAGCTCGGTTTTAGCTGGCCGACCCTTTTTCCCTGGGAGAAAGCATCAAAATCTCAAGTTAGGATGCTTTTAACACAGGTTTTCCACATGTTCAGAAACAATGGTTACCATTGTAATTTTATACTTGTGTGTTTATTTACCTTTCATATTCATTCGTAATGCCCTTATGTCCATAAAATGACCTTTAGGGTTATGGTCCAAAAGTGTGGACAGATCCTCTTCTTCTCCCATTTTAACATCCAAGTGTCTTCCAGTTATTTTTGGGGTGCCGTCCAAAGCCTTGCTGCAGCCATCTCTCTCACGCCATTGAGCATAAACATGTTCATAATTTGGTGGCATCACGGCATGTGAAAGCATCCCACTGCAGCACAAGTGAGAGTGCAGGAATGGAGAGGAAGGCAAGTGTGATTAATAAAATATACAATGATCTTTCTGAAAAGAATGAGAAATTGTAAAGAATTATTAGACACTTACGCTGGCAGATGTTTAGAGCGTGGATCCCATACTTTAGGATCCAGACTGTTGAACCAACCATAAACGTCCTCTAAGATCTGAAAAGGATTGCAATTATATAAATGCATCTAAATATAAAGTTGAAGAATCACAAAAAAAGAAGTAGTAGAGTATTTCTAGGGTGATATTTAGAATAGAATAAAAAAAAAGTATGCAAACTTAAAATCTAAAAAGACAGTTTTGTAAAAAGACAGTCATATCCAATATAAACATATTTATGTACAGACTGTGCATTATTAGTGCATCATTTTCTTTTTCATCAGATGACCTAAGCTACTCTGACGGGTTCGGTGTCAACTTAAAAATAAATACACAATAATCTGACCGTGAGATAGTATGAGCGGGCGAGGGCAGTGGGTCTTTGGTCCTCAGGTAAAATTTCCTCTTCCTCCAAGTGACTGTGAATAACCTTCACCACATCCTCGTGGAAGGATTTCTGCTTAACAAAACAACAAATTAAATTAATATTTCCTTTCGATATCCTGTTCATTCTGAAACCAAAACACAAAATGATCCTGATGATTTGAGGATTCAGTTTGAGGTCGACTAACTAATGTGTGACATCAGAGATACTAGCAATTAGCAGACAAGAAAAAGAAATAAGCATTTTTTTTTTTTTTTTTTTTTGAAATGTTGACATGTCAAAATCACATATACAGTAATTGCTCACAGTCACATCCCAAGTTTATGAATGAACAGACTCGCGTGGTTATCCTGCACAGTCACCAAGGAATGTGTTAGCATTCACCACATGTAGAGCAACACCACTACAGTGTGAGCAAAGCCATTTATGGTGGTACTTTTCAACCCTACATTCACATTTGGTTAGAAGAATTCTTTTCAAAAAAGCAAACAGAGTTTTGCCTTTCTCAGACCTAAAACAAGCACATTTTCAAGTGAGTTGAAAAGCAGAGAAACTGACCAAGGATGTGTATAGGCCTTCATCAAACTTCTTTCCAATAGCACGGAGGTCGCAAACAGGCAAATCTTCAACTCCAGTGTCCGGAGAACCCAGTGCAGCACACTACAAAAGATGACAAAGCACTAGGAATTGCTAACTAACCAAGCAATGATTAATGGTCCTTTTTATATGTTCCAGCTTATTTCCTGTTAATCCCCCCCACTTTGAGTAAACTGTTTAAACATAAATTTTCAAATGTTTTGTACAAAATACAACAATATACTGACTTTCCTCTTAATTGGGCTTCAAGAGGCAGAGCTTGAATGTTAAAAGCATGAATCTGGTGAACTAGAGTCCAAATTTAAGAACCCATTTTCAGCATTCAACAAAGTAACCAGTCTTAACTATTACTTACTTAGTAATACGTGCATTGACCTTAAAGTGGATTTAAACCACTTTTTAGTTGTGATTTATTGTCTCAGTCTATTTTACACTCACACAGGTGTTTTAGGAAGTAAAACTATTTTAATATATTAATAATAATACTTGTATTATTCCTAAGACAGTAATATATTACTATTGTAATACAGCTTTGTAAAATAATTTCATAATAAGTATACTTTGCATATTTTTGTCTTAATTTCCTCACTAGCAAGTGTTAAATTCTTGAGCTTTAATTCTGGCAAAAAAAAAAAAAAAAACGGCAGCGTCTCTAAACAAATCTAGTTAAATACAATGTGAAAATAATATCAATTAGTTCCACTGCTTTTTTTTTTTTAGACTGTAAAGACTTTATTCATTCCAACAACTTTCAGGACCATGGAACATGGGAAGGAACATGCTTGTAACAATAAATATTTTGGAAATGTTATTTTTTTTAAAAAAATGTTGTTTATGCGATCCTAGCTGCGGTTTGAACAATCAACATATCTGGTTGCTGCAGCTTTAAAAGTACAGCATACTAGGTTTAGACGAGATCATCGGATGCCCACCTTCTTGCAGACGACCAGGTGCTTGGTGAGGGTGGAGTTCAGCAGGGATTCCAGCACCCTCTCTAAGCCAGTCCTCAGCTCCTGGTTGAGCAGTTCCCTCCACCCCGCTCCATTAACATCCTCTCCATTGGGCTGCTCTTGTAAGCACGGCTGACAGGAGTACACCACACTCTCAGGTAGACTCGACAAGATTTCATACAAGTCATCTGTGACGAAAACAAAAAATCGAGTAGTCAGCCACAGATGCAAGAAGTAGATTTCTTATTGATGATTCAGAGTGAAGCATTTTCACAGAATATTGACAGTCATCTGTGACAAAAACATTTTTTTCAGCTACTCCATGAGAATGCATCATTCAATATAAACAGACATTATGGGAATGATTGCTAAATAATAGGGTTGGGAAAATTTAATGTGAAAACTTTTAAAACTTAGTATGGGTTTGCAAATGTTTGGCCTGTGAACACAATAGTTCAAAAATAACTGAGATGGTGGAAGGAATTTCCTTTGCATGACAAGTTTATTGGTAAAACCACATTTTATGTAGGAATGCTTTCATATTCCAGCCACATTCAAAAATCAATTAATTATCCTATAATGCACAATAAATGTCTAAAATATTTATTTACAAACCGAAGGTATCTGGAGCTTTCTGTTTTGTGAATTTGGTTAAGTGTCATAAAAAAATACATTAAAAAAAAGATCATTATAAATTTAACTAGCAAGTCGAAATGTATTACAGTCGATTGATAAAAAAAATCAACAAATTAATATAAAATAAAACAAGATACATTAGGATTAAAATAAATAATATTAATAAATAAATAAAAAAAATCTATAAAATAAAACCATGTGACCATTCCACTCTGCCCAGCCTTTAGCAGAAGGTAAGATCCGAAAAGGTCACTCACCTGTCAGACCTTCACATTTAGCATGGACCCAGTGGTTACAAGTGGAGCACTGCATCATCTGGCTATCGTAGTCATTATCTTCATAACACTTGAAGCACATGGTGCAGTAGTTACCTACACACAGAGAAAAAACAACTTTGTGCGGATGTGTTTGTCATTGTCACACGGGGGGGTTTTCACATAAAGGGTAGCTATTAAAAGGTCAGTGTGGCCGACTGCTAAATTGTCCATTTGTAAATACATGTTTATAAGTTTCATGAGATCATAACACCCAATTGAGATTGCCTTTACAGCCAGAGCCTAATATTAACACTTGTCAAGCGGCAAATATGAGAAAAAATCACCGTTGGTGAGTATATGGAACGATATCAGTCGCATGTTGGCTGGTAACATTTTTATGAATTCTAACACTGCAATGTTGTGAGAACATCGATGTGAATGAACGACACTCGCCCATTTAAAAATTCAAGCGCAAGAATTTGTGAAAGAGAACTTAACTCTTAAAAAAAAAATACAAAAGTACAAAGTACATCAGCCATTTTCTCTTCTTTCTATTTTTGCAAAGGAGGTGTGAAATTGATAAAAAGTGATAGCGAAGGTTTATATTGTTAGAAAAGATTTCCATCTTGAATAAATGCTGTTCTTTGTTTTTTATTATTCATCTTTTTTTCTTTTTTTTTTATAATTTATAATAGGCCCATATAAAAGATGCTACTTGTCTCACCTTGATCAAACAGCCTAGTGCAGTCAGGACAAAGACCCTTGTCATGATTCCACTCAGTGTCCCAGCTCTTTCCTGGAGTCACACCACAACTCTTGCACCGGATGCATGTCATACACACCTTAAAAAAACAAATGTCACTCAATCCACATTTCCTGCATAAACTTAAACACAGGGTTTCTGCAGCTATCTTCAGATGTTTTTTTAATGCCATATGTTTAAGTACATATGTTTGATATCTATATATTTTTTGTGCTGTTAATCGATTAAAAAAATTACTTGATTAATCAAAAAAAAAAAATCTGTGACACTTAAATTTTTGTAGGTTTATATTTAGTTTATATATTTATAATGTATTAATTTCACAGTTAATCTCCAAATTATTGTAGAACCAACATAAAGACATTTATGTTTAATAGCGTCTTTTTATGAGTAAAAGTCAGTATCACTGATACTAACAGCTATTGATATCTGGATAAAAAGGATTCTCGACAAAACGTTGTGTGTGTGTGTGTGTTACATAGACAGGACATTCACGGGCAGCGCGGTCTCTTTTGTCTTGCCATGCTTGAATGGTTTAAAAGCATTTACATGAATAAGAGCGGGATCATATAAAACTAGCAATAAACGAATGCTGCGTTAGGCTAATAGAATAAAAAAATATATCTTTGAGCAACTTCTGCTGGAATTTGCACTTTCCCATCTTTCTGTTCTAGTTTTTTTCCTGTTGTTCCCACTGTACAAAATCCCCTCTGTCACCTCCACATCATGGCAATTTTGCTCCAGCCGGAAGCAATCACCAAACCGGCTCCGTATTTATCACACTAGCGTACATATTTTGCGAAAGCAAAAAAAAAAAAATTAAATATGAAGGCTATATTCAAATAAATTGATACTATACATTTTTCTTCAAAACTATATCTAAACTTTTAATGCCTGTAGGATTCAAATTTAATGCTTTTTAATGGCATTTAAGGCCTTAATTTCCACAAAGTCCATTTAATGACTTTTAATGCTTTTGAATGCCTCGCGGAAACCACTGTACTATGAAAGTTTGACCAAAAGTGATAAAATACATGTGTCATTATAAACATTTTATACAAATAATCTAAAAATATAAACATGAAGAAATACATAGTGTACAGTCTTCCATTATGGTGCTTCTGTTCTGTTCACTGTAAAAGTTTGTTAAAAATGTTCCATTCAATATTCCTCAGACTAGGCATGTGCCGGTATCAAATTTTCATGCTGCGATTAATTGATTGAGCTTTTATCACGGTATACGGTATTATCACGGTATTTTATTTACATATGGATTATCAAACAGATGGATTGGGGGGGGATCTAAAAAAACAACTTGCATCACAATAGGTGTAATTGTGATTGTCAAAACATTTGATAACTAAGCAGAATTTTATTAAGTTTAGTGACAACATGTTACAATGTTTACATGGTACAGTGACTGGTAGGCTACTGTTTGTATTATTGCTTAACACAATTTTCACGATTTGAGTTCAATTCTTGATTTGATTTCAATCTTGATTCAATCTTAACTCGGTAGGCGGTAATAAATATTAGGTAGGCTACAGTAGATAGCCTACATGTACATTTTTCTCAAGAAAAAATATATCTCACATAATTGTAACAAATTAAATATAATGTGGTTTTCATTATAACAACAATTATGTAGCCTAATGACATAACGTAAAAATATAATAAATATATGTAATATAGTGCACATATTTAGCGAAAAATTCTCCTCTCTATTTTTTTTAGTCAACTAAGGTGCTGGTAATTAAATGGCTTTCCTGAGGCAAATAACGTTCTGTGACATAAATGTTCTCCTACAGTTTTATTGACCTCTTTCCGTGATTGAAAAACACTGATTGATCTTTTATGTATGAGGCATACCTTTTGGGAAGTTGTACTATATCTTTAAATAAAAAGTAACAGATGATCGGTTCACTTGAACTAAGGTGCTACAGTGATCTGTCACGTCACATTTACAAGCGCCAAAACGGTATTTATTGTCTGCATTTCGTAATAAAATGGACAGAACCTGAGAGCTGTGAATTTTTTTCATATAAAAAGTAACCTGGGGCCGGTTGCATAAACTGCTTAGACTAGTCTTAAAAGTTAGTCATCACACTATTTTCTTCAAGACTGGTGCTAACTTTTGAAAGTCAGTTACATAAAAAGGTAGATCAGTCTAATTTGAATCAGAAAAGTAAGAGTGATTACCTCTTGACTAAATTCTAGTTGGCTAAATTAGTTATTAAGACACAGTCTTAACATAGTGGCTAAGTTTATGCAACTGGCCCCTGCTCTCTCTAGTCTGCGTAAGAAAATGGATGTGTGGCGTGAGAGCATGTGAAAAGTGTTGATTGCGTGAGTCTCAAGCTGAATGCTATGAAGTTCTCAAATTCACATCTACGTGTTCTCGAGTTTAGCTACTCTTTTACCTTCATAGTTGGCAGCCCTGCTTTTAGAAAGGAGATAAATCGTCGGCAGCGTTCCTCTTTCCGCCATGCTTCTTCTCCATGCGGCGATTGTTTACATTAGACTAGAGCGCGCACTGCGCCGCATGCACACAGTGCTTATGGGGGGATTGTTTACATCCGAGTGCGCACGTGTTTTGCACAGCATATACGCAGTGGGGTTTTATTAACGGTTGATGGAAAATAAGCTAATGCGCATTCTAAAAATCTAAATTCGGATCTATTATTTTTCACGGTATTTTGAAGTGCCCGCGATAACAATATCGTGCATATTCATTACCGCGATTTATCGCATTACCGAATACCGGCACATGTCTACCTCAGACAAATAGGGTTTTGTACTGTGTGTACACATTTGTACAGAATTTCCATTTGTGGCTGAACTGAATTATACAATATAAACACTAGGGATGTCCCGATCCGATACTCAGGATCGGTATCGGCTCCGATACTGCCATTTTTGCGGGATCGGGTATCGATCAGACATCGATCAGACGAGGCCGATCCAAATCCGATATTGTGGGTATACTATTATGTGTTATTGTTAAGCCCCACAAAAGGCACAAAAACATTCTAAAGTACCATCACGTTTTCGTGCACTCTATTATAAGTGTTCTGAAGCCATTATGTGAGAAAGAAATTAATATTTAAGTCATTAAATTCAAGATCACGTAAACTTTTCCCTCTCGCGGCTGTCAGTCATTCTCCATTCAGCATTCAAACAACGCGTCGCGTTCGGTTACAGTCAATGATGAAACTATCTTCAAGATGATTCAATGTTAATACTATTATACTTGATTTGTAAGATAAAGGTCTATGTTTTCGCATAGAACAACTTTATCTTGCTGGACATATTGCTGCCTGTAACTCAATCGTGTTACTCTCTACCGGGTGTCGGACGCTGTCGGTTTGATCACAACACTAGAGTCAGAGCACTATAATTGTTCTTCACGCGCAAAGTAACTGAAATTTAAAACTTCAGAAAGGGAAAAAAGAAAAGGCTCAATAAACGATTGCATAGATAGATACTGTATAATACACTGTCTAGGCATGTGCCGGTATCAAATTTTCATGTTGCGATTAATTGATTGAGCTTTTATCACGGTATACGGTATTATCACGATATTTTATTTACATAAGAGAAACAGATGGATTGGGGGGATCTAAAAAAAACTATTTGCATCACAATAGGTGTAATTGTGATTGTCAAAACATTTGGTAACTAAACAGAATTTTAAGTTTATTGACAACATGTTACAATGTTTACATGGTACAGTGACTGGTAGGCTACTGTTTGTATTATTGCTTAACACAATTGTCACGATTTCAGTTCAATTCTTGATTTGATTTCAATCTTGATTCAATCTTAACTCAGGTAGGCTACTACAGTAGATAGCCTACATGTACATTTTTCTCAAGAAAAAATATATCTCACATAATTCTGTAAACATACAGAAAGCCCTATCAACTGTTATTATTAAAGGTTAAAGTTAAATTAAATATAATGTGGTTTTCATTATAATAACAATTATGTAGCCTAATGACATAAGTAAAAATATAATAAATATGTAATATAGTGCACATATTTAGCGAAAAATTCTCCTCTCTATTTTTTCTAGTCAACTAATGTGCTGGTAATTAAATGGCCTGAGGAAAAATGTAACGTTCTGTGACGATTGTTCTCCTGCAGTTTTATTAACCTCTTTCCGTCATTGAAAAACACTGATTGATCTACTATGTATGAGGCATAATACCTTTCGGGAAGTTGTATTATTTTTTAAATAAAAAGTAACAGATGATCGGTTGACTTGAACTAAGGTGCTACAGTGATCTGTCACGTCACATTTACAAGCGCCAAAATGGTATTTATTGTCTGCATTTCGTAATAAAATGGACAGAACCTGAGAGCTGAGAATTTGTTTCATATAAAAAGTAACCTGCTCTCTCTAGTCTGTCGGTGTCAGTGATCTTTGCTCCGCGATTTTTCTCTGCGTGAGAGCCTGTGAAAAGTGTTGATTGCGTGAGTC
Source organism: Chrosomus eos (assembly GCA_036326025.1). Lineage (NCBI taxonomy): Eukaryota > Metazoa > Chordata > Actinopteri > Cypriniformes > Leuciscidae > Chrosomus > Chrosomus eos. Next base: position 14,008,192 of record CM070825.1, read on the forward strand.
TCTCAAGCTGAATGCTATGAAGTTCTCAATTTCACATCTATGTGTTCTCGAGTTTAGCTACTCTTTTACCTTCATAGTTGGCAGTTCTGCTTTTAGAAAGGAGATAAATCGTCGGCAGCGTTCATCTTTCCGCCATGCTTCTTCTCCATGCGAGGATTGTTTACATTAGTCTAGAGCGCGCAATGCGCCGCATGCACACAGTGCTTATGTGGGGATTGTTCACATCAGAGTGCGCACGTGTTTTGCGCAGCATATACGCATTTGGGTTTTATTAACGGTTGATGGAAAATAAGCTAATGCGCATTCTAAAAATCTAAATTCGGATCTATTATTTTTCACGGTATTTTGAAGTGCCCGCGATAACAATATCGTGCATATTCATTACCGCAATTTATCGCATTACCGAATACCGGCACATGTCTAACACTGTCCATCAATATGTATCTCCGTTGTGCTTTGAACTTTTCAAAGCGGACTCGACGCGCTGCGTGCTGTAACTCCACGTGGCTTCAAGCGCATCATTCTCCGCTCGGGATGCGCATAAGCGCTTTGTGCCGCACTGTATTGGAGCCTTTCATATCATAATGCAGTGTCGCAATTAAAGCTTATTAACATTATTAATTAATAATGTTGCTGCCTCATTAAATAGCTGTGCAATACACTTAAAACATGTCTCAATTTTATAGCAGATTTAGCTATATCTAAAATAATTATCTTTTACATTTTTGTTATCTTGTTTTTCATGAATGTATTTTACAACAATAAAAAGAGCAATGAGTATTATCCACTAATCTAGTTTATAATAGCATTTTTGTCATAGATTATGATCATATATTTTGGGGATTTGTTGTTTATCTTTATAATGAACCTGTCTGTATTAAGTAGATTGTGTTTAACACACACACAAGAGTGATAATCAGTTTAACACACAGTTATAGAAATTCTACTTGGTTTAAAAAACAAAAACTGTACTGGTATAACTTTTAACTTTAAACCTGTTGGTAGCTAGCTAGCTTTAAGTACTGAAGTACCTGTATTTTCTTTCATTTATATATATATATATATTTTTTTTTTTGTAGTGTTTGAATAAAGGGTGGCAATCTTTCATAATCAACTGTTGTTGTGGACTATATAGGAGGTATATTTTAGGTGGCTAATTGAGAAAATTGCTATATTTTTTATTAGTTTAAGAATAAAATAAAAATATCGGATTAATATCGGAATCGGCAAAAGCCAAAGCTGCGGCATCGGTATCGGTATCGGAAGTGAAAAAGTGGTATCGGGACATCCCTAATAAACACAAATTTATACTTCAAGGTCTTGCATATGTTATTTCACATCTTACGCAGCAATTTTTTTTGTTTGCGTTGACATTCTAAAGAAAAAGCAATGTCATGGAAGCGAAGACTTCACAGTATACTGAAGTAGTTTTGTACTGAAGTGGTTTTGTAAGTGGAGGAAAGTCCCTCGGTGGACAACTTACCCAAGGCTTCTTACGTTTGTTGGGTTTGGGGTAGTTGGGACCCAGACAGGCAGGATGATAACAATTCTGACACCTTTCACACTCCAGCAGAGGCTGCAACAAACATTTACCAGTGACATCAAAGCTGTTACAGGCCATCCGTTTCCATCGAAAAGTCCCTCTTGTGAGAACGACACATGTACACTACTGTTCAAAAATACTCCATATATTTCCCCCAACAGTAAAGACATCTAAAAGGTTATAAAGGTTTTCTTTTTCAAATAAATGCTGTTTTTTCCCCCTCTATTCATCAAAAAATCCTGAAAAAAATGTTAAGCTTGCACAGCAGTTTTCAACACTGATAATGATCACACAAAACCAGTCACATGAGTCATTTTTTTTAGATTTATACATATGAAAGCGGAATAAATAAGCTTTCCCTTGATGTATGGTTTGTTAGGATATGACCATATTTGGCTGAGATACAACTATTTGAAAATCTGGAATTTGAGGGTGCAAAACAATCAAAACATTGAGAAAATCACCTTTAAAGTTGTCCATTTATGTTAGCGATTGTGCTGCATTCACTCACAAAAATAAATGTAATAATAAATGTTTTATATATCTATGGTAGGAAATTTACTAAATATCTTCATGGAACATAATCTTTACTTAATATCCTAATGATTTTTGGCATAAAAGAAAAATCTATAATTTTGACCCATACAATGTATTGTTGGAATATTATTGTCACATATTAGAATGATTTCTGAAGGATCATGTGACACTGAAGACTGGAGTTCTTTAAGTTGGCTTGAAAAAGCCTAGCCAGAAAGTTTGAAAACTGTTCTAGCATGGTTTAACACGATTTACCATGTTTCTAGTATGGTTTAGCTAATTGCTAGCATGATTTAGCACGTTTTAACATGACCATGGATGGATGGATAGATCTACAAGATTAGTTAGAGAGAAAGAAAGATTAGAGATAGATTAAACAAAAAAAACGAACGATTAACTAAGTCCGTTCACACCTAGGGCAATAACTATAACGATAAAGATATAGTTCTAAAAATTGTTCTAAATATATTTAGATATAAAATGGATAACTATATTGTATGGCAGACTACCATAGCAAGTGCTTGGGAGCACTTCGACTCGGCGCAGTAATATCATCTCTCGTGAAAAGTCCGCTTCCCCCGCTCCCTCTCATTTCAACAGGAGCGACTTTTCACGAGAGATGATATTACTGCGCCGAGTCGAAGTGCTCCCAAGCACTTGCTATGGTAGTCTGCCATACAATATAGTTATCCATTTTACACGATTAGAAAAGCGCAACGTTTTATTTTGTGTCACCATTCTTGGTCGAGTTACACTACTCTACTAACTGTATTTAAATAGGGAAAACGTGGAGGTGTTTGGTCGCTTCTCTTCTTGGCACGTATTGAATGAACAGGGCTGAGATATCTCTATGCATCAACTCGTCTTAGTTAAGGGAATAACATAGTGTAATATGAAAAACCAGTAGAGTATCCCTTTAAAGCGACAGAAGAACAAACACAACATTATCATCCTCCGGTGTCATGTTTTGGAGTGTCGCAAACTACCTTGGATTCTTTATTCTTGCAGCCACAAACGCGGCAGAACTTGCAGCGACGACAGCACCAGTTCTCCTTGTTCTCCTCCAGTGGACGCTCTGAAGGGTCCAAGCAGAAGCGATGGAAAGGCTCACAGCAGACTTGACAGTACAGCATCTGCACAACAAAGTAGTCATAAGATTTTATTTCCAGGATTTCACAATACCATTGTTTTTCATGTATCATCAGTATCAAGTAATGTGGCAAGATAAACAAAAAAAAAATCACCTTAAAATAAAACATTCTTAATGTGTTGCTGAAGAGCAGTCAGGACCTACCTCATGTTGGCCTTTACTGGCACACAGCAGGCAGGCGTACTGGGGCACGAGGGGTACAGAAGTAAGGATGCTCAGACCTCCGGTCCCCCACACGCTCTGCACGCTACAGTCCTCCTGTGGAGAGAAACAGAAAAGAGTAAAGGAACATTTTAGCACCACAGTTTCTGCTGCATGCTTTGATCACGCCCTGATTATTCCATAACAGAATCCAGTGCTGCCATCATGTGGCAAACCTTTGCAGTGCTGAAATCTGAAGATCTGTGTAGATTCCAAATAAAACAGAACTTGATTTTTATACTCCGTTTTGTAAAGCAACATGGATATCTACCTTAAAATCAACACGGATCTTATGTGTGGGTTCTGCAGGCTCCTGTTCTCTCTCTGCGAAACCATGTGCGAGGGCTGCAAGGACGCTGGGTGGAGTCTGCTCCTGAGGGCTCTGCAAACAAAGGAACAATGGACGTTGCTTTCGATGCTTCAATGACATTTTGGCTGAATGAGGACAGGACTCTTTGAGAGAGTATCAACAACACGAATACCTTCTCAACTTTCCGTTTGATGGGTGGAACCCTGTGGAAGCCAGGCCTGCGATGGCGCACTCCCTCGTCAAAAGCCTCGCCAATGAAGTCGTCCAGTGACACAAAATCTGTGGTGCGTTTAATACAAACAGAATTGTGACTTTGAGAGCAATAATGCAAGTAAATAACTGTGAAAGATTCTGGTTTCAATTCCACTTTTAAAAAAAAAACGGAAGCAGTTATGAATAAAACCGTTTGTAGATTCCTGATCACTAACCTGAGTTTCGAAGACCAGGAGTTCTCCTGCGGCCTGGGGAGGTGGAATTTGAAGCTCCTATCCAGTCGAAGTCGGAGTCATAATCCAACAGGTCGCAGTACGAACGTGGTTTTACGTGTCGCCGCGGCTGTTTCCGCACAGATGGACTGTCGCTCAGAGAGGCTGGAAACATCCGCCCGATCCCATCGCCGCCCTCACCTTCTTCATTACTTGAGTAACACACACTTATCGAGGAGCGGCGCTTCTTCCCATGCCCTGAAAATTATGACACGTTTATAGCAGACGTACAAAGAATAAACATAGCACTTCATTTTGTATGCCGGCTTTGACTCTAAAACACGGTCTTACCTTTTTGGAGCTTGCCACTTAGCCTCATGGCCTTCCTCTCTTCAACCTGATCACATCTCTTGTATCTTTAAAAAAAAAAAAAAAGTATAATAATAAGAAAGAGTAGTTTAATTTGGACAGGACTGCGTTGATTCCAAGTTCGAAAAATATGAGGACCTTGAATCAGACAAAAGCAAGAAAATTGTTGTAGAAAATTTAATTATAAGAGGGGCAGACATTAAAAAAAACATACATTTTATTGTCAAAAACAGGGAAAAAAAACCCTAACAAACTCAAACAAATGGGTTTGATAATGCTCTTTTTTCCTGTACATTAAGTAACAAAAGTGGGCACTTAATGGAAATGTAATTTGTGATTAATTAGAATGGTTTGATATGTAACACATTGATTACTAATATATATTAACCATAATTTGGTATTTCCTTAGAACACATTTTACCTGTATGCACGGTGATTATTGACAAAGTCGTTCTTTTTTAAACAAAACTAAAACCATTACAAAGTGTTTTTGTTTGTTTGAAATTAAGCTGAAATAAAATAAGATATAAATAATAGATGGAAAAACTTTGCCAAAGAAACCTAAATGAAAATGATAAATGTTGGCAATTAATTGAAATAATGTTTATGTGCTAAACCACTAAAACAGGAATGAAAATAAGTTAAAGCTAAACAGATACCAAATAAAAATGAAAACTATATATTTATTTGCTCATTCAAAATAATTATAGTATATAAATAATACTAAAATAAATCTAGTTGTGAAAAGTAACTTTTTCCTCAATTTAAGAATAAATAAATAACATGTTTACAAAATTTAAAGAGTCCTACTTTAACATGGTGCAGTATGCAATATTGACAGCTAGTGTTTGAAATGGGTATTGCAGTCCAAATTCAAAATGTTGGAGAGTTGCCAGGTTGAGGACACACAACACAAACAAGCTTAATTGACAATGGAAGCCGACAAACCCCACACTCTAAGTTGATCAGCTAATGTACTGTATTTGTTTTTTGATATGCCTCTGGTCATAGAGCTTTTTAGATGGATGCTGAGGCTTTTTAGGTCAGGTAGAACCTGTGATCTCTGACCCAGTTCGTTTACTGGCTTCCATGGCTACAATACACTTTGTTTCCCGCCAAATGGCAATCCGGGGTATCGAAATACCATTGAGCAAATTGGCAGCGGGCAAGATCACACAGACCAAAACAAAAACAGACATTCCGACACGGGACACACTTTTCAAAGAAGAACAACTATCTGTAGCACTGTGTTTCAGAAAAACAAGTATGTGAACTTAGCATGTTTTCTAAATTTCTGCAAACATATGATATTTGTATGCTTCAGTAGTAGGGGTGTCACGATTTCGATTTTAAATTGAAATCGATCGAAATTAAGTCACAATCTCGATAATCGAATTCAAAAATGGAATCGTCGATACTGCCACGCCCCCATGTCACGTCCAGTCGGTTTGCAAAGCGGAAAAAAGCACACGTGTTGAAGTGCTGCGAGTCCTCTACCTCAGCTAGAGCCAGTCAAAAGATAGCATATGGCTACTGCAGATGCAGGAGACGCATCGACAGGACTTCTGACCTCCTCTTTCACTGAAGTCGCCGGTGTGGGACAGTGGGAGTATTTCTGATTTCCAGTGAGTTATGTTGACAACGTTCACATTCGCGTTCAAAGTTCGCGCTTCAAAAAAGCCACAGTTTGCAAGCTCTGCTCATAGACTGTAAAAAAGGCTCTGCTACTGGATGTGCGTCAGTGCGTGTGTACCATATTCTTCCACTTTTTAAATTAAAACTTTAAATTGACAAAAACAGCAGACTCAGAACAGTATAAATCTTTATACAATAAATCTTGCATGTCACAAATAACTTGATTCTCCACCTCCACGAATGAGACGAGTGGCGTTCATTTCCGCACCGAGTCTATTTCTGCTGCACGCGCCGAGTTAAAGGGACAGCACACAGTTCGTGGTCAAAATGAACATGACATGAAAATGTTGTAATTTCATCATAAATGCATTTAATTAAATTCTAAATTAAATACTAATTTTTTCACAGTCATGTTTGTACTTTAAGACCGAGGTAAAGCAAGGAAAACATAGATGTTTCTGTTAACACGTGTTTGTTTTGTTGTGAACTTGAATGTCATCATCTGTGAATAAGACTGCAGTTACAAAAGAGAAACTACATGGTAGGCTATTTTGCTTAAGTTTCTAATTGACTGAAGATATAAGTTATTGTAACATTATTTTGTTAATAAATGTTTTAAATTTGACAATGTAGTGTGGTACATTGCGAACAAAGGTCATATATTATATTACATAAAAGTCTAGTCTAAAAATGGCATCGCAAACTGTGCTTAAAAAAAATAAATGTAAAAATCGAGAATCGAATCGAACCGTGACCTTGGAATCGAATCGAGGATTTGGAGAATCGTGACACCCCTATTCAGTAGTCAAAAAATTACATACAGCACCTTTAAATTAAAATGAGAAGTGAGGAAAAAAAGCTGGTTCCTCCCATGAACTACAGTGCCTGAAAAAGACTAAACTACGAACTGAGTGCCAAGTAGTCTGGGTAAAAAAACATAAAAATACTTACACACAGCACTGCCGTTTTGTGTTGGGGCCACCAAACTTGGGTTTGTCCAAGCAGTTGATGCACCTTCCACAGTCCTCCTCATGCAGGCAACCTTTACACTCCCCACACCGTCGGGACCGGTTCCCAAAGAAATGACCTCTACCGCGACGAAACTTTGGTGTTCTGTGTTCTTGTAATACAGGGCTTTCCGGGTCAGAATGAGACTCGACTCCTGCAACAGTGATACAAAATTTAAAAACACAGCCTTTACTCATAATTAACAAAAGGTATCAAATACTATCGATAAATTAGTGCTAGTGAACTGCCATGCTGTCTAAAGTTTTAAGCCAAATACAATGCTGTCTAGTAGCTAACTAGGCTTTGGAACAGACCAGAAATGTATTATTCATAAATCACATATAAACAGTGAAATATTGTAGAAAATATCAGCAGGAACACATCTAAAAGAATGGTTTATAAAAAGTTACACTAACTGAAGTCTATTATGAGATCCTCTCTTGGGTTTATTGGTAATCTTTGCAGCTTACAGAGTAAGTGATGGTACCTTTTTCTGCAGGTGAAGGGGATATGTCCGATCTCTCGTGCAGGGGTAGCGCACTAAGCCGGGGGATGTCGTCGGGGACCATGGCACGAGGCTGACCCAAAACCACAGCTGCAGCTCTGCATACGTGCTTAATGCGAGGCCCCCCTCTGGCAGGTTCCTTATGGAGAGATTTGTAAAATATAAAAACAAAACCACTCAAAAAATTCTGTTCTGTTATCATAATGATTTGACTGGCATCCTATTTGACAAAATTGGCACCATATTTGACAAAATTATCTCAATAATTACAATTAGTGTGCACATATTTATAACCTAGTTACCTACTGATCTAGTCAAATCTTAAAAGAACATGTACAAAATTGCTCATATTTCATATAATCATATTTTTAGTACCAATACTAAAGTACAAGGAGATAAAATAAGAATCAAATAAGATTCTAGTGCATTTACTGAAAACAACAGAAGTTTTTTTAAGTAGGATTCTTATTTAATTAAAAAAAAAAAGGAAAAACCTGATACCTGCTCTGGAGAAGCATCAGTCTTGTTGGGGCAGGCATTTCCAAGCCGTTCTTTCGGTTTTCGTCTCTGTCTCTTTGTTGCAGTAATTCTACCTTCTGGCAAAAGCTACCACAAACAAGTGTGAAAACAGATGAAAACAATATTAATAGCACTTCAATTATACACATGGTCAAAAAGCATCTACTGAGTAAGAATTTCTTAAAGCATGCACTATTGTTCAAAAGTTTGAGGCAATTATTTTTTAATGTTTTGAAAGCAGTCTCTTGCACACCAAGGATGCATTTCTTGTGCACAGCAAAAATATGAATATTGTGAAATATTATTACAATTTAAAATAACTGTTTTCTACTTTAATACATTTTAAAATGTAATTTATTCATTTGATGACAAAGCTGAATCATTCCAATACGCAGATTGGCTGCTCAAGAAACATTTCTCATTATTATCAAAACAATGTTTTTGTGGAAACTGTCATTTTTGATCAATTGAATGCATCCTTCAAAATATGGGCTATCGTTACATACTACGTGTCACATTTAGATACAAAGTTACACATTTAGATAAATGGACTTACCCCAGATGATTTCAGCTGTTTCTGCTGATCTATTTTGATGAGTTGAACCTTGGCTTTCTTGAGGAGGTTGAACATGCGCTTGTTGGCTCCTGTCAGGCGAGGGCGCTGGGTGGTAGTTTTCTCCTCAATGTCAACGGCAAGTTTCTGAGTGTCCTCAGAAACCAGTCCTTCTGATTCTGAGAGATGCATCTTATCAAAGTCTGAAAAAGAACAAATGTGTATGGACATGTTAAGACCAAAATACTGTCAAGTAGTACTTTCTAACAAACGTTGAAGTTAACATGAAATGGCATTATTTGACATAAAATACTCGATGGTTGTAGAAACCATGAACTGTGTTAAACTAACTGTTAACTAATAGGAACATTTTAGAAAGAAAATTTGGAAGAAAATATTTGGAATAACGTGAACTGATGATTGTTTATAACGAGACCAGGAATATGTTTTTCAAGTCTATTGTGATGTCAAGTGTATATTAAGATAGACAGCATTTGTTTATAATTAAAGGTTTAGATGAATAAAATCTTTGCCCACCTTTGCATTTATTGGGAAGAGAAATGTCTGTATGAATGGAAAACTCATCTGGCAGGTCATCCTCTTGAATGTCTTTTGCCTGGTGTTGCGCCAGCAACTTGGCACTCAGAGCTCGGACGCAGATGGAGACTTTTCGAACAACCCCAGGGGTGTTGAGATCCTCAATCTTGAGTTTTGCTTTTTCCTTCTTCATGTCTCTGAGAGACTTTATTAGACTGGCCCCTTCTTCCAACTTCTTCTTCTGTGTCTTGGCAGGGGATGATACAACTTTGCCTATTTTGTCCTTTGGGGTCTTTTTACACCTTGAGAGAGACTGTTTGAGTTTAAGCTTTTTGTATAACCTAAATTTTGATGTTTGCGCTTTGAATTTTGAGGATTTTTTCTTCTTTTGGACGGGATCAAGCAACGAGTCCACTGTAAAATCTTTGGCAGATAGCAAGGTCTCCAACTCCTTGTCAAGATCTTCATCAAAGGTATACACATCTTCATTGGCAGGCTCAAGCACTCCCCATTTGAAACCCGGATCTCTGAGTAGTGATCGCCTTTTCCCAGGCTGCTTCTCCTCACTGAAGATCTCAGCATCATCAGGTGATTTAGGTTTTGAGTCCCAAGCGGAAGACAAATCAAGATCAGTTTCACTCACTTCATCTTCATCCTGAGACTGAAGAGATCCAAGTTCACCGCATTCATTGGATTCAGGTTTCTTTGATTTCAGTTGTAGACCAAGCTTCTTTTGGGAGTTCTTGCGGGGTAGATCTGACATACCAAGATCATCCATGAACCTCTTTGGCGTTTTGATAACCCGAGAGGATCGGGCACTAACAACTGGCATTATGAAATGTCTGATGGTTTTCACAAACTTCGTTTTGCTGCGTTGGATGTTTTGATCTTGGTCTGTTTTCACATTCACAAAATCCTTTTCTGCCTGATCGGAAAGTTGATCACCGCTGGCGTTCTCCGACTGCTTGGATAAGAGCTTAGTTTTTTTCCGCCTACCCTCTAATGACTGAAGACTCGAAATCGGTTTCCTCTTGTACTTTGTTGAGAATATACCAACTAGTTTAGACTCTCCCACTTCAGACCCAGTCATCGTTGGGCAATCGTCCCTAACCTCAACCAACTTCTTCTTTTGCAATTTTGGATTTCGGATTCGTCGTCCAATCAAAGACTTTCTTCTACGCTTGACCCGTTTTACTTGCCTCTGTGAGGGACGAGGTACCTGTGGGTGATCTCTCATGGCAGGCTCTAAAACTAGAACCTCTTCAGTTTCAATTGATGCCGTCTCAAGTTTTATCTCTGGCTGGGGTTCTGTCCCAATATAAGTACTGGTTGGAGGTGATTCAACAGTTTTTGTTCGATGACCTGAGATTCGGCTGCTTCAGGTAATGGTTCTGTAGCTGGTGGATTGGACCTTTTACCTTTTTTCTGCGTAACTTTTCTTGAATGCCTTTTTGGTTTGGATTCTACAGGTGCTGGCACTGATGTTGGCGATACTGGCGATTCCTCCACCTGAGATTCCGTTTCAGTTGCAATTTCAGAAGCAGGTTTTCTTGAGATTCATTCAATTTGCCCTTCCGCCTGCACTTTCGTCTGTAAATTGTCCAGTGATTGCGTCTTGTACGTTTCTTCCGAGCAGTGTTTTGACATAGCTTGTTCCTTACTTTGGGGGCGGGAGTGGTAGCAGTAATTTCCAACACATTCTCTGTCTTTTCTGAATGCTGATGGTCTTCAACTTTTGCAGGTTCTTTTATTTCAGGTGAAGTTGTAACTTGCTGAATTAAAAGGATTGCTTTAAACTGTTATTTTTACCTGGTGAGGAGACAACTTTGATTTGAAGTGGTGGAACGGAATCGTTACTTATCAGATCTTCAGGTCCGTCTGAGTGGCCTCATCTGGATGTGCTTCAGTTGCAATTTCTGACTTTTCAAGAGCATCCTTGTTTTCCTTTTCTAGGGTCTCCTCAACCTTTTTATTGGCCACTGGGTTCTCTGGGGTTTCAGGACATAGATCACTGGCAGTGTTCTCTATGGTTTGCGACTCCTGCGAAGAGCTAGCTTCCAAGGTATTGGAAGAAGCAGACGTAGATTCTGCTTCTGTAGAAACACCTACTTCCTCATCACACTTAGAAGCAAGTTCAGCCTCTGTGGTGGGGCTTTCACCTGCTTTGCTTGGACTCTCTTGGACTTGAGAATCTTGGGGTTTGATTTCTTGCAATTCGTTGAGATCATCTTGGACTTGGGAATTTTTTCTTTTGTTTTCTTGGGTTTTGCTTGGATTCTCTTGGATGTGTGAATCTTTGCTTTTGCTTTTCACCAGTGTAAGAGTCCACACAAACTTGCAGCGTTTCTTGCGAGAACGGGCTTTGGGGTTTCGTATTCTGGTCAGTTTCAAACCTGGAATTCCAACAAAATCGTTGTCAAAAGAGAGTTTTTGAGGATCATCAGTTGAGTGGCCAATATCTTTTGCTGATGGTGAATGGGGCTCCTGATTCCTTTCAGATTCTTTACGATTTTTTTTCTTCTTTTTCTTTTTTTTCTTCTTTGAAGGTGACCTGGTTTCATCAATTGTTGAGACCTCCAAAAGCGACTCTGCTAAACTCTGGTTTCCAGATTCCTGTGGAACATTTGAGTGCCTTCTGCGTTGTCTCCTAATCACAAGCTTATTTACCTCTGATGCCTCTTGTTCAGACTTATCATCAGGTTTTGGCTCTACACTTTCAATGAGAGGTGGATTTTGAGACCTTCGAGTTGATTTCCTCAGCTTGAGTTTTTGGTCATTGGTCTCTTTTTTAGGATCTGTTTGTGGAGTGGATTCTAATTTCTTGTCAGCAGATCTTCCTCGCCTTCTGGTACAAACCTCATCCTTTGGCTCACCAGCATTGATTTCACTGGCTGGTACGTTTGTCTTTAATTTCACATGAGCATTTGAGATTTGGGCACACTGACTCTCTGTAACTTCAGATTTGATTTCCTTCTGTTTTTTACCAGATCTACGTTGGACTTTAACCACTGTCTTTTTGGCCACCAACTTGATTGTGATCCTTGGAGTTGACTGGGTTTCCCGTTTTGTTGACCCCCTTTTTCTCCTGGTGGGCTTCTCTGATCCTCCATCACCATCTACTGATGTGTCCTTTAGAGACTCTTGACTGTGTAGTTGCTGAACAGAACATGAATCATTTTGAGGATCTTCTGAACCTGTTTTTTCCACTAAAGGAGAGACTGGAACAGCCAGCCTTTGACGCATCCTCCTTGACGACTTTGCTGAAGCACGATCACCTGAAACAGACCATTCTAGATTTAATTTAATTATATTCATTCCACAGTGGTCAAGTGATTAAAAAATGTTAGGGCTTAAGCTCCAATGACTATCAAGTGGAGACTGAAATAATAACATGTATCTTTTAAATTAGCTATGCCAACACGTTTTTTTTTTTACTTAAATCATATGGGATAATTTTATGGCATACAAAAGCTACAATACAAACACAAATTTTCTGAATTATTTGCATTTGAAGCCACACTTACGTTTATATGGATTTCGTCTACCCCGAACCGGGGCACTGCCATTTTCATTTTGAACATCAAATCCTTTGAATTCAGCTCCCTGAAAGGCAAAAAGAGATTTGAATATAACATGCGTAACTTGTTTCAAGTCTACACTTTACTTGTTTGTTGTCTTTTTACATAATTTACTGTGATATAGTACACGTCACTAGGCCTGTCGCGATAGTCGATAAATCGATTAATCGCACGATAAAAAAAAATGACCTCGATAATTTTTCCGGCCGCGATAATTTCATTTGCATACCGTATATTCCGCACTATAAGGCGCACTTAAAAGCCTTTAATTTTCTCAAAAAACGACAGTACGCCTTATAATCCGGAGCGCCTTATATGGATGGTGAACACGTTCACCAAGACGAGAAGAAAGCGCCGGGCGATTTACGCCACTATCTGCCAATGGATCGTGGATGCCTGGGCTGATATATCAGTCTCAACTGTGATCCGAGCTTTCACGAAGGCAGGAATAATCTCTTTATTCAGCCAGCTCACATACCCGTATTTACTTCCTGTTTTCGGTCGAAGTCCACAGTAGTCGATTGTTGAGCTCGCGCTCGCGATCAAACCTCCTCCGTGTGTTCAACATCTGATTCGGATGAACTATCCATTTGAGCTGATATTCTCAGAACACCGAACAGCACCGTCATTGGCTGACAGCTGACAGTCTGAGTCTCTCTCCACTGTTGTTTAGTTACCAATGATCACGCGCGCACACTCGACAATCGCCTACTGTGGACTTAGACCGAAAACAGGAAGAAAATACGGGTATGTGAGCTGGCTGAATAAACATAATTTTTATTCATATCTTTCACATTTACTGCAGTCAGATTCATCGTGTTCACTCACATGGCTGTGCACTTGTAATGACACATTAAGGTGCACATTTTAAAAAGAGGATAAGGTAGGCAACACCGGTTTTTGTCATTGTTATCTGTACTGACAGCACTCCAAATTTACCACGGGAGTGAGTTGTCAGAACGCTTAATAAAGTTTGACTTTATCTGACTGTTTTGTTGACATTCTCTTTAGCACATCCAGTGGATACATAACGCAAACCCAGTCAGAGACTGAGAGTCCATTGCTTTTATTGTTTTTGGTTGTTTTGTTCATTGTTATTGTGGATATTTAGAATGTTTTTTAATGCACTGCCATTTTCAGTGTTAAATAGTCTTTGGAAATAAACGTTTATTGAATTTTGAAAGGTGTATGTGCATTATTATGCCATTATCATTATTCTAGATGAAAATGGTCTCAGATCGACAATATTATCGTTTATCGCGATAATTTCTTGGACAATTTATCGTCCAGCAAAATTTGTTATCGTGACAGGCCTACACGTCACATAGATACACTACAGTTCTAAAGTTTGGGGTCAGTAAGATGTTTGGGATATTTTTATAAGCAACTATTACTTTTATTTAGCAAGGACACACTAAATTGATCAAAATTGACAGTACAGATGTGCATAATTGCTGTTCTGTTAACCTTTCTATTCATCAAAGAATCCTGAAAAAAAATGTTTCACCATTTCCATAAAAATATTAAGCAGCTTATATATAATCAGCAGTGTTTAACACTGATAATAACCTTCCCATGAGCATTTCAAAAAATATATTAAAATAGAAAACAGTTATTTTAAATTGTTACTGTTCTACTGTGCTTATTATGATTAAATAAATTGAGCTTTGGTGAGCAATGAGCATAAGAGACTTCTTTCAAAAACATTTTAAAAATCTTACAGAACCCACATTTATCAATGTGCATGAAAATGTCAGTTAAAAAAAGGCTAAACAAGACATGAAAATGCATCAATTTGCATATTTGTCAAAATGTCGCTGAAGCTTTAAAACAGGCAGTAGCCTGCATATTTTTAAGAAAGCACTGAACATTTATAAAGGGGTTGTTATTCATAAACGTTTTGTGTCACTTTTCTGCATACATGAGCAACATAGGATAGATGAATGTCTTGTTTAAGAATTACCTTCCTTGTCAATAATGTACTGAATATAAATAGAACACCACAACAAAGATTTAAGGCCTTATTAGAATTAGGGCTTACAAATGTTAAAACACTGAACTGTAGAAGACATAACTCTCTTGTTTCACACTTCACAGAACACTGACATGCTCAAAGACAAAGAAAGAACTGAACTGAAACAACTCCACTATTATGTTGTGTGAAACAACGCAACTGGAACAACTCTGCTGTTAACCCCCTAGTAAACTTGAAAATAACTGATTAATTATTTAGTATTAAGAAAAAACCCTCAGGTAAAGTACTGTTTACTTAAAGCCTAAACAATCTCTGTTATTTTAACATCTATTTAAAACATTAAAAATATGTCTTTTGATAAGTTTACATGCAGCATGGTCATATACGTGACACTGCACTGACTAATATCACATCCTACACAATATTACAACAGAATAGATTGTTGGCAGAGAGTAACTCGTAAAATATGCACACATTACTTCAAGTTTACAGAAGTAAACCGAAACCGTAGACTTCATAGAAGCTAATACACTGAAAATGCCCCCGTATCTATTTTTATAAGTGTCAGAGCGTCTTCAAACCTTCAAAGTCCACAAAACTTTGACCTTGATCATATTTTTTATTTCAGTTGCATCTTTCTGCACAGGCAACACAACACAAGTAACCATAGCACATTTCCATGCCAATGAGAAGTGACGCATAGGTGAAACAAGTGCACCAGAAAAAGCTGCATACAGGATTCCCATGTCTCTTGACCAATGAATTCATGTGACTTTTCTCATTGTTCAAGATTACAGGATAAGGACTTTTAGAAAGAATTCATCACAGTGCACTCACAAAGAGCAATTTCTGGCTACGGACAAGCACAACTATTAAAACTACATACATTTCCATGAATTTAACAGGTGTGCAATTCACAGTTTTACAATTCATAACATGTCCAGGTTTTCCATTATTGTGGAAATAACATAACATGTACATAACACTGACCAGTACAGTGTCGTAACGCATAAATCCACATCAGTTTTCAACATTTAATAGGCCTTTATGTTGATATTATATATAGCTATGCCTTTAAAAACACAACAGGTTTGTCAATTTTATCATTCATTTAGTAGCCTTGCGCACAAGATTATGATGATGCTACAGAAAAAAAAAACTATATTGCTACAAATGTCCAGTTTTTGATAATTAGTTGTTTACAAAACCATAGTAAAAGGGCTCACAATTTAAAATCGTCACCTACTGACACACCTAACTAAATATGTGATAAAGTTCAAATCGGAACAAGACGTGACGTCATTATGAGAATTTTTAGACTAATAAGGTTATGCTGGTATAAAGATAAGACATACCTTAGATACACCATAACCTGGGAAGTATTTATTTTCAATACAATACCTAAAGTCAACATATATTAGGTCAAAAATATTATAACTGAATTTTTTACATATAACATCTACACATTTTTTAATGTGCAATTACAATTACAATTTTACAATTGTAATTTTTACAATTACAATATTACATAATTTGTTGCTAATACACAGGGGGATCTGGAAACACTTATTAGGGACAGACTAATATGCATCATAACAGAAAAGGAAGATGCAAATAAAAATAAAATAAATTCACTGGATTTTGTCTGATGTGTTAAGACAAATCCCACAAAGCATAAGTTACACACAGAGAAAGTTTGTGTCAGCTATGCAGTGTTAAAGATACCCACATAGCCTATTATGTTCATTGACTGTCGTGGAATGACCTTTTAAGCATTAAAGTAACATCATTGTTCTTCACTGCAGGTGATCCAGCAGCAATGAATGCTCTTATCAGCAATCTGTCACAAGAATCAAGTCCAGTAAACTGGGTGTTGCAACTGGTGCATGCATAGAAAAAAAGACAATATGCACGTGCAAGGAGGACCCCAGTTAACGCATACAGTGGTGTTGATATGCAACGCCAACAGCTGTATGAAATCAAATTAAAACTAAATTCAAACTGCATGATCTCTGACCCACAATCTGCTATGAGCTACAATGCTACAGTAACTGCCCCCTCCCCCTCCGTGTTTTAATGTAACGCTATACGGCAGTCACTGCGCTCGCTCGCGCTACTTGTATTCTTATTCCTTCCTATGAAACACGGTCGCGCAAAAACAAGCTCGCACTGGTGCATTTGATTGCTACGGTAAAACCGCCAGTTTGAGCCATGCACTCACCTCTTCGCTCCCACTCGAGCTGTATCCAGCCTCCCCCAGGCTCTTGTAGCTCGCCTCTAGCCCGATAAGGCGCAAGTGAGACTGGTCCTCGTTCAGCGCGAGCACCAGGCAGGTGGGCCTCGGGCCTCCGTTGGAGGAGATCTCGTCTAGATCTGTGCCAGAGCGGCCGAGCTGCCATCGCTTCTCCGAACGCAAACGGCTCCGCGACGACCAAGGCCGACCGGGGAAGCGACCCCGCGCCGCGCCCACACCGCCTGCGCCCACAACGGCAGCCGCGGTTGCTGATCCGCATCCCGCTGCCGCCATCATCGCATCAACAACAACACCGATAGACAGAAACTCAGGCTGCGAGAAGAGGGAAAGCGCTGATGGGAGGGGGGTGGACGCGCGTTGCACTATGGGAAGTGTAGGCTGGGAATAAGGTGTACTTCCACAACATCTGAACGTTTTTTGTATTATATTGTTTTAATATTCGTATATGTACATATATACAATACAAGAACGCATGTACGTTGTTGATACATACAACGTTTTATTTATTTATTTATTTAACTATTATTTATTTATATTATAATACTATTTATTTATAATTTTTATTTCTATTTGATAATAATACTTATTTTAATCAAATAAACTGGACTTGTGGGAAAGTATGGATATTAATGATTATATTGGTCATATGTGGAATAATATTGTTATAGTTAATTCCATTCATTTGTTATAACATTTAAGAGATTTTAACCATTTGAATAGACAAAATTAACAAAAAAGAGTCTCCATGCGCATCTCCTGTGTTGAATCAGGTTAATCCTTTTCCATGCATGCATTTTTTTTAAATATTTTTTTATGGATTTCAAAATAAGCTCATTGTTTATGTATATTTGCATTATTGTAATGAAAAATAACTAACATACTATTTTAATATTAAATAGTATTTCAATATAGTATTTTTAGTATTTGTGTTATTGTATTAATTTATTATTACATATTTACTGTTATTTATGCTTACTGTTATTTACATTATTGGATTGTAGTAGCAATTTTTACTATAATTCTGTAAAAAAAACTGTAAGAATAAAGTAATTTCAAAATTAAGCATCTGGACACATTATAGAACAGATATTTTGTGGGGAATTGTAATGAAAATAATGGCAAATAGCAAAAAAAAAACATTGCTTTGAAGCAAAAATAAATAAATTTATATATAAAATAAATTGAATCTGGGGTGAAATGCGACCTAAACATGTTTTTTGTAGGGCATTTGCCAGTTACGCTATTAGACCAAAGGGTTACTATACTGTAAAACCCATGATTTGAATACCAGTCACGCGCTTCACGCCTGTCCTAGAAAACTCCATTAACCATCATGCAACGCCGTAGAGTGACGTCTCCTCATAGTTTTCATCAGGAAGCGGAACCATAAAAGTTGTTTCCCCCCTCGCCTTTGTTGTGTTAAACCCTCCGTTTTCTCATCTGAGCTCGGCTGTTAAGGTATCATCCCACCTTCACTAAACAAACGATCAGTTTAAGATTTTAGATAAGACAGTCTAACGTATGTGATCGGTTTTGTTTGCTGGCAGTCCAGTAATGCTGTTTGGCTGAGGTGTAACTTAGGTTAGAAAATCAATCTTATTGCTCTGATCATTTTGACTGTTTTGCAAGCAGTGTCTTAATTGTGTTGATGATTAGATGATTTGATTTTATGACAAAGCTGTGACGGGGGCTTAAGTGCATGATGTTTCACAGTAATCCCAATTTCCCTTTAGCTAGCGATCATGTGAATCCCTGTGTTATGACAGTACTGTTTTGAGTAGGCAGATGGCAGCAATGTTTCAGGATATCGATCAGATATCCGTGTCTGGATTTATCAACGAACTCTTTTCTTCACAGAAAGCCCACCACCATCACAACAAATCACAACTATGAATCTTGAACGGATTCCCAATGAAGAGAAGCTTCAGCTCTGCAGAAGATACTACCTAGGTAAGCTGTGACAATGGGAAATCATGACATTTCAATGTTTTGTGTACAAGTGGTGTTGTTTTTCAATGTGCTCATTTTTTCCTCAGGTGGTTTTGCATTCCTCCCCTTTCTCTGGCTGGTTAATGTGATGTGGTTTTTCAAAGAGGCCTTTTTAAAACCTGCATACACAGAACAACCACAGCTCAAATCTTGTGAGTATGTTACATGTCATGAGTCACACTTTTTCGCAAAACTTGTGTTTTACCACATTTCTGTGGGTGATAATTCTTCCTTACAACTCGACCCACGACCTGTTTTAAAATGTCTCTTTAAATAAGTCTAAACTCAGATTTTAAGTCAGGAGTAGTCTCGTAGACATTTGATTTGCAAAAAAACTTCCAGAGGATATTCACATTGCAGAGAACAAGCCGATGGATGCTGTTCCCTCGCTGGAATTCTTGAGCCGAGTTTGTGTAAACTCTAGTGTGTTTATATGCAAGCCTCGTGATACTTTTATGGGCATATTTTGAGTCCAGGAAATACTTTAAGGAGTTACTTGTGTTCATCAATTACTTGTATTAAATATAAGGCTATATTTAAGCAATAAGGTTTGAGAAATCATGCTGTATTGTGAATATTGTTCTGCATTCTGGTGAACATTGTTGCTGTTGCTTTTAAACTGCTGCTATATAGTGAATTTATTAACTGATAAAATGAATATAAGCGTCTGCCAAATGCATAAATGTAAATAGCAATATTTCATAAAAAAATTAATGAAACTTTAAGCCAGCTGAGTTGCCCTTTATAGACAGATGTATATTACACAGGGGAATTGGTGAATTGCCTTTTACCTTTTTTTTTAATAGTATATTTGTGCATATTTCTATATGGAACCGTTTATTTAATTTACTAGATATATAAGCAAATCTTAAAAAAAGGGTTATATATGTTTATTTATCATATTTGGTGCATATAGTATGATATATAGGAAGGGATAATATCTAAATTTTATTCAGAAGTCCAAACCGAGCAAAAATTTGCAATTTAGTACAATTGCTGATATTTATATGGCTAAGATTCTGATGGCTTGTAATGTAAATCAATGAGCTCTTTCTAACAGTATAGCAGACTACTTGCATATAATGCATATATATATATATATATATTAGTCACTCCTTATCTCCCAATAATGTTTTAGTAATATGTTTAATTTAATTGCATAGTTTTATGATTGAAGCAGTGCAGTTTTAATTATGAGGAGCAAAACATATAATAATGTGATGAAATACAGCGATGATTGAGAAATAAATGTTCCTAAACCTGTTGTATCATATTTGATTCACATTTAAACATGATGTATGTATATTGATGTATGATATTGATAAATGATGTATGTTCATCTTGAAATATCACAAACAATATAAATTTTTACGTAACAAAAATCATTTGATTTCACAGCAAAAAGATGCGTGAACTATGACCTAAAGGTGTATCAGATATGATATAATATGCTTTTATAAGGTTAAATACAGTTATCCATGACTTCTAGAGTTTGCTGTGTTGTCCGTGACGTGACTGGTGTATATGCATTTCAGTGTTTGACATCTTGGATGTAATACTTGCTTCTTCTTCTGCCTTCAACAGATGTAAAGAAGTCAGCTATGGGGCTTTTACTGTGGGTGGCCGTGCTGACGACGTGGATCACCATTTTCCAGCATTTCAGAGCACGGTGGGGTGAGGTGGGAGATTACCTCTCCTTCACCATTCCGCTCGGCACAGCCTGATCAGATGGCGCTGCTTTAAAATACCTCTTTTTTTTTTATTCTCCTCCCATCGACATAATGCTCCTTCGCTAATTTGACCACTGTTGTCTCTGTTGTCCATTGATAAAAATTGTGTTTTGCACCATTTCAAATAAAATCAGAAATTTCCTGCAGTGTCACTGTCTTTATCATGCGAAATACAGAAAAATATGAAAATGAACTAATTAAATAATTTAGAAATGCAATTTGTTGTAAGTTAAGAGGCAGAGTTTTACCTTTTTTTGTCCAGATGTGAAAGATTTGGGGCATTAAATAGCAAAAAATGCAGCATATGGATTCTCACTGTTAGAAACAATGTCAAAATGGATTTCTACTTTATGTCCTGGTGTGTGATATAACTCCATCTAAAACTACTTTAAAAAGTATTTTTGTAATTGTATTATACAAATATAAACCATGATTTTAAATGAGAAACTACATGGAATATTTGTACTTTAAAAATGTCACATGATAAGCAATCTCAGTGACGAAAACCATAACTAGAGCAAAAAATATACACTTTTTTTTACACTCATGGATATATTTGAACCTAAAAAAGTGCAAGGTTGAAAAGAAAATCTATCTCCATTAATCAGCCACTCATTTTCCATTTTTAGAGGTTGTTGTGAGTGGAAAATAAAAGCATCAAATGGCCAAGAGGAAT
The DNA here is from genome assembly GCA_036326025.1 of Chrosomus eos. Lineage (NCBI taxonomy): Eukaryota > Metazoa > Chordata > Actinopteri > Cypriniformes > Leuciscidae > Chrosomus > Chrosomus eos. The sequence continues at coordinate 14,029,686 of CM070825.1, forward strand.
CTAGCAAAATCCACACGATGAACGGATTCCCTTGTTCTCTCGCTCACTAATCAACACAGCTTGCAATCATTTTAAACCCTCTGCATACCAGACTCTGTAATATCGACGCATGAAGCCTCTGTCTCATTTTGTAACCCCTTACAGGCGCCTATTATGAAATTCGATCCAACTTTTGAGCGAACGCTAAGCCCCTCGTGGATCTTCTTGGGTGCTGTTTTTAGTCGCCTACAGCCAGTGCACGGACAGAGAGTTCTGCCTCTGCTACCAGTGGATGGCAACAGCAGAAGGACATGTTATCCTCGGCCCCAATGACTTGCACTCCTGCCAGAACACTGGTCATGATTTAAATCCAAGGGCCAGAAAGTAACTTTCATAGGCCACGACAGTTGATGAAGATCCATGTGAAGAAGATGTCCTTAGAAATGAGCTGTGAATTATTCTGTTGTTGGAGGTCAGCAGTAGGACAATGTGTTTAGTGTGACATAATAATGTTAAAATGAATCCATTGGACTTGACAGCTTGAAAACGTTTCAACAGACGTCAAAATGTGTAGATTCTGCTGCCTTTGAAAGACATCTCCCGTAATGTATCAGGTTCAAATCTAATCTAATTTAATAGATGATGTGTTTAGGTTTTTAAGATTTGTATTATGTAATGGCATTCAACGTGTTACTTGATAAACAGACTAATAGCAATATGGCATCATGCATTACTTAGGAATGCCTGCCAACCACATTTCATTAACACTAAGATAGAAAATGCCAACGACTGGCAGCGGGTGTGTCCATTCAATATTGCAGAATAAATACAATCTCAGATTCTGGAATAGCCTCAAGTTAAATTACTTCAATACTGCTTGAATAAAAGTAACATTATTTACATTATAATTTCAGGTTTAATTAGCAGATTAGCTTGTGTGGGTAAGGAGAAAATGACTATATCACCCACAGCAATGTGGTAAAACACAAGTTTTGTGAAAAAGTATGACTCATTACATGTATTGTCACATACTCAAAAAATGCTTTTTTATATATATATTTTTTTTATATACAGAGATAAAAAAAAATAAGAGTCCATTTTTAGGTAAAGTGGGACAGATTTATATCTAGTTTGTGCTTGGATAATTGACCTTGGATAATTTTTCAAAATGGAAAAGAATAACTTTATTAAAACATACACACTAGCGGGTTGTGTTCTTGTTGATGGTGGTGATGATGATGATGATGTTTCATGCACAGCTCTGGGTTCCTTTTTTAAAATACTTTGGAAGCAGCAATAACCTGCTTTGTATTTGTTTTCAGAAAACCATTTAATTCCATTAGCTTTTGCATATTCAAAAGCTATGTTTGCACATCTCTGGAAAAGAAGCTTTAATAGGTTTCCTTCTCAGACGACTCTGACATAAATGGTTTCCTGCCAGAGGCATGACTTGCACTCACAACACCTTTAACTCTTTTTTCAAGGGTGAATTTTAAAACACACCATGCCCTGGCCAAAAAAAACTAAGTCTAGGTCCCTGGCCTGTCTCACCCTGTGCTCAATGGTTGCCCCTTTCATTCTTTCTTCACTTCACTGACATACCTCTCTTTGTTTGGCTGAGGTTTTCACATTTTCCCTTTCTGCTTATATCTTTTTGACATTTCCTGTAAAACAAAACAACATTTCAAATTAAGCAATATATTATCTTTTATTTATTATATTGAATGTCCCATTTTATCTAACACGTTAAGGTAAATTGAGTCAGTAACAAAACTTGATATTTTTTAAAAAAATAGAACAAATAAACTTGCACATCAATGCATAAAATGTAATTATCAAATGAACAGATGTAATAAAATGTATATATTGAAATGCTGTTTGTATTAGAATTAAAACCTTAACAATTTATTAGCACTTAGACATTTATTAGAGATTCCAGCACTTGAGTAGTATCTACAGCCACATGGTTTATCAAATGATGATATTCAAATTAAGTAGGCCTACTGTTGTGACAACATTTCAAGACAACCCACCATGATCGCATTTTTTTTAGCTGATGTCCCACTTTTGCTGACTTCACCCCATAACTAACCATGGTTTTATAGATTTACCATGGATAGACATAGATAAACCGTGGTATTCACAGTACAACAAAAATGGTAATCAATGTGCCAAAAAACATGGTTATTTACAACCCAGACAGCAACGTGTCAGCCCAGATCCGGCCCACATCTGGTAGACTACTTTTTTTTTGTTTTTTTTTTGTTTTTGTTTTTTAGGCCTACTGAAAGTGCTTGAAAACTTTCCTGGAAATGTAAATACTCTCTCTCGTATAGAAAAATAATGCATTGCATACTTTAAGACCCCTCTTTTTACTTTTTGACCCTCACATGCTATGTCATGTGGACCAGCGCGATTACACTCTTTCCTACTTATTTATAGCCGGCCACACACACATTAACGACCTTTTGACATTGAATAGTCGCACATTCAGTTTTTGAATGTCTCTCTTTGCTTAATATAAAACAGGCAAGGTGATGACAGAGAAGGGAACCATTTGAATGAAGACCATGTTCCACATCGAATCATTACATAATGTGGATATCATGGGAATAAGGGGAGGGTTAAACTCTATAGTCCTGTCATTGGCATTCCACTAGGATACAACAAATGGCTTTAAAACACATTTAGTGTTCCATGATTAAGTATCTCAGATCTCGACAGCACCATCAATCCACTTATTTATGGCATTTGTTTAGAGGAAGAGCTCACGAGGGGCGGCGTTTAAGCCTTTATAAACCTCCTCAACTTGAAGAGCAAACGCTTTCCGGCTTCATAGACTCCCTAACCAAGCACTACGAATTTCCTGAAGCAGTATTAGTCTATTTGGTGGTGGTTATTCTTCCACATTCATCCAGAAATAATGGACTTCGACTTGCCTCCTTCTCTCCCGGTGAGCAGCATCCCATGGGACAGGGTTCTCCCGCCATTATTCCCCCGGTTGAACGGGACGATTGGACCTTACTCGTGGACCCCGACAGAACTATTAATCCCGGTTTCCGAACACACCGGAGCAGCACAGGTAGAGTAATCCTGTTTGATATAAAAATTCACCACGGTAGTCTAACCATTTCCACAATAAAGTTATGTGGTGACTTATTAGCTACTACTACAATTGTCAAAACACACAATAATGAATATTTTATTAAATAAATGTATAAAAATTAATAAATTAGTGTTTTACAGTAACTGTAGATAAAAATATAAAAAACTAAAAACGCTTGTTTGCAATGACACATAGCCTACTTGTTGACAAATTGCTCTCTCTAGAGTAAATAAACTGTTTAAATTAAGTTGATATAAAAATATATTATATAAAGAATTAGTAACAGATGACAAATAGTAATAAAAATACAAAGCTATAGTCTATAAAAAAAGTCACTATACGTTACAAGAAATGCCAAAATTTGGATGATTTTTTTCCTCTCACTGCAGTAGAGTTAAAAATGTCCTGGCAAATGATTAAATTGACTTTCTTTTCAGGTTACCTGTGATCAGAACGGGTTTACTGTGGAAGTTGATGTGAAACACTTCAGTCCTGAGGAGCTGCTGGTTAAAGTGGTTGGAGATTATGTTGTGGTTGAGGGAAAACATGAACAAAAAAAGGTAAGATACCCAGCGTTTCTTTGTAAAGCTGATGTATTAACATGCCTTAGGATTATCAGAGGTTACCCCTGCAATAAAACACTGTACTGGACATTTGAGACATGACTTTTAAAGAGCATGATATATGTGTTCGTTCAATCCTAGGATGGTTCAGGAATGGTGACACGTCAGTTTAACCGGAGATACCGGATCCCAAATGGAGTGGACATCATGGCACTGGAATCGGCCATGTCACCAGAAGGAATGCTAGTAATCTCAGCACCTCTGACACAAGGAGACAATTCCAGACTGTTAAATCACACCGGACCATGATGTGCGCACACACACACACACACGTTTGGATACTTTGCTCTCTTAACATGTTAATGCAAGGCACTTAAAGCGCTCATCTTTTTGGGTTTCTCACATAATGCAATGGTAAAAAGACCAAAACAGACTTGCTTCCTCTCACTCCCCCTTGTGGCAGTGGACTCCTCAATTCAACAGTTAACATACTTGCTTCCAAGCCAACAAGAAGATTGTTTCACATTTTCTTCACGCTTGCTGTCGGTTTAACACACAGCTTGCAATAGTCCGCGTGTTAACCCGGATCCCCTGATCAAAAGCTCATACACAATCAAACATACAAACCCAAATTATTTTGTTTCGCACAATGTCACACTTGCCCCCTTTTTGGATTGTACATATTTTTTAAATTTAAATAATGTTATTTTGTTAATCTAATATTTGTGTGATGTACAGTTTGAATATAAAATAAATATAGTGTAACACTTGTTTATTTGCAATGGTCTTTATTTAGAAATGCATTCATACATGTTTGAATCCACAACATAAAACAGCATAAATAAATAGTAGCAAAAATAAACATGATAATGATAAATCGACACATATTGCACATTTGATATGTTAAACTTGTGCCTCAGAGCTGCTGGATCATCATGTCAACCTCACTGGAAAATAAAACAAAAATCAAGTCACTAAAGTTGCAGTAATTCACTAGTGCAGATGTGTGTAAATGTATGTCCAAAAACAGTGTTGGGGAATGTGTTTACCGGTATGTGCGAGTGAGATGAGTCACTCATGTGAAATGAGCTCACATTTAGTCTAGAGCTACAATAATCATCATGTTCACACACAACTCCTCTGCACTCACTCATGATTTATCTCAACATGAGGACAGGAGAGCTGTCAGTCAATACATGAGAAAACAAAGTAACTTGCGTTACTTGTTTGAAAAAGTAACTCAGATATTAATTTGTGAATTTATAAGTAATGCGTTACTTTAGTAGTTACTTGAAAAAAGTAATCTTATTAGGTAACTCGCGTTACTTTTAACGTATTACCTCCAACACTGTGTCTAACAGATAAAGCGTAGATATTCTCACCGAATTTTTTCCTTCACACATTTCCTTTGCTCTCTGAGGACTTGCAACAAAGGATCGGCTTCAAACTCCTGCCCATCGAGTCTGTTATGCAAGATATGTGATATCAGAAAAAAAATGTTTCTATATTTATGTACACTACCATTCATAAGTTTCTGGTCAGTAAGGTTTTTTTTTAAAGAAAATTAAATTAATAAAATAAATAACATTTAAAATAAAACATTAAACAATTTGAAATGTCAAATATACAATGTACTAGCATTAGTATAAGTTCAGTCTACATTGAATTCTGTTGTTCTAAGCACACCTCGACGGGTCATCATGCTATTTATAAGAGGTTCAGGTTAAAACACTCAACTCTAGTCTTACGTGACCAGTTAAATACATGTTGTCATAGAGTTTTACAGCTGTCCTACCTTCTGCATCCTGCATGAGTTGATCTATGACCTCGAAGGGTTGCTGCACACCAGAACAAGAGGCAACAGGGGATTGTGGGGGTGGAGGTGGGGTGTATGTTGGGGAATCTGAAGAACTGTCAGTTTTGCACAGGGTTGGGGAATCGGTCTCTGCAAAAAGCACCTCAGAGACAACCTGTCAATGTCAAGAGCAGAAAATAAGAGATCACGTACAGCTACTACTGTTAACCGTATAATAAACAGGACGAGATACAGCCAGTTGGTTGAAATATTGATTTCTCAATTTGAATTGATTCTCATTTTGATGAACTGATATGTATTCTTAAATCCCAAGAATCAATCTTTTAGTCTTCTGCTGTTTTCAGTTGATGCGTGCCCAAACGTTCATTAAACATTATTTGTAGGGCGCCTCCCATCCAATAATCACAATAAGCTTTGTTCTTTGATACTTTTGATATGAAACAAAGTCTAAACTTTCGAATTCTGTCAATTTTATTACAAAATTCAAACAATAAATTCTCTTTAATGTGGCGTGACAGATCACGCACGTGAACTGATCGTCTCTTCTGATTTACTTATAGTTCCAGCACAAAATAAACATGAATGAACATGTATCATGTCACAGAAAACAGCTCGTAAACAACGTTTACCTCAGGAAACATAGAATAAAACTCTCGAGAGGAGCATTTTGATAAATAAAGACACTATTACACATACATCATATTTTTACTTGATCTGTTCTTCAATATTTAAGTCATGTTTGAATAAATCTGTCATGAAAACAAGTTAATGCCACCCACTAAGTAAATATATTTCTAAAAACAAATAAAAAAAATAATGTTATTATAAAAAGTGCATTGTGCAATTTGTTTTCCTTGAGAAAAACTGCCATGTACCGCACCTGAAAAATATCTAAAGGAATCTAAATTGAAATGAACAATGGAGATTGTGAATCAAATCGAGATTTGAATTTAATCCTCTCAATTCAAAATGAACATTTAACCCGATTTACAAACTAAAGGATCATGTGTCAACATCTTCAAAAAACTGTAATGTGTCATAAAACAAGCACACAAACCTGTCCTAGAGCATTGTGTATAGGTGAGGGTGGTGGTGCTTGATTTCCAGACAGTCTTCCTCGTGTCGACCTTTGACCCTCTTCCTGCCACCTGCGACTGACCCCTTCATGACCCCTAGAATTTCTAGCCCTCATCGGAATGCTGCCTCGCTCGCCACCATGTCTAGCAATGTAAAAAAATAATTAGCAAATGTTTAATATTAAACATTAATAGCACAATTACATGTTATTAAACACTTGCCATGTTATGTCAGGTTTGGTCACAGTCTGTTTAGGTCAATTATGTGAAACATCTAAAGTACCGTTCAGATTTTTTCTTTTGGTTTGAAGGTTTCTTCTCACGTCTCTCGGTTTCAGTCGGCCTTTGGACTGCTGTGACTGCCGCCCACCGGTCCTCTGTGCTGTCAGAAGTCTGTGGAGATGGAGAAGAGGACCTCTTCGATCTGCCGTGCTTGTCTGTGGTTTCTGGGATGCTGACTTGTGTTCTGATTTGCTTGTGATGCTGTGGTTGGGCAGAAGGGGGTTCAAGATTCTTTTTGGCAGTCTTCCTGGAGCGCTGGGGAAGGGGTTTGGGTTGGATATTGGGATCTGGCTGCTCCCGGGTGACATCCGGCTGAAGTCTGGAGATGCTGGGGCTTGAAATGGGGAGGGCAGACTCAGGGACTGGAGGTTCGAGGCTAGCGAAGGTGACCGGAGTGAATGAGAGATTTGCTCTCTGATGAGGCGTGCTGTCTAAAGTGCTATGTTGTTCCTTCTGAAAGCAAACAGAAGAAAAAGGTATTCATTAAAAAGGTAAAGTAAATATGAAAATCTAACACTGGTGAGTCACAGGTTCTATTTGGGTCCCATTTAGGAGGAAAAACAATGTTAAATGCAATTTATACAATGCAACTAACCATATATAATCATGCATTTATGATAGCAAAATAAGTAATCAACCTTTTAAACAATTCCCATGTTATTTAAAAAAAAGTGAATATTAATAAGTTAAAATGGCACTATTATTATATTATATAGTATACTATATATAAACTCCAATATAAAGACTGCAAAAACAAAACATTTTAATCATTTGACTTTTTGGTACACATAAAAAATAAAATAAAATAAAAGTAAACCCTAATGTGCACTGAGGCATTGGTTCACCTGGTTTGTTACTATAGTGTGTGATAGAGGTATATGGAGAAGAGAATTTTGGGAAGGGGCCTCCTGACCCATCGTCTGGCCTGTTCCATCTTCCTCCTCAGACGCCACTGAAACAGGATGTCATCTTCACGACGGACACCTGACCCCTCAGAACCAACTGCTGGTGGAAAAGACATTCCCTCACACAAACTGGGCTCTAAAACTACTTTAAGAGACAGAAACAGACAAACAAAAATATCTAATGCAATTATATTATTCTAAAATAAATACCTTGCAGGCCAAAACGGCAATTATACCCTTTCAGCTTGTTTTTAGTTAACTGAGCATGTTTACAAAACCACTTCTTCTTTTTACAGCATTTGTGATAAGAGGTGTCGGTGCATTGTAATCTGATAAGGATGTGTTTTTGAAATCAGCAACACCAAGATGTTCTGAAAAGGATAAATAGTGTGCGGCATGTCACATGACATATACTAAATGTGTTGATGTTCTTGTATGTGTTACACCTGTTACTTACTGTTGATTGAGCCCATTAAGTTGGACATGACTGGTCTTCGGACCGGCTCATCAGTGCTCACGGGGGAGGAGAAATCAGAGCAGCCCAAACCCTCAGAGCTGATGGGCACGGAGCCACTGCTGAGAGAATGCTCGCTAAAAACACAAGATTAAATGTCTAAAATCTAAACTAGTCAAAGCTAATGACTCTGAAGTGAAATCCAAAGGTGGAATATGCAGTCATAATGCAACAACCGATATACTTCATCGCTGTTAAGTTAAAGCTGCTGTCCGTAACTTTTTTAAGTTAAAAATAATCCAAATTAATTTTTTTAAAAAAAACATGCTCAGCCAGTGTTCAAAACTATCTGCTTGCCATAGCTAGATTCAAAACGGTTAGCTTGTAATAATGATTTTAATTCCAGTGGTACTGGTGGGTTTTCGCGGGAAGTTCGAGCATGTCTTTGCGTCATTACGTCACATCCGTACACATAAAGAAGGAGTTTCGGCTAGCCGGCTATACTGCGCGTGAGGAGATGTAGAGATGGGCTTTTCTCGCAGCACTTTACATGATTAAACTTATGGCGGATCCGATCCAGAAAGATCCAAACAACAATCATCAGTGTCAACTGGAGATTAACCAGTTATAAAACCCAAAAGACCTCGTACTTCGGATTTAAGGTGGAAAGAGAAAGAAACCGTCTCATGCGAACACAAGGATACACATCGGTGGGGCTTTTGAAAGGTGCGTGAACTCCCGAAGGGGTTTGAAACGGAAGAAGAGACGGCTTTTTCTGCTGAACAAGTCAGACATTTCAATAGTTCAATCGTGTAACAGTACGTTTTCTTAATTCACACAGTTATGGAGTTTCCTTTGTTGTGCCTTTCTCGTTTAGCTATTATGGAGAATATGAATTCTGAACTACACAGGTAATCATAAAACACATGAAATAACGTCAGTCACGCAATGCTGATGTTGTTAACATGAACAATTTGAGAACAAAGTAGGCTATGATTTGCACGGTTGCTGTAAATCAAGCTGTTAAATCTAACGATCGCTTGTCATGTCGAATGCTTTTCCCCCTTAGTTGATCAGAACAAAAATGGATGTTACTTACTTGTTCAGAAGACATTTTCCGGTGAAAATTCTTATGTTGGTCAAGCTTTCAAAACGTGAATCTGTGATTCTGAATGACAGTATCCACACAGCGCTGTGATTGACAGCAGCACTCGCCTCAAAACACTGTGTTCATCCGCGCTGTTTCATGCCGATTTACAACCCACGTAAAGATTATAATTCCGCGAATCACTGCAGTTACAGATTTCGAACAGAGATGGCGACAAAAAGGGAAAATGCTACGGACTGCAGCTTTAAAGGGTCATGAAACCCCAAACCAAATTTTCTGAGATTTTAACAGAGGTATGTGTGTTGAACACCATTGAAGACAATGTTAGCATCTGTTAGATTTAATAATAGGGTTAAAATGGTTAAATTTTTGTTTTTTTTCCGCTTTTTTCGTCTTCCGGGTTTAAAATCTTCATCGTGTCCACGTCACAGGCTGTGACGTGGCCGTGCTCTGTGAGTGCTTGATGACTCATCGGTGTCTCATAATTATTAATGAGACTGAGTTCATATCCTATGAGAAGACACTGTCTCTTAATTATTCATGACACCACGTGGATCTTTCCAATGACACATGTCAAACTGTGATATCGCGTAGTAGCCTATAGATGAGAGAGACAATCATGGGACGCAACAAGTGTTTGTTTTCGTGGTGCAAAAGTCCAAGTGGGTTGAATATGTTTCCCCGCGATGCTGCCAGGGCTGGACTCTGGCTCCGGGCGGCTGGTTTGATCAACCACGGACACATCTAAACTATAGTGTGTGCCGCAAACATTTTTCTCGAGAGAGAATGGTGGACTTCGCCTTGTGCAGGTTGCGTCTTGCGAGTGATGCGGTAACGTTACCAAGTCCCGAGGACTTTTCTATCCCTTCAGAGGTATGTGTGTGTGTGTGTGTGTGTCTAAAATGAGAAGTCCTCCACCTCCACAGAGCCATCTTTATCATGGGAGTTTAGCGGGCGCGTAGATCTACGCTATGCACGGAACGTTTTTTTTTTAAGTGGAAAGTTAATTATTTTCAAATATATGCATTTAGTGTCTATACTATATATTTTATAATGACATTATAATTATACATGTAGCCTACATTAATATGTTTTAAATAGAATTACGATTACTGTAGGCTAATATATTTAGCAGGGCATTCAGTTACTTTGAAAGGACAATAATAAAGTGTCAGTGTATTTCATTAGACTTTAACTTTGCCAGCTATAAAAAAAATCTAGCATTTCCTCACGTTTTACCACTGCTTTTTAGTGACAGTCGATATGCATGGGCCACATGTGATGGCCAAACCACACCCACTCCCTCCCTTCTCACAGCATCCACGCCCATTTAAGTTGCATTTTTCAAAAAGATTGTGAGCTAGACTTGAGCTGAAAGAGGGGGGTTTCATGACCCTTTAAAGAAACTTCATCAACATCTAGAAATGTTATCAACCATCATCACAATGCATTACCAAGCAAATATAAACATCTTTATTCACATCTGCTTTCTATGAGCAAATGGGCTTTAGGCTACTTGTTGTTTTTCAAGAGTTCAGCCTTTGTCAGAGAGTTGTTAAGAGAAACACTCGGACTGCAAATACATTACCAACCAAACAAAAACATATTCTCTCCATGAATGTTGTCACAACACAAGTAGTCGCTGTCTCGCTAATATACCTGATGATTTAGAGTTAATAACGTAAATGCAATTTACTATTCTGCAAAAAAAAAAAAAAAACCTAACCTAACAGAAAGCACAAGCTTTAGTGTCTAGTTGTTATGTTGTAATGCTAAATTTAATGGTAAAATTATGTGTATTAAGACCTCCCGGGACTCGATGTGAGATCCACCAATCAGAGAGGTTCCAGAATCTCAGCAGATTTTTTTATTGGATAAAATTAACGAGAATAGCTCGTGTTTTTCTGTGTGTGCTCGGCCATTCACGGAATTGGCACCTTTGACTGATATGAAGGCCCCATTTACACTGCATGGTTCAAATGACCCAAATCTGATTTTTTCCTCTCATGTGGCACAGATCGGATATGACCGGTGAATGTTTAAGTAGGAAAAAAACCGCATGGATTCCGATTTTCTCAGATCGGATTCAGGCCTCACTCATATGTGGTAATAAATTGGATATGAATCGGATACGTGCATTTGCGTGTCCCATGTAAGCAGACAAATCGGATATTCCCCAGTAAATGCGAGTCGTACGTCATTAAAAAGTGACGTCAACTCAGGTGGACACCACCAACTGAGATCACATGACTTATTATAGGCGCGATGGAGGACGAAGGATACACACAGTGGAGCAATGCAGAGGTTTCATGTCTTCTGGGTGTTTGGGGCGAAGAGACAAAAATGCAGGGTTGTTACAGAAATAAATCCGTGTTTGAAGACATTTCACGAGATATGTGGAGGCACGGTTTTAAGTGCTTTTTTCTCCGCCGTACGAGACCAATGTTTTGCTGACTTTTCAAAATAGTAATTCATTTTATTCGCATCTGCATCCATTGCATTTCGTGCTTACTTCCTTTTCCGGGTCAGAACATCTACATTTGGTAGTTTCAGCAGTGTATAGTGTAAATGCAAAAATCGGATACGGGTCACTTTTAAAAGATGATGTAAGCGGGTCGTCAAAAAAATCGGATATAGTCAGAAAATCGGATTTGGGCATCAAGACCTGCAGTGTAAATGCAGCCTATGACAATATATGTTCAAAAGAGTACAATTTATTTGAAATAAAAGTCTTGTCTTTATTGTCACTTGTCTTTATACAGCGCTGCGTTATAGATGAATGAAACTTATTTCATAATTTGACGATCTTTAGTTATTGAACAGAACTAAATCAACACTGAACTGACCTCAGATAAACAATGACATTATTTTCTTTTTAGAGTTGCTTTACAGCAGAATTTAAATCATTATTTTCCTGTTTACCACAGCAAAGCTGCTTTGAAACAATTTCTATTGTATTAACCCTTGTGCATCCTTATGGACATTTCTGTCCTTTTCAGTGTTTTTTTTATCACTTTGCCTGTGTTAATGATAACTGCATAAAATTTGGCACAGGTGTGTATTTTTATTGTAATTTTACTATTTCACCCCCCATTTCTTTTGAAAAATCTTTTTAGCACTAGGTACACAAAATACTTCCCTCTCAGCGCCATTTAACTATAAAAAGATGCAGTCTTTGTCAAGAGGCTTTCATTCTGTTGGCAAGGCTTCCAAATTTAAATTTTTATCAGATGGTGCCATTTTTTCAGGTTTGGCCTATAAAGCAAATACTCGCTTTATTCCTGTTTTCTACTTTGGCATATTATAGAGCCATTTGGATATTATGCAATGATATTTGTGTGGGTGTGTTGGTAAAGGTATGGATGTCAGAGTGTGGTTAGTATGTGTTAAAAAAATATGTGTGTGTGTGTGTGTGTTTGTAATATTGAGAGAGAAAAACTCAACTGCAAAAAAAAATCCAATCACTAGTGGACGAGTGGAGTTTTGCTGCATCTAATGGGGAAAATCTGTTACTCGCCCAAACAAAATCTACCGAAAGCTCATTTTTTTAGATATCAACCTAAAATTTGGAACACAACTTATTTAGATTTATGGCTTTGATTTTCTAGCTGTTTTAGAGTTCAACTTGTTTCATAAAATATATATTTTATATAAAATAATGTTCATAAATCATTTTCATAAACTTATACCTATACAACTTTTGGATTTACTTATTAATTATTTTTACTTCAGCAATAATCTGCTATGGGTCTTCTTTAAAATGATACCAAACTTAAGTCTTCAAATATTTATGACAGTTTTTTGACACGGACATTTTTGTCCTCTATGAACCTGTGTAACTTTTTTTAATTGATGTTAAGCGCTATATAAATAAAGGTGCTTTGACTTTTGAGCAATGTAATGTATGGTTGCTCAATAAAAATAATACAGCTCACTTGATTGTGAAACTCCTGTATTGACTTTCACATAGAACATTCAGTCCTGACACTCAGGCAGGAAACTGAACATTGGTGGTCATTAATCGCTTGTGAAATGACATTTCCCCCCTTGAGTGAGTGAGTGAGTGAGTGTGTGTTTACAGTATGTGTGGTGGGCTCTTACCTTCTCTGCAGTAAACGGTTGGCCCGCTCCTGTAGCCGCAGTATCTCTGGTTCTTCTTGGTCACAGTGCGATGACTCAGATAATGACTGGTAAAACATTTGTGGTGGATATTACAGGAATAAATTACATTTAAAAAGAGAAAATAGTTATAGTCAAAAAGGCTGCATTTATTTGATCCAGTAAAACTTGAATATTGTGAAATATTACAATTTGAAATAACTTTCTATTTTAATATATTTTAAAATGTAAATCAGATAATCTCATGGATCTCCACCACAAAATTCTGTCCAGACATCATCTTAATTATCAAAAACTCTAATACTGTCACCAGTAAAACCAGTCACTAAGGCACTACTGACTACTGACATTTAAGGACAGCCTGGGATAGTTTCCATCAGGCATGTTAAATCATTGCTGAGGACAAGACCACGAGTAACGCCCTGCAACTCAAAACAGGGAATGTGTACCAAGGGTTAAATAACAACTCTCTGTTGTGGGGAATTTATAAATGCATAACATAACATTTGACATATATGACATATATCAGGTGGTTTGATTATCAGAGTGAGTTCTTCTTCCTTTAATGCGGAGGCATTCTAGAGTTGTTTACATAAATGCAACATGCCAGTTAAACAAAACTTTACAATACCGTTCCTGCCGATCTGTGCAATTTTGTTTTGTTTTAAAATAACTTTAAAATTTAAATTTAAAATAACCGTTCAAAAGAACAGCCTTCATTTGAAATAGAAATCTTTTGTAACATTATAAATGTCTTTACTGTCACTTTTGATCAATTGTATGGATCTTTGCTGAATAAAAGTATTGATTTCTTAAGAAAAAAAAAAAACCTTCACTGCTCTAAATGAAGAACCTTCAAGGAGGGATATTTCCCAGCTACCACCACTAGATGGCAACAATCATCCACCACACTGCAACCACATCTGGCAATGATGAGGAAATGTCTAGTTTTCTTCTCACATACACAAACACAATTCAACCACAACGGCAACATATATAAGACCTCCATCAATATAATTAATATAACAAACTGTAAATTGTTTAGCATTCTCTTTAACATACGGTCAAAATGACTTTCTGGCCAATCAGTTGTTCAAATTTCTGCGAAACCTACCAGCATACTGAGGTCAAGCATGTGTCTAGCTGGAGACAGTGTGGTTTCATCATGCAGTGGCCTTGAGATTGGGCTCTGGGAGCTGGTAGGGCCATCGTTCATGAGGTCAAGTGGATCTAAACACAGGATATACACACACACAAAGGAAAAGTGTGATGTGTGATCTGAAATAATTATCAAAAATAAAAACAGATGTATTATTTGAAGTAGCACAGGCCTGTATTAATCGACTGGGTCAGCACACCTCTGATATGTTTTTCTGATGTTTGCGTTGGTGTTGAAGTGGATAGAGGGGATGTGGACATCCACCAAAACGGCTGGTCATCTCTTCCCTCTGTTGCCTGAAGCCGTCTTTCTTCGCGACTCTTTGGCCTTCCAAAACGGAAGCGTTCAATGTACCTTGAGGGATTTCATTGCAAGAAGGATGTTACGAACAAGCAACACTATATTCTTAAATGTAAACAAAAGGGTGTATTAAATGTCCCAGATCTGCTCATCTGAGAATTAATGTGTCACCAGACTCACCACATGTGGCAACGCTACTCTAAAACACCACTTTAATAAGGAAAGCTACTGTTGACATTTCAATTGCATGCTTTACTACATAGCAAATAGTGTGTGAAATTACTGTATTTTTGACAACAAAGTCCAGTACCAGATGTAAAAAAGTGATTCATTTATAATAATAATGTTTAAACAGACCAACCATGACAAAGATTTTTTAAATGTTTTTTTTTTAAGAAGTCTCTTATGCTCCACAAGGCTGCATTTATTTGATCAAAAATACAGTAAAATTATATATATATATATATTAAACAAATTTATTCCTGTGGTGGTACAGCTGTATTTTATTACTCATCATGCATCATTACTCCAGTCTTCAGTGTCACATGATCCTTCAGAAATCATTCTAATATGATTTGATGCTCAAAAAACATTTGTATCATTATTATAAACGTTGAAAACTACGCACTGCTTAATATTTTTATGGGAAATGACGTGATAATCTTTTTTTCACAATTCTTTGATTTAAAAGTTAAAAAGAATAGCATTTATTTGAAAAAGAAATATTTTGTAACATTATACATGTCTTTAAAATCACTTTCAAGTTTAATGTATCCTTGCTGAATAAAATCATTTATTTAAAAAAAAAAATCTTACTGATTTTACGGAAAATATGGCAATTTTCTCTGATCTTTCCAATTCAAATCCAGTCGGGAGGTAAATGCCCTCAGAGGACACTTTTTCATATTCCAGATGAAACTGAACAAAATACATCTGCTTTTTGAAGTCACATACATGAACATTTTACTCCTCCCAAAATGGTAATAAATTAACATGCGAGAGCACGTTATAACGGCTTCCGGTTTACAGATATGAACACGCATCGTCACAGATATGGCTGAGCATCTCTTCAGCAAGCCGACGTTCAAACGGCCGCAAATGAAACTGAAAGTTTAGCTCACATCCTGAAGCTCAACACACAGTTATCTTCATTAAAATTAGTGACACTAAATTATCTTACCAGTGCTGATGCCACTCTTGAAATTAGCTAATGATAAATAAATGCAGCTCATATCTTGCTTACATTGACGTGACCGTGAATTTGCATATGGCGTGGGAATTAGAGATTCAATTCATATTAGATTTTCAGAGATGCAGTTAAGTTGCCATGTTTAAGTGGAACACTTTTAACAAAACGTATAGTAAAGAAGTCATGTGAAAAAAACACATGAATGCCAGGTGTAAAATATGTTCTTCAAAAGTCTAAAACAAATTTCATGAGAAATATAAAAATGTATGCATATTTCTGTGTTAAGGCGCTCTTCCACTGCATGGTACGGCTCGGCACCACTGACTCGGCTCGCTTAAGCTGGGTTTGCTTTTCCACTGCAGTTTAGTACCGCCTTAAAGTGGGCGGGATTATAGACTGATTGTTAAAGGGGGGGTGAAACACTCAGTTTCACTCAATCTCATGTTAATCTTGAGTACCTATAGAGTAGTATTGCATCCTTCATATCTCCAAAAAGTCTTTAGTTTTATTATATTTATAAAAGAAAGATAGGCAGTACCGAGTCTTTCCGGAAAAAGCCGAGCGGGTGGAGGCGTGCCGTGTGGGCGGGAGCGCACGAAGCTTTTGCGTGTGTTGTAAACAGACAGACTCGTGGTTTATGAGGACATGATATATTTTTACAATAAACAAACGGACACCTACAGTGGCCAGCTAAACAAATGTATTTAAACACACACATACACACACCATACATCGCATGCTCCATCGTTACGTGATCATGTTGTTTACTTGCTGTGCTTACACGCCGATAGTTAACAACACACAGACATTTGAAGCAGTTTTACTCACCGCATGCCGTTCCAACGCACGACCGTGAACCTTTATCATTGGGACTGCTCCATCTTTAAGTATTAGGCGATCTGCAAATCCGGCGTCGAACTGGGCCTATAACTATAACCGTCGAAATGAAGGGAACAAACAAGCACACTTGCACAACTCCGTTGCTGCTCTGGAAAAACAAAACCCATCCACAGGTCCCTTAACGCTGGGTTCTTTGGAAATTTGTGCAGTGTTGTCAACCAAAAACACACTTTTTTGGTGCCATTTTTTTGATTGCAGCGCAGCCGAACCCAGCCGCGCTCTGACGGGCATAGGCGTACTCTCGCACGCACTAGGCTACAGCTGCGCGCGCCCTTCCGGGAGAAGTGCCCATAAACTGGGATTAATACCATTTATGAGTCTTCCCCTACCATCCTAGGAAAAAAAATATCGCTCGCCAGATGTAGATCTAGATTTTTCTTCGTTTCGCTCGGACATTTAACGGCGTGTACATACACGCGGAATCACACGGACATTTAACGGCGTTGACATACACGCATACACGCGGATAGCTCAAAATGCGTATAGATAACAAGCCACTTGACTTGAAAGTAGCGTGTATGTTTACGCAAAAGTCATGATGTCATGTTGGTTACGGTATACTTGGAACCTCAACAGAGTGGTACCATTTAAAGCGTGCCGAAGTGAGCCGTACCATGCAGTGGAAAAGCGCCACAAAGTGAGCCAAGCCGAGACGCACCAAACCGTACCATGCAGTGAAAAAGCGGCATTATATAAACAATCTCGATTAATTGATTTGACAGAACTAGTTTATTTAAAATCAAAGGTAATCATGTTTCCCACAGAATGACAGTGTAACTGTGCGCGCACGTGCATCGATATTGACTACCAGCTATATACAGCGTGCTAACCTCGAAAATCCAGCTATATTCTAACAATAACTTAGCTCTCCTTATTAGCTAGGCTCCTTGCATGCTGGCTAATAACTTTTTTTAAAGCTGGGTCTCCAACATTGACAGCGCTGTGTTGGACAGATTTGTGCAGCGGTGTTCCATGAGGGAGAGAGAGCGCAGGGTACGGGTGAGTGAGAGAGAGAGAGGTACGGGTGAGCGAGAGAGAGAGAGGGTCGAGCGAGAGGTATTGCTGCGTGAATGCGTTCTGCAATCAAATACTATTTTAAATAGGCTTAGTAAAAACAATTTTTTTAAAAAATCGAAAATCAATGTGTGGCGGTCAGCGATGATATTGTGGCGGACCGCCACAAATAAATGAACGTATGGGAAACCCTGGTAATATTAGCAATAGAGATGTCTCTTACTTTGCAATAACTGAGGGTTCCTTTGCCCCCGTTGTCACTGGTGAAACCATGTTTCTCATGGCTTGCATCTGAGCTTCAGAGCAATGAGAAGCGTTAGTGTCGTTAGTGGAGCAACTCGGGTCAGTAGAAGGCCAAGACTCTGAGAAGCTCAGCTGGCGTTCATTAGACGAAGGAGGGCAGAGCAGGACACTACATGATCTTTCATGGAGAACCTGGTCTTCCGTCCTCAACGGTGATATCTGAGTAGGAGGATCTGGAAGACTGGGTGGCTCAGCAAACCGGACAGGACTCAAGGCCTGCAATGTAAAAAAAGACAACATCACAATGTGCTTTTGTCAGTTAAAGCCATGTTTTTCTAATCTCAGCACTTGCAGTTAGCAGCATTGCAGTGAGATACGAATCACTTGTTAAAGTCACCATGAAATCAAAATGGACAATTCTTGTTTTTTATGGAATATTTGCAGTCTATTTTTTTATGTGCCCTCATAGGCTAATCTTTAATTAAAATAACTTCCCCTCCAAATCTTTTTCCAAGTCATTTTGTTAATTTCAGCAGAATGTTATTAAAATGGCCATTAATGTTAATGGCCAGATACCCCCAACAATAAGTAAAAAAGCTACAATTTGAGACCAGAAACGCATCTGCTACAGTTACACGTTTCTACAGTTTTACACATGTTTAGAAATTATTAACTAATTTCTGTATCCAATACAGCTGTCACGTCATGTAACAAAAGAACGAACGACTCCGATCCAAAGACTCGAGAGGTGAACTAATATTTTCTCTTTGCGATACAGACATCATAGCCTCTATGGGACTGTCACAGGGACTGAATGAACGACTTGGACCCGAACCCATCCAGGAGGTGGACTAATCCTTTTTCTGTTTCCTGTACAAAACCTATTAGATGTTGTGCATGCGTGGTCAACACCAAATGAACTAATCACTCTCTGAGACAATTCATAGTTCCGAAGTCATATTAAATCAAAATGAACGAATCGTTCATAATCGACCCATCACTTACACGTCACAATAGGGAGAATAAGACTGTCGCAATTTCCGTTTCATGTTGACTTAAATCCAGTTCAGATTAGGACTCTTTTGAATAGAAATCTAGTTTACCATTTGTATAGCATCTGAATAGTGTACAGTATATAGTACTTTTCAATACTGACTATTAAAAAATAGTATGTGTGAACCACAAGTCACTATGCATGCAATGGTTGCAAGCAGTAATACTCTACAGTCATTTGTGTACTTTAAAAATGAATTTTGTTTCAAATTCAAAATGTACATGCTGTGTACATTACACAGATAGTATTATGCTATTCCAAACATTTATCTGCCAATTGCAATCTACAACTATTGAAAGCGTCACAAAATACATAAAGAAACATAAAACAAAGTGTAATGCAAAGTCACTTCTCTCACCAGCCTTCTTTGTTGCTTTGGGATTTTTCTGAATCTAGATGGGCTGTAGTGGCTCCTGGACAAAGGAGGGTCTGGAGGAAATGGATTCTGTTTTGTGAAAACAGCTCCACTGCTAATAAAAGTGAGAACGTGTTTTAAATCAACCTGATGTAACGTTAATCCAGTTTAATCTGATACTCTGACAGCATTTGACATGCAACCCACCTTGATCTCATAGTTTTCCAGCAAACCAGTTCTGCTCAATAAAAACAAAAAACACAAGTGGAGTTTCATTGTGTAAGTTAGGATCCATGCACATCTAAATAAAGACACAATTTAGTGAAACTGCATTATGATAAAGAGTGTTTGTTTATGTTGCGCGAGCGTGGACTGTATCTTAACCGTCGCGTGAGTACGTTACTAAGGGATAATTAAACGGTCATTTAGCACAGTATTTATTAAGACATACACTATTTTAAATCTTAAAAACAACACATATCCGAATATAATCACAATCTTATTGCAAATTTGTTGTATAGTCTGATAATTCTTCAAGAAAGTATCTCCGCTTACTTTTCGAATTGTGTGACCGTGTTGTATCCTGGGATATGCAGTCCGAAAACTGTTGTTTACATTGTTGTCGAAAACTGCTGACCAACCAATCACGTTAAGTATTTTGTGATCGACAGTCATTTGACCCAATAAGAGGGATGCACTCTAGTCCGCTGCAGCCAATGACGAGCCGGGAATCTCATTGCGCGCGGAAGAGGAAAGTCGGATTGTGACAGAAAGCGTCTCATCGTCAGTCTCGCTGCTAAGGATTGAAAGGTGAATAACGTGTTTTTTTGCTTTTTATAAAGTATTTAACCTTCCCAAGTTATATTATTTACTGTATTATGTTATTGTTAAGGCATTCGTGAAGTCGGTGAAGAGTTTAAATGTCGTTAATCAGGGATTTAAGTGGTCTTCTAGCAAGCTAACGACAGCTGTTGATATAACGTTAATTGTAATTTAGCTGATTATCGAAATAGTACTGTTTTTTTCTTGTGTTTCATGTCCCCTGTGATTTCCCTTTTTCAAACTTTTCTATTGATTTACCGAAAAAAATAACTATAAATAATTGTAATAATAATTGAAATAATTGCAAATGGAAAAAAGATAAAAGAAATTTGAAATTTGGTCTGAAATTTAACTAGGGCTTGGGGCATCAAAATGCCAAAAGTGCCCAAAATGCCCCAATGTTTGGGACATTTTTGTAGGTGCCTCATATTTGTAATATCATATGCCCTCAAGATAGCATATCAAATTGCTGGACATCCACTTAATTTTATATTAATTTGATTGTAATTTAATTGAACCCATTTTAATTATATTAGTCATAAGTCAGTACCAAATCACTAAATCATCATCTGAATGATATTACAGGTAAAGAATCCCTGTTGTGTGAGGATCACTCTGTCACAATGCTTCACTGTAAAATCAAGACTGAAAAAAACAGGTGAGATTGCAAACAAGAGTTTCTTGTTACATTTCTGTTTTAGTATGTTGTGTGTGACTGTCCCGGAAAAAATAATTTTATTTATGTGGCAACATGGTTATTTTGCAGATGCTGGGGCTCGAAACCGACTAGATGCAGTATTGCAAGGTCTGGTTGAGAGGAGTGACAGTGAGAGGTTAGTGCATTAATGTACACTTTTGAAAACTGTCAGTTATGCAGAATGTCTAGCAATATGTACTTAATAGCATAATCACACAATGTACTCCCACAGAACAGAACTGTAATGTCCTTTTGTTGCTATTTGACATTAGTGATTGCATTGTGTTTGAGCAATGGCACAGCTGTAAAGTTTGTTCTGACTGTGCTGAAACCAGTGGCGATTCTAGGGGGTGGCCTGGGGTGGCCAGGGCCACCCCTGAAAGCTCATTGGCCACCCCTGTGGCCACCCCAGATCTGATAGGTAGTTGGAAAAGTTCGTCAACACAAGAAACAAGAGAAATGCTGTCAATCAATGATGACAGCTGATCAACTGATTTAGGGCCAGTTTTACATTTTTAACGAACACCGTAATGGTCGTACTGAGGCTGTGAGAGCTGATTTCTGCTCAGCGGACGTGTGGCCATGCAGGTCAGGTGACCCATGAGATGAGCGTGCTGGCTGCTGCTGCTCCGTGAAACAGCAGGACGGTCACAGTTACAACAGCAACAATACAACAACGATAAAAACACTGGAATCTGTAGATTGAGAGGTATGGTAATTTAATGTTTAGTTATATCGTAGTTCCCTCTGAATGTGTAGGAAAACTGAAAAAGTCGAACTACACGGTACTAGCTAGCTTAGCAGCCCTCAAACCAAGTTAAGAGTGCAGACAGTTGAAGAGGGCGCGCGCAGCTCTTAAAGGGGCCACACCTTATTTCCACTCGTTACACCGCCATGAAATACGAAACACTATTTTCTGGACTGAAGACTGAGGGTGTTTTTTTTTTGCAGATGTGTGTGTGTTCAATAGAGCTAATGTTATATTTTTGGCCAACCAGTGAGTGAAATATAGTGTGAAAGTCTAGATTTAAGTTATAACACAAGAACAAGCTGTGACTTATTTATTTGCTCTGTGATTTAAGGGCTGTTTAAAAAGGATTTTTGTTTGTATCAATTAGCTCATCTTCACACACAGTCCACATATTTTTTAGACGTATAAATAGGCAGAGCAAATTGCATTCAAAAAATGGCAAGTTAATTTATGAAGAAGCATCTTGACCATTTATGATTCTAAGTCTTAACTGTTTGATTTAAATAATGTATGCTGAATCAAAGCCAACGTTTCAATTTATACCTTCATCAGGGCCTTGGACATGAATACTGTCTGGGTTAAAAAACACTTTTTGCACATTTTCATACACCACAAGACATTATTCAGTCATCAGGCCATCATCTGGGTTACCTGTATTGTTACCCATGTTTGCTTTACTAATTTAAGTCCCCTTTTGTGGTTAAATAAAAACACCTGGCAAAGAACAAACTAAGAAATTCAAATTAAAAATCTCTAACAAATTATATCTAAGCTAAATAATAACAAACTAAGCATGTAAAGAACAACAAATATTTATGTTTTTCCTTACAAGCTTAGTTTTTCTTTTGCTTTTACAGATACACTTTTTAATAAGGTCCTATCATTAAGCATTTTGGTTTATCCTGATGGATTTCTGTGTTTTTATGTAACCACAAGATGGTGCCTTAATTAGTAAAGCAAACACAGGTAACAATAGAGGTGACACAGATGATGAGCTGATGACTGATACATGTTATTCTATAGGATGAGTTAAGAGCAGTTTAATTTTGCTACTCTAGTCTAACTTTAATCAAACGAGACAAGGATTTTAATTCACTACAAGAAAATAGCTCTTAGAAAATGTTTACCCTATCCTGACCATAATTACTGATTAAAAATAGACATGTAAAAATAACCAGAGATACTTGAGGAGTGTGATAGGTGGTTAGGACTGTTTTTAACAGGATAGACACTTTTATTTGACAGTTATGAGACAGGAAATCATGGGAGAGAGAGAGGATGTGACATGCAGCAAAGGACCAGGATTCGAACCATGGTCGGCTGCGTACGTATACGCATTATACTTCGCTATGCCATGGCCACCCCAAACTAGCTTTGTGTCCCATCTTGGCCACCCCCCAAAAAATGTCCTGGATACGCCGTTGGCTGAAACAGCACTTCCTTTAAAGGGATAGTTCACCCCAAAATGAAAATTCTGTCAGTCATTACTCACCTTCATGTTGTTCCAACCCCGTAAGACTTTCGTTCATCTTCAGAACACAAATTAAGATATTTTTGATTAAATTTGAGAGCTGGATCACTCCTCCTGAAACTTAGAGTTTGAAACTTTCCAGCCCAGAAACGTTATTAAAGAAATCGTTAAAATAGTCCAAGTGACTACAGTGGCTCAATCTTAAGTTTATCGAGTGACGAGAATACTTTGTGCGCAAAAAACTAAAACTAAAAATAACTACTCAGGGCTCGAAATTAACTTTTTTACTTGGTAGCACTGGTGCTCCCAACTTCAAAAAGTTAGGAGCACCAGCAAAAATTTAAGAGCACCCACCAAATTTGACATTTAGCAACGACCAGCAGCATCCTGGTGATTAAAAGCCTTAATAATCGATCCTGATTTGTTTTCCACACACTTGTCCCTACAACATTTGTTTGTGCTAGGCCCTCTCTCCTTCTTTAACCAATCTCTCGCGCTTAAATGTATTGTTTTTAGTGGTGGCCGATGGACACTGTCATCCTTTTTTTTAAGCTGTGATTTGACCACTGTTTTTCATAGCTTTGTAAGATAAAATCCTTCTTTGCTAAACCTAATTATTTTGGTATATCATATCAATATCAAAAACTAGAATAAAAAAGTAGCATTAAAAAGTTTATTTTTTACTAATTTTCACCATATACAATCAAATACAATTAGCAGCTATCTAACAACAACAACAACTTGATATGCACTTTTTTCCTGGTTTCATCTCACTCCAGTCTAAACTAAAAGATTTTTTTTTCACATTGTCATATAAATAACCTGAAAATACTGTAGTTTATTAAGGTTAAATCTTCCTAACCACTCTTACTAAAAATAAGTAGGGTATGCACACTTACATCCTCATTTTAAGAGGTGTTCTGAGTAAATGTGGTTTAATTTGTTAACATTAATGCATTAGGCAAACTAACATGACCCATGAGCATTACATTTGTTACTGTATTTATTAATCTTTGTTAAGCTTAGTTAATAAAAAAATACAGCCGTTCATTGTTTGTTCATGTTACTTCACAGTGCATTAGGCTAACTAATGTTAACAAATACATCTTTTAATTCAGTGTTGGACAGATCAGTTGTTTTAACCATTCATATACAATCAGTTCAAAGGAGTCATTATCAGGGATTAAAGTGAAAAAAATTCTTCTGACTGAAATTTTTTTCAGGCCAAGTCATATTCCTGTAACTCGTATTCCTGTTTATTTAAATAGTCGAGACCATAGCATTTTAAGGGGAGATGTTTTAAACCGATTTAATATTGCCAGTTTCCATATTTTAAAAGCTATTTTAATCTATGAAAAACAATTACTTATCTTGACAAATAATCAACCATCTACATAACTTTTCAGTGCATGTTTTTATTTATCTTATAAGACCAAACAATGCTAAACTATATTAATCTATAGTTTGTTCCATGGCAAATCGTTTTGGCTGAGGGCAAAGTGAAGTTCCCTAACTTTATATATTTAGGCCATTTAACTTTGTAGCCTATTAGAGAGCTGACTAATGTTTGACTGAATTGTTTTCTTTATTTCTCATTGTATAGCTTATTATAGCCTACCTATTAGGCTACTTATACTTTTGAACGGGATATTATTGATCATTAAAACTGACATTTAACAAAAAGAGACAGGGTTGTGTAATTTTATATATTCTAAAATATATAAAATGTTCTTTATAGATATATTTACTATGCATTCTCGCATGTGTACATGCATAATACAATAAAACGAGACAACCCTGTCTGTTTGTTAAATGTCAGTTTTAATGATGAATAATGTTTCATATTTTTAAAATGAAAACAAAAAGAAGCAGGGTTATGTTTTATATTTCGTGTTGCTATAAATATATGCAGTGAAGATAATCAATGTGGCCTGAACCACATTTGTGTGGCCATTAATATGTTTATGATAATATGTTCATTTATAAATGAAAAGAGGCAGAGTGGTGTTTTATAACAGATTTCGTTTTGTGGTTGCCTAAAATATACATAAAAAGATAACCGGAGTAGCCAACGTGAGCTGAGTGACCCGATCAAGTAGCCTACGCACTGTTCCATTTGCAGAATAACCGGACTCGCGTCCTCTCGCCCTCGGAAGTTCATTCTCCTGAGTCGAACTTGACAAGTCCGAACTACCAAGGAAGCAAGTCCGAAGTTTGCGTATTTGTATTGAGAAACGGCCAATATTGACCCGCGTTCTGTTTTCTATCATGCGCCGTGTACGTTTGCGATGACGTAATATGCACGCAAACGCACCAGTTTGAAATCAAGTTGAGTGTGAAACCAGAACAACGGTGCCGGGGGAGGGGGGGGGGGGGGGCGCCAGGAACAAACGCGCTCGGACCGCAGCAAACGAGCTGTAGCCGGACATGCACTTCTCCAAAACTAAGATGAATTGACTGAACACGGAGCAGTTTTTCCGTGAGCGGGAATGTAAAACCCGGAGTGGACCATGAGCGAAGTGATTACAGAATGCTTAGAGTGGAGAGAGGAACGTGCTTTCGCTCCACTCCAGGCTTTATCACTTCCCCCTCAGCAGAGTTAATACACCTCGTCTTTCCTTCATTTAAGACCTATTCAAACTAAAACTAAGACATGTATCACACTATTTGAGAAATGAAAGCCTATTTACGGCCTTAAAAATATGAAAAGTTAATTTAAGACTTATCAGCGCACATAGTAGCTACACACTATGCAGTAATTTGCGAACGTTTTGTAGAGAAATAAATACAGGTCGCACCACAACCATTATTTGCACTCGCACAAATGCTCCCAAATATATTTTTAGGTCGCACAGATTAAATTTCAGGAGCATATGCGACCAAAATGGTCGCAATTTCGAGCCCTGCTACTTAATTCAGGTATTCCTTTCCTTCTCTTTGGGCCTCGAGATAGTTCACGTAGTATAATTGTGCAGCGCTTCTGTGTTGTACGTCTACGTTCCACCACTTACTCATGCTGTCCGAGAGCAATCCACAAGTCTTGCCGTTTCTGAGATACTCTGACCCAGTCGCCCTTCAATAACAATTTGGCCCTTGTCAAAGTCACTCAGATCTTTATTCCTGCCCATTTCTCCTGCATCCAACATGATTGTTTGCTTATCATCTAATCTACCCAGGCCTTAAAGGACCACTCCACCGTTTTTTCATATTAAACTATGTTATTCCCTTAACTAAGACGAGTTGATGCATACTTCTCTCGTCTCAGTGCGTGCACTAAATCGCTCTGGCGCGCGGCGACACTTTGATAGCCCAGTTCATTCATTAGGATACAAACAGAGAAGAAGTTAGAAGCGACCAAACACCTCCACGTTTTCCATATTTAAATACAGTTACACGAGCAAGTATGGTGACACAAAATAAAACGTGGCGCTTTTCTAAGTGAGTAAAATGGATAACTATAATGTATGGCGGAATAGCACTTGGGAGCACTTCGACTCGGCGCAGTGATATCATCACCAGGATCATTCAGGAGTGATGATATTACTGCGCAGAGTCGAAGTCGATTGAGTGCACGCACATAGTTACCATAGTTTAATATGAAAAAAATGGTGGAGTGTTCCTTTATTATGTGGCCTTGTTAGGAGATGATCAATGATATTCGCTTCACTTGGGACTGGTCATAATGTTTTTAACTCATCTGTGTATGCTATAGAGTAAATATCAGCTTCTTGATTGTTTATATCGTCGACGTAAAATGTAAACGCACAGCTCTAATCTGCTAAATGTGACTGGAAGTGATTTAGGGAGCCTGGATTCTCTGAACATAATTACAATATGGTGTTTCAAAGGTTTGTTTTTCCACTGTGACTGAGCTCAAAAAAGTATTCAGTGTACTATTGACTAATGTCTTTGTTACAACCCATTTGTATTTCAGATGTCTGAATAATTGCCATCCATGCTATAATTATATTCTGGAAATACTCTCTTAGCATGTTTTCGTTTTTTAAGGAAAATCACATTAGTGGTCATAAGCACTAATGCTTTAATTTGTTTCCTGAGAACCTTGCAAAGTATTCAGATCAATGACAAGACAATTGTGTCTGAGTAAATATTGGCAATAAATGGCTTTTAGAAATTAAGGAGCAGTTGTTTTGGGAAATTGGCATCTGTATAATCCGCTGTGCATTTTCCATCCTTTTCCTGCATAGAGAGCAGAATGAAGAGGATTCTGGGAAAATGGTGGCAGACTCTTTGAGCAAGTAAGCACTTATACAATATGTTTGTTACTGCTATAAACAATGTCTTCTCCCAGCTAAAAATATAAAAATGGTTTAATTAAACAGTCGTTTGTAATTCACACTTTTTTTTCCTTTTCTTTTTTGCAGGGATTTGTCACCTTC
Source organism: Chrosomus eos (assembly GCA_036326025.1). Lineage (NCBI taxonomy): Eukaryota > Metazoa > Chordata > Actinopteri > Cypriniformes > Leuciscidae > Chrosomus > Chrosomus eos. The sequence continues at coordinate 14,057,449 of CM070825.1, forward strand.
TTCTGCAGGGAAAAGGCAAGGAAAATCTTCTGGCTATTATTTTGTGGTTAAAAAATGTTTCTCAATGTATCTGAATATTTATGAATTTGCTCTGAAATTTTCTCTTTTTAATCAGAGTAATGGGCATTTTGACCAAACAGCCTCTGTAGCCCCTTTTTTATTGATTGTATTATTTGTGCAGCAATTATAACAACGTATAGCAATACAATACAGTCCATGTGAAAATTAACGGCCAAATAAAAAGCATGTTAAATCATTGCTATTATGCTTCAAGTAGAAATTGCAAAAATTAGAAACTGTCATCATTTACTCACCCTCATGTCGTTCTAAACATGTAGGACTTTCGTTCATCTTTGAAACACAAATTAAGTTATTTTTAATCAAATCTGAGTGATTTCTGTCCCTCCATTGACAGTCTACGCAACTGCCACTTTGACGCTTCAAAAAGTTAATCATGAAGAGATCGAAAAACTAGTCATCACTTTATACGATCACTTTATATGATGAACAGATTGAATTTAGGCTTATTTACGTATATGTATCGATGCACTAGGGATGCAAATTATCGATTAATTCATTAGTTGATCGACCTTATCGATCGATTAACTGATAAGCGGCTATTTTCCTAAGAATGTAAATTTCTCACGGTATCAATAGTGTCTTTAACATAAAAATATTGCTGAATAAAAATTAGTTATATTGCTCAATTGATGTTTTATTGTAACAGTTGGGATACAGATAATGGCATTTATGTAGTTTAACAAAATAAATGATGCACAGAAAATTAAAATACATAAAAAATAATTGTGCACTGTTGCATGTGAAACATTAAAATAAATTTTAAATAAAAATCTATATGGATAGGCTTAGCCTACACTATATTAAGCCTACATATAATAATCTATCTAGTAAACTACTTATATGAAAAACTTAAAACATTAGCAGCAGTAATATAGACTGAGGGGGGGAGTCAAATTTACAACTTGTAACGAGTGGAAATAAGGTGTGGCCCCTTTTAAGAGCTGCGCGCTCCCTGTTGAACTGTCGGACTCAGCAGTATTCTATTGTATGTGCGCCTCGAACACCCCTTTTACCGTCTATGTGAACACCCCATGTATTTGGGTAATTTCAGTTGGATGCTAATTTTTTATCTTATTTTGTTTATTAAGTAATGAAGTGGACGGTAGAACGTGTGACAGACAAGTTAGATTTGGGAATAAAGTGCGAGTTGTGAGATGCCAATCGCCTCCGTGAATCTGTCTGGTCTCTGCAATAACAGTTGTGACTGTGAGCTATCCCTATTTTTCTTCCTGAAGCAACGCGTTACAAACACGTACTTCAGTTTCTGTGCGGGGACACCGCCTTCACCTGCCATCATGTCTTATCGGCTCGCTTTTGGGTTAAACTTTCCGCGACTGCGCAACTGGGTTATAGGTTGCCAGGTTGAGGTAATACACAGGTTGAAATTGTAAATGGTCTGTGGATTGTGTGAATATAATGCATTTAAAACAATCTGGAAACTGGTCAACATTAGACAAACATGAGACGCCTCGAGATAGGGCTAAGAAATGGGAGAAACCCGGGAGAAAACGGGAGTGTTGACAGGTATGAAAGTTATTGTTAGAATACAGCTGGATTATTGAGGTTAGCACGCTGTAAGCTATAGGCCTATAGCTGGTAGTCCACTCCGTTTTGACCGCCTCATGTTTTGTTTCTTTTTTGCCGCCTCAAGTTTGTCTCGGGTCTCTCGCGTGAGAATCTCGCGTCACGTTCGCAATGTTCAATTAGCCGACAATTAATTTAATTTAATGGAGTAAATTCTTGTCGACAATTAATCGATAATGGATTAACCGTTTACATCCCAACAATGCACACATCAGGTGAATTAAATGGAAGCTTAAGCATGCTTGCTTAACGTGCGAGAACCAATAAGGTTCATTCTCGTGTGTTACACAGCATGTTTGAGCTTCAGAAAGAACCAGTGAGGTGCATCAGTACAAATGCAAGTGCATTTGAGCTTCTGTTTATGTTTGCTGATCAATTTTTATATGTTTATATGTGAATAAAAGCCTAAATTCTGCCTAAAATCTGTTCATCATAAAAAGCAATTGAGTCTCTTCAAAAAAATGTTTGCCTAAAAACCACTCGATTCATATGAACTAGTTGTTCAATCTCTTAATGAACTTTTTGAAGCTACAAAATGGTAGTTGCGTAGAATGTCAGTGGAGGGACAAAAATCTCTCAGATTTCATTAGAATATCTTCATTAGTGTTTTAAAGATGAACAAAAGTCTTACGGGTTTGGAACGACATGACAGTGAGAGTAATTGATGACAATTTTTCATTTCTGTGTGAACAAACCCTTTAATTTTATATCGGCAGTAAAATCATTGCAATGTATCAATCAATATGTCGCCTAGTCTTACTACCAGCTGTGTGTGAACCACTTAAAGCTCTTCAGCATTTGAGGGTGCTTTGGAAATATTTACAGTAATACTTACAAAACAGTATTAATTCCTAAATGGTTTGGTAGAGTTTCCTGTAAGAGCCTCTTTTTTCATTCACAGACCATCATCACGATTCCCACAACACAGAAGGAAGAAGCGTAAAGAGATGGATGATGCTCTGGCAGAAACCAACCAGCACAAACAAAGTAATTGTTAGATCACAAAAGCCTCTACGCTTTGTCTACTGCTCTTATTTTGGGAAATTAACACTCAGCAACAGTCAAACTGTATCTACTAGCTGTTGTTTCGAACAGCTGCTCACTTATCTTTATTTTATAATTGTGTGTAATGTATATTTAGTCAAAGTAACAAAATAAGGGAAAGCAAATCATGATATAGGATATATTCAGGTCAATTTGAAATGAATGATATAAATGTGTTTTGGTAACTTTGCATCTTTCAGATAAATAACATGTTTTATCATTTCTGAGAAGCGGGTTTGGGTTTTCATATCAGAACATTTTATGGTTGCTTGAGGGATTTTTTTTTATTTTATCTCAAGTCAAGTTTTAGAGAATTAAATGGAATTTGGTAAAATGTTTTTTTTTAATCTTCATTTCATAAGACCTTTTTTCTTTTTTCCTGTTTTCTTATGTGCTCCACATCTCATTTTCTCCATCAGATGCGTATATTATCAAGTTATTTGACCGCAGTGTGGACTTGGCTCAGTTCAGCACTACCACTCCACTGTATCCCATTTGTCGGGCATGGATGAGAAACAACCCCTCTATGCGAGAGAGAACTGCGCCCAGCCCTCCTCACAGCTCCGGGGAGGACGAGGTCACACCCAGCATTCACTTCGCAATTATTTTAAATGCACATCCTTTTCAGATCATTGAACTACTCAAAATAACACCGCCTGTATTTTGGTCTATGACTGTACTTTGAAGATGGGCATATTCCAAGTTAAATACAAGCTAAACTCTCTCTGACATTGCTATTTGCCACTGAAAATTACAAACAACATCATGCTTACAATAATGTAATTACTGGGGAAATCGTGAAATGTGAAGTTCATATTAGAGCACTCAATCAATTATGTACTAAAAATGTGTAGGTTTAAAATGTTTGTCTAAATCATTTTTTTGAAGTGGGACTATTTTTCTTGGTGGATGAACATTTGTTTATATAATTCTGGCAATGAAGTTCCTTGTAAAAAAGTTCCCACGATCCAAGGCACCTCATTGCAGTACACGAAATCCAGGGGCGGAGTTGGATCCAGATCTAAGGGGTGGAGATGGGTAGTATTAGGGGTGGGGGATCAGGGGGTGGAGATGGGTAGGTTTCAAGGGGGTAATCCATCGACCGGAAGTTGAAGCCGGCCGGGTGCCGCCATCTTGTAGCAGAACTTCACTTGCGTTAGCATTTACATTGACTCCCATTAATTTTGGCGTCACTTTGACAGCGAATAACTTTACATCTGAGGCGTTTAAAGACTCCTTTTGTCCATTATTTATTTCTAAAGAAACACGACAATGTATAAAGGGCTCCATTACCTTCTATGTTACATTATGGCCCCGTAGAAACGTTTTTGTAAAAATAGGCTAACGATTGCGCCATAACCACTCGACTCTCTGTTGCGCTGTACAGAAATCACCGTACAGACAGAAGGAGAAGCTCCCAGGCAATCGATGGGACGTCCCGTCAAGGGAGAAGCCCATAGATAATGAGTCCATAAAAGCAATGGGACAAAATATTTCAACAACGTTTTTGGGGAATTGGAAATAATTCGGTATGAGAACTCTTTGCTCAAGTTCCCCGTCTCTGCAAGATTAACGTTGGCAATTTTCACGCACAGCTACTAGAAGATTTACGTCTGTCAGACAGGTTGCTCACGTCATCAAGCTTAGTTTGAGTCGGTTTGAGTCTGCGCGTCAGGAACGGAAGTGCTCAAAAATCGCTAAAAATGGGCTTAAACTGTCTCAACTGAGTTCCAATGAGATGGCTCTGTCCACTTCTTATACTGTCTATGGCAGGTTTAGGTATATGTAAGGTGGGAGGAGTTGGATCTGGATACGACTCCTCCTCCTGGATTTCGTGTTCTGCAGTGAGGACCATCTCGGAAATTTCCCAAAATTTAATTTCAAGACATTTAGTCATTAAAATGTCTCCAGTCAAGAAACATTTTTTAGTTAAACAGTATTTGACTAGAAAATATGTGAGAGTGATCTCTATAAAAACAATTGTTTAAATTCTCATAGAGTTTAATGACTCGGAAAAGTCAAGTAATGGACCCCTTATGTAAACAGATATCAAGCACCCTTACATATGGTCATTTTAATGTTTATTCAGGTTATTGTTGCACTATAGACTTCCTTTGCAAGGCCATCCCTGTAAAAGCATGTATAATTGATTTTACAAAATCAGTATATTTGTAAATCCTGTCAGACTGCTTGAGTTATTTAACTTGACCTTCACCTCGTTCTTCTATAATTGAAGTTTGTCCTAGTCTCTAATTGAAGTACGTGTCTTGGCCCACTGCAGCATAATATCTTAGATAAATATTCAGTTACCTTTTCATTTGTAAAGTTCAGAGCTTGCTGTTATTAATAATCCTGCAACATCTGGCTTCACTTTCCCATATGAATTCAATTACCCAGTGGAGAAATAAATTAATCTTTTTACATTGAATTTCCCTGGCTTCCTTTCTGTCCTTGAAAAATAGAGTACTTTATGCCACAACAAGCATCACAATTGTGGGAAACTGCTCTTTGATTCTTATTCTTTCAGATGACTGACATGCTGAATGGCAAAGGACAGATCGTGTACAGGCTTCCTCCGCCTGTTTCCTGTCCAGTAGGTTCAGCTGGTGAACCTGTTAATCTCAGAATTCCACCTGTAGAGAAACCAGCAGAGATCCAGGTGGGCTATAGCAACTGTCGTGCTGTACATGGCGTACAGGAAACGCTTATCTATCTTTGAGGATCTGCATTCAAACAATCGTTTTGACAGAAACTGTTAAAGGTGCTCTAAGCGATGTCACATGTTTTTTAGGCCAAAACTTTTTTTTGTCACAATACTTTAAACGTCAACAAGAAGTGACGTCACCCATCATTGCTCCTTAGAGCACCTTTAAATGACAGAAGATAAAGTTGCCTTCAAACACTTCTGCTTAACCTTTTACCAATCTTTGTTAGGAATGTGACAAGTAAACCTGTTTGCATACTGAATTGATTGGTCTTGTCATCGTTTAAAGAGGACCTATTATGCCTTTTTACATTTTCTGTAATGTTGCTGTTTGAGCATGAAAAAATTCTGCGTTCATAAAGCACAAAGTCACTCCAAAGGGAATTATTCTCTATATTCTGAACTCCCTGAAACACCTAAATTGTAGTCTTGACTCTTGAGATTCCTCAATTAATAAATTCCCACCCAGGCATATGCAAAAATAATGCAGTTGAGTTGCGTTAGTAGTGTGGTGAAACTTGTGGTTATGGTTAGGGGCGTGACATTTCCGAAACCCGCTTGAAGCGGTTGACCAATCATACACACTGGTCCTGCCGACCAATCAGAGCACACTGTGCTTTTCGGAAGGAGTGGCTTCATTAAGACAGGAACTAAACAGGTGTATGTTTCCCGTACAACGACGTAACTTGTTGCTTAACTACCATAGTACGATGCATCGTTGAAGAAATCAGCTAGCTAGTCACAACTGTTTTCCTGAAACCGCATTTGGTCGTTCAACAACATTGGTTAATGATGTCACGCAGGTGGTGAAGTAATAACTACTTTTAATTAATCTGTTTGAGATCAAATTAACGCTAGATGTTTTGTTATAAATTATGGACATGGCACCTTAGTGCTAATTCTCATTTTTCTCAGTTATTTTGCTTTTTTTTCAGATTCAATCATAGGCTCGCTCGTACGTAGTAGAGCACGTTCGCACATGCGCACTATTTAAAAAACTACGCTTTAAATTGTATGGGATGATTATAGTATCAAAATGATTAACACGTGCAAGCACACTTATCAATGAACTTGATACATGTTGCAGAAATGTTTTATCCATGCCTTTCAACTTGCGTGTGCAAAATTCAAAATTGAATGAATGTGAAGCAATTTGTACAAATAGAGACATTTTTGTGAATACAAATGTTTTCCTTTGTATTAGTGAATCATAATTTGCACATGCAACACAGAAGATGTGCATGTGTGGATCAGGTGACGCGCGTGCATTCATTGACGTCTTTTGTTTGCAGATCTCATTTGATTCATTTGGATTTTGAGACTTTCTTTTCGCGGTTTTTAAGCATTTCAATACCCACACACAAACAACTACAAATGAATAGGCCTGGTGCTAATTATTAATGTGTGCACAACTACCATCTATTTGACAAATTCACAAATGTGCGTCACTACATTTAAACTAATACAATACAACTTGTGTGTGCAAAATCCAAAATCACATGAATGTGCAGCATTTTGTACAAATAGAGACATAGTTGTTAATACAAAACCTTGATTTTGTATTAATGTAGGCCAGAATTTGTGCATGCAACAAGTAAGATGTGCATTTGTGGATCAGGTGACACGCGTGCATTCATTGACTCGTTTCTGAGTCGATCCTATTTGATTCATTTGGATTTTGAGACTTTCATTTCGCGGGTTTTGCCTTGCACGATCCACACACAGCTGTCTGAGAAAACCTGCTACCACTAGATGGCAGTATTCTGCTAAAACAGACAACGGCAGCATAATCAGGCGTTCTTCCGCATTTAAGACGCTTAATGAGAGTGATATTGAAGCACCTAATTTAGTACACAATAATATAGGCCTACCCTATTAATAAAGCATACTTTGTAGAGGCAAACATTACATCAGATTATGAACAACACCCATAGAAAACCATTATAAAACGCTTCACGTGCAATCGCACGTTGCATGTTCAGGAAGGTGTATTGGTTACCGAGTTTAAATATCACCGTCTTACTGCATTGACGTTAAGCTTTTTCTTTATAATATGCTCTATGGGAGGAAAACTATATAGCCTACAGACAAGAGACTACATGAACGTACGGCGTTTCAAGTTAATAAAAGTTTCCTTCATGTTAAAAAAAGGTGAAATTTCGCAGTTGCGTTCATATTATATGCTTATTTTTATCTGACTACACATTGTATACATAGTATACAAGCTTTGAAATTTGAAAATGTCTGTTTTTAAATATTAAAGACGATTTTCGCAGTAGGCCTACATTTGTTTTCCCTTGACCCTTAAGCCACTGTTATAGGCTATAGTCTTACTATATAGCACGATGAGTTTTAACAATATGCAACCATTGTATATCGACATGAAATATTAATTGAAAATCAACTGGCGTAGCGGGCCTGTAGCTGCATATTTCTACATGAGAACGCTAACCACAGCTCATGTCATGATGCACAAGGGAACGTCTGCCAATTCCACTAACTGCGTCAAAACCACTGATCTATATAATGTCATTCTAGATAGATCAGTGGTTAAAACGTATAATTTGTTTTAATTCAAATTACTTTTAAAATTTAATAACAGACATTTTCAAATTCCAAAGCTCGTAGAAGGTTTCTGTAAGACTGACTTACAAGTAAAATTTGGACAATACTTCCCTTCATGTAGCCTGTATTCTGCAGAAAAATACTGTAATTCACCAAAAGGGTTTTTTTCATGTTCAAAATGGTTGTAGTATGTTGCTAGTGACTAGACTGGCTTACTACAGGTGAAATTGTCCCAATACCTCCCTTCATGTAGCCTATTTACAGTAAACAATTATTATTTTATATAGAAATTACTGTAATTAACCACACGGGTTTTTGGTGACTTACTACAGGTGAATAATGTAAAATTTCACCTGATTTATCACTACGTACTACAACCTTTGGAACATGAATAGAAAAACAATTTACAGTAATTTAAAAAATTGTAGGCTAAGTCAGTCTGCCCACTAGACTTCCAAGCAAGGTTATAATATAATGTTTATATTATAATATAATGTAATGTATGTATATGTATAATATAATAAGATGTTAATTTGAATGAATGACTGGACGTTTATATTTTTTTGACTGTGAGTGGAATTTGCAGAGGGTCCCTTTATAAAATGTGGCGAATGTCAAACCTAAAACTTACTTCACTGCGCTCTCGGACCGGTTGCTCTCCCATTAAACGCAACTGCAGAATTTCATGTTAAGCCTTTTCTTTTTAACAGGCTCGGGAAGGAAAATTGTATTAACTTGAAACGCTGTGCGTTGCGTTCATGTAGTCTCTTGTCTGTAGGCTAGAGCATATTATAAAGAAAAAGCTTAACGTCAATGCAGTAAGACGGTGATATTTAAACTCGGTAACCAATACACCTTCCTGAACATGCAACGCGCGATTGCACGTGAAGCGTTTTATAATGGTTTTCTATGGGTGTTGTTCATAATCTGATGTAATGTTTGCCTCTATAAAGTATGCTTTATTAATAGGGTAGGCCTATATTATTGTGTACTAAATTAGGTGCTTCAATATCACTCTCATTAAGCGTCTTAAATGCGGAAGAACGCCTGATTATGCTGCCGTTGTCTGTTTTAGCAGAATACTGCCATCTAGTGGTAGCAGGTTTTCTCAGACAGCTGTGTGTGGATCGTGCAAGGCAAAACCCGCGAAATGAAAGTCTCAAAATCCAAATGAATCAAATAGGATCGACTCAGAAACGAGTCAATGAATGCACGCGTGTCACCTGATCCACAAATGCACATCTTACTTGTTGCATGCACAAATTCTGGCCTACATTAATACAAAATCAAGGTTTTGTATTAACAACTATGTCTCTATTTGTACAAAATGCTGCACATTCATGTGATTTTGGATTTTGCACACACAAGTTGTATTGTATTAGTTTAAATGTAGTGACGCACATTTGTGAATTTGTCAAATAGATGGGTAGTTGTGCACACATTAATAATTAGCACCAGGCCTATTCATTTGTAGTTGTTTGTGTGTGGGTATTGAAATGCTTAAAAACCGCGAAAAGAAAGTCTCAAAATCCAAATGAATGAAATGAGATCTGCAAACAAAAGACGTCAATGAATGCACGCGCGTCACCTGATCCACACATGCACATCTTCTGTGTTGCATGTGCAAATTATGATTCACTAATACAAAGGAAAACATTTGTATTCACAAAAATGTCTCTATTTGTACAAATTGCTTCACATTCATTCAATTTTGAATTTTGCACACGCAAGTTGAAAGGCATGGATAAAACATTTCTGCAACATGTATCAAGTTCATTGATAAGTGTGCTTGCACGTGTTAATCATTTTGATACTATAATCATCCCATAAAATTGCTTCACAAAGAGACGCAAATGACATTTGTATGTATTCTAAATAAAATATACAGATTGTACTGAATGTCAGCTTGCTTATTTGGCTCAAGATAAGTATTTATTGAGTCCACCACATGTCATGCAAACAAGAAACTCTGCATCTAACCACAGCTCGAGAGCTGTCGTTCCAACCACACAACTCTGCGATGCTGTTTACGTATGTTCGTTGGAACTATGTTTTCGGGAAACAGACTTGTTGAACTATATTGATAATAACGGAACTTTTGACCATAGTTTGCTAACGATGCTTTTGGGAAACGCACCCCAAAGCATTACTGACAGACTAAGTAGAGATGCTGCAACAATGTAATATATGTTTTTCCAACATGCACCCATGAATACCTATTCTTGTAGACCCCAAAACAAAACCAAGACTATGTATAAGGGCATACCAGGTCCTATTTAAAGTTAGGAATACTCTAATGTTGCTAAATTGTGTGCTTCATGTGGCCATATCCATTTGTGATTTTGGTATTTGCAAAATCTTTTTCGGTTTCAGTCCATAGACACTGCAGCAGGCACCTCACCTCTTATCTGCAGTCACATCAAACGCTGGAAGAAAATTAGACAAAAGTATAACTTCTCATCATTCATTCATTTCCACTTCTTTTATGGGGGATGGGTATTTACAAATAATGTTCTTTATCATCTGTTTCAGGTGGAAGGAGGCCTCCAGCAAGAACCAGCTGAGATACAGCGAGAGCATAAAAATCCTTAAGGAAATGTATGAACGTTAGTTCACATGCATCCCCCACATGTTTTATCTGAAGAAAATCTGTTAAAGGAATTAATATCCAGGCAGGAAGCCTTCAAGGAGAGTGAAATAGTTGTAACCAAAATGTTGAATTGAGAGATGAACCTTAGCATAAAATATGTGAGTAAATGCTTTTATAGTATTTTTTTTTTCTTTAAATACAAAAAAAATCACATGGGTTTCGAATAAATCTACAGTACTGAAAGTGAATTTTATGTGTTTATTGAATAAATTGAATGAATTCTTTATGACAGTTCTTAACCCTTTGCTATTTCAATGCTTCGTGTGTGTCTATCCCCTATTTGCATGTGTAATATCCTGAGATAGCACATTAAAGAAACTGCATACCCAATGGGAAACATTTATGCAGAATTTTTAACTACAAAGAGTCCCATTCAAAGCTTTTTTTTACATGCCTTTATTCAGAATAAAGGGAACACAATAGTTAAAGGTACATAGAAGTGGCATATAATGATTATGTTGCAAAGCAAATTGTGAGTGATTTTCTCAAAGTCTTGTGTTCTCCTGGCATATGTTAGGTGTGGAGGTGCTGGTGCCTTTTGTCTGCCTTTTGACCCTGAAGTTCAGATGTTCTTCAGTAAATGCTGTCTCCAGCAGACATGGTTTAAGCTTTTGCTTATATTCCTCAGACATGAACATGTATTGGATGGGGTTCAGACAGCTGTTCAACATAATCAGGTGTTCAGCTATTGCTGCAGTTATTAAAAAAAACTTGAAACACTTTTAAGCCACTTATTTTCAGCTGTAAATGCTATATAAAAGTAAAAACACAAACGACTGAAGCCTCATTCATCGTTAGAACTTCCGGTGGCGCTGCTCTGTAGCGACCCGGGCGAGTGCTGTTGTTGTTTTTAAGTGTTTTTAGTGTTCTGTTTTTAAGTAGCGTCTTAAGTGTTTTTCATGCATGTCACTATATGCTGGAGCTGACAATTGCAAGTAAAGTGCAAGTTTTTCTGAACTACGATAGTCGGTAGCCCCAAACAATGGCTCCGGGCCTCCACCTCATACTTCTAGTCCTGATATTCATCAGCGAACATTTAACTTCCTGTTCTGCGATAACCGTGATGTGGGAACATGAACTTAATCGATTTTACTCGAGAGAAATTCTGCTGTCCCTCCGACCACTGCAATCAACATCACCGGAAAATCTGCCGGCAGCTATCCGAGCAATACATAGTATACGGCCTAAACGCAAGCGAGGAAGACGGGGAGGCATCAGGGAACGTCTCCGTCGGCGGACCAACAAACCACCACTGCCGTCTATAATCCTCAGCAATGTGCGATCACTGATACCTAAGATGGATGAGCTTCGTATTAACCAAAGGAGCTGTTTCGAGTACCGGGAATCTAACCTTATGGTGTTCTCCGAGACGTGGCTTCACCAAGGAGTCCCGGATTCTCTGCTCAACTTGGGTGGTTATTCGCTGGTGCGAGCCGACCGCTCTAATGCGTCCGGGAAAAAGAATGGAGGAGGAATCTGCATGTACGTGAGTGAAAAATGGTGTAAACAATACACAGTGAGAGAGACTATATGCAGCCCAGATGTCGAACTACTTTGTGTGTCTATGAGACCTCATTACTTGCCTAGGGAGTTTGGTAATATTACTATTGTAGCTGTTTATGTTCCACCCAGCGCCAATGCAGGCAGAGCCGCCACGCGCATAACAGAGTGTGCACATGAACAGTTGCAGCGCTCCCCTGGGGCGCCCATTTTTCTGTTGGGTGACTATAATCACTGCAAATTGGAGAGTGCGCTGCCAGGTTTTCAACAATATGTAAAATGTGACACGAGAAATAACAGAATATTAGACAAATGTTACGGAAATATAAAGGGGGCATATTCAGTTAAGTTAAAACCCCCCCTCTCAAATTCAGACCATAACACATTACATTTAATACCGTCCTATAAATCTGTATTCAAGTCAAGTAAACCTGAACATAAATCTGTCTATGTGTGGTCAGATGATGCAATTGAATCACTAAAGGGGTGCTTCACGTGTACAGATTGGTCTATTTTCCATTCACTAGAGCTTGATGAGGCCACTAGTACTATAACAGACTACATAGGATTTTGTGTTGACAATGTGGTGGCCAAGAAGGACATACTAGTGTACCCTAACAACAAATCTTACATTACAAAAGAAATTAAAGACTGTATAAATAGGAAAAAGCAAGCATTTAGAAGTAAAGACAGAGTGGGACTGTCAGTGATTCAAAAAGAACTCAAACAACTCCTCACTAATGCGAGGGATAAACACAGGCAAACGATGGAACAAAACATCCAAACACTAAATACTAAAAAACTGTGGGACACAATGAAATCAGTGACTAACATGAATCCTGCAAAACAACAAATTATCTCACTGGATGACCAACATAAATCAAATGAGTTGAATGATTTTTTTCTGCGATTTGATTCTCAAAATTTCGTTAAAGAATGTGACAGTGTTTTGCAGTCCCTGCCAGCCACTGATACCTGTTATCTGGAAGTGGATCCATTTAGCATCCAACGACTTTTCACCAAAGTGCCCACGGGCAAGGCCACAGGCCCTGATGGCCTCCCAGCCTTTCTGCTCAAAAGTTGTGCAGAAGAACTTACCATGGCATGGTGCCCCATTTTCCAACAGTCGTTGAATACTCATACTGTCCCAGCTCTGTGGAAGAGATCAACTATAATCCCACTGCCTAAAAAATCAGGCGCTTCAGAGAATAATGACTTTCGTCCAATAGCTTTAACCTCAATTGTAATGAAATGTTTTGAAAAATTTGTTGTGTCGATACTCATGAAAGATGTTGAGTCAAAATTGGATGTGTACCAGTTCGCCTATAAGCAAGGACGCAGTACTGATGACGCAATCCTTTGTATCTCGCACTTTATTTCTAAGCACCTTGAAAACATAGAAGCTTATGCTAGAATCTTGTTTGTCGATTTTAGTGCAGCTTTTAATACAGTGCAAACTCATGTGCTTTTAAATAAGCTTAAAAACATGAATGTCAATACTATTTTAATTAAATGGTTTTATTCTTTTCTAACTAATAGGGCACAGCAAGTAAAGGTCAATGAGACGCTATCAGAGATCAAATACTGTAACACAGGAGTTCCTCAGGGTTGTGTTGCTTCACCAATACTATTCACATTATACACAAATGATTGCAGGAATGTACACTCTAATAACCATATAATGAAATTTGCTGACGATACCGCGATCCTAAGCCTTTTGTACAAGAAAACGGACTCCTCTATGTATCAAGACGAAATAGACTCATTTGTTAAATGGTGTGACACCAACCAACTAATTTTAAATATCCAAAAAACAAAGGAGATGGTCTTCGACCCAAGGCAAGTTACAGACCACAAGCCAGTGGTCATTAAAAACCAGGAAGTAACTCAGGTGTCCTCATACAAATATCTAGGTGTCCATATTGACTGTCTTCTTTGTTGGAATACACATGTTGATAACCTGTGTAACAAACTGCAGCAGAGGCTATATTTTTTAAGGCGCCTAAGGTTGTGTGGTGTGAGCAGTCGTATCATGATGATCTTCTATTATGCAATCTTAGAGAGTGTCATCCGATATGGAATCACTGCATGGTTTGGCAACCTAACAGTTAAGGTGAAAAATAAGCTTGCTAACATGCACAAAATAGCCATGAAAATTATAGGGAGGAGAGAATATGAGCCTATACAGAGCCTGTATGATCAGGCAGTTATAAAACGGGCTATGAAAATTAAATCAGACCCACAACATCCTCTCTTTCCTGAATATGAAACCTTGCCATCAGGAAGAAGACTCCGTGTACCAAAATGCAAAACTAATCGCTTCAAATTATCATTCGTGCCAGTCTCTATTAAGTTGCTGAACGATGTGAAATAAAATTGTGTGAGCACTTCAACACTTTATTTGTGATCTCGGTGCAATAGGGCAATGTGCAATATATATACTAGCACCTTAGCATTTGCACTTTACATAAACTTCAATACAATGGAGTAATTTGCAACAACCACTGCACTAGCACTTAAGCACTCGCACTTTAATCCATGGAATTGTGCTGTCAATTGTCACGCTTTTATCTTCTGTGTCTATATCCGCTTCTGTTTCTGTTGATGTGTTTTTGTAATTGTTATGTCTTATATGATGTTTATTCTATGAAACAACTCTGCACTGTGCCCAAGCAAAATTTCCCCTTGGGGACAATAAAGTTAACTCAACTCAAGATATGAAAAAGGACAGGACCAGCAATGACCCGAAAAGGCCTGAGTTGTTCCCTTCCGAGAGATGACGTCCCTTCCTGCGTCCAATGACGACACTACACCTCTGAAAGCATGTACAACGAGTCCAATCTTGATTGGCGCCGGCAACACGGCAGTATCAGCGCTGGTGGGTAAAGCTTATTCAGCGGCGGGGCAGGCTGTGGTATGTCTGCACACAATGTCTATCTTGTATTGGTATTATCAAATGGGAAGCGCTGAATTCAAGCCTTATGCTGCCAGACACAGAATTAAGTGTGCAAGATGGCTGTATCTGGTGGGGTGCTCGAGTCATCATACCTCCACTGGGTCGCAAGGCAGTCTTACAGCAATTACATCAATCCTGGCATCTCTCGCATGAAAGCACTGGCGAGGAGTATTGTGGCCGAAGCTAGATAAAGACATTGAGGCTTTGGAAAAAAGTTGTTCAACATGTCAGGAACACAGGAAAGCTCCAGCCACGGGACCACTTCCATTGAAGTGGCCAGAGAAACCATGGGAAATCTTACACATAGATTATGCAGGTCCATTCCTCTGGCACGTTTTTGATTCTCATTGATGCGCTCGAAGAGGAGGGATGTGTCCTGTCTCCACTGCATCATCAGGAATTACTATTTATTGCCTAAGGAAGAGTTTCAGCAATCATTTACTGTCAGATATGTTAGTGTCTGATAATTCTGCATATTTTGTGAGTGCAGAGTTCAAGGACTTGATGAACAAAAATGGCATAAGACATATCACATCTGCTCCTTTTCATGCCTCATCCAACGGTTTAGTTGAAAGAGCCGTACAGACATTCAAAACTGATGAAAAAGGCAGGAGAGAGGAGTGTGGAAAATAAAGTGACACATAGACTGTTCAGCTACAGGATCACACCACAGTCCACCACAGGAATAAGTCCTGCAGAGATGCTGTTGGGACGTAAACTTGTATTCAGACTTGCAACAGAAGGTACGAGACAAACAAACACATTAAACAAAAACAGTATCATGAAAACAAATGGCAAGTTAGGAGTTTTCAAGTTGGTGATGCAGTTTTGAAGGGACTTTAGTTGAACCCAAGTGTTTTCCGGGGTTCATTGCCAAGGTGACGGGCCCTCTCTCATACCAGATCATGATCGGAGATGGCAAAATAGTGCATAGACGTGTGGATCAAATTCTCTCTCAGGAGGTGGAAAGTTCAGAGTCAAGAGAGAATGTGTGTGGGGATGTTTGCTTTGGACACATCAGTGTGTTGCAGGACTGACTCAGGACCAAATAGGGACTGTTGAAAGGAAAACCCTGAGTTCATTCCCAGAGGTCCGTAGGTCCCAAAGGACTGTTCAAAAGCCCAAACACTTGGAAGACTTTGTGTTGTAAAAAAAAAGAATGTTTTAATTCAAGAATAACCCAACGAAATGTTTATGTTCATGGGTGACTTAAAAAAAGAGGTCCTGCATGACTTACGTAAATATACCCATATGCACCAATAGTTAAAAGAGAGAGAAAATATATCTTGCTGCGTTGTGTTGAATCAGCCATAACGTCTTCAGCCTGTTTGTTGTTTGAGTGACAAGTTATCACACTACTGTGAGAGCATAAAAATCCTTAAGGAAATTACAATCAAATGCATGTATTTTTGATGTTTTATTCAGAATAAAGTTCAAGAAAATGAGCTGTTGCATATTTGGATTTATAAAAAGTTTCACAAACATATATATAGTTCCCTTAATCTTTAGGAAAGACTTTCCCCATTTGGTTACAACACAAATTATACAGTCATACCACAAACATGAATTTTGAAATTGCTGTTTTATAAAAGCATAATGACTACAGTGGTTGTTGTAATTGTGAGATTTAGTTATGGTGGTCACAATCATTTAGAGACTATGCAGAGTTTTTCTACATATCTAATAATTCAAAGGTGTTTGTCTGGTTCTGCTCGTCCTTTTGTATCTGCCTTCCTCTAAAGTCCAGATGTTCTTCAGCAAAAGCCATCTCCAACACCAGCAGTAGAGACTGTTTAAGCTTCTTCTTATACTCATCACACATGAACACATAGAGAATGGGGTTCAGACAGCTGTTTAGAAAAACCAAATAGACACTGAATTTCATTGCTTTCGAAAATACTTCACTCAATTTTTCCATTTCTGCAGCAGTTATTAAACAAAAACGGCAAACATGGTATGGAAACGAACATATGAAAAAAGTCAGGACAACAGCAATAATGACCCTGTACGATCTTTGCCGATTTCCCATTTTGAGGCGTTTGATTCGTACTCCAATAGCAATGTGTGAACATGCAATGATCAAGAAGGGGACGAGAAAGTCCACTAAAAATACAAATGCAATCCGAAACGTAGTAGGAATCACTTTCACAATGAAGAAAGGGATGGTGCAGCCGATGGATGAAACCCACACGATCATGCAGATGATCCTGGCTCTAAATAGAGTCCGTTTATTTTGAGCCCAAACAGCCATCCATGTGCACAGGCAACGGTCCAGACTGATAACTGCTAGGAAAAAAGTGCTAGCATACAGATTTAGGTCTGTCACCATGGAGAGAACATACCCAATTGAACTGTAATATGAAAAAAAGCGAATATATTTTATAATGATTATGGCTAATATGAAGATAAAGTCTGCAATCGCCAAATTGAGAAACCAAATAGAGTTGACTGTCGTCTTCATTCTCCAGCCAGTCAGAAATATGACAAGCCCGTTTCCAATGAAACCCACTATAAAGGTGACAATGTAAATGCATAACTGAAAAATCTGAAAGCTTGAGTCCTCCTTAGGCTGATTAGTGGTATTTTTGACTCCGGTAAAGTTTTCAGGTCCAAAACTTGTGGCTTCTACACAAAAAAAAGGAGAGAAAACACAGTTGAGGGCTGTTGTTGGAGATTTTAGGGAGATTTGTGAAATATTGCACATGTGTACTCTAATTGTGATGAGGGACTGTTCACTCAAAGCAATGAGTCCACAAAAAGAGTTTCTGTCTGAGTTTTTGAAAACATACAAAATATTAAAGAATATAAAAAAAAATCACATATTAGCAGTACTATATTTAAAAATATATATATATTTCAAATTGCTTGCACACTAAAAGTGGAACTTGAGGCTCACTCAGTGAAACCATTCACTCATGTACCGAATCTTCAGACCAAGTCTGCAAAACTACAAGCACATTATGTGCTTTACACTCAGTTTGCAATTAAAAAACAAACTTTTTGCAAAACTCTAAACACAGTTCTCTACATTAGACACATCATTCAGAATTAACAGCTCTTTTGTTTCATTTGGGAAACACTGCCATTTAAATGCCACACTCATTTACTGATAACCTACACTAAATGATCATGTTTGAAAACACCTATACATAAATTGATCACTTAGAAATCAAAACTTAGTGTTTTGAGAAATAAATAAATTATTTTTACCCCCTAGAATTTCTGTTTATAGTGTAAATATATATGTATGTTTAAATATGCGTATTTTTTTATACATTGTATAGGCCTATACAAATATTTGTGTGTGTGTGTGTGTGTGTGTATATATATATATATATATATATATATATATATATATATATATATATATATATATATATATATATATATATATATATATATATACACACAAACATGTATTTATGTGTGTGTATATATATATATATATATATATATATATATATATATATATTTACATATGAGTATGTACTGTATGTATATATATATATTTGTGTGTACACACACACACACACACACACACACACACACACACACACACACACACACACACACACACACACACACACACACACACACACACACACACACACACACACACACACACCCCACACGAAGTGACCTGCTTTCCTTTTCCAAACACAACCAATCAAAATGCTACACTTATTCACCAGGTCACACACACACTCCTCACATGTATAAAACACTGCAGTCATTGATTTTCACTGTTTATTCAGAAGGCATATTTTCAGGAGGCACATTTTCAAACAACCAAAAAAGCAAATAGGCCTACTCAATATTGTACATTGCAGCACTGCACATTGCAGTAACATGAATTCAGATAAAGCAAAAATATATATATATATTATTTATAATAGAATAAACACTATACTGTAAACACAGAAAATCATGGCAATTGTGCATACGTGGGCTCATGGATCCCGCCGTCTGTTGGGGTCTGGCCACAGGACCTCATCGACATCGCAAGCATGTCTTCTCCCGCTAGGCACTGGGGAAAATATCCTCTTGCATGTCAAAACCATCAAGGTCTTCTAGTCATTCTAGAGAAATACAACCACAAATTGTCATCGGTTTGCTTCTTTTTCTTACATTACTTTACTGTATATACTGTATCATCCACTGTACTGAAACATCTCAATATACTGTAAGTAATCATGGCAGGGGTGTAGCACAAGATACAGGGCCCTATGTATAGGCAGTCCTGATGGGCACCCATGTTCCAAATAAAATATTGACTTTTCAAGGGCCCTCTCTCCCCTTGGGGCACTGGTAATCAGTACTGGTTTTACCCCCAGTCCGACGCCCCGAATCATGGTATGTTGCACAAAAACTACCACTTTGGCTGCAAAAGGAGCATTAGCACCCTGCAACACCCTGTACACGTGATGTGGTAATGTGATATACTGTAGTACAGTGCTGTAAATCCCATCTGAGTAGAGTAGAAGGTAGAGAGGTGAAGACATACCTGTTTTCCAGTCGGAATGTTCTTATATTACAGATGCCACTGTGAAGCTTCCCTCATAGTCAGGCCATGGTTGATGACATGGTCCACCAAAGTTGCTCTTATATCATCAGAAATAGGGGTCCGTGCATGGCCTCTTCGACCTTGTCCTCCTCTTCCTCCTCCACCTCTTCCTCTTCCTCCATCCATGCTTGCAAAGTTCTTGAAATGGCCAAACTGAGGGCTTTTTGTAGCTGGCTGATTGGTGTTCAGTTTTGCAAGTAAGTGCCTTCAGTTGTGTATTTGAGTGGTTGCAATTACCCGATGTGTTTGTATTTTGGATACATGTGTTTTCCAAATGGCACCCTGAGATTTCATTTTTGAACGAAGTGTCTTATGTATGAAATAGAGTGTAGTATTCAGGACCAAGTGTGTTGCATAAAGGAGAAAGTGTGTTGCAGAATTGCAACTAGAGTGCAAAGCAGCGGTTTTGTTTAAGGTATGGGTACATGTGTTTGAGGTATGGAAACAAAAGCTTCAAGTTGTGTTACTTTAGTCTAAGCATGGGTCTATAGTGTTCAAGCAACGGGCAAAAACTGTATATATATGGTTTTGGCCAACAATGCAATTAGGATTCAAGAGATAAGAGGGGGGTTGGGGGGGGTAATATAACTATGTGTGCTGTCATCACTCAAAACTGGGTCCTCCATCACAGGGAGGGAGGGAGGGAGGCCCATCTCGGGACCAGGCCGGCCATTGCCGATTGGGCCAAATGCTTAACATTTACTATTATTATTATTATTATTATTATAACCACAGTGAAATTGTGCAAGTGATAAAAACCCGTCATATGTCGAAATCGGACTGGCCCAGATTTAAAAATATTGTCCGGCCCCTCAGGCATTTGCCAGAATTGCCCGATGGCCAATCTGCCCCTGGAAACTGTAAACACAACGACTTTGTCTACATGCGTTAACCGGCATAGATGCACTCAAATCAGACAGGAGACTGTGACTGAGAACATAACATCGGGAAGCGTGTTTTGTGAAGGCGGGGCCAGGGGGTGATATTATGTTTTGATTTGATGCAGAAAGGACCAGGCTGGCTCCAATTTGACGGCAACCGACATTTTTTTTTTTAACAATAGCATTCCATTCGCCTTATTCATCTACGTCACCAGCTTAAACCAAAACGAGGCTGTGGGGTACGTAAGTAACGTTGGCCGTCTGTAGGCTACAGTCATAACGTTACCTTACACGCCCGTAACAGGCCTCTATGGAACAACGTCACACTAACCCATCATTTCACCAACAAACGGAAGTTTTATTAGAAAACGACTCGGTTACTTATGTAACCCTCTTTCCCTTAGTAGGGAACGGAGACGTCTCGTCGGAAGAGTTTCCAACGAATTGGGATCACGTTAGGGAGACCAATTGCCTTCGAGTGAAACTAAAACGAGCCAATGAATATTGGCATGCAAGACTTGCATCTCCGCACCCCGCCTGCCAGTGCGGGTATAAAGCGGAAGCAAGCACATACACATTTGCTTTTCGCTGAGGAGCCGGACGGTGTTCAGTCCTCTGCGAAGGTACAGCAGCATGGCGACGGGACAAGACGTCTCTGTTCCCTACTCAGGGAACGAGGGTTACAAACGTCACCGAGACGTTCCCTTTTGTGGGAACTCCTACGTCTCGTCGGAGGAGTTTCCAACAAATTGGGATCCCTAACAAAACGCCATGATGCTGGCCCCTTCCAGCGCCCGGCTTAGCTTCCCGCCTGAACAGTTTCTTACCTTATATGGCGGGAGCTAGCTAGGAAAAAAATCACACTGCTGTTCCGCAAGACCCGCTCAGTGGACTTGGATAAGACTGGGGAAGTGTGCCCAACCCGTAGGAGGGAACGCTGCGGAGCCCCTGCCCGCCCGAAGGGAGGCACTGAAATACACGCATGTACTAACCCGTAGGGTAGTGAAACATACGGCAGTCCTTGAGGTAGTCCCAGCCCGGGGGGTGGGAGCGTACTCAGCAAGGACGACAGAACGGGTCTGTCGAGGGGAAGACACGGAGCTAACCCGGAGGGTAGCTGGAACGTGGAGAAAATGGGTTGCCGTAGGGACCACTGTTAAGGCCACCCTGTCTAAAAACAACTCCTACGAGAGGTAATAGACCTGGCGCCGGGCGATCCGCCTCGCCTGGTGCCGAAGGGGTGATGGAGGAACTCACGAGGTTAACCGTATGTTGGGGAACCAACGGAGTAAGAAGACGCACGTATCCGGCCGAGAGGCGGGAATGGCGTAGCAAGCCGGCATAACCTAATTCCTCTTGTTACTGGCCGGAGCGAGTACACGGGAGGAAACAGGTTCAACACGGAGGCTATAGAATGTAGTGTCGCCCAGCCCGCAGCTCTACAGATGTCTGTCAGCGAGGCGCCTTGCGCCAGAGCCCAGGAGGAGGCAACACTCCTAGTAGATTATGCCGTCAACCTAGGTGGGCAAGGCACGTCCTGGGACTCATAAGCCCGGACGATAGCATCCACTAACCAGTGGGCTAACCTCTACTTGGAGACAGCCTTCCACCTTCTGCTGGCCTCCGTAACAAACAAAGAGCTGATCTGAGGTCCTGAAGCTTTGCGTTCTGTTCACGTAACAACGCAGGGCGCGGACGGGACAGAGAAAAGCTAGGGATGGGTCTGCCTCCTCCAGAGGCAGCGCTTACAGGTTCACTACCTGGTTCAAACGGAGTGGTAGGAACCTTGGGCACATATCCGAGCCGGGGTCTCAAAAAAGCGTGAGAAAGGCCCGGTCCGAACTCAAGGCACGATTCGTCGACCGAAAATGCCTGCAGATCCCCTACCCTCTTAACTCGACCGTAGCCAAGGGCTCAAAAGGGGGCCTCTGAAGCGCTCTAAGCACTAGAAAAAAGTCCCAAGAGGGTAAGGGGTACGGATTACGAGGCGGATTTAGCCTCCTGGCACCCCTGAGAAACCTGATGACCAGGTTGTGCTTTCCTAATGACTTACCTTCTACTGCATCGTGATGAGCGGCTATTGCGGCAACATACACTTTGAGGGTGGAGGGAGACAGCCTTCGCTCCAACCCATCTTGCAGGAAGGAAAGCACGACTCTGATCGGGCAAGTTCAGGGGTCTTCCCGGTGGGAAGAACACCAATCAACGAACAGGTTCCACTTCAACGCATAGAGGTGCCTCGTAGATGGGGGCTCTAGCGGAAGTGATGGTGTCAACCACAGCCTGTGGTAGGCCACCTAGAACCTCCACGTCCCGTCCAGGGACCAGACATGGAGACTCCAGAGATCTGGACGCAGGTGCCACAGAGTACCCCGTCTATGAGAAAACAGGTCCTTTCTCAGAGGAATGGGCCAAGGAGGGCCTGTCGCGAGGAGCATGAGTTCCACGAACCAAGTCCGGTTGGGCGCAATACGGCGCAACGAGCAGGACCTGCTCCTCGTCCTACCTGACCTTGCACAAGGTGTGTGCAAGAAGGCTCACTGGGGGAAACGCATACTTGCGAAGACCCTGGGGCCAGCTGTGCGCCAGTGCATCCGTACCGAGACAACCTTCAGTCAGAGAAAAAAGCCACCGGCAATGGGTCGTGTCCGGAGAGGCAAACAGCTGCTCCGAAAATTCCCAATATCAGCTGGACCGCCTGGGGGTGGAGTCGCCATTCTCCCGGAATAGGTGGCTGCCGTGAAAGCTCGTCGGCTGTACGGTTGAGCACACCAGGGATGTGAATGGCTCGAAGCGACCTCAGATGCTTCTGACTTCACAGGAGGAGATGGCGGGCGAGTTGCGACATACGACGGGAGCGTAGACCACCTTGGCGGTTGATGTACGCAACGGTCGCAGTGCTGTCCGTACGGACCAGTACGTGCTTGTGCAAAAGCAGCCCCTTGAGGCGAGACAAGGCTAAGCGTACTGCTTGCAACTCTAGGCAGTTGATGTGCCAATGCAGTTGAGGCCCCGCATGCCCGTTGTACGTGGCCCCCCATCCGTTGGCAGAGGCATCTGTGAAATGCACAGCATGCCTGGAGACCTGGACTAGGGGCACTCCGGCCCATAGAAACGCAGGGTCTGACCAAGGACTGAAGGTTTGGCGACAGTGCGGGGTAATGTTGACCCGGAACGTGCCGCTCTGCCACGCCCATCTCGGGACTCGATCGTGAAGCCAGCGCTGAAGTGGTCTCATATGAAGCAAGCCGAGTGGCGTTACTGCGGCTGCGGCTGCGGCTGCCATATGCCCCAGCAGCCTCTGAAACTGTTTCAGTGGGACCGCAGACTTGCCTTGAAAAGACTTGCGGCAGTTGAGCACTCAGTGAGGGGCGCAGTCTGACCGACCGAGTCCACGTACCGAGATAAGAGAGCCTCCGTATGGGGCAGAGTTTGCTCTTGTCCCAGTCGACCTGAAGCCCCAAGCGGCTGAGCACCAAGTCCCTGTGTTCGGACAACAGATCTCGCGAGTGAGCTATTATGAGCCAGTCATCGAGATAGTTAAGAATGCGAACGCCATGTTCTCTCATGGTAACAATGGCCGCCTCCGCGACTTTCGTGAAGACACGGGGCAAAAGGGCCAAGCCGATGGGCAGGACCTTGTACTGATATGCTCGAACCTCGAACGCAAACCGAAGAAACGGTCTGACGAGGAGGAATCGAGACATGAAAGTACGCGTCCTTCAGGTCGATCGTTGCAAACCAATCCTGGGAACGGACGCATAAACGGGAGCATTTTGAATGGGAGCTTGTGCGGGGCCCGATTCAAAACTCGCAGGTCCAGGATCGGCCATAACCCACCGCCTTGCTTGGGTACAATGAAGTAAGGGCTGTGAACCCAGACCTCATCTCGGCTGGAGGAACCGGCTCGATCGTGTCCTTCACCAGCAGGACAACAATCACTTACCTCAAGACAGGGGCATCGACGCTCCGCACTTGGGTGAAGCGGATGCCCCTGTACTTGGGAGGTCGGCGGGCAAACTAAATTGCATAGCCGAGCCAGATAGTACAGATGAGCCTGCGGGACGGCCTCGGAAACTTTGTCAGTATGGAAGCATATTGGTGCCAATGTGGAAAGCCAAACATGCCAAAATCTTGCAGAAAAAGTTTTTCCTCTTTCACTACCCTTGGTGGTGTGGTGGCTTTGCTAATGGCAGACCACCTCTTCCCTGCATGTGATGGCCACACTACAAGTCTCTGTAAGGCCAAGACACGCAGTGCATCAGGGTAGTTCTGAGTCGAGGTTGAGCTGTGCATAGTGACTGACCGTGAGTTTAATTCGCAACACTGGCCCTCGGTCAGACGATGTCCGCACTGTCCAAAATGTTTGTGTAGTTACTACCCCAAAAACATTTTTTGGAAGATTTAAAATAGTTTTGGATGAAGTGTTTGCTTTTGCAAGAGATGTCTGATTGCGTGTTGCAATGTTGTGTACGTGTTTTGTGGTTTTGTGTGTAGAGTTTCAAGATATGGAGCCATAGTTTCAGAAAGAGTTTGTAAGCAATTTGAAAAAACTGTAAATGGCAGTGTTTCCCAAATGAAACAAAAAAGCTATCGGTTTTGAGTGATGTGTGTGTGAATGGTTTCACTGAGTGAGGTTTAACCAAGTTCCACTTTTAGTGTCCAAGCAATTTGAAAAAAACTGTAATGTTTTTGCAGTGTAAAGTTAGATGCAATAAAGTACCCATACACAAAAGAAATATATTTGAAATATAGTAGAAAGGGGTCACTTGCGCTTCAGCCTAGTTCGTGCTCACAGAACAGGACACCGAAATATAAAAAGAAAGACCCAAGGTCTAGCTAAGACCAAGGAACAGGACCGGAGCACAGAACGTTTTAAATTGTCTTTATTACAAATTGACTAACGTTTCGACGCCCATACATCTTCTTCAGAGTCAAACAAACAATAAAACTCTACAGAATTTAAAAGATCAAAATTCAAGGTATTGGCCACTGGCCTAAGTGGGTGTGGTACATTAATTAACAAATCAACTACAAGCACTCAAGTCTAAAAAATAAATAAATAAATAAATAAATAATAATAAATAAATAAATAAATAAATAAATAAATAAATAAATAAATAAATAAATAAGTAAAAAAAAAATAATAAAAAAACATTAAACCGAAACAAAATACATAAAATAATAATAATAATAATAAATAAATAATAATAAAAAATAAATAAAATTAAATAAAAAATATTTTTTAAAAAAATGATGAATAATAGTACATACAGACCCCGCTAGCTAGTAACTTATAAAATTATATCAGGATATGACCTATAGAAAGCATGAAAGGCCCAGTTCCTCATTAAGGCCATTAGGTTCTACTGTGTTAAGAGTGAAAATCCAGAAAGCCTCTAGTTGTAGTAGGGACTTCACTAAATCCCCTCCTCGTTGGGAGGGTTGAATTTTTTCAATACCCCAAATTTTAGGGACGCATTGGAACCATGATTAGCTTGTACATAATGCCTCGCAATTGCATAGTCCATATTATGGTTCCGAATTGCTACTTTGTGTTCTGCAATGCGTAGTTTGAGGGGGCGTTTAGTCTGACCTACATATACCAATCCACATGGACATTTCAACATGTAAATCACGTGGTGGTGTTACAATTAATAAATGAATTGATCTTATATTTCTTACCTGACTGAGGATGGAAAAATTGCTTTGTGTCATTTGAGTTAGAGCAATGGGTACAATGCCCACATCTGTAAAAACCCAAGGGAGGAGCCGGTAACCACGTAGGTTTCGGTGGAGGGCTCATGGTGGTGTGAACCAACCTAGGCCAGTGGCCAAATCCTTGAATTTTGATCTTTTAAATTCTGTAGAGTGTTATTGTTTGTTTGACTGTGAAGAAGACGCATGGGCGTCGAAACGTTAGTCAATTTGTAATAAAGACAATTTAAAACATTCTGTGCTCCGGTCCTTGGTCTTAGCCAGACCTTGGGTCTTTCTTTTTATATTTGAAATATATTTTCAGAATATATTTAAATATATTTGTATTTTTATTATTTTTAATATATTTTAGTTAAATATGTGAATATATTTGTATGTCAATATATTTACTAACAACATGTTCATATGTTTTAACTTTTGCAAATTATTTCATTTGAAATATATTTTCAGAATTTAATACAGTTATTTAATAGTGTGTGTGCAGTGTTAGACACTGAGTTCTCTATTGTTGAAGTGTACTTCACTGGGTTATACTTGCATCATAAGTATTGTGCATATTTTCAATATTTAAATGACTTCAGGAAAGATGTCAATAAAACAACAATAAATCTAATTATTGCACGTAGTGTTAGGTACGTGCCACCTAATATGGCCTATAGTCCTAGGAAAGCAACTATCTGTCATTTTACATTGCAGTCATTTAAATGTAAGTACAGTATTTATTATAGCTGTGTGTCATAATACAATAGTGAAATATGGTAGCCTACTGTTGTGTATAGGGGAAAAGGTAGAGGAATTACTATGATCAAAATACATTTTCGACCCTTCTTTAGCAAGCTAAACATTTTATGACCATATATTTTGTCATATATTTTACATTACGTTATAAATGTAAATATATTGCACACTTAACATCATATATTTTTGTTATAAATAGAAGTGAACAACAATGCAAATATATTTCAATGTATTTGGAATATATGCCGCATATATTTTTGACACTGTACAATATATTTCAATATATTTATTTTGTGTATGGGAAGATCAGTCAAAATTCTGAATGCAAACAGATTTCAGAAAGAAGACCAAATGCAATTCAATCTAAAATTAAAATGATGCCCTCCCAGGAGGAGTGAAGACATTGTACAAATGCTGCTGGAGCCAACATTTTAATTAATACCTTCCGATTCTGTAATCTAACTTTCTTTTCTTATTTATTATATATTGTTTGTTTGTTTGTCCAATTTTATCATTTGAAAAATATGCCCCTTTTGTAAATGCTAAAAATGTAACAGAATAATATTTTTATATATTCAACAACACTCTAAGTGTAAGTTTTAAACTGTGAGGCAAATATATTCATGGGACACATTTTTATACAGACTAAAGAATATTTTTTTTAATAATATTATTAATTATATGACATGATATTGATTATCCGATTGGTTTTAGCAGGCACTCTATCTGTTTGTATTGACTATGTTAAAGTTTTGCATTTACTACAGAGAAGTGTTTAAAAAAAAACATGTCATATGAATTAGACACATTCAGTTCTTACCCATTTTTGAGCTGTTTTGATCTTAGTATATCTTCTCAGTCTTGCTGACAGATTGTTGGCTTCATACCATATCAGCAGACCTGATGAAATGATTACAGCTATATTTGGCATTACAGTGTGAAGTGGGCATGTACAGCAAAACCTTTCCTGCCACAGAAGTTCTTGAAGGTCAAATACAGACAGCATGATGCTAGAATTCAATTCAAATACATGAAGTGATAAAAATGTATATACCGTAAGTTGTTTTAAATAACTGCCAATGTGAAATGAATCATAGAAATTATGTTTCATTGATTACAGTTTTTTTCTAATTGCTTAAACACATTTCTTGAAGTTTTTCCTCAAAACTCTAAACATAAATCCATAATCCATAACTTATTTTTGGGTCAAAATAAAGGTCTCCACTCCACCTTGGACTACAGCATAGTCTTTCTGTCACCTACCAGTATGAAGGAAGGCACACAACAAGGGAGAATTCCAAAACACAGTCTTTAAAAAATCCACAGGAGGGTATCACAGAAGAAAGGCAAATCAATACACTCAATGTTACACATCGAAGAGTTACACAAAGAACTGAAAGACACAGGGCAGGGCTCCAAACAAGAAAATCAATTAAGGAGCCATTGGCTCCTATAGGGGGAAAAAACAGGCGCCAAATAATTTTTTTAAGAGCCACATAACAATGCACTTTAGTCACCCTGTTGTTTGCATGTATCTCCTCTTCTTACAGTTTCAGCATTTTCATCTTGTGAATGTTCTGGGAACTGAAGCTTATTTGGGAACTGAATGTCACTTACAACTTATGAACTATATACGGTCAAATGAAATTTTTTACGCAGAATCTGAGCCAGTGACACTGCCACTGACAAAGATTATGTCCATATCTATGGAAGTTTTTTCCTAACATAATTAAAATTAAAATGCTTAAAAAATCAAATAATAAATCAAAGTCTCAAAACAACTGCTCAAATGATGAATCAAATGGTCAAATTATTAAATAATAAATCAAAGTCTCAAAATGGCTGCACAAATGATCAATCAAATGCTCAAATGAAATTTCATTTCCTCAATCGTGGAAGCATGAACTGTATCAAAAATCAGTTAAAACTCATTTGTATTTGATTTTTGATTTTCATTATCAACCCAGTATAAAACTATCATAATTAAATCTATAAGTCAATGCTCAAATCATAAATCAAATGGACAAAATATAAAATCAAATGCTCAAACCAACATCGAAAATGGCATATCAAATGCTAAAACGGACATCGCAAATGATAAACAAATGCTGAAACGGTAGCCGGAAACGGCAAATGATAATTCAAATGCAAATGAGGAATGTCAATCAAGTTGCGTGGGCGGAGCTTTGAGACGGAAGAGATCAATGTTTATTCAAGGTATATTTTTACATGTGTTTTATATGTGTCATTGGGAAGGTTTGATGAAAACGTTTTGGAGTCCATGGTGGAATATCTTCTTGAGAGAATGGGGGACATATCGTCTCTTGCAGACGCAGCGGTCAACAGTTGAGTAACGTTAAAGTTGGCAATATATTCAAAGATTCGAACTTTCCGGGTCAATAACTCCTCAGCTAGCTAAACGTTGTTACTACACAAATTACACCTCTTTTTAATCGTAGTAACATAGAAAAGCAGCTACAACGTATTTTTCCCTCAAAACGAGCTTTCCTTCAGTGGATAAAATACATTGATCTCTATGCGCAGGCGGCTGAGAGACAGATCCGAAGGGACCGTCTGCAAAGTGCAAACCCCGAAAAGCGTTACTACGAAAACAGTCAATAACTTCACTGTCATACACTATAGTGTCACCAAATTCAGTTTTCTGAATTGACTGATGCGGAAAGATGAATCCCCTTTTACTGTGAATTCCTAGCTGTGTCTGAAACCGCTCCCTATCCACTATACAGTGATTAGTGAAGGAGTGAACAAGTGAGCGGTTTCAGACACAGCTCCTGTGTCTGTGTCCCTGGCGTTCTCTAGCGCGCTCGTGCTGGCACAGCTGCTGGAGCCTACCTTTTTGTTAGCAGGTGTGTCATCCGTGCTAGTGATTGACAGAGATGAGGATTGCTTGAAGAAGTCAGATATTTTTCGCTTTGACATTTTTTTCTGGTGCGGAAAGTTGACATTCGCTTTACCCGTTCATATTTTGGCGCTTTCACTCAGTGATGTTCACACGAAGCATCTCATTTCATGACGTTAAC
Source organism: Chrosomus eos (assembly GCA_036326025.1). Classification (NCBI taxonomy): domain Eukaryota; kingdom Metazoa; phylum Chordata; class Actinopteri; order Cypriniformes; family Leuciscidae; genus Chrosomus; species Chrosomus eos. The sequence continues at coordinate 14,087,475 of CM070825.1, forward strand.
AAAACAAATGAAGCGATAGGCTACTGGTTATAAAACATGCACGTAGGATGCAAATGTTACAATCAAAGGGAGTAAATTTGTATTGTCGCCAATGGTGACCTTGACAGAAATTTACTCTCGAATTTTAGTCGCAGTTTGGAGCCCTGCAGGGAGTATATATCCTAGAACAATTGAGATAAGTGATTAACAAGGCAGATGTGAATGGCATGGACAGACTGGGGACAGTTTTGGCCTTCCATCCACACTGAGGCCTTGTCCACACTTACACAAGTTCCCTTATGGAGTCGGTTCCTCGATACTACGTATGAAGAAAACCCTTTTCCTCGAAATGCCGAAGCCTGATTGAATCACTCTTTTGCTTGCAAATAGCCAACGGCGTCCGCGTATTCGCCTGATTGGCTGTGACAGCTACTATATAGGCGACGTCGCATACCAAAATACCTCAGAATCTTTCTTCTTCACCTGGAGCCTGGTTTCGCAGTTGACCTACGCGACTAGAGTGGACAACGTGTATTGCGATCCCCTCTTGCGTTCTGGCGGATTATCATTTCCAAGGATGTCTCTTTGGCGCATGTGTGGAGGGCCGGTCGAATTCCCAGACACACATGAGCAGAGCAGTGCTGCGCCCACGCTGAGGCAGCACTAAAAGGATCAGATTGTCGCCCTCATGCCTATGTTGAGGATAGGTGGGAAATGGTCTCGTTCGGCTGTGGAGAGGATGACGCCATGTCCACGAGTGCCTCTGACCCGAGTGCTTGGTCTGAGGTCCCTTCAGGGGCTAGCTGCACCGTGACCTCGCTGGATGCAGAGCTGATGTCCATCCTCATGGAGGCAGTGGCAGATTTGTAGTTGAACTGGGCGACTCCCGAACAGCCGTCCAAAAGATGGATGAACGGGTCTTTCCTCTGCCTTTAGAAGTGACATTTTGTCCCAGGCGAAGGGCACCATATGGTACCCCAGCCCGGAATTGTGGGAGCTTCATGTGTGGCATATCAGTATGGAGTGAACCAGCGGGTCGTTTCACAGTGAGTGTTACAAACGATATCGGAGGCCAGAGCGCCTTCAACGAGGCGCGTATACGCATTTAAATGAAGAGTGTTTGCAAACTGGTGTCCAACCCAGCATTCGAACCAGCCGAATCTAGCGACTTAAAAGTGCTCTCATTTTGATGTTTTATTAACAAGGTTTGGGAGGAACACGTTTTAATGATCAACAATCAAGTCTTTCCAACCAGCGGTCAGCAATCAGTAATCAACAGGTCCACTCAATCAGCATGAGTAAAGCCTATAAATATACGCCGTCGACTCATCCATAGTTCTCGACAGTTTTCAGCATCCCTCCACCACCCCATCTCCTCACACTTGCCTGATTATCTTCCTAAACAGAGATACGGAGGGAGTACTCTGGGTTCGGGCCCAATTTCTGAGCTCGGAGCCCTCCCCCCGGACAGCATGCCAAATATGCATAACCATTTACTCTCTGATCATTCGTAAGTGTGAACTCGTGAATAAGACGGTGCTGCTGCTCATGCTAGCATGTGGAAAACGAGTGGGTTATTTGCATGCCCTATCAGTCAACAGTGCTTGTATGCAGTTTGGCCCAGACGATTGCATGGTTTACACTCATATACTTTATTCAACATGAAGAACAGCTCGTCCCCCGCGCCATGCAGAGTCCATTTCGGTTTTCAATCCGATCAAGTGTTTACATGTTCTCTTGAAAAGGTATAAACCACCCCTTTCAATCCGATCGAAAGCCTAAAAACGCCTAAAAAAACGCTAGTGTAGACGGAGAGAGTTTTTAAATGAAAACGCAGTTTGTATCCATATTAATGTAGACAGCCTAGGTCACAGGGACTGAACCAAAAACACACAGGACAGAGCATGTAACACTTACACTGGTAAGATCAATTCAAAACACTGTTGCAAAAAACTCCTTTTGGCAATCAGGTATCATTTTACAGCAACATACAACATTCTATTATAGTATACAACATACATAGTGTGGTGCAGATAGAGTAAAATTCAACAATAAGCTTAAAGAAAACTTTATTTTCAGTACTGTAAGAAATTATAGTCTGCTCCGATCCAACTTCCACTCCAATATAGATATATTGAAATGTTCCTTCACTTAACAGAGCTTATTTATCATAGAATTAATTCCTTACAATCTTAAAAGTATCACAGAGTCACGTTTATTACCTATAGCGTGGGAATGACAGTGGCCCTAACCCTAACCCTAACCCTAACCCTGTTATTCTAAATTTACATTTAAGAGAGAGCTTCATTTACATGCTGAGGGGAAAGACGGAGGGAATACGGTTTAAAATGTTTGCGCTGGGATGAGTTTGGGGTTCATTCTGACGCCGGTGAACCCAAGGTGCTTCGTGTCCCTTGCTACTGCTATGCTGTAATAAACTTCATTTTTGAGATCTTTGACGTCTGCATCATTTTTCCTTACATTGGCGAGCCACCCTTCCAGGATTTTCCAACAAAAAGTGGGGAAAGGTAAGAAAAAGCTGTTTTCTTTCATTTATGCTGTTTTTGTCAGGAAACCCCTTGTTTAAAAAAATCTAGAAAAGGAAAATTTAAGGACAGAAGAGAATTTGGTTTATTCAGTCTTAGTAGAAGGAGTTGTTAAGCCTATTCTGTACGGTTTTGTTTAAGATTCTAACGGAACTGAATCAGCCCGAAGCAGTGCGGCGGCAGAGTTGTATTGGAATTGTTGTTTCTAAAGTAGTTGAAACAAAGTGCTTAAGTGTAAAGTTTCTAAAGTAACTGAAACTTTGTGTTGGTCTCTTATAAATTCTGTTAAGATCCTAAAGTAATTGAATCAACCCGAAGTAGTGAGGTGGCAGAACTATAGTAGATTTAGATCAGTTGTTTCTAAAGTATCCGAAACAAAAGTGTATGCAGCCTATATAAAACCGATTGTGAAAGTTGTAATAATTCTGAGGAAATTCTAAAGCGATTGAATGGACCCGACGCAGTGTGGTCACAGAATTATTTCACAACGATTGTGTTTTATAGTGTAGTAGATTAGTAAATCTAACATTGTGGCTCTGTGAAATTTAAAACAAGAACCCGAAGCAGTGTGGTTTTGTCCGACGTACTGTGACCGTGTTATTTTTTTTAAAACTGTTTTGTGTAGTAAAATTTAAGGTCCAAAGGCCATGGTTAAGTTAAGCCTCAGGTAGTGTGACTATTTGTTCATTTGTGTCCGAAGTACTGGAGCTGTGAATAATTTGACTAACGGATATCTTAAAGGAACTAGATAATGTGTAGTTATTTAAAATCAGACTTTGTGAATAACAATTAGATCACAAGATACTCTAAAGCCCGATAAGACTTTTGAAAATGGAAGAAATTATTGTTAAATACATTGCTCAACATGGTTCTCAGGGAATGTTTGATGGAATAGAGAATATTGTTTATAAACCGTACAAGTGGGCTATCTCTAAGTTTGAAAATGATCCCAAAATGCCTACAACAAAAATGGGAAAATTGCTAATGCGCTTCAAGCACTTTTTTCTTCATACAAAGTAACGAGGAGGAGACTAGATGAGTTAGAGGCTGAAAATGAGCGACTCAGTGTTGGGGTAATTTCTACCAAAAATTACCTGGCTAGTGAAATGATATGGAAAGAAGAAAAGGTCAAGATGCAGAATGAGATTGCCCTTCTGAGAACTAACAATAGTACGCTTAAATCATCTGTGGAAACATTGTCCAACAATTTGGAGGAAGCAAAGGCAGCTTATCAGTTTATGATAAAGAGTGGCACAACTGAGAAAAACTGTAGTAAGACATTATTAGATGTCACATTGTGTAACCCAGTTCCAGAAATTCCAGATTTGCAGGAAGACAGAGCTGAGGGTTGGGAAAAAGATTCTCAGTCATTCAGTAGCCAATACTCAGACTGTAGAGTCAGATTTCCCATGGCACCAGTCCATACTACTACCACTATACGTGCTAGTGAAGGAAGAGAAGAACCAATAACCTCTACCATAGTCCGAGGATTTACAGTTTTTCTCGATTGCTTAAACACATTTTCCCACTCTGACATCACATTTTCAAAACAGTTAACACATAGGATAAAACTAAAGGTCAATGGTCAAAATGACTAATTTTGTTAGCAAAATGCTCTAACACTCACAAAACATTAAAAACATGCAACATAAGCAAATCTTTCCATCAAACAACACAACTTGTGGTCAAATTAATTTATTCTTTCAATCAATCATTACACAATGGACAACAAAATACAAAATACAGCCATCAATATGAAATGATACTTTACAAACTCAAATGGATACTGGAAAATAAAGCCTACCAAATGAAACTTATGGGTAAAAAAAAAAAAAAAAAATATATAATAATAATAATAATAATAATTATATATATATATATATATATATATATATATATATATATATATATATATATATATATATATATATATATATATATATATGTGTGTGTGTGCATTCTATAAAGTAAAAGCAAAAAGCATGTCAAAATTTACATTACTATATGACAGTCACATAAATGGGATTGATAAAAGATCTGCATTACTGTATACACAGTTTGTTCTGCTAACAGGGCAATACAGTAAATCTGAAATAGTTGTATACATTACAGTAACACTGTGAATTACCTGTTCATTCTGTAAAGGCCTGACAATAGATGCCACAGTGCTCCGACTCAGAATGGGCTGGACCCTTTGTCCAGCCTCTCTAAATGACAAGCTATGATTGATGACATGGTCAATAATTGTTTTTCATTTGAAAATTTCATGTTTTCAAATTTCATTTGAAACTTCAGCTCGATTTCGTCCTCTTGTTGCTGCAGCTCCTCCACCACGCATACAAACTCCTCTTCCTCTGGCCCCTCTGCCATGACCCCTTCCTCCTCTTGCTCCTCTTGCTCCTCTTGCTCCTCCTCCTCCTCCTCCTCCTCCCTTCCTCTGGCCCCTCTGCCATGGCCTCTTCCTCTCCTTCTGTGCCTATGGCCTCTTTGATCCATGCTTGCAAATAGCAACACAGAGGTGGCATCTTTTATAGATGGATGAGGACTGATTGCTGATTGAAGAGTTGTGCAAATGAGTTTCACACAACTGCATAGAGATTTATAATTATGCAAGAACTTTCTATCAGCTGTTTATAGATGTTTTCCTTTTGTTCAACACAGTGAATCCAATAGAGTTTGGGGTCTTTCAATGAGATCTGTGGTAACTGTTTTGAAAAAGGGTGTGAAAAATGTGTGAAACAAATGAAAAAGTGTTAAAGCATTTGCAAGAGAAGACTTCTGCTGTGCTAATAATACGATGATGAAGATCAAGCGGATCCCAGTTTCATTTAGCGTGCCTTAGCAAATGAGAAAAACTGTAATCCAACTGAACTAGAAACTGTGATCAAGAATATTGGTATATTTGATCCTGTCAAACAAGATCCACTAGATTTTCTGAAAAACTTGGAGGAATATGCTGAAGTGTACAATTTAACAGATGGTGATGTGTGCATTTTGTTAAGAATGTGCTTGCCTGACACTTTGTCTGGAGCCTTAACTCAGAAAGTAAAGGACAGAAAGGCTAATAAGTCAGAGAGGAAAAGGGCACTGCTTGAAGTCTTAGGTGTGATGTCAGTTAATTGGGATAAAATATGTGAGATGCACATGAGGAAAGGAGAGCATCCAGCTGCATTTTCAGAACGATTATTGGAGATGTTTAAAACTTTCAGTGGGAATCCTGATATTACTAAGAATGATGTCAGTTTCACGTCTGCCTTGATTAACAAATGTGACCCACTCACCCGGTCTGCTGTGACAATGCTTGTGACACCACTCTCTGAATATAATGACATTATTGGTAAAATGACACAGTTTTACAACAATAATGCAAATAGTCAAATGAAAACTGTCAAATCTAGACATCCAGTTGCTGCCTTTGGCGGGAGAGAATGTTCTACTACATTGTCTAATGGTTTCCATCATAGACCAAGGAGATTTGCAAGAATAAATTCAGAAGGTGTTATACTTTGCTATGCATGTGGAAAAGCTGGTCACATTGCTAGACATTGTCAAGACAACGAGAGACCTCTTCAAAGCTTTGTCTGTCATGCATGTGGAAAGGATGGTCACATTGCAAGGCACTGTTTGGAGAAAAGAAAGGAAGATCATGAAGTTGTTTGTTTTGCTTGTGGACTGATGGGGCACAAGGCAAGACAGTGTCACTTTTCACACAAAAGAAAGATGGGCTATCGTGGTTTGCTTAAGAAAATAGGCAATTTAGAAACCCAGTTGGAACTGTTGAAAGGAAATAAAGAAGCGATTCACACCTTGTCAAACATATCACCGCATGAGCAACATGACTGTAGCTCAGTCACAAGCAGATGCTGATGCAAATTAGAATTAGTTTTATGATAGTAACACATTTTAGAAAAGGGTTTACTATCAAAAGGGGGTGATTCTTTATGATTTATGGAACATGTTTTATTAGCATTGCTATGTAGTTGTAATTTATGATAAATGTTTTAATGGCATTATGTTTAGAAATAATTTTTAAAAACATTACCGATGTTTGATGTTTTGAGATTAAACTTCTGTGACTGTGATATTTGAATGTGAAAAGATGATTGTGGGGGAAAGGGGGGCAGAAAAGCATCGAAATGTTTGTCTGAAAAGTGCCTCCTGGAGAAAGATGGCATGGTCGTTTGAAGGACGAGAAGGAAGTAGAACCAGTGGAGCCAGGGGATTTCCTCAAGAAAAAGAACACAATACAGAGATTTCCAGACCTGCAAGATCCAGAACTCCAGACCTAAAAGACTTAGAAACCCTGAGACCCACCATGGGATGGATGTAACTGGATGAAGAGACACAGACTCGAACAACACCAGTGACTGCTTCTTCTAGAAGGACTTACAGTATGGTCCATGTGAAAAAGAATGGACAATGAGAAAAGAAACAAGAAGAGATCAAACCATTTCAGAGACTACGGACAGCAGTCTTTGCACATAGATGGAAAACAAGTGGGCAGAGGACATACCCACTCTAAGAAATACGCAAAGACACAGACTTACTGCACATGAAGAGACAAATATATGCATACTCATTTGCATTAGATATATTATTGTCTATTGGATGCGCACATGTGGATAAAGGATGTCCACACTGAGAAAATGGACACAAAACGCATGACAAAATGAAAACACACACACACACACACACACACACACACACACACACACACACACACACACACACACACACACACACACACACAACACACACACACACACACACACACACACACACACACACACACACACACACACAGTCTATTGATTGAATTGATCAAAACTAAAACAATATGCTAACATCACTGATACACATTGTGAGCCCAACAAGGCCTTGAAGAAAAAGACAAAGATTTTGGCAAAACAAATGCATGATGGAGACTTAGATATTGCCTTTGCTGGTTTAATTTGGAATGTAACCTTTAAAACAGATGTATGTGTATGTGTGCATTCTTTTTATCGGTCAGTGCATTATGTTATGCTGTATGTGTTCCATGTTGAAACGTCAGGTTGAAGATTATTCTATGATCAATATTGGACGTTCCCGTTGGATGTGATGGTTCTTGATTACCTCTCTCAAACCCAAGAAATATTTTCCCAAAAATAATACAAAATATAATAATTTCTTAATACCAACTATGATAATTCTGCTCAAGTGAAGTAGAGCTGTAACCAGTGTGCATGAGGTGTCATTCCTATGACGGGTAAGATTCTCCCATGGCCACAGGGGGACAACCTAAGCCAGGGTGCCACCGCCACTGGGCACTTGCCCACCAGGAAAGGGAGGTGTTATTTAGGAAAAGGGAGTGGATGTGATGCTACTTTTGGGCCAAGAGCATCAAAGGGGGGTCTGTAAGAAATTATAGTCTGCTCCGATCCAACTTCCACTCCAATATAGATATATTGAAATGTTCCTTCACTTTAACAGAGCTTATTTATCATATAATTAATTCCTTACAATCTTAAAAGTATCACAGAGTCACGTTTATTACGCGTGGGAATGACAGTGGGTATTCAAGAACCATCTTGATTAGGGAGCTTCAAAGAGATGTCATCACCTTAAACATTTGGCCGTATCACTTTACATTGAAGACAGAGTTTCAGCTCCACGCTGAGAGAGAAGACGAATTTGTTATTCTAAATTTACATTTAAGAGAGAGCTTCATTTACATGCTGAGGGGAAAGACGGAGGGAATACGGTTTAAAATGTTTGCGCTGGGATGAGTTCGGGGTTCATTCTGACGCCGGTGAACCCAAGGTGCTTCGTGTCCCTTGCTACTGCTATGTGTCACGTTTTGATGTGTTTAGTTATCCTTTGTGATCCTGTTTTCCCCTGTCTTGTGTGGTTTTTGGTTTAGTCCTGTTAAGTTTTCCCGCTCCTCGTTTGTGTTCAGTCTTATCACCTGTGTTCAGTTAATTATTCAATCATTCCTTGTATATTTAAGCCCTGTGTTTTCTCCCAGTGTTTGTCGATCGTCGTCCATGTGTGGTTGTGTTTCTGATTTCCTGGAGTTATTGTTCCTGTTTAAGTTTGGAAAGTTTTCATTTTGTTTATTAAAACATTTATATTGAAGCTTTCGTGTCCTCGTCTTCAGCACCTGCACAAACCCTGACAGAACGATCGACCAGGACAAAAAATGGAGAGCTGGAAGCAGGCCTTCGTAGGAACCCGGAGGGCCATATTTCGTGGGACCCGTGGAGGTCGTAGTAGGGGATGTGACCGAGTTCTGGTGGTCCCGAGTCCAGTATGGCCTGAGCCCATTGCATGCACGCCAGAGCCTGACCCGTTTGACGACCTTCCAGAGCTTCTTCCCCCAGAGCCTTCACAGCTGGTCCCGTCCAGCCCAATCAAGCCTTCACCGCTGGTCCCGTCCAGCCCCGAGTTTCCTGATATGCTGGTCCCGTCCAGCCCCGAGTTTCCTGATATGCTGGTCCCGTCCAGCCCCGAGTTTCCTGATATGCTGGTCCCGTCCAGCCCCGAGTTTCCTGATATGCTGGTCCAATCCAGCACGGAGCCCGTTGACCCAGCGCCAGAGCCAGAGCCCGTTGACCCAGCGCCAGAGCCAGAGCCCGTTGACCCAGAGCCAGAGCCCGTTGACCCAGAGCCAGAGCCCGTTGACCCAGAGCCAGAGCCCGTTGACCCAGAGCCAGAGCCCGTTGACCCAGAGCCAGAGCCCGTTGACCCAGAGCCAGAGCCCGTTGACCCAGAGCCAGAGCCCGTTGACCCAGAGCCAGAGCCCGTTGACCCAGAGCCAGAGCCCGTTGACCCAGAGCCAGAGCCCGTTGACCCAGAGCCAGAGCCCGTTGACCCAGAGCCAGAGCCAGAGCCCGTTGACCCAGCGCCAGAGCCAGAGCCCGTTGACCCAGCGCCAGAGCCAGAGCCCGTTGACCCAGCGCCAGAGCCAGAGCCCGTTGACCCTGACCCAGAGCCCGTTGACCCAGAGCCGGAGCCAGAGCCCGTTGACCCAGCGCCAGAGCCAGAGCCCGTTGACCCAGCGCCAGACCCAGAGCCCGTTGACCCAGACCCAGAGCCCGTTGACCCAGACCCAGAGCCCGTTGACCCAGAACCCGTTGACCCAGCGCCCGTTGATGTCAAGTCAGTTCACGATCATGAGCCTGTCCTCCCCAAGAAAATTTGGGGGGGGCGCCATACGCCTTCACCGTGGCCGGCCAAAGATCCACGGAGGCCCGAAAAGATAACACCGCCATGGCCACCTGAAGGGTCTGCACCGCCATGGCCACCTGAAGGGTCTGCACCGCCATGGCCACCTGAAGGGTCTGCACCGCCATGGCCACCTGAAGGGTCTGCACCGCCATGGCCACCTGAAGGGTCTGCACCGCCATGGCCACCTGAAGGGTCTGCACCGCCATGGCCACCTGAAGGGTCTGCACCGCCATGGCCACCTGAAGGGTCTGCACCGCCATGGCCACCTGAAGGGTCTGCACCGCCATGGCCACCTGAAGGGTCTGCACCGCCATGGCCACCTGAAGGGTCTGCACCGCCATGGCCACCTGAAGGGTCTGCACCGCCATGGCCACCTGAAGGGTCTTCACCACCACGGCCACCTGAAGGGTCTTCACCGCCGTGGCCACCTGAAGAGCCTGCACCGCCTTGGACGCCCGAGGGTCCCACAGCTCCGCCCTGGACGCCCGAGGGTCCCACAGCTCCGCCCTGGACGCCCGAGGGTCCCACAGCTCCGCCCTGGACGCCCGAGGATCCCACAGCTCCGCCCTGGACGCCCGAGGGTCCCACAGCTCCGCCCTGGACGCCCGAGGGTCTCACAGCTCCGTCCTGGACGCCCGAGAGTCTCACAGCACCGTCATGGCCACGCCCACAGCCTGCTCCGCCTTGGCCACGCCCACAGCCTGCACCGTCGTGGCCACGCCCACAGCCTGCACCGCCGTGGCCACGCCCACAGCCTGCTCCGCCCTGGAGGCTTCCTGGACCTGCACCATGCCCTCGTCAGCCTCCAGGGCGCCCACCCTCCCACCCCTTTGGATGTTATACGGCGCGAGGACGCGCCTTCGGGGAGGGGGGAGGTACTGTCACGTTTTGATGTGTTTAGTTATCCTTTGTGATCCTGTTTTCCCCTGTCTTGTGTGGTTTTTGGTTTAGTCCTGTTAAGTTTTCCCGCTCCTCGTTTGTGTTCAGTCTTATCACCTGTGTTCAGTTAATTATTCAATCATTCCTTGTATATTTAAGCCCTGTGTTTTCTCCCAGTGTTTGTCGATCGTCGTCCATGTGTGGTTGTGTTTCTGATTTCCTGGAGTTATTGTTCCTGTTTAAGTTTGGAAAGTTTTCATTTTGTTTATTAAAACATTTATATTGAAGCTTTCGTGTCCTCGTCTTCAGCACCTGCACAAACCCTGACACTATGCTGTAATAAACTTCATTTTTGAGATCTTTGACGTCCGCATCATTTTTCCTTACAGTACAATACTCTAAAGAGATTGTGCAGTAGATGAAAAGCACTAGAAAAGAAAAGTTGAAATACCAAAGAATTGAACATGGAATTGCAATACCATACAGTATACTGTCAATTACAGTAGGCTACAGTAAAATAAATAAATTTAGCATCCTCTGCCAAATTGCATTGCTGTACTGATAATGACTATTTGCTATACTATAAGAGTTTCTTAGTCTTCTGACAAAGACTTTCTCTCCCTCTTCTAGGCAGTCGTCTCTCAGTTCTGTAAAAATACTAAATGTAAGAAAGTATTTGGCTACAAGTACATATCAGTATGACAATTACGAGTTTGAGTGTGTACAACATGGGCTACAGTATTTAATGTACAGAGAATAGTGAAAGTTCTCTCATCTAAAGTACCGCAACTGTGTACTGTAAACCTTTGCAAAAATGTGAGTATTTTCGTGTAGAGTTTTGCAGAGAATATTGAGAAAATTTTAATGTGTATAAAAAAACAGGTAAAATGTGTTAAATGTATTAAGAAACGTTTCTTTGTTTCTAGAAGTGAATGAATGGTTTTGGAAATTGGGCCAACTGAATCAGTTATAGTGTGTTAGCGATCAAGAAAAACTGTAATCTAAAAGTAACAAAAATAGCAGGCTATGCTTGGTCTGAACTCTGGAGTAAAAAGGAAACATTTAGAAGCACACAAAGACAAGTGTGCATGTTAAATGTTTATTGAATCATTCGTAGAATTGCCACAGGATATTTCGAAATGTACAGTCATTCTAAGAACCACAGTTCGGCGGCTATATGTCAATTCCACTAATTGAGATAATATGATCTATTATTGGTATTAAACCTATGTATTACAGTTTTTCCTCTATTGCTTAAACATGTTTCTTGAAATTGTGCCTCCTTTTCACGAAACTCTAAAGACAAATCCATAACCTCTCACCCATTTCCAAACTTCCTATTTTCAGGTCAAAATGAAGCTCTCCACTCAAAACCATTCAATCTTGCTGAAAAAACAAACTTTGTCCTCAGAAATGACAAACACACACACACACACACACACACACACACACACACACACACACACACACACACACACACACACACACACACACACACACACACACACACACACAGTCAACATACACTACTCACCTCTTGCTGTCCATCTGGTGTCCTTCTATATTTGTTATATTACTCTCTCATTACTTGCTGTTGTCTTTCTCTTTTACCACTTGCTGTTGTCTTCCTCACCACTTGCTGTTGTCTTTCTCTCTCATCACTTGCTTTTGTCTTTCTTTCTCATCACTTGCTGTTGTCTTTTTCTTTTACCACTTGCTGTTGTCTTTCTCTCTCATCACTTGCTTTTGTCTTTCTTTCTCATCACTTGCTGTTGTCTTTCTCTTTTACCACTTGCTGTTGTCTTTCTCTCTCATCACTTGCTGTTGTCTTTCTCTTTCACCACTTGCTGTTGTCTTTCTCTCTCACCACTTGCTGTTGTCTTTCTCTCTCACACTTGCTGTTGTCTTTCTCTCTCACATTTAGGAACTGTAGCAACAGGCCCAGCCAGAGCAAAACTCAAAGCAAAACTTGTCTTTCTCTCTCATCACTTGCTGTTGTCTTTCTCACCACTTGCTGTTGTCTCTCTCAGTGACAGTCATTACATTCAGGGCTTGACTTAAAACATTCGGGCCCAGCAAAATCGGTAACATATCTAATATATTTATACACTCACCTAAAGGATTATTAGGAACACCATACTAATACTTTAGAAAGTATAATTTCTTTAGAAATGTTGGCCCATATTGATAGTATAGCATCTTGCAGTTGATGGAGATTCGTGGGATGCACATCCAGGGCACGAAGCTCCGGTTCCACCACATCCCATGCTCTATTGGGTTGAGATCTGGTGACTGTGGGGGCCATTTTAGTACAGTGAACTCATTGTCATGTTCAAGAAACCAATATGAAATTATTCAAGGTTTGTGACATGATGCATTATCCTGCTGGAAGTAGCCATCATAGGATGGGTACATGGTGGCCATAAAGGGATGGACATGGTCAGAAACAATGCTCAGGTAGGCCGTGGCATTTAAAAGATGCCCAATTGGCACTAAGGGGCCTAAAGTGTGCCAAGAAAACATCCCCCACACCATTACACCACCACCACCAGCCTGCACAGTGGTAAGAAGGCATGATGGATCCATGTTCTCATTCTGTTTACGCCAAATTCTGACTCTACCATCTGAATGTCTCAACAGAAATCGAGACTCATCAGACCAGGCAACATTTTCCCAGTTTTCAACTTTCCAATTTTGGTGAGCTTTTGCAAATTGCAGCCTCTTTTTCCTTTTTGTAGTGGAGATGAGTGGTACCCAGTGGGGTCTTCTGCTGTTGTACCCATCCGCCTCAAGGTCGTGCGTGTTGTGGCTTCACAAATGCTTTGCTGCATTCCTCGGTTGTAACGAGTGGTTATTTCAGTCAAAGTTGCTCTTGTATCAGCTCGAATCAGTCGGCCCATTCTCCTCTGACATCTAGCATCAACAAGACATTTTCGCCCACAGGACTGCCGCATACTGGATGTTTTTCCCTTTTCACACCATTCTTTATAATAGGGATGGCTGACGCGAAACAGTCGTTCCGAAGCTTTGCGAGATCCCGAAGCGCAGATGTTTCGAAACACTGATCCGAAGTGTGATTCAAAACACCCATATCACGTGACTACGGCTAAATGAAGCTTCTGAGTGTTTCGACAGGTGGCGAGCTCTAACACAGTCTCATCCCAAGACGTCAGATGACTGACGCTTTTGACCATACGTCAACATCCGACGTTTTAGGGTACCCTTTAACGTAAGTTAGATGACAATCCCGGGGCGTCATATGACTGACGCTTTACCTTTACCGTCAGTTAGATGACGCGGGTAGGTTTAGGTCTGGGGTAGGGTTAGGATTAGATAGCGTCATATACTGACGTTAAAGGGTACCCTAAAACATCGGATGTTGACGTATGGTCAAAAGCGTCAGACATATGACGTCTTGGGATGAGACTGGGCTGCGAGCTCCGCCGATTCAGCGTTTGATTGACAGGGTCGGAACAGACCACACAATCGCACATCTGTATAAAAATGAAGTCAACTCATCTTGGAGACTGTCCTCCTCCAAAAAACGACCACAAAGGTCGTATGTGCAAGCAGCTTATTACGACCTATACTTGCGTTTTAAAGTTAAACGCCCTCTAGCGCTCGTTTTATTAATGACGGTGTCGTGCGTCATGAAATGAAGTTTAACCTTCGTTACCAATCAAAATACTATTTGTTTTATCATTTTATTTACTCGAGATTACTTAATACAGAAATCTGAGGTGTGTAATAATTTTATATATGTGACCCTGGATCACAAAACCAGTCTTAAGTAGCACGGGTATATTTGTGGGAATAGCCAAAAATACATTGTATGGGTCAAAATTATAATTTTTTCTTTTATGCCGAAAATCATTAGGATATTAAGTAAAGATCATGTTCCATGAAGATATTTAGTAAATTTCCTACCATAAATGTATAAAACATTTATTTTTGTGAGTGAATGCAGCATAATCGCGAACATAAATGGATAACTTTAAAGGCAATTTTCTCAATGTTTCGATTTTTTTACACCCTCAGATTCTAGATTTTCAAATAGTTGTATCTCGGCCAAATATTGTCATATCCTAACAAATCATACATCAATGGAAAGCTTATTTATTCAGCTTTCATGTGATGTATAAATCTCAATTTCAGAAAAATGACCCATAAGACTGGTTTTGTCATCCAGGGTCACATATATTTTTTTAATGTTTTTGATGTGTTTTGTTTTCTACCGCAAGTAACCACATCAAAATAAAAAACTTTTAGCACTTTTTTTAAATAACTTAAAATAAACCTTTTGTAACAAGGTTCGAAAACATGTTTTAAAAGCACTACAGATGATAAAACTATGATATATATTTTATCACATGGTGCTTTTAAAACATTTTCAGCGTTTTTATAGATTTTTTATTTTTTCAGTTCAGCTAAAGTTTTTATCAATATCACCATTTGACCACGTTCTTGTGGCGCTGAATAAATAAATAAAAAAATCGATGAACCAAGATGAAGATAAAGAAAAATGAGGAGAAGAAGAAGAAGAAGAAGAAGAAGACGAAGAAGGAGAAGGAGAAGGAGAAGGGGGCGTGACCAGGTTTTTTCCTGACAGACGTAGTAGGTAAGGTGTGGATTTTAAGTGCTGTTGTTTTTTTATATATTTATAAGTAGTCGTGTTAGTTTTTTGTAATTCATATGGAAGTAAATAATTGCAGTTTGACGTCTACAAATCAGTTGCGATTGCCATTTTACTCATTAAGAAAGTAACTGTTACGTTATTTCCTTGCTAGCTACTAACGTTATCTAGCTAGCTTCATCATCGCTAGCATCATGTTGCTAGCTCACATGCAAAATCCTTGGTTCTCAATAAACTATCGAAACAGGATTATTTATGGAACCTTCCCTAAATGATCCTTTTCATTTGTTAATTAAAATAAATGCAGTGTGTAGCACATAGTTCAAATGGATGGCAAATACTATTTAGCCTAAATGATGACCAAGACTTGCATAATACATATACATTGTCTGACTAATCATATTCTCTGTCATGAACTGCAATTTCTGTGATATTGCCACAAATAATTGCAGCCTAATGTATCCCAAACTGTAAATGTTTTCTCTTTAGAGAAAAAGGTAGTCTCAGCCTTATACAAATAATAGTATCGGTCACAACAGTTTTACAGCTATCCAACTTATTTAAATTCAGGGTATCAATTCAGCTAGGTATATAATATTTTAAAGAATTAAAAAAGATAAAAAATACAGTAATGGCAAAATCGGTTGACGCAATACAGTTCAGGTTCATTGTTAATGCCTATTTTAGATTATAGCCCAAGTCAAGTCACCTTTATTTATATAGTGCTTTTTACAAAACAGGTTTCAAATCAGCTTGAAAAACAACAACATTAATTTAGCTATGTAGAAAACAGTGGTGTCATCATCCAGCTCACTTCAGTTCTCATATAATGGTGTCAATGCAGGCAGATCAATAATATTGTTTAATATTAAGTGTCCCCCCACTTCACATGCAAATAAATAATACCCACTAGTCTAGTGCATTCAGATTTATAGGCATGCATAGGTTGACAAGGACCAATCTGTGCGGACTCTTACAGGGCCCTGGTTTGACTAATATCTCATCTGTTTGTTTTCAGGTTTTTGTACCCATCCTTTATCGCTAAAACATTTTACAAATCTATCGGTTCTTTTAAGAGCCAGTTTCTTTTTCCTCCTCTCTCTTTCCCGTTTTGTATTTCTTTGTGCTTTACTTTATACTTCAATTATTTCTATTTTTTATCTATCTTCAAATGGCATCAGAGTCATTAAAACAATTTAATGAATGGCTGGAAGCAGCAAAAACCATGGCTGATGAGTTGGAAACCCAAAAAGTAAAGTTTTTCATTCATTATTTTTCTATCATGGTATTTACCTTATTTTAAAAGAAAATGCCTCTGCAAATGCTTCCCCCAAATTTATCATTTAGTTTTTACTTTTAGACTAAAAAGAAAAGGGAAAAAAAGGGAACTGAAGTCTCCAATGTTTCCTGGAGGAAGAGAGACCAGCATGGGAACATCATACCACAACGTGTTCGGAAGAATCGATCTGGTCAGTAAAATATTCATGCATACTGTTGTTCACAAGTGTCTAAGCTTTTGGTCAGCAGTAATGTTTTCTATATCATTACATTTTGCGTTTGCAGTTAAACCTGCCGGCACCAGGGAGCTCTCGGAGGTTGAGGAGGAGCAAATGAATGACATTCCGCAAGAGGTCCCAAGTCTTGGTAAGCATATTGAATGGAAAGCCTAAATAATTTCAGATTTTTTATATTTAAATTTAAAATGTCACATATAGACAACTGTCAAAAGTATGTAATTCCCATTTCCATCATGCATATGAAGTGACAAAGCCATATAAGAAATTGCTAATTTGCTTTATTAAAATGCATTATGGCAACTGGCTTTTCCCTTATTATTATGATTATTTTTTTATTAATCTAGATCAACATCTTCAGAGGCTAAAAAACCTGGTAACTTCTGTCACTGTCTCTGCATCAGTGGGAGTAGAAGAGACACCCACCATGTCTGCATGGACCAAAAGACAGGTCATCTCTGAAAGAAAATTCAGGGCTGCAATGCCAGAGATTTTGAATTGCATGTTGGCTGCAGAGACAGTAACCCAGCATTCCTGTCAACATTGCAAAACTGTTGATGCTGTTGTCCGGTGCCTAGACTGTGTTCCCTCAGGAAATCAGTTTTTCTGTTCAACATGTGACACAGAGATCCACAGAAAAAATGTTTTCCATGATAGGGAAGCTATGTTTGATGGTTTTTTAAAACCTATTCCACCAACATCCTTTGTGGTGGTTGATGAAGGTGGTCAATATCAACTCAGTGAACAAGGTATGTTCAGATAATGTAGTCGTGCCCTCTGCAGTTCCCTTTAACTGAATATTTTTATTTTGTATTTTTTTAATTTGTTGAGTAAATGTGTAGACATTACTGATATTACTTTCTGAAATTTGATTTACTGCAGTGTGTATGCTTCCAATTCCTCCACCGATGCAAATCTGTTCCTGTGGTCCAAACCAAGACTTCACAGTTATCCCAGGAAAGCAGACTGTATTGGTGACTATCAATGGTATATTTTTACTTCCTTCTACCTTTTTTATATCTGACCAGATGAAGTCACGCATAATAATGGCTTACTATATTCTTTTGTCTTGTGCTGTACAAATACTGGTCAAATAGTAAACGCATGTTTGTTTTAAGGTCCATACAACCTGTGTCTGCCGAGTATAAGCTGCCCACTTTGTTCTTCCAAATGGACTCCTGGGATTAGTGACTTGCTTGAATACAGATACTGGCCAGCAACCACCAGCTGCCAAATGCTGTTCAAGTTTGATCTTTTCACATCATTTGAGCAGATGAAATTAGCCAGCCCAGCTTTATCCCAACAAGCATTTATCAGAATGCTTGAACATCGATCACTTTGCACTGGTCGGGTAAGGGCGGTTTTCATTTCCAAAGTGTTTGAATTCCAGACTTCAAAATATTTTATTAACCAAAATAATACCATCCTTCTTTCCAGACGGGTAGTATTTGTGGTGATACCTTCCACAGAGTCTTTCGGGAGTTTGCCTTCTGCAACTTTAAGATAAGAAGATCTGTGCCTGATGGAGCCCTTTAAATGCCCAGCATGCACACCAGACATGTTGGCTATATCTGCAGATGGTAATAGAAAACATTACCGGTTCAAGAAGTCAAAAGGGTAAGTGGAATCTTTTTTTTTTTATATTATTTTTATTTAGATATAGGATGGTGCAATGGGTATTTTTTTGTAGCCCTGCAATAGAGTGGCAGATATGTCCATGCTGCACGTCACCTCTCACCCAGTGCTAGATGGGATAGGCTCTAGACCCCCCATGCCATTACCCTCTAAAGGAAAAGCAAGTATAGCTATTGGTTGGATGGACTGATAGTTATTTTATTTATTTTTACACATTTCTTCGACACAAAAATGTTGGCTCTAGTCATTATATAATTATACTTTTATTTGAAAGTATGTGTGATTGCTTCACATTTAAACGTAAATGCTTTTACAATTTAAAAAGTGTTTGAAAGATATAGTACTGTTTTAAACAAGCTTGTAATATTACAGTTCTATGACAACAATCTGGTAAATTTTTTCAGGAACTTTTTCTCCCTTCTGTAGCTTGAAGACATGAACAACAATAAAGGTGTTATTTATTTTTTTACTTTAAACACGTATGTTTTTTACTTCTTACACAAGTTAATGCCAAACTACAGCATTCCTTTCCACAGGACAAATACAAGCTGATACTCTAAACACAGTGTTCCAGATCAAATTTAATTCATACAGACTAAAATGTGTGGTACCTTTATGGTTAATTGTCATATTAATTTAGGTGAATGCAACGTTTAATTATGATTATGTTCTTGTTTTGGCGATGAATTCCTCTTATTTAACAGGACAGATGAACCATCTCTTTTTGATGGACTGTTCATTGCACAAGATGCCAAAGTATCTGGGTTTGTTGACCAAATAAGAAGCCAGATGTTAAGTGTAAGGATTTCTTCAACTCTATAACGCTTCTTTTTTTTAATTTTATTTTTTACTATTATCCTGGGATTACATGTAAACTATTGTTTCTTCTTTCAGAGGACAGGTCATGATGTCTGCGGACCGGCAACATTTACAGCAGGCAGAGAAATATCACAGAAGTCCAGGGCCAAGGTGGATGAAGAGGGCCTTGAAATAGCTGTGTGTAGACATGGAATCTTGCTGCAAGGCTTGAATCACTACCGTGGGGAAATATATGCCTACCCAATGTTCCTGCAGAAGGAGCTGGCAGAAGCTGCAAATGCAACATTCTTTTGTATGGACATAGCCATAGATTGCCAAATGATAAATTAGTTTTTACTGATGTTTTACCTTTATTAATATATGCCATGAATGGGAATAACACCATGACTAGCTAAAAATCACACATTTTATATATTATGGAACTAGAAAATGAATATGGTAACAAGTCACATAGGTCCTGGTTTGTCTTCTTACCAGTTTTGCAAATGTTCCCATTACAGGTACTGGCCTTATTTGGAAAAGATGGCAGAGAAGTTATCTGAGCTCCAACCACTGACCATGATGAAGCCTTTTCTCTCTGTAATGCATGCCAAGGCTCACACTGGCAAATGTGAGGTACAGTGTGCAAGTTAAAGCAACAAATAGAACTTTTCCTCTTCGGTCGCCCTACTGGTTGGAAACAAACTTATCCATTACCGCTGTCGTAAATAATTTAGCCTAACGTCGCACGCACGCTCGCTGTTTATCCAGCACCGGCTTTAGAATGAACGATGGCCACAGACAAGGTAGAGTATGTTACATGATTTTAATGAAAGGATGATGTATTATATTTCGTTTTCCATCAGAAACGAAGGAAAATGAAATAATGACTATTGTAGGGCTTTACGTAAAGCAGTCGAATTTTGTAGTTCTTTTTGTGGCCGGTTTACTACCCGAAACCTGAAGTTACATAGTGCCAGTAAAAGCGATACAGACCCCATCAGGCTATGGTAGAAGTGCCTTTCACCCTGTTACGACTTGATGAACCACTGATAAGATTTTGGAAACATTACTTTAAGGTAAAAAATGTTACATAGTGTTGCTTATAGTTTACGTTTTAACATAAGTTTTTATGATTTCATTGCAGCATCAGAAAAATTTAGCTTGATTTTTATCTATGTAAATTTGCACGGTTAAAAAAAAAAAGTGCACATTAGTGAAATACTTTAATGCAGTGGTTTTCAGACGTGTCCTGGAGGACCCCAGCACTGCATTGTGTACAGTATGTCTCCCTTATCTGACACACCCAATTCAGGTCTTGCCGTCTCTACTAATGAGCTCATGAGTAAATCAAGTGTGACATATAAGTGAGATATACAAAATGTGTAGTGCTGGGGGTCCTCAAGGACAAGTTTAAAACCACTTTAGTTTGTGTATGTGTGTGTATATTATATATATATATATATATCATTACACCAGACACACAATGCTTATGAACTTTTAAAACATAGTTAACATTACTTTCAGTGATCATTCTGGTTTAACAGCAGGGCTGTTTGTAGGATATGCTTCCTAAACCCTTCCAAAAGTTCTAACTGCACAATTGCAGTTGTGAAAGCTTTTCTTTCATTATTATCCTACCTCAGAACATTTTATATTTTCACATATTAAACATCAAAATTTGCTCATGGCCAAATTCAATTGAGGATACAAAAACAAGATTTGAATGATAAAGGTGTTGATCATATTCTTTGGAGCAGGTTAGGTGGGGCGGTTAGAAGCCAGGATGGTGCAGGAAATACTGTTGGTGAAGAGGTGGAACAGGTCAATAGCTTCCTTTCAAGGGCAGCTCTTACTACAAAGTACATGACCAAGTCAGGTTGGTTGAAAAAAGGGCTAACCCTTGTGTTGTACACACAATGCTCGATTGTACAATTGATTTGTTCTTATCGGTTTTGTTTTTTATAGGCAGAGGAGATATGATAACTGTGCTTGCCATGGGATGGAACCATAGGAAGGTGCAGAGTCTCCACAAGACACTGGCGAAAAGATTTGTCAAAGTAAGAAGCCTACACTGCACATTAACCCACCTGGTCTGAGGTGTTTTCTGGGGCCTGGAGACACTATAATCAAGAAAGTGGTTCATCTATTGCACTCCGGCTATACTGTGATCGCGCTCTCCCTGCATTTTTTTCGGGGGCATTTATGGTTAATTTTTCCGGGGCATTTATGGTTAATTTTGCGGTGATGCTATGTTTTCTGTAATTTTTATTTTTTTAAATAGACTACACAGAGAGCAGAAATGGAAGCAGCCAATCTTGAGAGTCTCAAGCAGGAGTTAAACATCTCTACTGAGGATGCAGATCGGTGGGTGTGTGATGTCAAGCAATGGGCAGCCACTGGTATGTCATCTAATCGTTGGTGTATAAATTGCTACTTTACTTCCATATATTTGTCTATATTTTGGCAGTGAAACTGTGTTTTTTCTGTAACGGTCAACTTTGCTTATTTCTGATTTTCAAGAGAGACACAGTACTCACAGTAGCCAGGAAGAGCTCCAGACAGAAATCGATGAGATTATTTATTCCATCCGAAGAAAGAAGCATGATCTGTATCGACAAAATGGTATTTGCTACTACATCACTCAACTTGCATTTAAAAAAAAAAAATTCTAATAATTTTTTTTTTTTACCTTACAGACAGCAACCAAACAAGGCAACGCAAACGGAGGAGACTTGGTGAGCTCAAAAAGACACTTAGAGAGAAGATAGTGCTGTACAACACCATTCCTGGCTGTGAAGAGAAAATTGACACAGAAACAGCATGCAGTCTCTCTGATGATTTTATTCTGCCTTGGGAAGCACAAGGAGATGGTAAGTACTGTTGTATTTTTGTGTTTTTTTAAATTCACAAAATTCAGTTGATTGTTATTACAAGTAATAACAGTCAGCAATTTAACACTGCCACCCAGTAAAAAAGATGCAACATACAGAAAAGAATAAAACATTATATATTCTTTTGTTATCTGAAATATAATCTGTAATGTTCCCATATGATATAGTGATAATCTGATAGTTATTGTTACTCCTGTAACACACATTCTATTCTAGTAGTGGTCTTCACTTTTTTTTTATAAGAGCTGCAATAACTAAACGCATTCAAGATGAAAGCCATATCTATCCTGAAATGGTAAAATCCAACCCAAGCATGAAATAAATATGCCTAATTAGACCTCCTACATCATTCAATATGTCTTGAATTAAAAAAGAACATATCTTAATACTGGGATGAGCATTTCTTTAACTTTCTGTTATATTGTAGTGTGATGTTTAAATTTTTTTTAAATTAAACTCTATCTTTAAACTTTTATTTTCAAAAATAGTGGTGAGTCTCCGCTTGAAGAGGCGAGTGTTTGACCAAGTCATGCTGGTCAGGCGCATGGAGGAGGAGAAGATAATCATTGTAAAGGAGATGACTCAGCATTATCAACATCTAAAAAAAACATTGGAGAAACTGGACACTCTCCTTCAGGAGACTAAAGAGGACATCAACGATCCATAGTATGTACGATAAATGTTTTTTATTATTTTATATGTAAAAAAATGTTGATGCCACTAACCAGGATGTTATAGTTTCCTGTAAATATTGCTTCAAATCTAAAATTTTAAATCACAATACTTATGAGCTGTTATTTTTTTGTTTGTTTTGTGTTTTCATGAAATGCTGCCTAATTATTAATGTCAATTTTCTTGTCATGTCACTTTGTCACTCATGTCACAAAATGTCACTTTTTACTTAAGATCCGCCTAGAGAGCTGACCGAAGAGGGACACAGGGGGCTATCTGCTGTATCTTACACAAGCGGCACATTCTGCAGCAAAAACTTGCAGCAGTCACCAGCACCTATGGCAGTGTCAACACAGACCCTTCCTTCTTCATGCTGGAGGAAGATGTTGAAGAGGAGAGTGAGACAACAGCAGTCCAGAACTTTCTGAAGAGGAGTCTTAAAGTTTTATCACAAACATTGGAAGCATTGGATCTTCCCAAAATCAGACTCTTGAGTTTTGAGTCTGGACATAAAATATTTTTCAGATTAATTAAAATAAAAAATGAATAAGTAAAGTCATTCTAACCCTGACTACTGTGTCTGTTGTTTTTTCTCACACCAACATGTTCTAATTCTTTGTAGATTTGGATAACAGAAGGCTCTACATTATCAATGTGCCTCTGTCACCATTGTTACAGAGGCACAGCTTGCTTGTTACTTTTATATTTCAGATTTTACATGTGGCATTACATTACACTTTTACTGTTAAAAATCATTGTTATAATTTATTGCACATTTAATAAATATTTATATTAACTTATGCATTTTGATCTTTAAGGCAATATATTTCATATTAATTTGTATGCACAGACTCGATATTTAATCTCAGTTTATATCCCATTTTAAAATATATTAAGTAATTTAAAAAAATTAATTTAACTTAACTAATGACAAATAATATTTATTTTCTTCCTTTAAAATATGTTAACATTAACTACATTAGTACTCATGAACAACATTACAAAATACTTTTACAAATAAATTTTGTATAATACACTGTATTTATATTTTATATATTATAAATGTATATGAATTAATATTTTGCACCATGATCTATGTCCTTAATGATAATTAACGTGATCATAGAGCCCCGAATGCTGATACTGGTGTTTTTAATTTTATAACCCATTTTTGCATTTTGCTCACAAGTGGCCAAGCAGGATAATAGTTCATAATACATAAAAATGTATGTACACATCATTCATATTGCTTTTTAATTTGCAACCAGTAAGTAAACAGAGACAAGCAAATGCAAATATAATGCCTGTGAATCATTGTGTGCAGGATTTTACTCATGTAAAAAATCCTGTTTATAGATGGATAGGTGGGTTAGGGTTAGGACAGGTTGTGGTGGCTGTGGTGATGTGTGTGTGTGTGTGTGTGTGTGTGTGTGTGGTGTGTGTGTGTGGTGTGTGTGTGTGGTGGTGTGTGGTGTGTGTGGTGGGTCGTGTGTGGTGTGTGTGTGTGTGGGTGTGTGGCGTGGTGTGTGTGTGTGTGGTGTGTGTGTGTGGTTGTGTGTGTGTGTGTGTGTGTGACCTAGTCAGAGCAGGATATGGAATCGTGCTGTACTATGTGCGGTTGTCAGAATCTGTTATGTGGTGGGGGTTGGGTACGTGGCTCATGTGTGTGTGGTGTGGTGTGGTGGTGTAGTGTGTGTGTGTGGGTGTGTGGTGGTGTGTGTGGTGTGTGTGGTGGGTGTGTGTTGTGTGGTGGGTGTGTGTGTGCGCAACCAAGTAACAGAGACAAGCATATGCAAATACAATGCCTGTAAATCATCATGGTTGGCAGGTTGTACTCATGTAAAAAATCCTGTTTATAGATGGATAGGTGGGGTTAGGGTTAGGGTTAGGTACCATGGGTGCTGGTGTGGGTGGAGGTGGGTGTGTGGTGTGTGTGGTGTTGTGTGGTGGTGTGTGTGGGTGTGGGGTGGTGTGTGTGTGGTGTGTGGGTGTGGTGTGGTGTGTGTGTGGTGTGTGTGTGTGTGGTGGTGTGACTGTGGTGTGGGTGTGTGCGTGGCGACAACCAAGTAAACAAGACAAGCATATGGAAATACAATGCCTGTAAATCACTGGTTGCAGGATTTTACTCATGTAAAAAATCCTGTTTATAGATGGATAGGTGGGGTTTAGGGTTAGGGTTTAGGTACATGCATTGAGGTGTTTGGTGATTGTGTGTGTGTGGTGTGTGTGTGTGTGGATGTGTGTGTGTGTGTGGTGTGTTCTGTGTGTGTGTGTGTGTGTAGTTGGTTGGTGTGTTGTGTGCGCGCAACCTAAGTAACAGAGGACAAGCATATGGAAATACAATGCCTGTAAATCATCATGTTGCAGGATTGTACTCATGTAAAAAATCTGTTTATAGATGGATAGGTGGGGTTAGGGTTAGGGTTAGGTACATGCATTGGGGTGTGTTTGTTTTGTGTGTGGTGTGTGGTGTGGTGTGTGTGTGTGTGTGTGTGTGTGTGGTGTGGTGTGTGTGGGTGTGTGTGTGTGTGTGTTGTGTGTGTGGTGTGTTGTGTGTGTTGCGTGGCACAACCAAGTAAACAGAGACAAGCATATGGAAATACAATGCCTGTAAATCATCATGGTTGCAGGATTTTACTCATGTAAAAAATCTGTTTATAGATGGATAGGGGGAGGGTTAGGGTTAGGTACATGCATTGTGTGTGTTGTGTGGTGTGTAGGAGTGGTGGGTGTAGGTGGGATGTGAGTGTGGTAGGATGTGTGATGTGGAGTGACTGGAATGGTTGAGTTAGAGTAGGGTCGAGGATTGGAGTGTGGGGGTGTAGAGAGGCGCAACCAAGTAATAGGAGAGCGATATGAAGATAAATGACGAGAATGATGATGATAAGGATGTATGAAAGAAACGATAGAGGGAATGAGAGGATTAGGTAAGGAGAAGGAATCATTGTGTGTGTTTGTTGGTGCTGTGTGTGGTATGTGTGTGTGTGAGAGATGTGTTTGTGTTGTGTGTTGTGTGTGTGTTGATTGGGTGAGTGTTGTGTCGAACAAGTAAAGAAAAGCCTGAAATGAAATCCTGTAAAAATTGTGTTTGCAGGATGTTGTCTGTAATGTGTTTAAGATGGTATGTGGGGTGTGGTAGGTTAGGTGATGTGTGTGTGTGTGTGTGTGTGTGTGTGTGGTGTGTGTGTGTGTGTGTGTGTGGTGTGTGTGTGTGTGTGTGTGTGTGTGTGTGTAGAGGAGTGTGATGTGTGTGTGTGTTGTGTGTGAGTTGGTGTGGTATGTGTTGTGTGGTTGGTGTGTGTGTGATGTGGTGGTAGTGTGTGTGTGTGTGTGTGGAGGGAGACGAAGTAAAGAGAAAGCATAGGAGATAATGCCGTAAATCATAAGTGCAGATTGTATTGTAAAAGAAATGTTTATAGATGGTAGGTGGGGTAGGGTTAGGGTTGGACAGATGATGTGTGATGGGGATGTGGAGTGTATGGAGTAGGAGAGATTGTGTGTGTGTGTGTGTGTGTGTGTGTGTGTGTGGTGTGGGTGTGTTGTGTGTGTGTGTGTGTGTGTGTGCAAAGTAAACAGAGAAAGATATTGTCATGCTGTAATTTGTGTTTGAGGATTCTTCTCATGAAAAGTCTTGTTTGATGGATAGGTGGTGGTTGGGTTAGGTTAGGTAATGCTTGTGTGTGTTTGTGTGTGTGTGTGTGTGTGTGTGTGTGTGTGTGTGTGTGTGTGTGTGTGTGTGTGTGTGTGTCTCGTAGTGTATAGTATTGTGAATCATGTGTTTGTGTTCGGTTTTGTCATGTGAAATGTGTTAAGTGGTAGGTGTGTGGTGTACATGCATTGTGTTGTGTTTGTGTGTGTGAATGAAGTGTGTGATGTGGGTGATGGTGTTGTGGGGAAAAAGTAAAAGAGAAAGCATGGAAAAATGGAACAGTGCATGTTGAGGATGATCAGAGTAAAAAATCAGTTTAAGATGATAGGTGGGAGGGTAGGGTTAGGATTTTGTGTGTGTTTGTGTGTGTGTGTGTGTGTGTGTGTGTGTGTGTGTGTGTGTGTGTGTGTGTGTGTGTGTGGTGTGTGTGTGGCGAACCAAGTAAAAGAGAAGATATGGCAAATATAATGCTGTAAATCTCATGTTGCAGGATTGTATATGTAAAAATCTGTTTTGATGTAGGTGGGGTTAGGGTAGGGTTAGGTACATGCATGTGTGTGTTTTTTGTGTGTTGTGTGTGTGTGTGTGTGTGTGTGTGTGGGTAGTGTGTGGTGTGTGTGTGTGTGTGTGTGTGTGTGTGTGGCAACCAAGTAAAAGGACAAGTATGCAATACAATGCCTGTAAATCTTGTGTTGCAGGATTTACTATGTAAAATCCTGTTTATAGATGGATGTGGGGTTAGTGTTAGGTTAGGTACATGCATTGTGTGTGTGTTGTGTGTGTGTGTGTGTGGTGTGTGTAGTGTGTGTGGTTGTCTGTGTGATGTTTATGTGTTGTGATGTTGTGTTGTGTGTGGTGGTGTGTGGTTTGTGAGTCTGTGTTGTGTGTGTCCTCTGTGGTGTGGATGTGTGTGTGTGTGGTGTGTGAAATTGGTGTTGATTTGTAATGTGTGTTTATGGTGTTGTGATGTGTGTTGTATGCGTGGTTGTGTGTAGCATGTGTGTTGTTGTCATGAGTTGTGCAGAACCAAGGTGATTAATCAGGAAATTAACTATGCTGTAACATTCATGTAGCAGGATGTACCATGTAAAAATCCTGGTTATAATTAAAAAATAGTTTGGGTTAGTTTTAGTGTTAATCATGTTTTTTGTGTTTTGTGTGAGATGTGTGTGAGTTGTGTTTGACTGTGTAGATAGTGTGTGTGTGTGTGTGTGGTTGTGCGTATGTGAACTGGGTTTCCTATCATACAGATTTATGTATTTTAACAATGCAAAATGTTTTCTGTGTGGGGTAGGTCTTGTGTTTGAACAGAATAAAAACCATTCCGTCTATGGAATGTCCCCATTATGATAGGAATAGCAGTGTGTGTGTGCAAAACACTCATGATTAATTTGATAAATTCTGCTATTTATCGTTTTTAAATGTTTAGCAAAGACAGCGATTTTCCATACCAATGATTAGATCTCTCAGTCCAATAGCAAGTTTTGCAATGAATGGGTGATTTTATATCAGGGAAATTCTTGACATTACCCAATTATATCAAAGCCCAGTAGCGGGTGGGCTTGGCTTGAGTCATTTAACAAAAAGCATTTTCTCGTATTTATAGTATTTAATCACTGTCTTGTGTTCTTACCTGCAGAGAAAGGAAGTACCAGCTTCAGATGCTTCTGACCAAGGCCCAAAAATATATTTTGTCTATCCTCCCATACACACATTATGACTGTGGGCTAATAGGTCCTTTAGGGTAATTAATAATAAAACTGAATAATAATAACGTGGCTTTCTGAAATATTCAGCAGTAAAAATATCATTAAATGCATTGTTACAGTGCATATATTTTTGCTCTTAAATGACAGATATAAACAATCTTAAAAATCAAGAGTATGAAGGAACAGAGCCAGTGACATATTTTAAAACATTTTATGAGTCCAGTCATCAAACACAGAAAACAGATAACATGCTGTAAAAAGCAGTAACAGAAAACAAAACACAAGAATAAATCATAACTGATATGCCTTAACACTGAAAGATGTCAGTCTCTGTAACTGTCATCATACAAGGCAACCTAGCAACAAACAATACATCAAAACACACACAAAAACACACACTCATCTTCAGGATGAACTTTGAACATTTTCTCTGGGCTCCCAGGAATTTTTCCACTTTTTCCCACTGTAAGACAGCAAAAACTGTTAGTCACAATGTTTATTACTGGAATATAAATACTATTTGGTTCTGTACAATAAGACGTAGTTTTCAGTTATGTAATCCATTTAATGCATTTTGTATATTATATAATATAATTGTTTGAAAATATGCATTCAGCAGAGGATTTAATTATTCACACTACACTCAGAATGTGTCAGACAGTAGCACATTTTTTACTCATTTGATTGAGTGTTTCAATCAATTTTAATCTCATTGTTCAAGACAAAAGAAATGCAGTTCTCAACAAAGGCTTGAGAAAAAAGTAAATACTTGAAACTAAGAGTGGTTGAAAGCATTAAAGAATAGATAAAAATAAAAAGCACACCACATTTCAAAAGATATTACATTAAAGTTTGAAGTCCTGATCAAACTGCAACTTCAGTTAAAACTGAATACATTTTTGTGTAATGTTTATTATTTTTCTCTAATGTTTATATAAACATTTTATTTTTATTAGTTCTGTAAATTTTCTACAATACAGTAAACTTCAAATAATATCCATACCATCCAGAGCAAGGATGCCACTGCACCAACACCTCCGCATGACCCTTAGCAGAAACAGAAAGAAACATGGGTTAATGTTAATGACATTTACTTACAACACATGAAGTTACAATCATACATCTGCTGAACGGTAAATACAACATTAAATCCAAGTGAAATTAATAGTTAGTGGGACTAAGTCTATAAGCATAATAAAACTTTAATTATTAGCATAATTCAAAAACTTTATTAGCAATACAATTTTGTAAAATATGGAACAGCAGTTTTATTTTTGTCACACAAAGATTGTTATGGTCAAGATTTTAAATGTGCACAACTTAAATTGTGAAGTAAAATATTTCTTATTAAAATCCACGGTTGAACATTATAACATGAATTATATGAATACCTAAACCTTACATTAATTATTTAGTATATTTGGTCATGTTGTTTGCAATTACATTGGAATTACAACATACAAAATAGCAACATAACATTGTTATTGTGAATGTGTTTTTTTTGTTGTTCATTATTTCAGTATTTTTAAATGTTTTTTAAACAAACCTCCCTGATTCTTTTCCTCAAAATCTTTTTGTAGGGAAAACTGGTTGATTCTTTATGCATGGGGCATTCTGAAAAAAAATTAATATGGTTATAATTTGTAACAGAAAACCTTCAACAAACATCTTCTAAACATTACCATGAGGGTCATGGTAAAGCAAAATTTTAAAAGGAAAATCAAAATTGCAGCTTAGTCTAAACATATGAGCAGGACCGTTTTCATTGATGTTACAGTAATATGGCAATGATAATTTTTGAGACATGGGAATTCCATAACACTTGTGTGTTTTTGTCTTTTTTTGTTTAAGTTACAGATTTGATTGTTTGGAGACTGTCTTTTTACAATGCTCACATGCTCATGAAAAAGTAGTAACTCGTTACTGAGATGTAATTATTATTCCTGCATCTTAGATTCATGTTTTTTAAACACTGCTGGGACACTTAATTTCATGATTTGTATGAACACAGGGAATGGTCAAAGCAACACAAAAATTCTTTACATATACTATATGTAATGTGTAAATACACATTTATATATTTAACTTAGAAAAGCTAAGAGTGCCACAGCATTTATTCATTCAATGTGTTTGACTTCCAGAGTAATATGCTTTCAATTTATTAAAATGTATTAATTAAATAAAGCTGTACAAAAGCAGTCTGTTGTGCTGTTTTATTGTGTAAACTTTTAACTGTTAAGACATTTCAATTTTATTATCATAACCAAACACACTGGTTCATAGCACATGTACTCCACTGTTATTCTTCTATTCATTTACCTTTAGATGGTAATAAATCGGAAGGCTCGCACATTCAAAGAAAATAGCTTACTTCCAATGGTGCAAAATAAGATGGATACAAAATGTATGTTTCTTAATTATATATATATTTTTTTACATTAAATCATTTAGCAGATGCTTTTATCCAAAGCAATTTACAAATGAGGAGACCAATAGAAGCACTCAGATCAACAGGAGGGCTTGGGTACTGTATGGTCATAACACTGAATAGTTTGCTATAAATATGTTGCAATGTGTGCAAAAGAAAATATTACAATATGTACATCGGTAGAATTCTAACCCAGTCCTTTTCAAAAAAACAATGAGAAAGGTCCTGTTCTTTTAGCACTAAACCTGTGATCACATTGCAAAATCAAACATAGCTTTGATTCATATGTGAAAAGGAACATCCTCAAATCAACAAATCCACACATACCTTTATGGTCTGCTTGTGCTTTCGTCTTTATTTGTCTTTTTCTTCGTGAGGAAGATACTGGGCCTGGACTGCCTAGCTCAGTGGACAGTTTAGAACAGGTAGAAAGGGTAGAGGCTGGTGGCAGAGGAGAAGCCAGAGAAGAAGATAAAGGACTAGACTGAGTGGAGATGAAAACAGGATGAGTCAGAGGGGAGACTGGAGGAGCAATGGATAACGACATAGGAGATGTCAAGGAGGTGGCGAGCGAAACAAGAGAAGCCAAAGAGGAAGATGCAGGAGGAAGTAAAAGAGTGTCAGACTCAGGGCTGAGCAGAGGTGTGGCCTCTGATGGTGGGTCTGCTGGTGGAGTCTCTGTCTGTGAGCTGTTTATGGCAGAACTCTCTCCCATGCTGCTTGCTTCTTTATCTGCAATAGGCACTGTTGGAAAAATAAAATTGTGATATGAACCTTTGCATAAGCTCCTGCAATCAACACATACAACACTATACACTATACACAACACTATACACTATACAACTTGTAGCCTCTGTTCTGGGCACAATAAACTAAAAAATGTGTGCCTCATTGCTTAGGAAACACATCACCAAATAAAACAATATGGCCTGGTTTCACAGAAAGGGTTTAGATTAAGCCAGGATTAAGCCTTAGTTCAATTAGGACATTTAAGTAACTTATAAATGTGCCCTAGAAAAGTTAAATAAGTTAAAACAGCTCAAACATCCATTTTAGTCTGGGACTAGCTTAAGCCTTGTCTGTGAAACAGGGGGAAAGTGTTATAAAAATTGTCTTAAATTATAAAACATGTTTGATATCCTTCACCTGGATGGAATCATAACATTAAAGGGATACTCCACTTTTTTGGAAATAGGCTCATTTTACAACTCCCCATGGTTAAACAGTTGAGTTTTACCGTTTTCGAATCCATTCAGCCGATTTTCTGATATTTAGAAGAATATCAGTAAGCAGACTTTCTGGTCTCATTGACTTCTATAGTAGGAAAAAAAAAAATATACTATGGGAGTCAATGAGACCAGAAACTGTCTGCTTACTGATATTCTTCTAAATGTCAGAAAATCGGCTGAATGGATTCGAAAACGGTTAAAACTCAACTGTTTAACTCTGAGGGAGTTGTAAAATGAGCCTATTTCCAAAAAAAGTGGAGTATCCCTTTAAGCTAAAAAATAAATAAAAATAAAAGTCTGTGACTATCATACACTACTTGATTTTCTGTGAAATCTTACTGGCCGAATGTGTAGGCTGGCTCTGACTTTCGGCAACTAGCATCAATTTCTGAATCGAGGCAAAAATATGGGCAAAAGTCATGTAGTGTATTCCAGCCTCACAAAGACATACATGGTGTGAAATTGAATGACCAAGTATACACCACCATGTACAGTTACAGTTCATACAATGTGCTCACCTTAATATAGTATAATGCAGTAATCTATGGAAATAAATTGTAGATTTAAACAACATAAATGTGTTGTATTTTGTTGTTGTTTTCAAGGATGAAACATTTATGATTTTATGAGTGTAATAAGTGTAATGAGTGTAACTCTTAGGGTCTGAATTTGGACAGATACTATTATTTGGTGTGTGACAGGTGATAAGACCACAAAACTGTTTGCTGTACAAGAACATGTCCGTTCTATTGAATGAGACATTTTACCATTACAGGTGGGCAGAGGTGTGGCCTCTGATGGTGGGTCTGCTGGTGGAGTCTCTGTCTGTGAGCTGTTTATGGCAGAACTCTCTCCCATGCTGCTTGCTTCTTTATCTGCAATAGCCACTGTTGGAAAAAAGAAACTGTGATGTGGACATGAGAAAAATAATAATTCAATAATAATTAAGCAAAACAAATAAATAAACTAAAGTTTTCTTATGGTTTTGAAGTTTTATTTATTTTATTATTACGTTTAAGTCCACGTATGGGTTGTATTTACTCATGTAATATCAATTTGACATTATCAAATAACACCCCACTCAAGTTTTCTTATGTAATTTCCCCTATGTAAAAAGGTTGTGAATATTATTTTTATATACATTTTTTAAAACCTAAGGTGAGAAAAAATAAAGTCTGCTTGGCCATGTGGAAATGTATATACTGTGGGTAAAACCTATTACTACTGTGTTTTCAAATTAATACTCAAATCAATTGACGATGCACTAATAAACAATAAATATGTGAAAATGTTGCATCCATTTGTGTTTATTACCATTAAGAAGACTTTCATACAACCTCTTTATTGTAAGAAAAGCATCCTGAGTATCTTCTGTATCCATCTTCCATGGACAGAAGCACTCAGCAGAAAAACCATTTGAGGTTCTCCTGGCAAGGAGAAGGATTGGGAACCTCTCTAAAAGGTCCCACTTGTGGAGCTGGAATGAAATTGAGACAATTATAAAACTGAGAATATTATAAATAACTACAAGTTCGCACAAACACAGAGAGAGAGAGAGAGAGAGAGAGAGAGAGAGAGAGAGAGAGAGAGGAGAGAGAGAGAGAGAGAGGAGAGAGAGAGAGAGAGAGAGAGAGAGAGAGAGAGGTAGTAGTAGTAAACTATAGAGTAAACTATTTAAATTTACTGAGAGTTCAGAGATAGTTAACACATTTATATTTGGGCTGTCAAATCGAATAACACGTGTGTGTGTGTGTGTGTGTGTGTGTGTGTGTGTGTGTGTGTGTGTGTGTGTGTGTGTGTGTGTGTGTGTGTGTGTGTAAACAATATTATATAAATACAAACTTTAATTTTAGATTAAACTAATCGCAATTAATCGATTTGACAGCTCTAGTTTATATTTAATCTGATTAAAAAATTTAAATGTTCCTTTTCAAGTTTTGGCTTCTTGTCTATGCATTTGAAATTTGCTTGAATGGGTTTTTAGTTATTGTGATTCTACAGTACTTTTTATTCTATTCCAGGGGTGTTCAATCCTGCTTCTGCAGGGCCACTATGCAGACTTCAACTCCAACCCCAGTTAAACACACCTGAACCCGAAGTTGGAGCTTAACAATGCAAGACAGTGACCCTCTATGAACGAGTTTGGATATCCCTGGTCTATACAAATTATTTTTTTATTATGCTTTCTAATGTTATGCACAAACTTCTAATTTAGTGTTCTTTATCAGACCTGAGTACACCGGAAAAACACACAGATGTTACACCTCAGTCGGTTTGCACTGAAAAAAGAATTGCTGAATATAAATATAACAAATGCATGTGTAACTTACTATTTTATGACTAACATCTGAAAGATAAACCTACCAGTAGATTTGTTGCATCATAAACTTTGTTCACACTGCTGTTTTTTTTTTGGCGGTCTTTCCATTCTTGGGAAAGCTGTTCTTTTCTTTTCTCAAGCTTTTTCTTATATGGCTGCTTGGCACTGCAGTGTGGGCATGTTTTGCTTGCTACTCCAATTTTTTTATAGCACATGTAGCAGTCCTTTAGAGTAGGCATCTGTAAAAAACAAAACAAAAAAAAAACATAAATGATATGTGTTATGGGGGGATAATAATTTTTTTTTTTTTTACCCCTACTATGTTGACAAGATTCAGTCTCAGAAAATATTGTCACCACAGTGACCTAACTTTAAAAACATTCAAAGAAAACTGCAACAGTATAATGCTACTCAGAACCTGGTTTCGAAAATTGTTTTATCAACTTAAAGTCGACATGAAATCAAAATTGACCCTATTTACTTTGTTAGTGCATATTTCTAGTATTGTGGTGAACAATTAATCCATGCAAGTTAATGAACAGAAAATGTTTGCCGTAGTGTTCTTTAATCAAAATCCGAAAAGTTACTTCCGGTCTGGAATGGTGTTCCAAACCGAGATGGAGATGAGGAGCGCTAAAGTAAAACCCTGCCCTCAGTTTAATATTCCCTTTCACTTGGAAATACATCACAACACTGGAAAAATGCCGTTTGCAACTTCCGGTTCACAGGGACTTTAAGACATGTTTTTGTATTTGTGGTAGCCTTCTATCAGAAGCACCAGAAGAGGGCTATACAAGAGGTTTGAGATAAAACTTTATAATAAATAAGTATAGACTGTTATAAAGAGGCATACATTATATATATGGTGTGTTTGTATAAATACCCATATATATATATATATATATATATATATTATATATATATATATATATATATATATATATATATATATATAATTGATTCATGTGACCTAACACAAAACCATTGAGGCACTGTGTTTGGTAAATATAATATGATCATGCTTAAGTGAAAAGTGACAAATCAACATCAGATTCCTTTTGTTAATCACCTTAGTTGTCTGTCCTCTAGCCTTGTTTATTCTGTTCCTGGCTTTACACCTGTATGAAGAAATCAGAGAAAAATAGCACAATGTACTATATAGTACAATGAATATATTTATCATATTATTCATGCTCACTGTTTATATTCATATATATATATATATATATATATATATATATATATATATATATATATATATATATATATATATATATATATATATATATACACACACACACAAGGAAACAATTCCATAATATTTATTATTATACATAATTCCATTATTTTTTATTAAAAATAATGCTTTTAATTGAAATAACCATTACAACTATTTTATTAAAAATGTTAATGAGTATTATCATTAATATTATTTATTATGAGTATGCTATATTTCAGTATTTATTTATTAATTTCCACAATTGGATATTTCTGGAAAAAATCCTCTGAAATATGAATCGTACGTCAATTAATAATAAACTGAAACGTAATTCAATTTTAAATACTTTAAAAATAGTATTTGGATAATAGAATGAGATTAACGAAATATGGAAACTTATAAACGTTTTAACAAAATGTGTTGACTTTTTACACGGTCACACACACAACGTTTCGAATTTCCGAATAATTACACTAAATATTAACTTTAAAATGCTGATGTGACCTGCTCAAATGATTTAAACATGTTAAAATAATGAGAAAAATCGCGTTCCTTAATGGTTTGAGACGCGACGTACATTCAATAGGCCTGAATAGACGACAGAATTAGGCCCAATATTTGTCCAGTAACGTTAACAATAATCGATCTATTTCGAATGTTGTTAAGATGGATATGAATAAAAGCGAAGATTAATGTCACGTATGATGGCTGAAATTTACAATTACTTTCGGATGTTTCATATATTGTTTTATATTTCATATGTTATTCCCAAGTAAAAACCTGTAACAAGTTATAACTAACGTTAATCACCACAAAGCAAGATGAAACAGCACAAAGCGCCTGGCATAATATTTTGTTCTAAAATTATATTAGCTACAGTATCAAGGTTCGCTGAAAAAATAGCCTACCTGTATTAGCATCAATTTTCTCGTAGAAAACCCACAAGGCATTGAGGCGACTCTGTGTGGTATATCTCCCGCCGCCTTTAGGGGCACTATTTTAGGAAATGACGCACTGGGTCGTATTTGAGGAAAGGTGCAAACGACCATTATGGTCGTATAAGTTGGAGGACTTGTTGCATCTTGACCTCGTGGGTTTTTGTGAGAGGATTTTTTCAAAGACTAGAGAAATTATCTGTAAAAAAAGCAGGCTAAGTCCTTCCAAAGACGAGAAATTAATATTTTTAATAAGAATCTCTAAAAAAGTGAGACATTGTGGCTTGATTTATTTTATTAATATTCATTTTTCAGGACCACAATAACATTCTGCACAGTGAGGAGCCTAAAGGTTACAAGCTTCACATATTAGAAAAATAGCTACAATAATTAAAAAAAATATATATTTTAAAGGCACACTGTGGAACTTTTCAACCTTTATAATATATTACCAAAACCCATTGAGATGGTACATCGACTTACAATAGGTTGAATGACACGTCTGCCGAAGCCTAAAGGTGTCTGTATCGCTTTTACTAGCACTATGTAACTTTGGGTTTCGGGTAGGAACCCGAGCACAAAAAGAACTACAAAATTCGAACGCTTTACGGCATACGTCACTTCCCCCACCACCCCAACTGCTAACGTGAGAGCTCTACTCGCGTTTGATTGCCGGCGTCTGTATGTTGTCGTCATGGCTGAGTCAACAGCTACTCGGAAGAAAGCAAAGATTTTGTCAGAGGAGACCAAAAAAAGAAAAAGGGAGAGTGATAAACTAAAAGCAAGGACGAGGATAAACATTGGTCAAGTGTTCCCTCGCTGGCGTGCGATAAAGGAGGATGAGGGATTCCCGACCGATGCTGACCTGGCCGTCATGCTTTTGGACTAGTAAGTTAAAATATATTGCTTGCACAATATCTCTACTTTTTCAAATTTGTTCTCTGCCTGGCCATGTTACTGATTCTATATTGTCCTCCACTTAACTTAATGTAACAAGGAATGCTAGTAGAGTAAGTTAGCGAATTATCAATCTGGTAGCTAAATGTTAGTACAAATATAAATTTTATAAATATTGGGAAAGATTTGCATTCAGCAGACACTTTATCCTCCGATTTTGAAACGAAACAGGGCTGCAACTTAACAACTAGCTACAGGCTTTGTTTCATTTGTATGCAATTCATCTGGTAGCATTAACGTTAGAAACGTTAGAAGAGTTAGTACACAAAGCTAAAATCGGGACGTCTCGGCTAATTCGGGACAGTTGGCAACCCTATCTCTAACCCATTGCAAAGAGATCCTGAAGACGTTAATTGTTTGCTTCAGGTGTGTTTGATTAGGGTTGGAGATGAACTGTGCAGGACAGACGATCGGCAGGAGCAGGATTGGGCAACCCTTGTCAATGCGACTTACCTGATCAGACATTGTTTTCTGCGTATGCTACTTTTATTCAATTTGTTTTCTTTATAGGATTTATATTATTAATCTTATATTTATATTATTATTTTGGTCAGTAGTGAATCGATTAACTTTCTCCAACATACAAATCAAATGCCGTCTGCACACACATAAAGACACGGGAGGTTGACCGGTTGACTGTTTGTTGACTTTTGCGACAATGCTGCGGGGCTTGTGGCCTCTAGGGGCACTAGACGTGAAAATTACAGGTCGAGCGCGCCCTAGTGGACAAAAGTTCCACAGTGTGCCTTTAATGGCTCGTTGTCAAGGTTGTTTCAGATCAAAACCTGCAAGCGACCACTAGATGTCACCGTTGAGACGGGTGTCGGATTGATTCGAAGCCTCGACACAATATGGCACATTTGGTTCAACTGTTTCATTGCTTCACGAAGCCTCGATCTGCCCACTGTAAACCCTAGAAATGGTTGTGCGTGAAAATCCCAGTAACTGAGCAGATTGTGAAATACTCAGACCGGCCCCTCTGGCACCAACAACCATGCCACACTCAAAATTGCTCCGGGTCAATTTGACCCGTTTACATTTTCTAGTTGTTGGAAATACAGGTTAACATTTGTTTTTTTTCTTGATATTTTGTGACTTTTTCTCATTTATCATGATGAACATGCATGCAAAGTTTCAACATGCTGATGTGTTTTGACATATACAAACAAAATTACTGTTACGTTCGTGATGTTCCCGGGTCAATTTGACCCGCATATTTTAAAGCTCTAAAGCAATTGTACCGACCCAAAATAATAATAATTTCTTGGTTATATTTTGTTATTTTGTTTTTTTACAACCTTATGAAGCTAAAAAATTTGCTTTTCCACACTTATTTCAATACAGAAAAATATTTTGTCAGCCACAGATGGTAAAAATTAGCTATTATTTATTTTTCAAGCTACCTGAAATAATATTAAACCTTTGTTTTATTTCTTGATATTTTGTGACTTTTTTTCATCTATCATCATGAACATGCATGCAAAGTTTGAACATGCTGCTGTGTTTTGACATATACAAACAAAATAAATATTACGTTCGTGCTGTTCGCGGGTCAATTTGACCCTCATAGGCAGCCATTCAAAAGCAACTGTACAGGCACTGTATGTCAGGGCACTTCAACTCCAGTTCTAACATGCAAGTGTATCTAAAAGTGCTCTAACCCTAACCAAACACACTTGAAAAAGCTAAAATAACAGTGTTTAATTATTTATCAATTTCTTTGCAAATTACAGATGAAAATCTTTGTCAGACACAGATAGTAAAATAAGCTCTCATTTCTATATTCATCTGAAATACCTAGCTTTTAACCAAAACTTTTATGTAGGATTTTCAAATGCAGCATTACAGAGCCAAACAATTAATAAAAAACATTTATTATATGTAAGTTTTTGTTATGTTTGGTTTCTCACTCCCCTGTGAGTGAATAATGAGCTTTCCCACAATTTTGCTCAGTGTGGCACGAGACTTCAACATACAAAGCAGAAAAAGTTAGCTCCCAAAGATTGACAGTAAAATAAGTAATTTCACAGGTTTTTGACTGTGATACTGATATAGATGAAGATGTTTCAGAGTTAGAGGATGCTTCAGAGATTGAGGAAAATGTTGTTGAAGATACAGAAAATGAATGAAACTAGGGAAACTATAGGGAACTAGGTCTTAGGAAACGAGGGAAAGTTAACTTAGGAAAATGAAACATTTTCATTATACATCTAAATTTAATTGTTCAGTTGTGATGTTCAAAGCATAAAATGTAAAAAAAAAAAAAAAAAAAAAAAAAATTAAATATAAAATATATGCAAAAAAGTATACTGTTTATTTTCAAAATTTGTCAAAATAAAACTCTTTTAAAAATGGTTAAAATTTTTTTTTTTCATGAACCATATTTTCAGATATATTGTTTTGTAATGTTTGACAAATGTTGATATTAAAAGTTTACAGTTTGTATCTAAATCTTTGTTGTTTTTCATAGTGTGATTTTCGAGGAATTGTATTGAATCCAATTAGGGTCAATTTGACCCGGACCAGACGGGGTGTGCACAGAATTCGAACAGATTACAAGGGTTAAATCACCTTTCTTTCCCATTCTGACATTCAGTTTGGAGTTCAGGAGATTGTCTTGACCAGGACCACACCCCTAAATGTATTGAAGCAACTGCCATGTGATTGGTTGATTATAAAATTGCATTAAAGAGAAATTGAACAGGCATTCCTAATAATCCTTTAGGTGTGTGTATTTAAATATGTTTTATGTACTAGTTTGATATCATTTTGGACACAAGAGGGCAGTATAGCCCTTGTATGTTTAACCAAATATAACTATTCTGCTTGTTTTTAACTTTTTCATACCTCTTGAATTGAAAAAAAAAAACCCCGAATAAAATGGGTTTAGTTCTTATATTTTTATATAGAAATAAATGGTGTATAATTACATTTTTAGAAGATATGTTTGTTTATGTCTAAAGTCTTTTTGTCATGACTTTAATCCATCGCCATAGCAAAACTGTTTGAGATATTCAATATCTGTTTACAATTTAGCATCTTTAATGTATATGTGGAAAAAGTTCGGTGTGAATAAAATAAACCACTTAGGTGGAGTAGCTCAAAACTCAGAGTCTGAAATGTCAAAAAACCCACATTCAGACCAAAATAGCAGATTTCCTGTTTGGCTGGCTTAAAATTTAGAGCACGAAAGTTGTTTGTGTTTGAATTTGAAAGAATTAGGGATGGCTGATAATTTATTTATAGTTGATAATTTAACAAACGTAAAATACTGTTTTTACAATACAAATGTTTTTCAACCTCAGCCTGGTCTGCATGATACTTTGTAGCTCATTTTCCTTCATTTAATTTCTTGTGTAGCTAAAAACATATACATTTTTTTTATTCATATCCAACTTTCCTGTGCAGAAATCCTGTACGAAGGTCGAAAAGGCTGAGATGAAGGAAACCAAATGTCTACACATTCCTCCAAGACTGCTGAAGTTCCTATGAACAACTTCGAAAAACCATGTAAAATTTTGGCTTTTGTCAAATCTCAAAATGGAACTTTAACTCAACATACCGAAAAAAAGAACGTTTTTCACGCAAGTTGTTCACCCCAAAATGAAAATAATGTAATTTATTACTCGACCTCCTGATATTCCAAACCTGCAAGACTTTTTTCCATCTTCAGAACAAAAATGTAAAATCTTTTTAATGAAATCTGAGAGCTTTCTCTCCCTCTGTTGACAGCTTACGGATCTACCACTTTCAAGCTCCAGAAAGGTAGTTAAGACATCAAAAAAAGTAACACTGTGTTACTGTCCTAACCAAATGTGATGCGATAAGATTCTAGCAACAAGCAGTTTTTCTGTCCACACCAAATGCATTCCATTTAATGCGACAAAATCAATCAAAAACCACAGCCAATCAGAACTGAGTGTGTGCAGGTTCTCTTGGCAAGTAGTACAGTAGTCACAATGAAATGGATAAGTACATAATCAAATTCATAAATATTACACCATTTAAAGTACAAACTGAGTGACTGCAACAATCTTTGCCATAGAATACATTTGTTTGTTTACAATGAGTTGACTGTTTTTTCTTGTAATGTTCTTCCAGCTGCAACGTCACAGAAAAACAGAAACCGTTTCTAAAATGGAATCGTCACGTGTCACTGGTTAGTAGAGGTCTTCACAGGTCTACTTGGATCCGAAAACCCGATGTCCGACCCGAGACCCGAGCGGGTTCGGGTCCAAAATTCGGACGAGTGTCTCGGACACGGGTCGGGTTCGGTATTAGTGGCCTCGGGTCTCGGGTAATTAAAAATAAATATGCCTTTTCCAAATGGACCCGAGAAGACCCGAATTCTTTTAAACTATGTTGGGCATTTAACAAAATTGCAGTATTTAAAACAACTATATGACCGTTCTCTCACTTAGCGAATCCGCGCTTCTACGTGCATTGGGCTATAAGCATAAGCACGGTTGCCTCCATATTTATTTACTCAGTTGCTCGCTCCACATAAACCAACCCCTCCCTTTGCCAAGAAGAACTAGTGTGCCATCATGTGGATGGATGTTTGACTAAATACAAGTATTTGAATTTCGTTAAGCCAGGCCTGTCAATCAATTTTAAAAATACGTGACACTGTCAGAAAAGCATGGAGGAGATCACAGACATTACGAAAAAGGTGAGGGAAAACAAATATATAGAACAGTAACATCCTGGGTCGTCATCGGTGTGGGCAACTTTTGTGATCATTGTTGATAAGGAAGGAAACTTGAGCGCTTACATTTGCGCGTCTATGTTAAGTGCATTTTTGAGAAACGCTTGGCTGCACGCTGTGCACAATGTAAATGCCGTTTACGTTCGGGTCCAGTCGGGTTCTAAAGGAAATGGCGTCGGGTCGGACTCGGGTCTAATTTTATCGGGTCTGTCTCGGGTCGGGTTTTTCTTTTAAAAAAAATACTTTATGCATGTCGGGTTCGGGTAAGTAATTCGGGTTGGTACAGATTTTAGGACCCGGGAAGACCTCTACTGGTTAGGACAAAAACTCTGATTGACGTAAAAAAATTTATCATGTGTCGCGTGTTGTTAGAACACGGCGTAATCTTTGTGACTTCAGTGGTTTAACCCTAAAAAAGCGATGCAAATGCCAATATCTTTTTATACCTTCACATGAAATAAAAAAGAAACTTCTTAAAAAATATCTTGGGTAGGCACACACAGACATCAAGATTCAGCATATGAATCTCAGCAATGGTGACAAACAGATCATAAGCTCATTATTTATTCATGCAGCAATGCATAATGAGAGCAATGCATGAGTTTTGATTGGTGGCACCCAGAATGCACTGCAACATGCTTTATAATTGTACCATTGTTGAGATTCACAGGCTGATTCTTGATGTCTGTGTGTGCCTACTCAAGATATTTTTTTTAGAAAGTTTCTTTTTTATTTATTGATTTGATCGTTTGAATTTCATTGAAAAGTCTAAAAATGGATGCTCTACAATGACAGTGCTGCTATTATCCGTAAGGTAAACTTATCTCAGAAATTGGGTTTGTTATAAGTTCAGTGACTCAGGTCAAATGATTGTGAAATAATGATTATGTTAAAACACAACCAACACCATCAGATGACCTTTGTTTATTGTTCATCCAGCTGTTATAACTGTTATTATGTACAACAACCAAACAAAATCTAAAGTTAATAAGTTAATGGTCAAGAGCCCGACTAAAACAAACACTCATCTCCATAATGGTGACTTAAACATTCCGGTTTTCTCCTTCAGAGATTCTGCTTGTTAGCATCAGGTGTCTTCAATAATGCTCAATCATCACTCAATTATTCACTTAATTAACTCATTAACTCAGAGTTTAATTGGGTCGCTTAAAATGACCAAATTCCATGATGTTGAAGTTACATGAACATATTATGTTTGTTTAACGAAACATAGTTATGTGGAACCGGTGGAACCTGTTTACATAAAAAAGTTAATTAAAGCCAAGATTTCATTTTTTTGAGTAGCGCAATATGGCTGGCGTCGCATCATCCAGGTGGATGCTGCACATTGGTCGTGGTTGAGGAGATTCCCCCATATGTAAAGCGCTTTTGAGTGCAGAGAAAAGCCAGATATAAATGTAATGAATTATAATTATTAATACTATTATTATTGTTATTAAATGCTATAAACAAAGGTGGGAAAAGCCATGATTTTTTTTAATATTACTTTTGTGATTGGCGAAAAGAAGAAAGTCATACACCTGATGGCTTGAGGTTGAGTAAATCATGGGATAACACTTTAGTAAGGCATGCATTTCAGCTATTTATACATTTATGGCACAATAAATATATACATTTTGTTGACACATAAACTTCTATTATCCATCCTCAAAAAAACAACAAAAAAAAAACCCTACAGAACAATATTTTGTTAATATACATGATAAATGTAAATATTTGATTGATTCTATGTTTCATTTAAACTTGTGTTGAAGATTGAAGTGTTGAAGATTGGGTCATTTCCATTCCGGTTCCACCCTGAGAATGAGATGTGCGTATGGATTGTTTTGAGAGGAGAGACAGTTGTTCCTCTGCGAATGCACTCTCGAACACCATCATTAAAGACTGCTTGAGCTTTTTCTGAAAATCTTCACACATGAATATGTACAAGAAGGGATTCAAGCAGCTGTTCAAGTAGGCAAGACTGATAATGAAGAGCCCTATCTGGTCGTAAACCTCCTTGAAGCTGGTGAGCTCGTCCGATGGGTTTGTCGCATTCCTTTCATGCAACCACACTTCAAGGAATGTGTGAACATAAAAGGGAAGCCAGCAGAAGAAGAAGGCCAGGATTACCGCCAGGATAATCCGGAAGGGTTTTAGTTTATTGTTTTTCTGGAGGCGCTTAACTCGTACTCCGATCGCTACATACGAAGCAGAGATTATGATGAATGGGAGAAGGAAACCCATCACAAAACGGTACACTACCAGCCTCTTGTATGTTTCTAGTTCCTGAATGCCACTAATGCACAGCGTTTGTTGTGCAGAAGGGGAAACCGTTTTCCGAGTGATGACTAAAGGCAGGCTGCAAGCGACTGACGGCCAACCAAATAAGCAGGCAAATTATCCTCGCTTTCAGGACAGTTCGTTTGGTCCGGGACCACACCACCACCCAGGTGGACAGGCAGCGGTCCAGGCTGATCGCTGTCAGCAGGAAGGTGCTGGCAAACATATTCAACACGGTCACCAGGCTGCTCAAGAAGCACATAAAGTTACCAAAAGGCCAGTCGAACTCACGGTATTCGTAAATTATATTAAAGATCAGGAAGAATGAAAAAAGGAAGTCTGCTACCGCCAGGTTCAGATACCAGACGGTATTGACAGTGCTCTTCATTTTGAGGCCTGTGATGAAGATGACCAGTCCATTGCCAACAACACCAAGTACAAATATTAAACAGTGGAGGACCATATTGATTTTCCATAGGGAATTCACTGTGACATTTGCATTGCTGGTTGATGTCGTCATATTGGATGGGGCTACAGTTTGGTCTGAAATATAAAAAATTGAATGGCTAGAAACACACAAAGAAAAGTATACATGCTAGGATTACAGGATATTGCAAAATTTGTTCATTGAAACTGCTATGTCACTTTAGTAAGAACCACAGATGTACTTACTCATTATGACTATATTTGTGGAAGAGGC
Source organism: Chrosomus eos (assembly GCA_036326025.1). Taxonomy (NCBI): domain Eukaryota; kingdom Metazoa; phylum Chordata; class Actinopteri; order Cypriniformes; family Leuciscidae; genus Chrosomus; species Chrosomus eos. Next base: position 14,132,371 of record CM070825.1, read on the forward strand.
TGAAAAAAATATACACAAAAAATATTAACCAAAATCTATATCTGTTACTGAGCATTATCATCATTTGAGCCTGAATTTAAATAGTTTTCCAAATAAATAGGGTTAAAGAAACACATTATTATCCACTAAATTCATTTGGAAAGCATCAAGGAAGAAAATGTGCAAAAACTAAGAAACTTGTTAATAAAAACAAAAATGCAAAGTGCAAATGAAAACAAACCATAATGCAGAAACTGTAAAACATGCTAAACATTTAAACTTAAGTGAAAAGGCCAATAATCTTACCTTTTGTCTCTGCGACTAATAAGAAATGCGAGTTGATTGGAAACCGGTCAGTACATGTTTCTTTACATATCATCCCTGATCACAGTTAAATATCCTTGTAAGGGTAAGAGAGGAGGGAGGTAGTCTTTTTGCTTATCTCAGAAATTATTTCTTAACTCAGAAATTGTGATTTCATAATCAATTGCATAATGTTTTCTGAAGTCTGTCCAAAGTCACTATGTCATGGCTCATTATCGAGAAATTCAGGCGTTCGGCTCATTCTTAGGGAAATAAACTATTTTTATGCCATGGGTCGCCATGACTTACTAGGAATATAATTCTAATTACTCTAAATATTAATACCAGTTTAATGTTTATTGACTTGTATTTCTAAAACAGCAAAAAAAAAAAAAAAAAAAAAACATTGAGACATACTGTATAAATACATCCTTGAGCAAGCAATTGTAAGATTCCTATTATGTAATTTTGAAAATTACCTTTCATGTATGTGTAACATAGATCTAAGTGAACGAAAACATCCTGCAAAGTTTTATATATGAAAGTTCACCGTAAACAAAGTTATTGTCTCTCAAAAGTAAGAGTCGACTCTGAGTCGCTGATACGAATCGATAGACGAGCGATGCTTTTCTCTATCTAAATGACATCACTTAGACAAGTTATTTGAATAAGATACGCCCACTCATTGCACGCGCAGACGCCAGTGAAAACATCATGTCGATGAGATGCTGTTCTGAAGTGCGAATCAAAAGCGAACTTTTTTTTCACTGCCCAGGAACGAGCATGTGAAGAATCAGTGGCTAGAGTTTATATTTACAACTATACCACACAAGTATAGCCACCTTGAGCTGTGTTCGCGTTATTTTAATGACGATTCCTTTACAAACATAAATGCTTTCAAGTGTGGATTTGGAGTCGGTTGATACTGAAGGAACGTTCAGTACCAAGTTTATTTGGATCAGCTTCCTCCTCCGAATCACAACCTGTAAGTATTATTAATAATTGTTGCTTTTATGTGTTTTGTTGCATGCTCAAAAAAGTATTTTTGTGTGTTGTGTAAGTTACGCTCAGCGCAGCTTCTAGGTCTCCAATGTCAATTTTCTTGAAATATGTGAAATGTTTGTCGTTGCTATTGGAGTTGTCATAAAGAATAGAGCAATGCCTTGTAGTACCGCAGACTGCAGTGCTTTATCAATATGTTTATGCGTTGGGCTAACGCAAACAGTAACTGACTGGGTCATCTGACCAATCACTGCAGATTAGCATCACGCAAAGGAGGGGTTTGGAAAAATTAGTCATTGAATGAATCATTAGGTGAGCAAATCAGGTAAAAATAGTGCATATTATAAGACAACAAAAGTGTTTTTTGTCATTGCATGCATGTAAAACTGTTGTTGGGGACTCCCAGAACAATATTAGGAACATTTTAAATGCCATAATAGGTGCCCTTTAAGCAATTGTTTTGTTATCTGGTTCATGTTTTCTTTCAGCACCTGCTTTACTAGCATTCGCCGTAAGAGGAATTGTATTTTAGTAATGCCAATTCTCAATGCATTGTTGATTTTATTTCACAAACACACGTCACACTTGGTGATTTATAGTGCTTATTCAGGGTTGGTAAACACTGCTCTTGCACAAGGAAACCAGGTTTCTCCGTTCACTGCAAGCCAATAAATGGTTCTGATCATGTGGTGATGGATGGATTTATGCTTCTGTATTTTATTTATTCTCATTGGTTACAATAATTAGCCCATATAATGTGTTTGAGCTGCCCTTCAAAATATGATTATTTGCAGTGTTTGGAAAAGTTACTTTTTAAAGTAATGCATTGCAATATTGTGTAACTCCATTAAAAAGCAAATAATTGCATTTCTTAGTTACTTTTTATGAAAAGTAATGTGCTACTTTTTCATTACCTTTTCAGACAAGGGCTGGGCTTGCTTGCCTTTATTATTTTTCTCAAATGTAAAAGGAAATGCAAAATCATACAGAGCACAGCTCAAACAAACCTTTCATCTGTGCTGCAATTTTGGATTGCAAAAGAATGACATAAGGTCAAACTTCAGCCAAAAAAAGAAAAAAAAAAGAAAGAAAATGAATTTGCTTATATGTATGGTTTAATTGGATCATTGAAGGTCAACAGCATATACATTGATTATTAAAGGGAGATTAAATACATAAAGTATATTTTTGTGAGTTTGTATTTCACTCTTTTTATTTATTTGGAGGAAAACTGAATGTATTTTTGAGCAAGTGAGATGAGTAAATGCATGTTCACATTTAGTCTAGAACTACAATATCATCATGTTCACCCAGCCACACACAACTGACAATTCCTCTGCACTTAGGCTGCATTTACACTGCAGGTCTTGATGCCAAAATCCGATTTTCTGACTATATCCGATTTTTTTTGACGACCCGCTTACATATTTTAAAAGTGACCCGTATCCGATTTTTGCATTTACACTATACACACTGCTGAAACTACCAAATGTGGACATTCTGACCTGGAAAAGGAAGTAAAACAGCACGAAATGCAATGGATGCAGATGCGAATAAAATTATTCAATGCCTTGCTTTCGCTTTGTATTTGTTTTTAAAGCTTTTTATCTTACGTTGGCTCTGTAGCCACGAGCGCTTAAAGCCGTGCCTCCTCATATCTCGTGAAATGTCTTCAAACACGGATTTATTTCTGTAACAACCTGCATTTTTACCTGCACTGTCTCTTTGCCCCAAATACTCAAAAGACATGAAACCTCCGCATTGCTCCACTGTGTGCATCCTTAAAGGGGGGGTGAAATGCTGTTTCGTGCATAGTGAGTTTTTTACACTGTTAAAGAGTTGGATTACCATGGTAAACATGGACAAAGTTTCAAAAATGAAGTTGTAAGTTTGATGGAGTATTTCTGTTCCAAAAATACTCCTTCCGGTTTGTCACAAGTTTCGGAAAGTTTTTTTCGAATATGTAACTACGTGACGTCAGAGTGGGCGGAATTTCCTTATACGGGTCTTAAGAGCACTTCTCCCGGAAGGGTGCGCGCAGCTGTAGCCTAGAGCGTGCGAGAGTCTGCTGCGTTGCATTCAAAACAATGGCACCAAAAAAGTGTGTTTTTGGTTGCCAGGGCAAGACAACACTGCACAAATGTCCAAAGAACCCAGAGTTAAGGGACCTGTGGATGGATTTTGTTTTTCCAGAGCAGCAACGGAGTTGCGCAAGTGTTTTTGTTTGTTCCCTTCATTTCGGCGGTAGCTGCTAATAGTTTTATAAACAAGGCACAGTTTGACGATTTGCAGATCGCCTAATACTTAAAGATGGAGCAGTCCCAACGATAAAGGTTCACGGAACCGCAGGCGGTGAGTAAAACTGCTTCAAATGTCTGTATGTTGTTAACTATCGGCGTGTAAGCTAAGCACAGCAAGTAAACAACATGATCACGTATAGTTAATGTATCGATGGAGCATGCGATGTATGGTGTGTGTTTGTGTGTCTAAAAACAGTTGTTTAGCTGGCCACTGTAGGTGTCAGTTTGTTTATTGTAAAACTAAATCATGTCCTCATAAACCACGAGTCTGTCTGTTTACAATACACACAAAAGCTTCGCGCGCTCCCGCCCACACGGCACGCCTCCACCTGCTCGGCTTTTTCCGGAAAGACTCGGTACAGCCTATTTTTCTTTTATAAATATAATAAAACTAAAGACTTTTTGGAGATATGAAGGATGCAATACTACTCTATAGGTACTCAAGATTAACATGAGATTGAGTGAAACTGAGTATTTCACCCCCCCTTTAAGAATGTGATCGCGCAGTTGGTGGTGTCCACCTGATTAAGTTGACGTCACTTTTTTAATGACGTACGACTCGCATTTACTGGGGAATATCCGATTTGTCTGCTTACATGGCACACGCAAATGCACGTGTCCGATTCATATCGGATTTATTACCACATATGAGTAAGGGAATCCGATCTGAGAAAATCGGAATCCATGCGTTTTTTTTCTGCTTACACGTTCATGGGTCATTTCCGATCTGTGCCACATGAGAGGAAAAAATCGTATGGGTCACTTGAACAATGCAGTGTAAATGGGGCCTAAGTCACGATTTCTCAACATGGGGACAGGAGAACTGTTATTACGGTATGGTCTTGGCAGAAGAAGAAGGTGAGGCACAAAGCTCCCAATACAAATTACTTTTTACTTCCAATAACTTTTTACTTCCAATAACTTTCTGAACAGGTACAGGCAGGATAACACCACACACTTTACATAAACGAGAATGGCCCAGGAATGAGGGCGAACACAGGGTTTAAATACACTGGGAACAGATTAGGGAAACAAGGCAAAACTGGGGCAAATTACCCAAACACAGGTGAAAGAACTGAACACAAACGAGGAGCGGGAAAACTGAGACACAGGACTGAACCAAAAACACTAAGCAGGGGGAAACACAGGACACACATGTAACAGCTGTCAGTCAATACATGGTAAAACAAACTTGCATTACTTATTTGAAAATTACCTGTTGTAAATTTAAAAGTAATGCAAGTACACCCAACACGTAGGCCTATTATTTGTCATAGTAAAAGCATGGTGAAGTTTTACACTGTGAATTTGTTTTATAATAATAAAGGTCAGACAGCATACAAATGTTCTTTGTATTTATATACAAAAAAAAGAGGAAGACTACAGACAGCATGTTTCACAAAGAATTCCTTCAGTTTTAGTGATTGAATAAACATAGTACTATATAAACATGTAATCGAATACATATAAAAAGAAATGCATTACAAATGTAAAACTAAAAATATATATTTTTTAATATTTTTTTTAAGTTGAAATATTTCCCCAAAGCCATGAATATACAATAAAACATCTGTAGGTTTCCCATAAAATGTATAAACAATACAAAACATTTTTTATCATCCTAACCAGTATAGATGCAACAACATTGACTCAACCAATGGCATGAGTTTGGGGTAGAGATATCTCTTAGTCCAACCAATGGAAAACAGGGGGCGTGTCGGAGAAACCATTTTTTTTGGTGCATAAATTACACCTTTAGAACAAGCAAGGCTTTGAACCACTGCTTATCTGGCATGGGATGGAGGGTTTCAAGGCAGTAAAGTGGAAAGCTTCTTAATGCTTTATCAGATCACTTCAGATTAATACAAGGAATTAATAACTATTTTCTACAAGCATGTTTTGTTGTCCTGGCTGCTGCCAGTTGACGAGAAGGTTGTGTCGTTCATCTTGAGACCCTGTGATTCTGAGAGGCCTGAACAAGTGGATTGGCGAGATGATCGGAAAGGCAGATGTTCGTCAGCAAACGCTGACTCCAACACCAGCAGTAGAGACTGTTTCAGCTTCTTCTTAAACTCCTCACACATGAACACATAGAGAATGGGGTTCAGACAGCTGTTGACATGAACCAGGCAGTTTACAAAAGGTCCTATGTAATTTATTACTTTTTCATCCCACCCATTCTGCTTTGCAATTACGCTGGCCAGCTGTTGAACATGAAATGGAAACCAACATATGAAAAAGGCCATGATCACAGATATGACGACCCGGAAAGGCTTAAGCTTCTTTCCTCTTTTGAGACGTTTGGCCCGCACTCCGATAGCAATGTATGAAGATGCAATGATCAGGAAGGGGATGAGAAAACCCACCATAAACCTGTATATGACCAGAGACTTGAAGATACTGCGGGGGTTTGTATTATACGTGCATTGTTTTTTTCTCTCTAAGCGGTGGATGACAAAGGGGATGCTGCAGAGGATGGATAAAACCCACATGAGTGCACAGATGATCCTGGCTTTGACCAGAGTTCGTTTGTTTTGAGCCCAAACAATCACCCAGGTGGAGAGGCATCGGTCCAGGCTGATAGCGGTCAGCAAAAAAATACTGGCAAACATGTTTAGCACCGCCACGAAGCTGACGAACTTGCACAAGAAGTCACCGAAGTGCCAAGCCTTGTGAAAGGCAGTAACAATGTAGAGGATGATGATTAAGATGAAGATGAAGTCTGCAATCGCCAAGTTGAGAAACCAAATGGAGTTGACGGTCGACGTCATTTTGTAGCCGGTCACATATATGACGAGCCCGTTTCCAACGATACCCAGAGCGAAGACGACAAAATATATGCATATATATAAGATGTCAATGCTTGATAAGGCTTCAGTCTGGGCTGCATTGGTTGCATTCGCTGCACTCAAAAAGGTTGTATTCGCTGCACTAAAAAAGGTTGTAGTCGCTGCACAAAAAAAGAGAGAGCAAACTGTAAAAGAAAGTCATAACATTTCTGATTCTTTCTTTTGATTTTGAATTAGAAGGATTCAATCAGAAATCCAACTGATTCAGCAATCCAGTTGCAGCGGTCAACAGCTCACTGGAAATTAATGACTTTCAGTTGCACATAAAGCTGATGTATGTTTTCAAAATAATTTTGGCATAGTTATTACAGCACTGATTTTAAGTATGAATCTTATTATTGTTGTTCAAATTAGAACCTTGTTACCAGTTCTTTGTTAATCGTGCTCAAGATTAGGCTTAATTATATTTAATGAATAATCTCATTTTATTTCTCAGAATTATGGGGAATAAATGTTTGCAGATTTAGAGGTTATGATAAAAGGATTTTTACCATGATGCCACCAGGGGGCCTATATTCTCTATAGTATGTATTAAATGCATGATGTGTGTATCTTTTACTGAGTATTTTACTCAAAAATATGCCTTTTCTTAAACTGTAAGAATAAACAAGAGTACTTATAACCCAAGAAAGTATTTTTGCTGTCTACAGCTTAAATTCTGGCTGTTAGGTTAAAAGACTTTGTCAGCAAAATTTGTTGCACAATTCACATGCAACATAAGACAACAAAATTGAACATTGAAAAGACAAAATATAAATTTCCTGCTTTTCTTGTCTCATTAATGCTTTCAGCCAGTTTAGCATTTAAGCAAATACATTTTTGCATTAAGCAGTAAAACAGATGCAAATGACACATCCTTTTTGACCACAGCTTTTTAACCAATATTGACGTACACGGTATGTCTTGCACACGTGACTGAAGTTCAAAAACTAGCCAGAGATGCAATATATATTTTTGTCTTTATTTATTTTTTCTTATTTTATCTTATAATAGTGGTTTACACTGATAAACAACAGCAGGGATGGAGGATGAGATCTCTTTTTGACTTCTATTGGATTAGAGTCTAAGCTTTTAACTCAACGTCATGCTGCATAATCTTGATCAAATCAACAATTCAAAGAAGTCAAGATAATGAACTCAACCAAAGGGGTGGAGGAAGATTTTTTTACTATTATTATATTTAAAAAGGCATTGCAGCAAATATATACTGCCCACATCACTCACTTCTTTTCATTGGGCATTCTTAATAAAACAGAAATTAGCTTGCTATATTATATTAGGTGTATAAACATATAGCCACAGGAATATTGCATAGATGTAGATTCTTACCCATTTTCAGTCCTTTCCTTCTGTTTTTTCTGCAGGTGTGTGTTATCAAAGCTCACAACAACGTCTTCACATGAACAATTGGTCGTTGTTTCCTCTTTATTTGTATGAAAGAGAAAGTGGGCTGGAGTGATGATGCAACGATGCAACTATGCTTCTGTAGAAAACTATTTTGAATATCAGCTTTCGAAGGTTACAGTTACAGTCTCCCATGGGAACCTAAAATAGAATCATATCTTTTATTAACATAATCCAGATAATAATTTTAAATATGCTAATATTAATGACAACAGCAACTAAGAATTAAGGGCAAAACAGATAAGTTCTGCACTCTGATATTAGTGTTTGACTATATAATATTATAGCATGACTATATAATATTATGTAAAAACAAATGCAAATTTGACGTGCCACATTCTGTTCATAATCTTTCTTCTTGAGTGTTTAAAAGCAGTACAGAGGATGCCATCTAGAGGGGATAATCTTCCCTTTATTTTCATCCTTTATAAATAAACCCTTCTTTGGCTTAATTAACTACATCAACTTTGCACCCCCCCGCGGACCCACCTGTGGGTCCAATATTGCATAATCATAATCATTTTGAAAAATCTATAAGTTGTACAGCACAAAACTAGACATATATAGTATTGTTTGAAAGCTTAGAACCTCAGCTTTCATGACAATCCCATCACTTTTGTATTTATGTTACCTAGAATAAGATATTATGGTCTAAATTCGACCCCCCCGCAACGACCCCCCCTTGAGAAAATCATATTTATGATATTAAATGTCATATTTATATCACACAAACTCACCAGAAATAGACAAATCATACATCAAATGAAAGCTCTCACTCTCAAGAATATCACTGTGCAGTTTATTTTTCCGATCCAACACTTTACAATAACATTATTTTCCAAAGAATCACGAAAACGGAATCGAGTTTTTTGAACAAGCAAACACATGAATCATATTCCTGTTCGGATCACTTCCTCCGTGTGGAGCTACTAGCCTCAAACGCTATATCAGCTCGTTCCTTAGGTTGTTTTCTTCAAAATGAGACCATTTTCACATGTCTTCGAGCAAGGATGACCAAATTACACTGTAATATGTCACCGATGTCCAGATCAAAACGTGCGATCTAGGATAGGAGCAAATATTCTTATTAATCTTAGGTTTGATCGTCTTCGTTAGCCGCGATTTTTGATGACGTCATCAAATATTGCGTCATGCGTCAAGAAAGCCGAGACTCTCAGTGATCCATAGACACGTCGATCATTTCTCTAACCCACTCAGAGACCGAGATATTCTATGACAAGTTCGAGGAGGCGGGTCTTCATCCTGACATTCCAGCAGCCTGCCAGCGCGCATCGCAGAAGAGAGGAGTCTAGTTTGAGATCGATTGATAGTTTGGAAAGTGTTTTTTTAGTTATTGCGTACTTTTTACAACTGGTTGGAGTGTTTTGTCTTTGGACAATGGCTTCAAGAAAGATTTTTGTCGGCGTAGAGGCTGTTTTGGCGGAGTTTGATCGAGACAGTGACACTGAAACTTGCAGCAAAGTTTTGACTCTGATCACAAGCTGCGTAATGGATCCTGAATTTGAGTAAGTACACATTTTGAACCTATAAACGTTGTATTTGTGTATTTCATGAACTAATGCATGCCACAATTGTACAAAATATTCATGCAACAGACATCGAGGAATATCACAACCCATGCACGCTCTAGTTCAAATTAGCTTGGATGCTTTTGCTAACGCGTTTGCGGTTGTTGTTTTTTTTGTCGCGTACATGTTTGTGCATGTATATTTGAGATTTATTTTGCACCCAAAGATATATGCATGTAATAATAAACGAGCACAACCCATGCATATATTGATGCCATAGGTCAAATATGCTTGGGAGCTTTTGCTAAGCTATATATATACACACACACACACATACACGTGAAATGCATTCTACATGTTGGTTACATTCATATTTGAATCAGTGGATGCATGAGTTGTGCTCCTTTATTTTTGCACACATGTATTGGTGTGTCTTATGTGGGTATGCAAATTATAATCTTGTATCTGTTATGTGCATACGTTAATTATTTTGTGTTTGTGTGTAATATTAGCATGCATTTCTGAAACACAATGTGGATTCATAAATTTGTTTTGTTTTGCAGTCTGGACAGTGGTGATGAATGGCAGCCAGAAATGAAGACACCAGTGACTCCTTTCAGATAAATCTCAATAACTTTTTCTGCGGAGGAGTTATCAAGAAATTATTTTTTCCCTGTTTACAGACACCTCGTGGAAACAGTAGAAACTTTCTGAAGGGAAATACACCAAACAGATCCTAAGTTACAGACTCTGAACTAAAAACCTAATAAAAAAAAAAAATCTAAATCTGACTTTTTATCCTTATTTATCATAAACTTGTGACTAAATACAATAAAATATATGCAATATTCCACCACTGTGTTAAACTTTAGAGTGTTTTTTGTAAAATGAGACCATTTTCATTAATTTACTCCAATGTATGTGCGTAGGACACTCTTTTAAATCCAGGTATGCCCAATTCTTTTAGCAATAAAAAATGGAGACTTCAAAAGTACACTTGGAGACACCAGTGACTCCTTTCAGATAAATCTCAATAACTTACTTTCAGAAAGAGTTAGCAAAAAAATTCTTTTTGCCCCTGTTTACATACACCTAGTGGAATCAAAAGAAACTTTCTGAAGGGAAATACACCAAAACGATCATAAGTTACAGACTCTCAACTAAAAACTTAATTTAAAAATCTATCAAAATCTGACTTTTTATCCTTATTTATCATAAAATTGTGAATGCATACAATACAATATATGCAATATTCCACCACTGTGTTAAACTGTAGAGTGTTTGTTGTAAAATGAGACCATTTTCATCCATTTACTCCAATGTATGTGGGTAGGACACCATTTTAAATTCAGGTATGCCCAATTCTTTTAGCAATCAAAAATGGAGACTTTAAAAGTACATTTGTCACTCCTTTCAGATAAATCTCAATAACTTTTTTTGAGAAGGAGTTATCAAGAAAATTCTTTTTGCCCCTGTTTACAGACACCTAGTGGAATCAAAAGAAACTTTCTGAAGGGAAATGCACCAAACAGATCCTAAGTTACAGACTCTTAATTTAATTAAAAATAAAGCTTAATTTAAAAATCAATCGAAACCTTATTTTATTATCCTTATTTATCATAAAATTGTGAATAAATACAATACAATATATGCAATATTCCACCACTGCGTCAAAATGAGGAGTGTTTTCTGTAAAATGAGACCATTTTCATCCATTTACTCCAATGTATGTGGGTAGGACACAATTTTAAATTCAGGTATGCCCAATTCTTTTAGCAATCAAAAATGGAGACTGTAAAAGTACACTTGTGACTCCTTTCAGATAAATATCAATAACTTTATTTGAGGAGGAGTTATCAAAAAAATTCTTTTTGCCCCTGTTTACTGCCACCTAGTGGAATCGAAAGAAACTTTCCGAAGAGACATAGACAAAACAGGTCCAAAGTTACAGATTAAAAAAAAAAAAGTATTCAAAAAAAAGTATAAAAAAATTAGATTTTTTATGTATTTATCAAAACATTGTGAATAAATACAATAAAATATATGCAATATTTCACCACTGTGTTAAAATTTAGAGTGTTTTCTGTAAAATGAGACCATTTTTATCCATTTACTCCAATGTATGTGGGCAGGACGCTCTTTTAAAGTCAGACATGCCTAATTCTCTAAAAAATTCAAAATATGCTGCAGAGTTGATGTGGTTAAACAAACAAATATATTTCTGCATGATGTATCTTTTACATAAACTGTTTTACTTTGAACAATTTTGAACTTAGCATTAGCCTACAGTACTTCTCCTGCGAATGCTAGGATGAATAGCTTGTTGGAGGAGCATTAGCACATATGTAAACCGCATCTACTTTAGCTAAAAGCATCTGCTAAACGAATAAGTGTGAACTTATGTAAAGACCAGACCTTTTAAGCCATTGAGACTAGATTATCATTTATCTTCGAAATGGACAAAGGCACCATAAAAGAGGTCCATATGACTCATGCACTGTAAATAGTCTTCTTAAGTAAGTGATAGCATTGTAGAAGGAACAAACTTGTGCTTTTGGCCTTTTTATATTAGAATACAAGCAAAAACTTCATTTGAATAAGGCAGAAACGGGTATGCTAAAATATGTTCTGCAGAATCTGCAGAAGAAAACAATATACTAATTGTCATGACAAAGTCCAATGATGCAGCAAAAATAAAGGGTATTAAGACATGAAGCAAAAATATAATAACAAATACTGTTAAGATATCACATCAAAAGAAGTAATCATGTGTTCATTCACATGCAATTATAATAGCAATTTAAAGGTACACTATGTAACTTTTTTTGTCTGAAATGTACAAAATGTATATAATGCTGTACATGAGTACATCATGAATCCATCTTCCAAACCATGGTTTTGTCTATGGGACATCTATAACAAGTGTTTATAATCAGACTATTTTAAACATAGTGGCCAACCTCTTTGGAGTAGCCTAAATTCCCCTATTTGATAGTGAGGAAGGGCAAGGTGCTTTATGCCAAAAATGATGTTTAACATCATTATACATCATCTTTATAAGTTGTTTTTAAGAATTTAATTTTATGTATTAATATGTTGTTAAATGTCCATTATTCAAACTGAAATGACTATAACCCAGTTTACCCTGACTCATCCTTGAAATCTCTCGAAAGAGAACCCTTCCACTGTGATCTAGAATAAAATCAGTAATGTCAGTCTTTCCTAGTTTCCCCATAAGTATAAATACTCAGGTTTTGCATTTTTAGCAGTAAAGGAATGACTTCAGCAAGTTACCAGGAACAGCTGTGATGTACGAAAGGGAAATTTGTTTTTGTCATGTTTACATAAAGCTTTTTAGCAAACTATTTTATGTCATATTTCTTTTTTTTTTCTTTTAAAGCAATGTTTTAAAGCTTCTTATGATTTACAGTTTTTTTTTATTCACTTTGGTACTATTTTTACGTAAGGTCTACATTTTCAAAACTCTTAGCGCTAATATAACAACAGATCATCAAAAGTGCTTGTTTTTCAAGCATTTAATCATGTTTTCAATTGTGTTAGTACAATACTCAAAATCACAAAATATCCTTTTCCCTACACAACATAACTTTTTTTGTCAGGGTTCTGTCACTTCTGTATAGTTAATTTATTGGTTTTGTGACAGAGCTCTGACACTCCTGGTTTTGTCTCGTCTTTGTCTGAGCACGCTCGAAACCGCACACTCTGTCTGTGTGCCTTGTGCGGGACATCGTGTTTGGATCCCGGCATGTTGGCCTAGTTCTCTTACGTTTGGTTTCAAGTTTGCTCGGGCCGTACGCTCTTCTGTCCGTGTGTGTTGTGTTTTGTATAGCACGCGGTTCGTGTTTATATCGGCCGCATACTTTCATATCATGTTTTGTCTTGTACTGTGTAGCACGCAGCTTGTGTTTTTCACTAGCTGTGTGCTTTCATGTAGTCATGTTTGGTGAGAGCACATGGCTTGTCATGTGTTTCCTTGTGCCATTAGCTGATCAGGTGTGCGTTTCCCGAAAGCATCGTTAGCCAACTATGGTCGCAAGTTGGTCGCAATTTCCATTGAACTCTATTGGTAACGACGGAACTTGCGACCATAGTTGGCTAACGATGCTTTCGGGAAACGCACCCCAGGCTAGTCTAAAGAGCTACAACTTGCTTAACGTTACCAAGCAAGCTCGGGCTAGAGGAGTGGTTACGAACAGAGGCGAAATAATTAACTCACTTTCATGTTTGAATGCCTTCTGTTTGTTCCGTCACATCATATCACTTAATTGATCCGATGTGGATTCTGATCACCATATAAGGTAGAAATATTTATGGTAAATGGTCTGCATTTATATAGCGCTTTAAACAGACCATGGTCACCAAAGCGCTTTACACATTGCCTCGCATTCACTCGTTCATATACTTATTCATACACCGACGGCGGTGTCAGCCATACAAGGCGCAAAAAAAAACCATGGTGAACGATTGAAGAAATCAGACCAATTAGATTGAACCACCAACCTTCCGGTTTGTAGACAACCTACATGAACCACTGCCGCCGTTATAACGTTACGTGATGCAAAAGACAATGCGCGTTAACTATTACCATAGTAAACATAGTAAACGCTTGAAGAAAACGTTACGCATAGTAAAAAAACATGGTAAACTATTGAAGAAATCAGACCAATCATAAGGGCTATCGCAATCATGTTTTTATTTTATCTGTCAGTAGCCTACGTCTCGTCTCTTTATACCGGACTGTCATAAAATAACGCAACTTTTTTTTCGGGAGCTTCCTCTGTTTCTCTGACTGTAACGTATCTGTAATATCTGTAATATCTGTAACGTTAGCCTAAGTTATTGGGAGTCGAGAGAGTGCTAAAGCTCATCAGGACTTATTTTTGGTGGCATATATTTGTAGAAATTATCATTCTTTCTAAATGTGATGTTATGTATGTCCTGTCACTACCAAATAAATAGAAACGTCTTTATATCGGCCGCATACTTTCATGTCATGTTTTGTCTTGTACCATATGGTACTATATGGCGACTGAAGAAGTGTGTCCTCTTTCTTTTGTGAAACCTAACGGTAATTTATTTCTGTGTGACTAATGTGCAATTTTCACATACATGAATTCATGATTAATGTATCACTTTTTATTGTAAACCTGTGGGAAAACATCGATGCTTGGGTTTTAAATATTCAAGTAAACAACAAAAATGCCAGCAAACGGTCGCTTTTCAGTCGTTTCCAGTGATTTCTTTCTGATTAGTTTTCTGATAAAACTTCCATTTGTTGGTGAAATGATGGGTTAGTGTGATGTTGTTCCATAGAGGACTGTTACGGGCGTGTAAGATAACATTATGACTAGCCTACAGAGGGCCAACGTTACTTTCGTACCCCACGGCCTCGTTTTGGTTTAAGCTGGTGACGTAGGTGAATAAGGCGAATAGCCCCTCTCATCCTGTTACCTGATTATTGATTCATTTGCCCTGTAGCTCAACACGAAACACAAGGTCTTGTTAAAAATACGGGGTTTATTTCTCCAACATATCAATCCTCAACCTGTGAGTACTGGATTGGAAGAGAGAAAAATAAAAGAATAATATAAATACAATGCATGTATGTATGTCTTGAATACAAATTGTGACGTTATTGTTACACACTAGATAACACAAGCATTCACACGAAACATATTACGGAAAACTGGATACAAAGAACATACCTCGTAGGCTGCTTTCTACTAAGAGGGGCTAAATCTTTAACGTCTTCCTTCTTGTCTTCCTTGCCTCAGATAATATGCTTCTAGATATGTTTTATATTCTTAAAGGAGCTGTATGTAAGATTGTGGCCAAAACTGGTACTGCAATCACTTTCAAATTACTGTAGAGCGGTGTATCCCCTCCCCTGACTCGGGGTTGCCAGATAGGTTGCAGGATCCAGCAGGAACGTGTGTAGCTGCAGCTGTGGTAACTAGAGCAGAGCTGGCAACCCGGATGACGCAACACTACTGACTCTGTGATTGGTAGATAGGTGGAGGGTGGAGCATCAGACCAAAACACAATATGACAACATCAACATCAGTTGAGGGCTGCAACTTCACTTTTTAAATGACAATATCATGGCCGGACTACTGTTGTAGTGATATAAGTATTTGAAATTAACATGATTTCTTAATGTCTAGTGACATATCAGGGCCATTTTATGATTACTTGAAATACTTTCTTACATACAGCTCCTTTAATATTAACCTAGCTCACAGAGCTCGTCATGCTATGCTTTTAGCGCTTCACTTGCATGTGTTTTTTCCTATTAGTTACGTGCGGACACAAAATCGGCACTAATTAGTTCCGCTTCTACGATCTATTATTTTTCAGGTAGGAACCAAAAAACAGTAACAAACTAACTAAAACTGTGAGGCAGTTACACTTCCACCAAATCACAAGTGATTTCTCAGAACAGCTTAGAGAGACACACATACTGCACATAATATTCATTTTAAAGTACTAACTATTTACTTATGGCTCAACTTAAGAACTAAATAAAGAGTGACTAGAGGATGCTGGAGTCTTCAGTCTGCTTCCAACAATGTAATTGTCTTATGGATGGGCCTCTCCAAATGAACAGGTTTAGAGATGCGCTTTCCTCTTTCATCCAGAGTTGAATCGCCGATAAGCAACTTGAGCCTTCTCACTCTTCCGCCCTTTCCTGGGTACACTTCAATAACCTTTGCTAACTTCCCTGGTTTCATGGTGTAGCATTATCTTGCAAAATGACAATATCATTGACCTTAGCGTTTCTGCGGTCTTTGGTCCACTTCTGTCTGTGTTGGAGATTGAGGAGGTATTCCTTCTTCCACCGTGTCCAAAAGTTGTTGGCTAAGAGTTGAACTCTGCGCCATCTCTTGCGTAGGTACAGATCTTCCCTGACAAACTTTCCAGGAGGTGAAGAGATGATCGTGGATTTCATGGTCAGAATGTGGTTTGGTGTCAAGGGCTCTGGACAGGATGGATCGTTCAGATGATCAGTGGTCAGAGGTCTGCTATTTACAACAGCTATGACTTCATATAAGAACGTTCGTAGTGAGGAGCAGTCAAGTAGTCTGGCTGACTGTTCTAGAATGGACGTCAAGACACTTCTGCGAATTTGCCTTTCCCAGATGCCACCCATATGACTTGAAGCAGGGGCGTTCATGATGAACTCACATCTCAGTTCTTTGAGTTCCTTTTGATCCATCTCCTTTAATGGTTCAATGAACTCACATCTGGCGCCGACAAAGTTTGTCCCTTGATCACACCTTATTTGCCATACTGTTCCACGAATAACAATGCATGAACACAGGGCGTTAATGAAGGCATCTGTGGTCAAGTCGTCGAGCATTTCAATATGCACTGCTCTGGAACACATGCAGGTAAGTAACAGTCCATAACACTTTAACTCTTTTCTTCCTTCCTTGATGTAGAATGGCCCGAAGCAGTCCATCCCGCAGTAAGTAAATGGAGGGGTTGTTTCCATTCGATCTTCCGGGAGATTTGCCATCCTTTGTTGTTCTGTGCATCTTCTGAACTTCCTGCATGTTGTGCATTTGTAAATATGGGATGACACTGCACTGCTGCATCCCAGGATCCATATACCATTGGATCGGATATCATTTACAGTCATTCCCCGTCCTTGATGGTGCACTCTCTCTCGTGATAGTGCTTGACGAGTAATCCCGACACGTGACTGTCTCTAGGGAGAACAGCTGGATGCTTCACATGTGGATGAAGAGCAGCATGAGTTAAGCGGCCTCCGACTCTGAGGATACCTTGGTCATCCAGGAATGGACCCAACTTGTGTAATTTTTTGGCCTTGTCTTTGATTTGTGTGTTCTTTTGACACTGGCTGCCCTGCATTTTTTGAGAGAGGGTTGCTTGTTGGACCATCTTGATTATGCTGAGCTCTGCGTCTCTCCTTTCCTCTAAACTGGTGCCCCATCTGTCCTCCCTTGTTACCTGCTTTTGTTTGCTCACCCTATTTATTCTCCTTGTGTTTTCAATTCTGTGCTGGTTCGTCGTTGTATGTACATCGTGTGTTTCCCTGCTGTCCAGTCCAGTCCAGTTTGTTTTCCCCCTTGGGGTAGTTTTTGTTTGTATTTTGTTTTATTTTTATTATTAAAATAAAGCCCATCAACTCTTCACCTGACTCCTCTTTCCTTTCACCACCCCCACACCTGATAGTTTGATCTATTTAAATGTTTCATTCACATAAACTATTCACAACCGGCACAACGTCATAGAATGTCTCTGAACAGATTTACGCCCACTTTTAGGGGGAAAAAAAAACCTAGATTTCCCATAGACTTCAATACAAAATAGCGTCACAAAACAACGTCCGTACACAGCCGACAGCCGTGAATAACTTAAGAAATCACTAAGATTAAACATGTCAAATAATTATGTCCACCCTGCCTGCCATAGAGCGTGAAAGATGCATCAACAAACTTAATTTGGTCAATTTAAAAACATCCCTTCATTCTCCCAGCAGCAAATTGGTGTAACAACCCCATCCAGTGGCCAGAGGTGTCTTACCCGGACATTGACACGTACCTCATCGAGTAACCATGGTAAGCCAGTGAATGATTTTACTTTGTTTTTGTAAGCAAACATCTATATATATATTATGTCTTATAATATAGCCTACATTATAATATATCTTATAATATATATATATATAACCTCACTGTGGGGTTGTTACACCAATTTGAAGCTGGGAGAATGAAGGGACATGTTTTTAAATTGACCAAATTAAGTTTGTTGATGTAGCCTATCTTACACGCTCTATGGCAGGCAGGACATATAATTACTTGACATGTTTAATCTCAGTGATTACTTAAGTTATTCACGACTGCCGGTGTTGTGCCTAATTTCGACCCCCTGCCAAATTATTACCCCCCTAGCATTGGTAGGTTCAGGCTATGTTTACACGGAAACGATCTGAAGAGAAAACGCAAAGGTGGCGTTGCGTTTTCACTTTTTATTTCCGCGTTTAGACGAGCGTTATGGGGAGGAAATCCGCCTGCATATGGTGACGCAAAATTGTGTAAAATTCCATGTAGTATGCACTCCAGGCGGCTAGGTGGCAATGTGAAGCACTGCCACACAACAACACCAATATCTGATAATATTTTGTACAACTGCTGAAAAGACTCTTGTATGTTTTTCAGAGCTGCTAGGGCAACTCGAAGGTCCGACGTATGGAAATAATCCGACATGTTGGTTGTTATTTTCCTGTACTGGCGCATGCCTGTGACGTAAACGTGTAGGCTACGCAACGAGAGCCACCGTGAGCAGATTTGCGTTTTTACCATTTAGACGGGTGGAGCGTTTTTAAGATTTCCACTCTGGAAGGTGGTTTCACTTTTTTGCGTTTTTAAGCCACCAAAACGCCTTCCAACTGAATTTAATGGTTACTCAATTAATAATTTGGTTAACCTATAGAATTACAGATAATGATTAGACAATTTCTATATAACTTGTTTGCAATTTCCGAAATGGATTACCAAATATAATGAATTATTATTACACAAGTGATTTATCATGATGATAACCACCACTTTGTTCAAAGTTTGTACACAAACATGTGTGTAGAGAGAGAGAGAGAAAGAGGAGAGAGAGAGAGGAGAGAGAGAGAGAGAAGAGAGAGAGAGAGAGAGAGAGAGAGAGAGAGGAGAGAGAGAGAGAGAGAGAGAGAGAGAGAGAGAGAGAGAGAGAGAGAGAGAGAGAGGATTGATTTGTGAACAGAGGGAGAGGAAACAGTCAAAGACTATATGTTACATCAGGTTGACCAGAGATGCATCAATAGAAGGGAGACAGGTGGCATCAAATCCTTATGGCTGTGTCAGATTTTGATAACATACTATATAACATTATGGATTAAATTACATGAGTTAGGTAATGTAAGTGTATTTTTTTATGAGGCAACTTAAGCCTGTGTTACTGTAATTAATTCAACAACAAGAACTGTAACCCACGCCAATAGCTATATACGAAAATGCAATGATCAGGAAGGGGATGAGAAAGCCCACTATGAACCTGCATGTGACCAGAGACTTGTAGTATTGGATAGGATAGTTATAGATTTGTTTACTCTCCGCTGTTGAGGGATTGATAACTACAGGGATGCAGCAGCCAATGGATAAAACCCACACAATCACACAGATAATTCTATTTGATTATTTCGAGACCATCCATGTGCACAGGCATCGGTCCAGACTAATAGTCATGAGCAGCAAAATCCTAGCAGATTAGTTTTTGTCAGGGTTCTGTCACATCTGTCTAGTTAATTTCTTAGTTTTGAGACAGCTCTGACACTCCTGGTTTTGTCTAGTTTTTGTCTGAGTGCACTCACTTGTCTACGTGCCTTGTTACATGTGCACAGAGTCGGCGCCAGATCAGATCTACTGGAGGGGCATTGGGTCATCGGCGGGGGAGCACTGCGAGTGCTACAGTATTCTCTTGTGGCTCGCGCACAGTCTATTCACAAAGAGAAATGAACAAATCACAAAGTAAAATGCACACAAACTTGTCCCTGCTTGATATACAACCACTGATAAACATAATCGGTTTTAATGAGGAAAAACAAACTATATGAGTGCGGATTAGAATCCAAACTCTGACACGCTTGGCAAAAGTTTTGCCCCTGGACCATTAAAATATACAAAAAAATATTTTCGTATCGGATCTATGTATTTCTTCACGTGACAATTCTCGGCACCAACAGATCTCATTAAGCGACAAATTAAACACAATTTACTATTTAATTCGATTGCTGGACATTGATATGTTTATTGATTTTTTAGCATAGGTAAGCTACATTGTTTCATGATTCACACACACCACCCTCCCCCCCACTAAACACAACCTCTTACCCACTAAGCATCGCATGCATTTAATGTAAAAAAGAATAACTAAAAGGGAATTCTTTGGGCCACGCCATGGCCTGTGGTAGGAGAGGCATCAATGACGGCTGGAGGGGGCACGGCCCTCAAATGCCCCACCACAGCGCCGGCCCTGCATGTGCGGGGCGTGGTGTTTGGATACGCTATGCAAATTCTGCAGACCCATGGCATTTCTTTGCCATTGACTCGTTTTGTAATACTCAAAGTCGATAGGTGTTCTAAGCGAAACCCCATTCGTCATCATCCGACGGAACGTCTCCGTTCCCTACTATGGGAACGAGGGTTACATCCATAACCGAGACGTTTTTATGCCATTTTTCACATGCAACACATGTACTACCCCAGGATGCCATACGAAGCCATATACTTTAACACTCTCATCAATTTATGTAATTTTCTATTTTTAAGCTTGAACTATTCTGCAATGTCCAACAGACAATTTGTTTTGTCCTAACGTTTTACCAGCATGAACTGTATCTTCAATACATATACGCAAACACATAAAATTAAAATACAATGTTCACACTTTTCACATAAGATGACACAATTACAGTTTATAAGATGAAATTGAAAATGATTTTGTCCACAAGGGATTTACCAAATTTCTTTCTGGTAAATATTAAATGGTGTGTGATTATTCCTCATTATGACCATATTTAAAAAAAAAATACAAATATATGTATATATTTAAACAATGTAATTATTATAATGGGTTTTCATATTAGAGGTGGAAAGTCTAAGACAAAATATATGTGTCTAAAAAGGCAATTTATAAATAAACAAACCATCAATTAACAAAAATAAAAAGTTCAAACCCAGCTTGGACATGGCCTGCAGTTAAGGACACATGTGAAAAGTCATTCATGGCAATCTTTCTAATCTCTCTACAATTTTCACCCAATAACAGAGAATGGTAATATTTTCTCCTCACACCCATATGTGTAGCCATGTGCACCCATATAACAAATGTTATTATGTTTCAGAATGGTTGTAACACCATCAATTCCACCAATCAGGGACAAGCTAGGAGTCCAATGATCATTTCATTATTCGCCCACTTCAAGGCTGTAAATACAGTAGGTACATGCAGATTGTATAAAGAAAATAACTTTTTTGACTAAAACTATATTTAGTAATTATACTTTTGCAGATAAAATCATATAACTTATATAAGATTAAATTGTAGTTTCTCAGGCAAAATGTGATGCATTTTTAACCTGCTAATTTCCAACCATTATGCTAACACAGCTAGCTAAACACTGGCTGACAATAGAGGGCTAGGTTGTAGCACATCTTTGAAAAATGAAAAACAACTAAGAACAGTTTCTTTTTAATAATCATACAGAATAAGATAGTGTTTTTAAAAAAAGAGGAACTGATGACGTTTCAATAAAGTCGGTCAGATCAGTTGTGACAACAATGTTGAAAGCCAGTGGTTAGACCGCAGATAATGAAAACTTTTATGTTGTCTCTATGAAGCAATTTGGCAACTCAAAGCCAAAGCAAATCTGGGTAAAATGTGCCCTATGCAGTCTCAGGGTCCACCTGGTCTCATATGTCAAAAAAAGCAAGACAGAAAAAGAAATATATACCATCTGTTTTGACCATCAATTAAACAAAAATAAAAAGTGTAAACCAATCCCTGGGATATAGTTAAGGACAATCAAAAACTGATGATATGTTCTTCTTTACTTCGCTTAAAGAGTGATAGTGGGATGGTGTAGATAAATATGCTTCAACAGAAATCTATTTGTATCGACTATACACTTTTAAGTTATATTTCTGCAGTCCGAAATATTAATTGAATGCAGAGGAAGTGTGTTCCCTGATCTGACAAGCTATCAAACGACACTATCCCGTATCAGTTTGAAACTTTCACTAAACAGTTAATATCCAGAGATTCATTTTTGGACATGTTTTGACATTAACTAGAATGCTTGCCTTATAAACACTCACAAGTCACAAGACACATTTGACACTCTTTAATTTACAACACAAATCAGAATAATTGTTGTAACAATAGGCTACTAAGAGTTCTCTTACGAGAGTATCTCTCGTACTGCGTAATATCTTACGCTATGGGGAAAACTCTTTTCCTCGAGATATTGAAGCCAAAAATTATCCTTAATTTTAAATATGCAAAACGCTTTGCAGCAGCAAGCAGACAAGGGCGAGACAGCTCGCGCGCCCATTGGCTGCCTTGCTGGAAAAGCTGCAGCCTATCGAGTGAGGCACTGCGTGACGTAATGACGAATGGGGACGCTTCGCGCCCATTTCGTCATGTCCCGCCAGTAGAGGCGTGGTCTCGCCCTATAAATACCACCTCGATAGCTGTATTTCCTCTGATTTTTCTACTCTTCACGCGAAGCTCACGCATCGCTGGATCCAGAGTGAGAAGCCGCGCCGTTGACTTGTAGCCTTATCAGCGGGACGTGCCATCTTCTGAAGTCGCTGGCCCAGCCGCCTTCAACCGCCGTACCTGCTGCGCTTTCCGGCGTACTATATCCTTTACTCTGCTAAGTGTGTGTGTTTGCTTACGTGACGCAACACCCATTTCTACTGTTCTAAAAGAGCTGCGTCTTTTTAAAGATGCCTTCCTGTGGTTCTTGCCGAGCCCCACTCAGCGACGAGGACCGCCACGTCATCTGCGTGTCCTGCCTGGGTGAGGATCACGCGGCCACCGCGCTCGCTGACGGCGGATGCCATCATTGTGAACGCTTGCCTATGGTGACTCTGCGGACTCGCCTAGCTTCGTTCTCCGAGCCCGCATCCCAGCCCGCCGTGATGCCGCGCCGCAAGAAGCGCCGCGCCCAGCGCGCGCCCGAGCTATTTCCAGCCCGCCAAAGCTCGCCGGTTCGCCCGCCAGCTTCGCCGGCTTCGCTCGAGTCGCTCCCAGACGGACAGCGGCCGCCGTCTGCCGCCGCGTCCGCACTTGAGCTCGACGAACTTACCGGAGACGGCATTGAAACTGAGCCGATGCGTCCGCTCTCTCAAGCCGTGGATTACATCGGCCTCGACTGAAAGGCGCTCGCGCAACTAACGCGCAATAGGCTGGACGGACGCTTTCTCGGGAAAGACGAAGCTCCGTCACAGTCGAGACCCGCGCCTTTCCCCCCTGAATGGTGAGATACATTTGTGGCTAACGCTATCCTAGATGGTGGAAGCTGAGCGCTCCGTGTTCCTCGACGTTCTCGCTCTGCTGGATGCCACCCCCCTCAGCGCGGGCCCCGGCCGAGGATTGAGATAAAGCCCGAGGTCTCAAGGCCTTCCTAGTCTCTCTAGGAAAGCGACGGTGTTCAGTTCCCTCTGCGGCCGGATTTCCACCAAAACTTCTCGCTCGTTCAGTTCCATGCGTTGTGACTGTCCCAGTGTATTTCGCAGTGAAGCAGCCGGTGTCTCAGCCCGCTTGCCTGCGCACAAAAGCCGTTTCTATGGCTACCCAGATAAATCCAATAAAGAGTGCATTTTCTGGTGTTCCGGCCACGGCCGATGGTGTTGCGAGTGTTGTAAGAATGCCCACGTCCCAGTGCCCATTCCCACACCCAGACACAGCCCGCCACGGTGCAGGGCTAGCACAAATAAAACCAACTCATGTTGGTTGTGCAGAAAATGTAGTGAACACGCCCATACAATGCCCGCTTACACGATGCGTGTCCCTTGGTTTCTGTAAAAACGAAACTAGCACACATTTAGTCGGCGCGAGCCGACAGTGTTCTCAGTGCAGTAAATGTGCCCGCTGTCCCGCATTTCCTCACTGACACGCCGAATCCCACGGGATTCACCCCCGCTCGCTTTCTATGCACAACCCGTCACAGAGAAGCTGAGCGCGGCCAGGCTGCCCGCTGTGATTAGCGCGCACCTCGCACGCTGTGAACACAGCGTTGTTTCTCAGATTTCATTCTACCCCTAGCTATTCACGCAGATGCGTGGTCAAGGCTTCCCGGGGTATCAGAATGAGTGTTGAACACTATAACGAGAGGCTGTTCGCTACAGTTCGCTCGACGCCCCCGCCGTTATACGGCGCGAGTCGAAACTACGGTGTAAAGCGAAGTGTTTCATCTACTTCGAGCTGAGATAGCGAAACTACTGAGAAAAGGGGCTATAGAACCTCTATCTCAGGGCGAAGGGGGCTTATACAGCAGATATTTTCTGGTACCGAAAAAAGATGGTGGGCTCAGACCCATTCTAGATCTGCGACTGCTGAACAGAACGCTTGTGAAGCGCCAGTTCAGAATGCTTACGACCAGGAAAATCCTCGCGCAAGTGCGCCAAGGAGACTGGTTCATGTCAATAGATCTTAACGGCGCCTATTTTCAAATACAAATAGCGTCCCATCACAGGCGATTCTTGAGATTCGCCTTCGAGGGCCAGGCATATCAATACACAGTCCTGCCATTCGGCCTGTCCATAGCACCCCGTACGTTCACGTAGTGCATGGACGCGGCCCTCGCCCCCCTGAGACTTCGGGGCATGCGAGTTTTGAACTACTTGGACGATTGGCTGATTCTAGCTCGTTCACGAACGGAGCTCATAGAACACAGGGCCGCATTACTCGAGCACCTCAAGGAGTTGGGCCTTACAGTCAATTGGGCGAAAAGCTCACTGCTTCCCAGTCGGAGAATTTCCTTTCTGGGAACAGTGTTAGACTCGCTGTCCATGACAGCACGCCTGTCACCGGAGCGCGGATTGAATATTCAGCACGTCGCGAGATCCTTCCGCCACGGCTCTATAGTCCCGCTCAGAAGGTTTCAGAAAATGCTGGGTCTGATGGCCTCAGCAGCCTCCGTACTCCAGTTGGGCCTGCTCCGCATGCGCCCACTGCAGCTATGGCTAAAAGCACAAGTTCCCCCAAGGGCGTGGACCGCAGGTCTATTTCGCCTCAGGGTCAACCTTCAGTGCATTTCGGCTCTGAAACCATGGAAAGCAACTGACTGGTATCAGTCAGGTGTGAGTCTGGGGATCCCCTCGAGTGTGAAGGTGGTGTCTACGGACGCCTCCACTTCGGGGCAGGGAGCGCTGCTCGAGGGCAGACCGCTAGCTGGCCTATGGTCAGTACGGGAGAAGCTCCTTCACATAAACTGCTTGGAATTAATAGCAGTCGACAAAGCGCTACGGCGCTTCTGTCCCCAGATAAAAGGCCACCACGTATTGGTCCGGTCGGACAACATGTCAGTGGTGGCGTACATAAATCGCCAGGGCGGCGTCAGGTCCCGAAACCTTTACAGGCTGACGGGACGCCTCCTGGTCTGGGCTCAGCACAACCTGCTCTCGCTGAACCTGCTTGTCACCTAAATGTGGGGCCAGACAGGCTGTCCAGAAACAACGTCCCAGCAGGACAATGGTCTCTGCACCCGCAGACGATCCAGCTGCTGTGGGAAACGTTTGGCAAAGCGCAGGTGGACCTGTTCGCGTCCCAAGGAAAACGCTCACTGCCCGAGATTCTTCTCGAAATGCCGGGAGGCACTGGCCCATGTTTGGCCCCGCCGCCCCCTATATGCTTTTCCCCCTGTCTCACTCCTGCCTCAGGTGTTGGAGCGAATCAGGAGGGAGGGATGCCCAGTGCTACTCATAGCTCCGCTCTGGACAAACCAGTTGTGGTTCCCTGTCCTGATGCAGCTGACCAGCGCTGTCCCATGGCCTTTACCGCTGAGGAGAGACCTCCTCTCTCAGGCGGGAGGCTCGATTTGGCATCCTCGCCCGGATTTGTGGTCCCTGCACGCATGGGCCATCAACGGGTACCCGCTGACCTCCCAGAGGGAGTGTTCAAACACGATCGCGCAGGCTAGAGCCCCGTCTACCAGACGGCTCTACACCTCGAAGTGGTCTGTGTTCTCTGCTTGGTGTCAAGCGCAGAGCTTTTCACCTGTAGACTGCGGGGTTACGGAAGTGCTTTCCTTCCCTCAGGAGCTACTGGATAAGGGCAGGACCCCTTCCACGCTCAAAGTATACGTGGCGGCCATAGCAACGTTTGCAAAACCGGTGTCTGGCCAGTCACTAGGAAAGAACGACTTAGTCGTGCGTTTACTTAGAGGAGCTCGGAGGCTAAACCCTCCCAGGCCCCCTTCAGTCCCGACATGGGACCTTTCCACGGTCTTGGAGGCCATGAAAGCTGCCCCATTCGAGCCAATCCAGTCGTCAGACATGAAACACTTGTCTTTCAAGACAGCGTTTCTCATGGCTCTCGCTTCAGTGAAGCGCGTAGGGGACTTGCAAGCGTTTTCAGTGAGCGCGTCATGCATGGAGTTTGGACCTAATGACTCAAAGGTCATACTCAAACCGAAGCACGGCTACGTGCCAAAATCCCTCAACACACCGTTCAGGGCCCAGGTGATTTCCCTGTCTGCCCTTCCGGTTCTCAATGGGGAGAAGGACGCGAGTCTCCTTTGCCCTGTCAGGGCACTAAGGGCTTATGTGTCCCGCTCGTCTGGTTTCAGACAGACTGAGCAGCTTTTCGTTTCGTTTGGCTGCCGTGCTAAGGGACTTGCCGCTTCGAAACAGAGCCTATCCAGATGGATAGTCGGCCATTGCGCTGGCTTACACTTCCAAGGGCCTGCAGTGCCCGTTGGGTGTCAGAGCGCACTCCACGAGAGGCGTGGCCTCGTCGTGGGCATGGTATAGCGGGGTCTCCCTGCAAGATATCTGTACGGCTGCGGGCTGGGCTTCGCCGTCTACATTTATCAAGTACTATAACCTGGAGGTGCCCGCCTTACAAGCCAAGCTTTTGGCGGTCTGAACTTTGGGCTTATCGGCCGCCATGCGGCTTGTGTGTGGAGTATTGGCCTGTGCATCGCTCAGTCCGATGCGGCAGCTCCATGAGTGTGGTACCCTTACGGGTCTGTTACCCCTACGGGACTATTTATAATGGAGTGATGCTTCTGGCCTCTCCTCCTCTACTCTGTGAGAGTTGTGGTGATTGTGCACTAGATGCGCCCCGGGCTTGGCCCCGGGACTCTGGTGTTGGATAAGGAAATAATTTTTCTGTTGAAAACTATTAGCCTGCTAACTTGACTGTGCATTTCTACTTTGAGGGCATATTATATATATATATATATATATATATATATATATATATATATATATATATATATATATATATATATATATATATATATATGTGTGTGTGTGTGTGTGTGTGTGTGTGTGTGTGTGTGTGTGTGTGTGGTACACAATATGATATCAATGAGGAAAAAAAGATTTGCTGTGTTTTTCCTGCCTAAAATTGGAGACTATAGAAATATCAATACACATTTTCAAACATTTTTAATGTATTTAATTTTTAAGAGCACACACACACACACACACACACACACACACACACACACACACACACACACACACACACACACACACACACACACACACACACACACACACACACACACACACACACACACACACACACACACACACACACACACACACACACACACACACACACACACAGTGATTGCATAATTATTATGCACAACAACAACACTTCAGCTTGTGATTCGTATTAAGTGTCATTATTATGATTATGATAAATATGATTAAGAGTCATATTTCAGTATTCTTTACCTTAGTAGTTAGGTCCTGACACCTTGCACGTCTGGAGACTGGAAAATGGTGGCGCTGGAGACTAAATGGTTCCTGATGGTTTCACACCTAATTCTTCACCTTAATTCCTTTTTTTTGTAGTTAACATGTCTTACATGTGCCTGTATTTGTATTTATTTTATTTTTATATTATTTATATTTGCACCTTTATAATTGCATACAAATGACAATAATAATAATAAACACTGCAATTGCTTGACTGCAATGGTGTCAAATATGATGGGTTCTTTCTAATGTATCATATCAAACCTCTAACAACCAGGCACGACACTATGTCTGCTGTGTTTAAAAGAAATGCATTAGCTTCATCAGAAGGCAAGCTTAGAGAATAACAACTTCAATGGTGTGTTCCTCATTTCAGTGGGGCATGTGTTTTCCACACATCCCTGTGGTCTTATGGTCAAGACGTCCTGCAACAACAGTTACAACAATGCAATTGGCAGATACAGTGCAAAAAGGCCTTTTTGTGGCAGAACTGCTGATGTAAACAAAAACCCCAATCATGTCCCTCCTGAAGCAACTACAATAAGAAAGCAAATACAAATGTTAAAAATATGGCAATATAAGTAATAATAAAATATTATTGTCATAGTAATATTTTTGTATTTATACTATTCAAAAAATTGGGGTCAGTATTTGAAAGAAATGAATTCATCAAGCACACATTAAATTGTTCAAAACTGACAGTAAAGACATAATAAAAATGTTAAAATATATTTATTTATCAAATAAATGAACAAATACCCATAAAATAATCTTAAAAAATATATCATACTTTTCACAAAATGATTAATCAGCACAACTGTTTTCAACATTGAAACTAATGGTTTAAAATATTAAAATGATTTCTGAAGGATCATGTGAAACTGGACTGGAGTAATGATGCTGAAAATTCAGCTTTGCCATGACTGGAATAATTTACTTAAAAAAATTATTTATATCTAAAACAGTTATTTTAAATTGTAATAATATTTTTGCAGTATTACAGTTTCACAGTATTTTTATCAAATAAATTCAGCCTTATTGAGAACAAGAGACATCTTTCAAATTTTTTTTTTTTTTTTTTTTTAAAAAACAGTGCTTATTATTTCTCTAATGTTGTTGTGTATTATTAACAGTGCGCTCTGCTTTGTTTTTGCTTGGGTCGTGGTTCCTGGAAACGGCAATTCTGAAAAATCACCTCACTATCAATACATCATTCTTTGACACACTCATACTCACATTTATTTTTTGAACCCTTATCACCTTAAAAATGATTTATTTGATGTGCTTGAGTCACTTCCCATAATCTTTAGATTTGGTGTTTTTAATATTTTTATTGGCATTTTTTTCAAATAGTTGGAGCTCTAGTTGGAGGCGACGATCTGGTCAATCCATTGGCGCAGGTAAGACACCCGGGCATAGACGGCTGGGGTGCGAACATTGCAGTCGCTGGTGCCCCAGGACACGATGCCCACCTGATACCAAGCACCTGAGCTCTCACACACCAGAGGACCACCAGAATCACCCTGTAGTTGACAGACAAACCCATACAAATACATTAGAAATAAATCACTGTATGCATGTACATATTTAGGTATTTTGTCTTCATATACCTGGCAAGAGGAGACACCAGAGGCTCCAGCACAGATCATGGCGTCTGTGATTCTGCTCTGACCCCAGTATTGCCTACATTGAGCCGGACTCAGAAGCGGCAGCGCGACCTGCTGCAGGATATTAGGACTTGCTGCAAAAATGAAGTAAATAGATGAAAACTGTAGCATATCCAGTCATTTTAGTCATGAATGTAGTTGTTTTTGACATCAGTGATGTTGATGATATATTTACAGGTGGTTCCAGTTTTGCCCCATCCTGTGGTGACGCAGCGAGTGCCAGAGGGGATACTGGTGGAGGAGGCAGCCAGACACACAGGAGAGATACGGGACGTCAGCTGGGCTGGAGAGGACAGTTTCAGCAGGGTGATGTCGTTGTTGAAGTTCTGACTGTTGTAGTAAGGATGGTGATGGCCTACAGTGGGAGGAAAAAATAACTCATGAGATTATTTGTTACAATACATACACTACCGCTCAGAGGTTTTGGGGTTGATACGATTTTTAAAAATGTTTTTTTAAAGAAGTCTCTTATGCTCACCAAGGCTGCATTTATTTGATCAAAAACACAGTCAAACAATTTAAAATAACTGACTTATATTGTAATATATTTTAAATGTATTCCTGTGATGCAAAGATGAATTTACAGCATCATCACTCCAGTCTTCAGTGTCACACGATCCTTCAGGAATCATTCTAATATGATGATTAACTTAGCATTTCTTTTTATTATCATCAATGTTCTGCTTCATATTTTTATTCAACCCATTTTTTTCAGGATACTTTGAGGAATTAGAAAGATAAAACAAAATGCTTATTTGAATCAGAAATCTTTTGTAACTTTATAAATGTCACATTTGATCCGTTTTATGTGTCCTTGTTAAAAAAAAATACTGACCTCAAACTTTTGAACAATAATATCTTTCATGATATCTGTCAGATAGTAGGGACAATTACTCATTATATAAAAATAAAAACTCAAGGCAACTTTAATCAGTGGTATTACAAGTTTAAAAAAGAGTATGGCGTTGCACAATGCACAAAATAGTCTGTTTGTCGCAAGTATTTGTAAAATCCCGCCCCTAGTAAGCAAGCAACACTTTTGTTTTAACTATGGCAGAATGACAAAATCCTGTGGTTTCTGAGGTAATGCCCATATCAGAGAACCACAGCAATGCAATCAGCAGATAGTGACTCAAAGTAAAGGAATATGTAATGAGTTATTATCAGCATGATTAAAGCATGATACCTTGGCGATCCTCATGACTTGAACAGATTCAGCGCTGGAGCCACGGTTATGCTCTCCAAGGATAACATAGTGATATCCGGCCCTAGGGTAAGATCGAAAAAAAAAACAGGAAAGGTTGAAAATAGAGAACCAGGTGGGGCATGTTTATAAAGTAAAACAGATTTGAAGGTTCTTACTGAACACGACAGTGAGCAGCAGTGACAACCCAGTACTGGTTGATCAGTGATCCTCCACAGAAATGGAAGCCATTGGATTGCTGGTTCATACATAAAAAATACATACATGATATAACTCAGTGAATGATGAACACATTGCCAGTAAAAACATATCAGCTTAGGACCCTCTACAGAGATGTCCAATTCTACTTCTGGAGGGCCGCTGTCCTGCAGAGTTTAGCTCCAACTCCAATTAGACACCTGAACCAGCTTAAAAAGCTCTTACTGGGCAGACTAGAGACTTCCAGGCAGGCGTGTTGAGGCAAGTTGAGCTAAACTCTGCAGAAGTGTTCCTCCAGGAACGAGTTTGGATACTTCTGCTCTAGTTGCTTAGGAACAATAATTACATAATTAAAACAACAGTTACCTGGAGAGAGACCTGCCAGGGCCACGAACCAGACACTGCATTCTCTCCATTCACAATTTTGCTGTAGCCGCTAATTACTGGTCTAATGGAAGGCACTCCACAGCCTATGGTATATAAAATAAACGCATGCAAAAACAGACAATCATGGGTAAACCAGCTTAGTTTTTTTTTTTATTTGAGTACAGTAATATCATATTTTTAACTCTCTGTTCTTTAAGCCAGCGATTGCAGGTTTAAAATAGCTACAGTTACCGGTTTCAGATTCATACCACCCTCATTGCAAGTTGTAGCAAAAGAAACTCACCGAGAGTGGAGGCCACCAAAGCAAAACAACTTATGATCCAGAACATCATGGAAACATGCACCGTAATTTCCTACTGTCATCCCCATTGAGTCTGACGCCTGCTTTATATTCTCTTTAGCATCTGATAAAACTGGGAATCATCAAGGTGCGTCCATGCAGCTGGAAGGATCTCAGAGCTCAGGAACGTTCATATCTTGTTCAGTACAGGCATGTGACAAAAAGTATGTTGAAATATTGACAAGAATAAATAGGTCAACTGGGAAAAAAAGGGTAGGCTGCCCACCTTTGTTTAAACGTATGTTTTCTGAATGCATTCAAGTGCAGCTACGAGACAAACAGAGATGTTATTCTTTCACCTGTAAATTTATAACCTGAAGCTCTTATCTAACCCATACAAGCAGCAGATAGAGGAAAGGAGGAGATTTAAGATCTTTTCTCTATTCTAAGATTTCATGTGTTTTTAAGACACATTTCATGTATTTTGTGGTTGTGTAACACCATAGAACACTGTGAAAAGATGTCTAACCCGTGTGGTTTCTAGGATGAACACGTGAACAAGTCAATCACTTAGCTAATCACTTTAATGCTGACACCTTGGGAATACTCTTCGTCTGCACAGGTTCTGTACCGTAACCATGATCTACAAGGACAACATAGAAAACAGCATATGTACTGTAGGTGTAAACGTATGCATAATAAAAGGGTTTTCAAAAGTTATTGGCACTGTAACTGTGTAAATAGGCAATCATGAACAAGTTAATCTGTTTTAGTTGAATTTGAGCATCATGGTATATTTATTTGACCTTGCTAATCTTATATAATGCATAATACATTTTTAATATAAAAGCTAGGAAAATATATGGGAACTGAATGATACATCCACTAAAAACCAATTCATTCCAAAATGGAGAAAAGCACCATTTGATTGCAAACGCCACTTGGTTTGATTTTTCTTTAAAAGTATAGCCTACTAGTTTTTATAGCATACACTATACCATTCAAAAGTTTTAGGAAGAAGTCTTTATTCTCACCAATACTGCTTTTTTGATAACAAATACAGTAAAAACAGTAATACTGTGAAATATTATTACAGTTTAAAATAACTGTTATCTATTTTATTCGATTTGAAAACGTAATTTATTCCTGTGATGCAAAGCTGAATTCTCAGCATTATTAGTCCAGTCTTCAGTGTCACATGGTCCTTCAAAAATCATATTTATATGCTGATTTAAAGCTCAAGCAAAACTTGTATTATTATCAATGTAGAACGTGAGACATGTTTTCTAGATCCTTTAATGAAAAGAAAAAAAAACTTAGTGACCCCATACTGTATATTAACTTGGAGAAATTAAATATTTATAATATACAAGCACTAATGCTTATTTTTGTTCAAGATTTGGTCATTGCATTTTAACAAATACTCAAAGCATACCATGATTAATTTCATATTTATTCAGTAACAAGTGTAATGCAATTAGTAAATTACAATTAGATGAAAACAGATACATTGTGGATACATAAGTATACCAAAGATACATAGATACCTTGACTAATGGCTGAATGTTCAGACACATGAGAACCAGAAACCGTGAACAACAAGGGATAAAATGTAGCGATGACAGACTTATGTGTCCTCTGAAGGGTAGATACTCATGCTGGTGTCCTAGTTGAATTGAACAACTCCATCAATCCATTTGCGAAAATAAGAGACACGGGCGTAAACTACTGGAATGCCAACATTGCAGGTTTTTTTGCCCCAGGACACGATGCCCACCTGATACCAAACACCTGAACTCTCACACACCAGAGGACCACCAGAATCACCCTGTAGTTGACAGACAGACATCAGTGATTAAACAAATAAGGTTAACATTGTCACAATGTTTTCAAATATTGAAATGGATTGTTTGTGTGTAATATGTTTGTGAATCTGTCTTCATATACCTGGCAAGTTGAGGCTCCAGAGGCTCCAGCACAGATCATAGCATCAGTGATTAATGTCTGATCAAATGCTTGCCTACACTCAGTCTGACTCACTATTGGCAAGGTCGCCTGCTGCAAGAACCGAGGAGTCACTATAAGCAAAAGAATAGTGTGAGAGTGTCTGAATGGTTGAGCAAGGATCAACTGCTGTTTTTTATTCATTTACTTCACAATTGAAAATGTACAAGTGAGAAGAATTGCAGACTTACTCTCGGTTTCAGTTTTGCCCCAGCCAGTGGTGACACAAAGAGTCCCAGGGAGGATGCTGGAGGAGGAGCTAGGCAGACTTACAGGAGAGACACGGGACGTCATCTGTACTGGACTGGACAATTTCAGCAGATTAACATCATTGTTGAATGGGGTCTGTTTGTTGAAATCGGGATGGGTGATGACCTATAAGTGTAGGAAGAAAAACTCTAGTGTCAGCTCTGTTTTGGAAAGTTTTTAGGAAATGAATATATAAGGACACATTAAATTAATCAGAAGTGAGATTAAAGACATTTATAATGCAACACAAGTTTGTATTTCAAATAAATACGGCTTTTTGAACTTTCTATTTATCAAAGAATTCTGAAAAAAATATCTTAATCATGGTTAAGCTACACAAAACTGTCATATCAAACTGAAATATTATCTTATTGTTTTTTACAACAGTTTTTAAATGCAGCCTTGAAGATACTTTAACTTTGAAATGATAGTGCAATTTAAAGATTTAAAACTTCAGTGTTGATGTAATAATCAGATTAAAGATGATACCTTGGCAATTTTCTTGACCTGAATAAGTTCCCTTTTGGAGCCACGGTCACGCTGTCCAAGGACAACATAATGATTTCCAGGCCTAGAAAGACAGCGGGAAAAGGAAAAGCAGGACAAGTTGAAAACGTTAGATAGATAGAATTATTGATAGAACGATAGATAGATAGATAGATAGATAGATAGATAGATAGATAGATAGAACGATAGATAGAACGATAGATAGATAGATAGATATATAGAAACATTACTTACTGAACTAAACAGTGGGCAGCAGTGAGGACCCAGTAATTGTTGATCAGGGAACCACCACAGAAGTGCTGACCTCTGGCATTCTGGTTCAAATATAAAGAACTTCATGAGTACATGATTAAACAGAGAAGGAGGCCCACAACCATTATGATATGATAAGAAATTAGAAGTGGTTCCATTAATAAAAAACATTAAAAAACATCTTGTTTTGGAAGAGACTTAATGATTATGTATTTAAAACTTGTAACACTACCTGGATAGAGACCTGCCAGGGCCAAGGGTTTCCTTGGATTACATTAATTCCCCCAATTACACTAGGATAATTTTCATAACTTTTCTTCCCGGCAGCACTATCCAATGGCTGCAATCCTGTAAGCAAAGATTATAAAAAGACTAATAAAAAAAGTATTACTAAACATGTTATGTTTAGTTTTGTACAGTGCAATGCAAAATACAATGTTGATTTTGTGTCCTTATGCACATCCTTTGTATATACAGTATATATATATAACATTTATAAGTAGAATCTGTGACCTTTTATTCTAATAGAAACTCACCTAGAGTGGAAGCCACCAAAGCAAAAGAGCTAATGATCCAGATCATGTTGTTGTCAAGTGCCTTTGCTGTTGCTGCTATTAGGTCTCTCTCCAGCTTTATATTCTCTCCTGCATCTGTTCAATTTCACAATTCATATAGGTGCTTTCATGCAGTTAGGAGGAGCTCAGGAATGTTAGTATCTGTCATATGAGGAAAATGACAATATTTAATTGGTATGGCAATAGGTGAGCCAGTCAAACAAAAACAAAGGGACATTAAATTTAAGAAAGCAAAAACATAACACAAGATATTGAGGAAATAATATGCTTTATTTTTATTGAGTCATACAGGAAACACAAAAACAAATAAATTGTAAAAGCAGATGTGTAAAAGCCTCTCCCTGTTGATTATAACGGCTAAATGAACAAGTTACAAGGCCTCACCTCAACTAGGTAGTTTGTTGTAATTGTAGCATGACTAACCTTGTAACCACTGAATAATAGCTTACAGACAGAATAACAGATTTGCAAACATGATGCCAACATAGGCTAATATGTTAATGCTAATGCTGTTTTGTAAGTGCTTTGGTAATAAACAATAAGTTGGTCTTATGTGGTACATCAATGTAAGGAAATGCTAGTTTATTTTAAGTCTGTTTGAGATGCAGCAATTTGACATAAATCAGATTTTGAGTTGGTTTCTTATGTGTGAGCCTGGATGTTCTGGTGTCAAGATTAGTCCACTTCCTCAATGGTAGGACCAGAGGAGGAACCACTTCCGGGCCCTCCAGGAAATCCCCCAGGCATTCCACCCGGCATGCCACCTGCGCCCTGATAGAGCTTGGTGATAATGGGGTTGCACACTTTTTCCAGCTCCTTCTGTTGGTGCTCGTACTCATCCTTTTCTGCAGTCTGAGGCACAAGACATAATAAAAGTCTCAGAAGATGCTCTTTGTTCTGTGAAGTGACACATTGCTTAATGCTGCATTTCCCAACACTGTTACTTGGGGCACACGAGAGTTGGGTTCATGGGATTAAAGGCACACCTTAGGAAAAATGTGCTTTACTCCCATAGCGTGTGATTGCGGAAAAACTGTTTTTATTGAACATTGATGGAGCAATAGATTTTGTTTGAAAATAAATCTTATAAATGTATGAAGTGGTAAGGTGGGCCTTTTACCCCACACACGGGGTAAAAGCCTCACCAGCATGGGGCAAAAGGCACATAGTGATACAAATACTTACAATTTTTAGAATAATATCAAAGTTAATACTTGTTCAAAACAATTACTTTAGCAAAGCACATACTATTTTCTGTTTATTTTGATAATTCAAATGATTGGAAACACTTTACAATAAGGTTCATTAGTTAAAATTAGTTAACTAGATTAGTTAACATGAACTAAGAATGAACAATACTTCTTTAGCAAATATAGTGTCATTACATGTTCATTTTAAAAATACAAAATTGTTTAAAAAAGTAAAGATTCTAAATGCATTGAATGAGATCCCATACTAATTTAATATAGCTTGATAGTAACAATAAATATGATATCATATGATATATGATTAATATCAGATGTTTAAATATGATGGTTTCATTATAAATATGGTGATTATCTCTTAATCTCTTACACGAGTATAAGATATTTTCTATCTGACTAACCATGTCATGTCAACAAGTGGAAAAGTCTGACAGCTGTTTATTATCATGTTAATTATTGTGCCTTTTGCCCCAAATACAATACGTTTACATATTCTTCCAGTATTGAAAAACTGTTGCTTTAATGACTTTGAACAAAACTAAAAAAACATTAATAAGACCTTTGTCTCAAAATATAGTCAATAATTGTATCGATTTGTAATTTGCTTCATAAACCTACAACATTTAAAAAAAACATTAAATATCGAATCAACTTTTGTTGCTGTTTGCGATCGCATCAATGATCAGCCACATTTCCTCTTGCAAAATCATATGCGGTTGTTGAGAAAATAATTGAAGGTTTTTTTGTGCCATCTAGTAGTTTAAAGAAGAGTAATGTCAAATGCCCCATTGTACCCTTCATATTTTTTAACATTTCCTCATTAAACACACTTGATTCAACTCATCAGCTCATTCACAGAAACTCCAAGACTAGAAATAGATCGGTAAGATATTTCAGACATCCAAAATGTGTACTATTGGTATACCTTTAGGAACAAGGTTGGGAAACACTTGAAATAGTTGAACACACACACACCAGAAAAATTTAATCCTGGCTTATCTTGTTTTGTGTTTCACACTGCTTATAAACTACCCAGGATTTACAATTTACACTGTACATTCCTAAACACTGGATTAATGTTCTTATTTACATATTTACATGCGGTGTCAATGAAGGCAGAATGTGACCTGTTTACATAAAGGCATTAGCATTTCGCAACCTCATTTTATATATTTCTGACTTTACCATCAAGTTTTTTTATATGGACTTTTCAGATGAATAAGGTAATAACAACCTACTGTTTATACAACAGTGTTTATGTCATTGTCCAAAGCACATGAATATGAGACAAACAATTGGGTGTCTATTGATATGCATCAACACAACACTCATAACCTGGGATAACCCTGCTTCTAAATAATGTTTTTCTACCTGGGGTTAAACCACAGTGTGAAAGTTCATTATTTACCTTTGGGTTTTTGGGTGAAACACACACAGAAATGGAATTCACTTCCTCAAGGTGAGATATCATATAAAGATCCTTCAATTATATAATCCTAACCGAAAGGGATAGCCTTAATCCTGTAAACAAGTGTGACCTGTAGATTGGCATGTAAATTGTGCAGTTTCTAGGATGTTACCTACCTGATTCCTGTCCAGCCAGGCTATGACCTCATTACATTTGTCAGTAATAGATTTTTTGTCCTCTGCACTGATCTTGTCCTGCAGCTTGTCATCTTCCACAGTGCTCTTCATGTTAAAGGCCAGGGACTCTAAAGTGTTCTTGGCGGTGACCTTCTCCTTCTGAGCTTCATCCTCTGCTTTGTATTGGTCAGCCTTTGTACCATACGTTCAATGTCTTCCTTGCTCAAACGACCTGAAAGAAGCAGAAGAGATCAGCGGGAAACTAACGGTAAAAACTAAGACCATTTTTGAACTCCAGAGTTCTCTGGAATTAATGAGTATAAAAGCAACACTTTATCCAAGGTCAGAACAAGTTATTCTACCTTTGTCATTAGTAATAGTTATCTTGTTCTCTTTGCCAGTGCTTTTGTCCACTGCGGATACATTGAGAATGCCATTGGCGTCGATGTCGAAGGTAACTTCAATCTGTGGCACACCACGAGGAGCGGGAGGGATGCCTGTCAACTCAAATTTGCCAAGAAGGTTGTTGTCCTTTGTCATGGCTCTCTCTCCCTCATATACCTAGGGATAAGAAAATCAAAATGACTAAAAGAGACTTGACTTGGTTACAAATGCTTCAATGGCTTTTGGAAGAATTGATGTTAACATCTCAATTGTTTCAAGGGCCTTCCTGAATAGCCCAGCATTACTGGTCAACAGCACATATTATGTTTTGGACGTTGGTTTGTTGGTGCCCTTACCAGGCTTTTTAACAAGCTTTACCAGCAAGCCTTTCTTGGTCAGGCAGTTTCATTAGAAGCTCATACTGGTTGACTATTATTCTTATGACTATGATGGTCCACCACCTGGACATGTACCAACCCTTACAAAAAATAAGTTTATTCAAGTGTGCTATACTTCTCCTTAACTAATGGCGCTTTTCCACTGCATGGTACGGCACGGTTCGGTTCGGTACGGTTCGATTCGGCGCGGAACGGTTAGGCTCGCTTCGTTTTTCCACTGCGTGGTACGACTCTGCTCGGTACGGCACGGTTCGGTTCGCTTTAGCGCGGTTGCTTTTCCACTGCAGTTAGTACCCCTTCAAAGTGGGTGGGACTGATCGTTACACTGTTTGTAGGTCCGGTGTTAGCCGTGTGCGGCTAAGAGCTGAGCTACTTGGAACACCTTTTCATTCCGTTTTGCCCCCGCTCCTCGGCAACCAACGAGAGGAACGTCTGCACCTCGACCACGATTCAGCCATTTATTTTTTAGAGTTTTGATCTCTTTTTTTTTCCAAGAAAGTAAAACACAGGTGCTACCGCGTTGGCTGTTGTCTACTGGTTATATGACTCTGTATAGCGGGTTTGTGTCTCGTGTTGCAAATCCAATGACGCTGGTAGTGACGATTCTGTCTGTCTGACCAATCAGTGATCTGCAGTGTTTCACGTCACATTTTAGTACCGGTACGGTACGCTTGGAACCTCAACAGACCAGGTACCATTTAAAGCGAGCCGAAGCGAGCCGTACCGTACCGTACCATGCAGTGGAAAAGCACCACAAGTGAGCCGTACCGAACCGAACAGTACCGTACCATGCAGTGGAAAAGCGCCAAAGCGTGCCGTACCGAACCGAACCGTACCATACCATGCAGTGGAAAAGCGCCATAAAAATAAGAAAGCATAATTCCATTATACTTGTTATGTACTTCTCAGAAATATACTTAAAATTGCACTTATGTGTACTTGAGTTATACTAACAGAAAAGTCTAAGTATATTTGGCCTTACTTGTACTCAATGTTTCGATAAATTTTTTTTGTAGGCTAGTCCCCTGGTAGTGTACATTGGAATTTACTTCAAAATTACTTCACTCTTTCTCGCCCTTGACTGAATTTTCGCAAGTATGTAAAGCTGCAGTCCGGAGATCTCCAAAATGGGGCATGAACTCCAAAAGTGGGCAGAATCTCGAAAAGGGGGTGTAAATTAAACATTGTTTCTAGTTGATGTAAATTGAAACATTGTTTTAATGCGAGGAAACATTTTATTGTATTGCTTTGCTCTAAGCGACGGAGGCATCCCGGGCTCGAAATTCGCAGGGTAGAAGGGGGCAGTGCAACTAAAAAGCTCCCAATGTCTAATGAGGTCTGTTTGGGGAGTTACAGGCGGTAAGGCTTGGGCGATCTCATTTTGTATTTTCTTATTAACTGCTTATCTTTGTAAACTAGTTGTGTTAAAAGTATACTTTTATACACAAAAAAGTTGGCCAATTTAGTCCCAAATACTATTGAAACAGTACACTTAACCAGCGTGGAAATGGATGTTCATGCTGATCCGACCTGGGATTTTCAAAGGGGGAGGAAGACCAAGTATGTATGGGTACAACAACTCCTTTGATTTACCTGGATCAGTACACCGGGCTGGTTGTCTGAGTAAGTGGTGAAGGTCTGGGTTTGCTTGGTGGGAATGGTGGTGTTCCTCTTAATTAAAACAGTCATGACACCACCAGCCGTCTCAATGCCCAGAGAGAGGGGAGTGACATCCAACAGCAACAGGTCTTGGACATTCTCAGATTTGTCACCTGCTAAGATGGCTGCCTGGACAGCTAGATGGGATTTGAGGAAAGATTAGTATGTCACAAAGCGTTTACTAATCCATATATAGTGAAAATCAACCCTCTTACCAGCTCCATAAGCTACTGCTTCATCAGGATTGATGCTTTTGTTAAGATCCCGGCCGTTAAACAAGTCCTGAAGCAGTTTTTGGATCTTGGGAATGCGAGTGGAGCCACCAACCAGCACAATGTCATGGATCTGCGCCTTGTCCATCTTGGCATCCCGAAGAGACTTTTCCACCGGCTCCAGCGTACCACGGAACAGGTCGGCGTTGAGCTCCTCAAAACGTGCTCTGGTGATGGAAGTGTAGAAGTCAGAACCTTCGAACAGAGAATCGATCTCAATGCTGGCTTGCGTGCTGGAGGAAAGGGTGCGCTTGGCGCGCTCACATGCTGTCCTCAGGCGACGGACTGCACGTTTATTGCCGGTGATGTCTTTCTTGAACTTGCGCTTGAACTCGGCAATGAAGTGGTTGACCATTCGGTTGTCGAAATCCTCACCACCCAGATGGGTGTCACCTGCGGTAGACTTGACTTCAAAAATGCCATCCTCAATTGTTAGAATGGACACGTCAAATGTTCCACCACCCAAATCAAAGATGAGGACATTGCGCTCACCACCAACCTGTAGTGAATTGTGCAAATGTGAGAGACTGGACAACACAAAAAGCCTACAAACATCTTTACAACCAGTTAAGCATGTTTACTAGGGATGTGACGAGATATCGTGCCTCCGCTGTTGTTTTGTTGTTTTTATAAAAATAAAAACCACTGTAAACTATTGGAAACATCTGCTCTGCTCATCCCGCACAAGTTGCAGTCGCACACAGTGCAGCAGGAATCACAGTTTACTGATCATGTGACGATAGCAGAGGATTCGTTGCACAAACAGAGCCTAAGCATCTGATAAATGTCTTATCTTGTAGAATGTGCGCTCAGCACCACGCTTCCTATACACAGAGTACATGAAAACACAAGCTCCTTGATCTCTGAACTGTGTAGTTGTGGTTCAGGTCTCTGTTTTGGTCTCTTGCACTTTTAATACTGAGAGAGTACTTTGTTTTTTATACAGTTTTTTGATTTCTATGTTCAATTTGTGGAAAGGAGTTGAATTAGGAGGTCACACAGCCTAAATCATAAGTTCTGGAAGCTCATAATTCATGTACAGTAAGGTCTGAAGAGACTTGTGTTAAATCATACATGAGAGAAGCCAGTAAGTTGTGTCTGAGGCAAAACATTTTACAGTGCTCGTATATTGTCTTTCAATGCATATGATAATTCATACTCATAAAGTAGAA
The DNA here is from genome assembly GCA_036326025.1 of Chrosomus eos. Classification (NCBI taxonomy): domain Eukaryota; kingdom Metazoa; phylum Chordata; class Actinopteri; order Cypriniformes; family Leuciscidae; genus Chrosomus; species Chrosomus eos. The sequence continues at coordinate 14,174,255 of CM070825.1, forward strand.
CTGAAATGACATTCATCACAATATTTGTTAAAACATCTCAAAAGGCCAGTCATGAATTTTGTCATTGAGGATTTCTATAAAATATTGTGCAAAAATCTTGTCTCGTCTTGTTCTCGTGAACCCAATCTCGTATCTCGTCTCGTCTTGTGAGATACGTATCTCATCACACCCCTAATGTTTAACAATTTATATATAAAGCCCTGAACTGGTAAAGAATAGCTCAGGATGTCTGTATACCTTTTTGTCCAATCCATATGCAATAGCAGCTGCTGTTGGTTCATTGATAATACGAAGGACATTAAGGCCAGCAATGGTTCCAGCATCCTTGGTGGCTTGGCGCTGAGAGTCATTAAAGTATGCAGGCACAGTAATAACCGCATTTGACACTGCCTGAAATAACAAGATAAAAATCAAATGGCACGTGTGCACCCAGTGTGATAAAAACCACCAAGTTTTGGCTTCTGCACCAAGTCCATGTCTTACTCAGAGATGTTTTCTTTTTTTTGTAAAAGATTATATTGACTTTGATTCTGATAAACCCAGTGGCTTCTAGATACTAGTGTATATAAAAAGTGCTTAGTGACTTTTTTGTAGAGATTTTTTTTGTGATTAATAAGGAAAGAGTCTTTGCATTCATTATGATTACAGTTCAAAGTGTAAACTTTTAAGCAACACAGGTTCAGAAAAACAACCTTGTCAACACTAACGATTGTGGGCAAGTTGACATCCTTCCTGGAACCAGTGTTATCTTCAAATATCTCTCAAAAGTCGAGGTACAATTCAAACTTCTAAATGTTTTAGAGATTTCTGAACATAAACTGTGTGCTGCGGAATCAGATATTAATCTGTGGTTAATTTCTCAAAACCATTCTAACTGTAGGCGTCACTAAAAGATAAGATGCACAATGCTGTGTTTGCTAAACTTTGCACTTATGCATTAGATCTATATATTAGTCTTCACAACAGTACTTGGGTTTTGGTTTGGCGTGTTCTATTAAAGTATGTGATCAATTAAAGGCTTTACGTCCTTTATAAATTAGGCAGGATTCTTTTTACTTTGCATGTAGCAAGATTCAGGGAAAGGCTGTTTGATAATTTGATATTTAGAGCGATATGTTCTCTTTAGCGTGGTCATCCATTTCCTGTATGCTTGAATGCACATTACATGTGAAGCAAAAGGGCCAGAAAATGTCCTGAAATATATATAACAACCGAAATATAAAAGATTTAAAAGCACCTAATTCCAATGCTTTTGCATAGTTCTATTCACCTTTCCAGGTAAGCCTCAGAGATCTCCTTCATCTTAGTGAGGACCATGGAAGACACCTCTTCAGGGTAGAAGGTCTTCATCTCCCCTTTGTACTCCACTTCCACCTTGGGCTTGCTACCATCATTGATCACCTTAAAGGGCCAGTGCTTCATGTCAGACTGAACCACTGCGTCATCAAAGCGTCGACCAATCAGGCGCTTAGCATCTGTTGAACAAATAAGATGCATGTAAAATGCACAATTGCAACAAACAAGCATTGCTTTAAAACTGCTGCTGGTTTCTGCTGAGTTAGAAATGACTGTATTACAGTATTAGCCTTCTAATAACTACAATGTCATCTAATGGTGTATAGTAACATATACAAGTGTCAATGTCAATCTTTCAATTTTTTTCCTCATGTAAATCGCATCATGTTCTGGAAGATTCTGTTATGGGCTGCCTTACCGAACACTGTGTTGGTGGGGTTCATGGCAACTTGGTTCTTGGCTGCGTCTCCGATCAGTCTTTCGGTGTCTGTAAAAGCGACATAGCTGGGGGTCGTTCTGTTCCCCTGGTCATTGGCGATGATCTCCACCTTTCCATGCTGGAAGATTCCCACACAGGAGTAGGTGGTGCCCAAATCAATACCCACTGCTGGACCTTTAGACATCCTGTCTGGACCGGATGACCAATGGTAATTTTAGTAAAGTATTTGAATAAAGTATTTTTAGAATGACCGGGAGAGAAAATTAACTTTTTTGTATATGCAAGTTTGTAAACGACACCTATATTGTGTGTATTTAAAAAAAAAAAAAAAAAAAAAAACTTATTCTGTCAAAAAAATAAGACAATGCATATTGAACATAAGTAATCTGTCAATCATAAAAAAAACATCGGTCAATCTTTTAACATATAGAATATGTATAGGCCGACTGTGGCATGTTTCTAGTTACATCCACACTATGCTGGCCTGTGCTGTCAGCTGCTTTAGAAAGCACTAGATTGCCTGCTTGGCTGCCTGCCATGACCAATACTGTGTGTGTGTGTGTGTGTGTGTGTGTGTGTGTGTGTGTGTGTGTGTGTGTGTGTGTGTGTGTTAACAGCAAGCTGTGAATTTCTGTCACCTCATACTGCTTATTCAATAATTAATTTAAAGATAGAATATTGTCTTATTTATCTTTAAACATTATAAAATGCGAAACCAAAAAGACCCTTAAAGAGGTTGGTATACAAGAGCGACTGCAGATTTTACTCCTGCTAACCTCTGCAGAGCAAATCAAATGAAGGATTTTAGGAAAATCCTCTGAGACGAAGATATAGGCCTGACAAAGACGCAGGCTGTTTCTTAAAGGAAAGCTGATGTCATGAGACAAGAGCACATTAGAAGTTAAGAGATACCAAGGGCCTAATGCTGAAGGGGTCATGTAACCTACAATATCCACATGATTTGCTGCCTCTGCATGAGTGGCAGATATTTTTATTTTTTATGTACATTTTAGTTAAAATGTTAGCCATTTCCTTTGGTGATTTTGTCATTTTATAATTTTTTATATATTTATTTTAAATATTGCTCTATAGGTTTAATTATTTGTATTATAAGTTTTATATATTTTAGTTTTTATTTAATTTACAGTAAATAATTATAGTGCTTCAAATTAAACGTATTTCAGTTTATTGCTAAGGCAACATTTCTAATTTATGTTTAGTTTAAGTTTATAAACTAAACATGATATGAGTACATTGATATTTTATTTTATTTCATTGATAACACTGTCTACAGTTCACACACATTTTTTAAAGACTAAAACCTATAGTATAGACTAATAATAATAATGATAATAATTGTACTTGATATAAGTATACACAATATTACAAATTCATTTTAATTTAAAATCTCCAGCATGCATGCAAACTTTAAAAAAATGCATTCTAGAATGCACCTAATAAAGTTTGAATTACCATACTACATTTGTGTTACAATTTTTATTGCTTTACTATTTTTCCAAAACATGAAAAGTGTAATAATAAAAAAATGGGTAGGTGTGTCCATATTTTCAACTGTGTATTCCATACATAAATGCATTTCTTCTAGCACAGGTTTTTTTTTAAATGTTTCCTGGAGCTTCTCCAGAAATCAATATTTTGGACATCTCTGGCTTTCCTTTTTTTTTTTTTGGAAGACAAATTTCTATTCTTATCACAAAGTAAATACTAAGCTCATTATTTTTTCTTCTGGGAATTCCTCCTGGCGCCTTTATATATTTTTCTCACATGCTCAGTTTAATGTGGGACGTGATGGATGGAAGCATAATCAGCCCAACTTGGTCTAGAACAAACAACTTTGTTTTAGCAGTGTGTAAAAAATAAATAAAATAAAAGCTAAATATGAATGCAGAACTGTCATAACAATCCATATCTAAAACGGATCGGACTGAAAACCAAGGCTTCAAAGAAAACTTTTACCTTACTGGAAAAGTTGTACTTGAGAGATAAAGAAGTGCAACGTGTGCCTGGTTCCCTTCAGCACGGGGTCCGCCCTCCCTCGGCCAAAGCTCTGCTAGAGTTCTGGAGTTCCTGGTGCCTTTTGCACTCCTGCACTGCTGGACTCAGAGGCAGAAGCCCTGAACTCTTCTGCGTATATAGGGATTCCAGCTTACAGTCACCTGACCCACAGCGCAGAGAAAGTTCCAGTCTGCAGTTCTCATGTGCTTCAGTCTCGCCAGCCAAACGCCTGCCATTCAGAGCTAGCACAGTGTGTTAACCACCAGACAAGGCAGTGCAACACGGAAGACACTGGCTTCCATTCATGTGGACATTCAGTCTTCATCAAGTATGACACAAACTCAATAAGTGCAGTGTCCTCACCTTTTTTATTTGGCAGATTTAAGCACTTTGAGATCTTTTCGTGGTGCTTTTTGCCTCAAAATGCCCAGTTGTGCTGTAGGATGCTATAAACACATGCTCTCTCAAGATAAGTTCATCATGTCAACCGAAACTCTTACGAATAAGACCTTTGGGATATGACTGCTAAAAACAAAGTTGATCCAAAACAATATATGTGCACATCACACTGTATGCAAATGTGATATTTTCCAATAGCATACAAACTATTTAACAAATGGAGATACTTAACCTAATAAAAACATCAACATTCATTTCAAATATTGGGCAAAGGGGTTGCAAATTTTGCAGAGTCTCTAAGAAAAATTCTAAAATAAATACTTTCTTTAATTAATGAGAGATGTAAAATATTTGGAAACACTTTATTTAAATGATTTTCTTGATGTTGATACCAAATACTTTACATTTCTCATTAATGAAGGGAACAATTCTCAAATAAATATTTTCTTAAAATAACTTTGGTAAAAGGGTCAATGCTGAGCTTGCTGAATATGGTCAAAACTCAAAACTACAATATTTGAAAATAAAAAAATATAAATAAAAATACGAGACCATGTACTTGTCTTCCCATCATGCTTTAGAAAAAGTCAGTTACTGTGTGTTGTGTTACACAGGAATGTTACACATTTTCTAATAAATTATGTGGTAACATTGTTGTACTAATATTATGATTTTTGGTGTGTACCCTATTCAAGGAAATTACCATGTATCAAACCTCAGCTTTAACAGTAAAACTAATTAGAAATAAAAAGTCATACTCAAATCTCAATACTTTATTTCACAAGAATATTTATTGGCTAGCACGCATGAGTCTATTCTGTATGAAGTGACTCACTAAAAACTGACAGCTTAAATGTCACATAGTAATCTTAAAATAACACACACCTCTCTCTCTCTCTCTCTCTCTCTCTCTCTCTCTCTCTCTCTCTCTCTCTCTCTCTCCTCTCTCTCTCTCTCTCTCTCTCTCTCTCTCCTCTCTCTCTCTCTCTCTCTCTCTCTCTCTCTCTCTCTCTCTCTCTCACACACACACACGTTCATGGACGACACTTTTGACTAAAAATACACAGCTACAGTAGATTCATTCATTTGGTTTAACATTGCAGTGTCTCTAAATTATTGCTACATTAATTAAAACATTAATAAACTGTGCAAACCTCAAAATATAATCCAAACATCAGTGGGTGGCATCAAAATTACAGCACCCGTTCCCCAAAAAATGTTGGTCATTGATTTAATTCTCTTAGAAAACAACTTTAACATCACTCCCTCACTCAAGGTGTCATAGTGTGTCGGTTCTTCATAAAAAAACAACAAATGTTATGTGCAATTTTCCATATCTCCAAGCGTCCACTCATATTTTGTGTATCTTACATAAATTAAACCAATGCAGCGTGGTCTCACGGTGAAGGGTGTCCTGGTTCAACGTGCTATTTCTGATCAGTACATATTTGAGCACTCTACGATTGGTAAGACAACACCACAGAGGATCTTCTAGAGCTTCTCAGAACCGAGCCTGTGTTTCTATTATTATATTGTGCTGCAAAATACGTAAGCACCATTTTTCTAAGAGTGATTAACATTCACAGGTGTTATTAACATTCACAGATCAGCAGTAAGGATTTCGCTTTTCTGTGTTCATCCAGCCATTTTTTGATTTACTTTAACAGATGAAGCATCTCTACATTCAATAAGTCTTCAGCACTATCAAAAAATTGTTACGTTCCCAAATGCTACTTATATTTTCAAGCATGGTCAGGGTAAAAAGTTAAATAAAAGTCTTATTTTGATTATTAAATTAGTGTTTTGCTGTTCTTATCATTTCTGGCACCATAATAGAAGATCATATCTTAGAATAAACTACTGTAAGATCAAATACTGAAGGAACTGTTTGGAAGGAGTCCATCTTGTTCCTGTTCAAAACTCTGGTTAAAAGCAGCATCATTATTTGGAATAAAATTCCCACTGGATTCCCAAAATTCCACTGGAGCATAAAGTCACAGTTTTTCCACGGGGTTTCTGTCAACAAGATTGTCTCTTGAAAAATTCCATGCTGGCCTTTTGGTCTCAGGAAAAAAGGTTACGGAGTTGATATAAGAAATGGTCCTCTTTGCTCTTGCGTGTGCGATAGAGGCCATTCAAATAGTCCCAGGATGAGCGTTTGCAGTAGTTGTAAAAATGTTCCTCAGCTTTTGTCAGGGTGCTGTTCAGGTCCAGCTTGCCCTGCAAACTGACCATGACAGCATGATTAGACTCTTAAGCTCCATGAACGGGAAACAAATGCATTATACAGTGGCCCCAAAACACATTTAGACACTTAAAGGAACACTCCACCGTTTTTTCATATTAAACTATGTTATTCCCTTAACTAAGACGAGTTGATACATACCCTCTCTCGTCTCAGTGCGTGAACTCAATCGCTCTGGCGTGCGGCGACACTTTGAACTATAATGTATGGCGGAATAGCACTTGAGAGCACTTCGACTCTGCGCAGTAATATCATCACTCCTGAATGATCCTGGTGATGATATCACTGCGCCGAGTCAAAGTGCTCTCAAGTGCTATTCCGCCATACATTATAGTTATCCATTTTACTCACTTAGAAAAGCGCCACGTTTTATTTTGTGTCACCATACTTGGTCGTGTAACTGTATTTAAATAGGGAAAACGTGGAGGTGTTTGGTCGCTTCTAACTTCATCTCTGTTTGTATCCTAATGAATGAACTGGGCTATCAAAGTGTCGCCGCGCGCCAGAGCGATTTAGTGCACACACTGAGATGAGAGAGGTATGCATCAACTCGTCTTAGTTAAGGGAATAACATAGTTTAATATGAAAAAACAGTGGAGTGTTCCTTTAAGTCACATTAAAAATGGGTAAATGACATTGCATTAAATACAAAATATCAAATCAGTTGGTATTATTTGAAAGAGATATAGCAGTTTTTAACAAAACACTGCACAAAAATTAATTATCTAAATTTTGTTTCCTATTAAGACAAAACGTATTTTGACACAATACAATTTTCTAGACATTTTTAAGTGACATTTTGGGGCCACTATATATTTATAAAGATTTCAGTGTGAAAATCTTTCTTTGTTGTACACACTTACACACTCACACTCACACACACACACACACACACACACACACACACACACACACACACACACACACACACACACACACACACACACACACACACACACACACACACACACACACACACACACACACACACACACACACACACACACACCCCACACACACACACACACACACACACAAACCTGCTGGTAAACTGTATGAGCTGAACCTCATTCCTGCAGCTGAGTAAAGTGTCTCTGTTCTCCAGCAAGATGGTGGCACACATGAAGAGTTCAAAGGTGAAATCTGTGTTTACGGCATGTAGCTCCGTCACAGGTTCCTCCTCTGGCAATCACAAAGTCATAAATCAAAATCATTTAGTAAGTCAATCAATTATGTAAATTAAGTCAAATTTATTTATAGCACATTTAAATACAGCAAATCTGAACAAAGTGCTGAGGAAAGTTAATTACAGCACAATGAAATACATGAGATACATTGATCAAAAACTAGTGTTTATCTGCTGTTTTTTTAGCATACAAAAACATTTAACCATCTGTCCCTCTTCGTTCAGGGGTCACACTTGGCTCCTTTGTTGTTAAAATTGACCAAAGCCTTGAAATATAACCCTTTTCCCCCAAGAAATTAAAAACAATACATTTTTGTTCAATAATATTTTTGATTATTATTTAGAATGTTGAGGGGAGTTTATGATATTATGCAATATTTATACAATTTTATGAGCCATTTTTTCCCAGTTGAAGATAATATTTTTTTCCTAATATATATTTTTGAATTATTTGTCAATTAAAGAAGTATTCCATGTTAAAATAGAGACAAGGCAATTTAAATAGCCATTTTTTAAGGTCGATTAGTGCCATCTGGTGGGAGTGAAATAAAATAAAAACTTATGTAATATCATGGTGCCACTAGATGCCTGTATAGTTCTATATAAAGTGGTGTAGAAATTCTCTAGTGGTTTTTAGACTACTTTTTTTAGAATAAATTTTTAGAATACTTATTTGGATTACTTATTTATACTTAGACATTCTCAAAGACTATAGTGTGTTTTTGAGTGTGTATGTGTCTTTTTTGTACTCTTGTGAAACCTCTTCCTTGCTGTTATTTTTTTTTTTTTACTGCAGTGTGGCTGAATTACTGATTTTATTTCACACATTTGCAAAAATTTGCTCTGTGTTGTAGTCGCAATGATTAATCGCATCCAAAATAAAAGTTTGTGTTAACATAATATATTTGTGTGTACTGTGTATAATTATTTTGTTATTTTAAAATGTATATTACCCAGGCTGTGTTTGCGCGCCAGTCTCTCCTGATATCGAACACGATCCACCTGCTGTGAGATGAGCTCCAGGTGATCGCAGCTGAGAATCTCAAACAGACGCAGAGCATCGCTGTGCTCAAACTCACGCTGGAAACCCAACAGAAGCCACCTGAATAGAAGACGAAGATAACATGTATAAAGTGACAGAAAGGGAAGAAAAACAAGAAAGCAAAAAAGAAAACCGACGCACACCTGTGACAAAATGTGAGTCTTTCCATGTTATCTGTGACCAGATGAGAGTGTAGTTGAGGATCCAGTTCTTTTAGTAAAGCAGCTTCCAATTCTGATAAACACAACAGCAGAAACAGCATTTGACCATTAAATCCAGTAAGAAATCATGGGCCATTATAAATGCTAAAAACAGATCTAAACGGTTTGGAAAAACCAAGGAAACCCACCCATTTTGCGATACAGTCCATCTGCACGGAAGTCTTTGGAAAACTTCTCCATGTAGCAGGAGAAGCTCCAGTAAGTGTCCACTTCTGAGTCCAGAACCTCTAGAAAGCGACTGCACAGATCATTCATTCCCTGAGCGTAACTTACCTCTGCAGAGACCAGAGAAAGAAACTGATGTTTTTTATTGAGCAAAATTGCTAATTAGCAAAACAGTAGCTTATACAGGGTAATACATCAATGACACACATACACATACAGATGAGAGAAAAACAAAAATAAAACAAAAACAAAGAGACAGAAAAAAGTAAAAATATAGATGTATATATAGTAGTGGATGCAGTATGGTATGTTTAAGCAATGGGATATTTTATTGATATAGATAGAGGCAATTTAAGACAATCATAGTAATAGTAGTAGAGTCGTAGTAGAAGTAGTAATCATACTAATACAAATAACAATAATAATAGTATTAGTCATAGTAGTAGTGGTAGTTGTAGTAGTAGTAACAACAATAATATTCATGATAATAATAGTAGGAGTAGTGGTAGCATTAGTCATTTATAATAATAATAATAATAATACTACATTTAGACCGGTCAATAAAATCATTGTAGATATACACTATTCTCTAGGTCTGGGAGCCGCTCCACAACTGCTAGTGAGCACAACTAACAGACACTCCCGACATAGACACCTGGGTCTTATATAAGGTCATTATATATATATATATATATATAACCTTATATATCTATAAATAATTGTAAAATGATATATTCAATAATACTTACAGATTATTTATTATAAGTTATACGAACTATATTAAGAATTATTATAAGAAACTGATTAAAGGGATAGTTCACACCCAATTTTTTTTAATTCTGTCTAAGTTATTCCAAACCTTTATGAATTTTTTTCTGCTGTTGAACACAAAAGAAGATATTTTGAAGTTGGTTGAACGGGCCCATTCACTTCAATAGTATTTTTTTTCCCATTATATAGAAGTCAATGGGGTGCATCAACTGTTTGCTTAACCATATTCTTCAAAATATCTTCTTCTGTGTTCAGCAGAAGAAAAAAACGCACACAGGTTTGAAATGACATGAGGGTGAGTAAATGATGACCGAATCTTTTGGGTGAACTGACACTTTAGTTAGAAACAGAACTTTAACATAGTTTAACCACTAGATGCCGCCCTTCATCAGAAAACAAAGATCAGATCACAAACACCCAAATAAAAGAGTAATAAAAGAGTTCAAAGGTTTGGGTTCAATAAGATAGTGTTGTGCTGCTTAACAATAAAAATTTTGTGGAAACTGGGATATATATTTTTGCAGGGCTCTTTGAAGAAATCTTTATATATATATATATATATATATATATATATATATATATATATATATATATATATATATTAGTAATGTAATAATGTATAATAATGTTTGTGAAATAAGTCTCTTATGCTCATCAAGCCCCTGCATTTATGCATGGTTCTCTATTTAAATTTATTTTAACATAATATTTTATTTTTGTGATGCAAAGCTGAATTTTCATCAGCCATTACTCCAATGTCACATGATCCTTTAATAAGTTTATCATCAATTTTGGAAAGAGTAGCTTAATATATTTTTTGGAACCTGAGAAACTTTTTTTTAGGATTATTTGATTAATAAAAAGTAAAAAAAAAAAAAAAAAAAAAGAATTTATTTAAAATAGAAATATTTTGTAACAATATACATTATAATATAATATACACGTTCAAAACTATGGGGTGAGTAATTTTTTTTTAAAGAAATTAATAATTTTATTCAGCAAGGATGTGTTAAATACTTAAAGAGTGATAGTAAAGATGTATATTGTTAGAAAAGATTCCTATTTCGAATAGAAATTCAAAGTTCTTTGTAACTATTTATTCATCAATGAGTCCTGAAAAAAGTATCACAACTTCCAAAAAACTGTTTAATCCATTGATAATAACTGAGTTTCAAATCAGATTCCAAATAAATCAGCATATTAAAATGGTTTCTGAAGGATTTCGGAAAATTCAGCTTTGCCTCACATACATAAATGATATTTGAAAGTATATATTAAAATAGAAAACCATTATTTTAAATGGTAATAATCTTTCACAATATTACAGTTTTTTATCTGTATTTGATCAAATAAATGCAGGCTTGATGAGCAGAAAAGATTTATTTCAAAAACATTCAAACTAGTAATGATTCCTGATTCCATTTTGACCAGTACTGTATATGTATAAATGGCTTTACTGTCACATTAGAACAATTATAAAGTGTTCATTTATTTTAAAAAGCCCCAAAAGTGTATTACAAGCACATACCTGGGTGAAAAGCAGCATATGTGATTAGGATATCTCTTAACACAAGTAGGTTACCCAAACCTTCATTCCTGTGAAGAAACACAAGAGATTAGAGGCTCTTTATTCTTAGAAAGACTGTTTTAATTAAGCGGGTGATTTTTAACAATGTAAAAACAAAATTGATACAATTATACAGTGCAATCATTTTGTGTTGTACTACATTTTAAATTTTTGTTATCTGCAAAAAAACAAAAAACAAAAAACAAAAAAACATAAGTGGTATGATGAAAGTTTGATGTTGCTGCTGCAATATAGGCTAATTTTATATTAGTTTATATTAGTATAATTTCTTCTAAGTTAAAGTAGCATTCTTTTATTAAAAAAAGTTTGCAAATTGCATAACACATCATGAACTACACTTAAAAGCAAAACACATTATGCTAAAAGTCAGTTTGAAAAGCATTTTTGCTAATATACTATTACATGTCTATTTTATATTAGTAATTATTGTGTATGCCTGTCTATATTTGCATTTTGTTATACTACAATTATAATATGTTTATAAGTCAACACTGTGTTTGTGAAAGAGCTACAGATTTCTGCTTTAATTGTAGATTTTTAGCTACTTTGATATTAAATTCTGGTTTCAAAGCGAGTTAATCTGACCAGACTCAAAACTAGTTACTGTTTAACCGCAGTAAAACGGTCGCCAGACTGTGTTATTTGCATTGAGCTCCAAGGTTGTTTGATGAATTGGTGTGGCAATGACATGTTTGCTTTGCGCTGGTAACTGACATTAGTGATGCAAATTGAGCAGTTTATTTCACAACACCATGTGGTCCTACATTACTTTTCTATACATTGACTCACTGTGTACTGTAACCTGCAATATGCCCATTATATGGCAGCTTGTTTACGGCATGGAATAAAAAAATAAAAAAGGTAATTGCAACTTTTTATTTCACAATTCTGACTTTTTTTCTCTTGCGACAGGGAGTTTATATCACAATTCTGAGAAACAAAAATCAGATGTTATAAACACAGAATTGCGAGAAATAAAGTCAGAATTGTGAGTTTGTGTCTGACTTTTTCTCTGAATTGTGAGATATAAACTTGCAATTGTGAGGAAAAACGGTCAAAAATGTCAGATAAAAAGTTGCAATTAGCAAATGCTTCGATTATTTTCTTTATTTAGCATATTAAACTGTACAAATGAAACAAGTTCTCACCGGTAGTAAGGAAGATCTCGATCCGTTCGAGGAACATCTTTGTCAATGATGCGAATGGCCTCCTGAAGCTCTTCCAGGTCAAAGGTTACCCGCTCAAATAACACCTGAACATTAAAGTCAGTATGAAATCAAAACTGGCCTGACATACTGTACATTCTTATTACACAATTGTTTAATATTTTTAACATTTTCTTTTTAAATACAATACATTTTTATATCACCAAGTCATTTTTTTAATTTATTTTTTTACAGTTTACAGTTTTACCTGAGCCTGAAGTTGCAAAAAGGACAACTTTTCTTGGGCCTCTTCTGACTGATACTGCTGCAGATTCTGCTCTCTGTCCTGCCTCTGGTCAAAAAACTTCACCGCTGTCAACAGTTCAGCTGAAAAATTATTTATTATTAGTTGGGGTTTAACATCACCACAACTTGTCAGTTCTGAATATATATATATCAGAGGTTTTCAATATCAAGACTGAACATTTTATTGCAGTCAGTAAGGGTTGATAAGGGCAAACCGTTCCATTTTAAAAGTGTTTGTTCTGCCCTGGAATATGATTTACCATCAGTGCCATTAAGACGCAGGCGAACGGCTCCAGGAAGCAGGTGTTGCCACTTCCTCTTCATGACCTGATAGCGCACCGACATCTGCTCCAGCAGCAGGTGGCGCTCTAGAGCCGTAGAGCTGCAGGGGTACATCCCAAACAGAAAACGCCATACCTGACCCCGTTCGTCAGGGGACACACCACCTGAATCGCACAAACAGAACACAAGATAGACATTTGAAGATGATCAGCTGGTATAATAACAACGCAGCGCTCAGGATATTCGCTTTTCACATATTTCACAATGTCAGTTGCTTTGGTTCTACAAGTATACTGACAATTTTTGAGAGGAAATGTAATGTAATACTTTACAGGAAATGTAAAAAAAAAAAAAATTAAGAATGCAAAAGAATGAAAAACAGATGAAAATTGTAGTAAAGTTGAAAATGTCCCTGTTATTTATTTATAAAAAATCTAGTTGCATCATTAGGATCTCTAAAGTTGTAACACACAAACTGTCTTTTCAAACTGGGGTCCGTGGAAGGACCCAAGCAAGGCAGTGCTATGGGGTCCGTGGAAAAGATTAGAGAAAAACAGGGTAAACTTTAAATTAAAATGTAAAAAAATATATTTTATTATTTAATAATACAAATAATAAAAAATAAGATTAAATTAACAAACTAAATTAACACAAAATTTGAATAAAACAAAAAAATATATAATAAAATAATTTAATAAGTACAATTATTTCAAATAAATACACACAAATATATTATAAATGTAATAATATAACAAAAGTAATATAATATACAAATATTTAATAAAATAAAATAAAATGTATGCATATATTCATATTAATTTACAGAATTATTTGGTATTTATAGCCTAAATAAAAATATTACACTGTAAAAAGTGAACAGTTGGATCAACTTAAAAAAATTACTTCAATTGGTAACACCTAAAAAAATTAAGTTTTCTCAACTTGAATTATCATGTTAAAACGTTTAATTTTTTTAGGTGTTACCAATTGAAGTAATTTTTTTAGGTTGATCCAACTGTTCACTTTTTACAGTGTAGGGTGTGGGGGCTTGCACAAGGATGATCATATTTTGGGGTCTGTGGCATCTAAAATACTGACAACCCCTGAACTAACTGATAACCTGATTACTAAGGAGTATCAATTGATATTGTCAGTGTCCTTGCATACAATTGATTGGAAAGGCAATGCATACGTTTTAACAAATAAACAGTTTAAACAAATGTATTGACTAAACAAGAGCATCATCACTGATACCAACATTTAATTGCATCACTTTAAAGAATTGTCAAACAAGTCAAATCTAAGCATCCGTATGGTATTAGCAATTCAGCATTTCACAATGAGCTCGCCCAGTCTGAGCAGAGAGAGAGAGTTTGAGGCTCCACACAGAACAAAAACAACCTCTAATCCCCTTCTTACAGAGCTGATTATGTCATTCATTCGCTTTGCAGTTTCTCATTTCACCGAATAGGAGGAATGTGTTTTGGAGATGAGAGGCCTTCACAGGCACAGCAGAAGTTACACTGAAGGACAGTTAGTGAAATGCCAGTTTGGCTTTGAATCTTGACGTATGACTTTAAACATTACTGATGTTGTCATGTTTGCATCACACTCTCGTGCCACATACTTGTGTTGTAAGATGAGGGTGCGTTGCTGAATATCAAGCTTCAAATGTGACTGGATCGCATGAACGCTAATAGGTTTGATCTGAGTTACTTTAGAGACACATTGAGTGGATTACAACAAACCATCAAAGAAAATCACATAACTTAAGAGTCTGATTGGATCATTACTGCAGTGATTGTGATGTTTCTAGCATGTTATATGTTTGGCAACAGTTCTTCTAATCCTAACTGATGGAGTGTGTAGCTTTATTATTTCTTAACAACCACGTAGGAAGACTCATCATGGTCATATTCCAGGGTGACAATGTCAAGATTCATCAGGCTCAAGTTGTGAAAGAATGGTTGGCAGGGAGCGTGAATAATCATTTTCAGACCTTAAATTCATTGTAAGTCTTTGGGATGTGCTGGAGGAAACTTTACAGAGTGCTGGACTCTTGCATTGCCAATACAAGATCTTGACCGAATTTGATGCACCTCTTGATGGAAATAACATCACAACTTTTTTTCCCATCTAAAGGTGCATCAATTTTGCAATGCAAGAGTCAAGCACTCTGTAATGTCTTCTCCAACACATCTAAGCTGCTACATTTTAGACCTATATCAGGAGTTCAGGGTTAGTGCAAGCTCCATATACTGACATGGCTAATTCGCAGATATCTCATGCTATACCTCACGATACTGGAGCATGTCTAATCATACTTAAACTAAACAGACCTACTGATAAAACTGATACTGATAATCCACAACTATAAGAATTAACCATGACACAACCACTTGAGAGTTTCCGTGAATTAAACTAGCAACCATGCTGTCTGTCGTCACATCTTAAGCACGACTAAAATGAATCTTATGATTGTAGTTCTTCACGGCGCAGATTCTATAGCTCTGTGGATTACTATGAAGCCATTCTTCATCTGTTTGTTGGAAAACATGTCACTTGACTAGCACTTGACAAGAAGAGGGCCTTTGGGTAGACCAGTGATTCCAGACGGCCATCCAGCCCTTTTATAAAGTATGTTAAACTAAGACTTTTACATGTCAATTGCTTCTCTTTGAATGAAACAAAGATTAACTGATAGAGATAACAGTGATTAGATTACCTACATCAGCAAATACAGAAACACACTTGAATATAAGGGTATAGGGATTTCCATTGACATATGTTTTTTATATAATAAGCTAATTATATTTGTATCCCCTACACCAAACACTCACACAAACTATTTTGCATTTTTACATTTTCATTGAGACTTAAAATTAAAGTCGGCATGAAACGGTAGTTGCCATAGTCTTTTCTTCCCTTTTGTGCCATATATCCAAGTGAAACGTCTTCTAAAACAAGGAAAAAAATGTAGGGCGGGATTTGATTTTGTCCATGGGGAATTAATTGGATGGTTGTGGTTTGCTATTGGTCACTCATATTCAGGAAATTGTTGATTATAATAGAACCGGTAGAACTGAAAAATTCTGAAATTTCAGAGAAGTCCATTTACATTTTAACAAGAGTACTTTAAATTTATTATTATATATACATTTTAAAAAAAAGTGTAAAGTAACACATATAAAGTAATACAAATTATATCAACTTCAAAAAAAAAAAAGACAGTGTGTATAAGCAAGCGTGAGTTTGTGTTTAGCAAATGTATAAGTGCTGGGTGTAATGCATTAATAAGTAATTACTTGCTGTAATTTAATAACTTTTGAACAAGTAAAGTAAGGGATAACTCTTAATTTGGCTAATTGCATTAAATACTGTATAGACTATAGAACAACTCTATATAAAATAATAGTGGATTTAACATCAAAGTTTTACGTATAATGTTAAAATGTATGTTTTCAATGTAACCTTTTCCCTTTAAATATCTTTGGTCAGTTCAGGAATAACTTATGCAACTCCATATTATTTATTTGAAAGAATAAAAGAGCAGTTTCATGTCTATATCCTTGTATTGTTCAACTAGTCAAGGCTGATATGGGATTTAGAAAGTAATGAGTAATGCAATACTTTTTAAAGAGAGTTATTAGTACAGTAATCTAATTCCACAGTTGAAGATGTAAGCTAGTAATTAATGACTTTCAAATAGTGTTGAATTTCTCAGACATGATATTTCTAGAGATAAAGTAGATGAAAGTTAACTACCAATATAAACAATAGAACCTGCTGATTCAGTAACATTGTCACAATCAAATGACAAGCCATACATTAAAAACAGAGAGGTTGGTCTACTGTCACCTCAAGAGGCCTTTGGTCATGTTTCATAGTTACTAATTTCCAACATCTTAAATTAGGCTAATTATGTTATACTGACTCTCCACAAACTATATGGATGATGATCGATTGTTTACCGTTTTTAAATATATGCATTCTGATTCTGGATTCGTCCACTCGCCCCTCAGAGTCCATCACACCTGGCAGCGAGATGCGCGCGCAGGCAGACGCAGGTGAGGTCACAGGAGCGACGGACCGACAGATGTTGTTATTCCCCGTCGAAACGCTGCACTGCATTCCCTTAAACTTGCCAAATGTTCCATTAATGTCCAGATGGTTTTTACCTTTCCCTTCTACATGTGATTCATCACAAGATGCGATCATCGTGTTATATCCTGTGAAGTGTCTTTCTCTCAGGCATTAAAGTTGTCGTGAGGTCAAGAGCTGATAAAAGCAGCAGGTAAAAAGTCTTCTGCGGTTTTTCTGAAAGTTCATTTTAGACGTAGGCCTACGAAAAAGTGTTTTGATAGTGAGCACACCCCTCATCCCTGTCATATGACCATCTCTCTCTCTCTCTCTCTCTCTCTCTCTCTCTCTCTCTCTCTCTCTCTCTCTCTCTCTCTCTCTCTCTCTCTCTCTCTCTCTCTCGGAGCTGCAAGCGCTGTGGATATAAAGGTCAATGTGTCCCCCTTGTGGTGAGTGTTTTTGCCCTTTATTTACAAGTTGTAGGCCTATCATATATTTATGTGTGTGTGTGTGTGTGTGTGTGTGTGTGTGTGTGTGTGTGTGTTTCTTATTTAAATTATAGCTGCGCGCGCAACTAGGCCTACTGTTGCATTATATTCAAGATAGGCCTACACAGAAAATATTATCCTACATTATTTTATATTCTAAATTCAGCCATAAATAATAATCAATCACATAAAATCAGTTTATGACACTGTTTGAATAGTTATTTCAGATATCCATTAATTGATTCTGAACAGTAGAATTTGTGGGATTATCATCAACCAACTAATGAAATTATGAGAACAAAGAATCTTTTCTATGCTCATTTCCATTGATAATGTTTATACAGCTCAGCAGACAGGTTATGCAGGTAATAGCTGTCTGCAATTTGCAAATACTATATATAGTACCAGTCAAACATTTGGAAACGTTACTATTTTTTATATTTTTTAAAGAAGTCTCTTATACTCATCAAGTTTGCATTTATTTGATAAAAAAAAAAATACAGAAACAAACAGTAATACTGTGATCATTACAATTTAAAATAATGTTTTTATTTTAATGTAGCCTACTTTAAAATATAATTTATTCCTGTGATGCAAAGCTGAATTTACAGCATCATTACTCCAGTCTTATGATCCTTCAGAAGTCATTCTGATCTGATATCATTCTGATACGCTGCTGTATTATCAATGTTGGAAACATTTGTGCTGCTTAATTTTTTTTATAAGCATATGTTTTCCAGGATTCTTCTATGAATAAAAAGTTAATAAAGAACAGCATGCATTTAAGTTTGGGGTCAGTCACTTTCTTCTTTTGAAAGAAATGAATACTTTTTTTCAGCAAGGATGTGTTAATGTCATGAAGTGCAATGAAACTGAGATGAGGCTGGATCCAAACGCAGTGTCTTTATTAACAAACTAAAACTTTAGCCAGATACAAGAACTAGAAACTGGAAACACCAACATAGACATGAAACATTCATTTAACAACTCACAAGGACAGGGCAGAAACACAGGGCTTAAATCATGAGTACAAATGAGTTAACAGGATAACAAGGGGGCGTGGGAAATGGGAAACACCTGGGATCACTAATAAACAAGACAGGGAACCACTGAACATGACAAAACAAGACAAAACAAGACACAAAACCCACATTACGACAGTTAAATTGATAAAAAAAAAAAAAAACTATAGTAAAGATTTATTGGTAGAAAAGATTTCCATTTTGAATAAATGCTGTTCTGTTGGTGACTCATGCACAATTGCTGATTTCAGTTATAATGCTTTTTTCATACACTAAAAAATGCTGAGTTTTTTCAAACCATGTTTGGGTCAAATATAGACAAACAACCGTTGGATTTAAAAATGATATGGCCCATATGTTTTTTTAGAGTGATACTGTTGGACCACATAGGTTTCAGTTTAAATCAAATCCGGTACAAAAGGGTATTTTATCTTGGAAAAAAATCATTTACTTTTGTCATCACTGGTACAACCTAATGGAAAACATTTCTTGTGGAATGAATGTAGCGATTGAACACTGCATAACCCGGCCACAGCAGTAATGTTCCTAGTGCCCACACACTGATTTACATCTTTCATTGTTATTAAACTGAGAAACTGAAGGGTGTTTTCAGTATGATTTGAAGATATAATATTTTCTTCATTGTTTCGTGCATTCTCACTAAAGCACTGTGCTTTATTATCTGATTGCTCTACATTATTTAATTCCGTTATGTCCTTTTATACTGTTCAAAAGTTTGTGGTTCAATAGTCTCTCATGCTCACCAAGGCTGCATGTATTTGATAAAAAATAAAGTACAAACAGCAATATTGTGTAATATAACAGTTTTAATACATTTTTCCTTTGATGGCAAGGCTGAATTTTTAGCATCATTACTCAGTGTTGAGTGTCACATTATCCTTCAGAAATCATTCTAATATGCAGATTTGGTGCTCAATAGGCTAACATTTCTTATTATAATAAATGTTGAAATTGGTTTTGCTGCTTAATATTTTTTTTCTGGAGAATGTGATATCATGATCTTTTTCAGCATTCAGCGCACGGATTTGAGCGTGCTCGAATCACTCTTGTCTGTGTGCCTTGTTTCATGTGTGGGGCGTGGTGTTTGGATCCCGGCACTTCGGTCTAGTTTGGCTTCGGTTCTGTGTCGGGATTCAAACACTCATGCTCCACTATTTGTATTTCTGTTGTGAGCGCACAGGATAAGCAAACCTGTCTGCGTGTGTTTGTTGTGTTTTGTTTCGTGTTTATATGCCGCGTGCTTTCATGTCACGTTTTGTCTTGTGCTGTCTTGTTTCATGTTGTCATGTGTGAACATGTGGCTTATGAGTGTTCTCATTGGCTGCCTGTTTATGTCTCGTATTGTGTTAGCACTGGCTTGTGATTTGTTTTACTGGCCATGTGCTTGTGTTTTTGTCATGTTTTGTCTTGTTACCTGATTAATGATTAATTTGCCCCACCTATGCTCCATCATACCTGCTTTTGTTTGCTCTCCCTATTCTCCTTGTGTTTTTTAGTCCTGTGCTGGTTCGTTGTTGTATGTTCTTCGTAACTCTATCCTTTTATGTTCCTCTTGTGTGTTGCCTAGTCATTACAGTAGTGAAACTACTTTTTTCTCTTTAGATCATCTGTTTTTAAATAAACATTTAAACATTTTTAACTATTTACTAACTTTTTCTTTCCTTACTCATTTTTATATTTGATTATTTAAAAAAATGTGTTAATTTATATTTTCATTTGATTTTTTTCTCCTTAAATTATGCCAGTTAAAGCATTTTCAGCTACCAGTGTATATGAAATATGCCATATAAATAAACATGCCTTGCACCGAGAAAACCTGAGTATTGGATTTAATGTGGAGAAAAAAGTGCACTGGAACTCATAAATATAAATACCACAAGTTTAACTAATACAACAATTAAAACAAGAAATAGGAAAATCAGGTCAACTCTGGATTCATCTTCCACTCCATCTGGTCAGAGAACAAGAGAGTGATAATGAGAAATTGTATCAAAACATAAGTTCCACACCTATTTTACAAAGAGAAAATTATCCTCTTTCTTACCTGTAATATTGGAGGTACAAAGTGGGCTTCCCTGAGTCACATTTTCAGTCCTAAAATGTAAAAAAAGTCGAGTCCCAGTCCCATAATACTGCTCATATGTTCCATAGATTTTGCAGATATAATTACAGTGGAACATGCCGGTGTCGTTGAGCTCTAGTGAGGTCAGGGTAAAGCTTGAGCGTGAGTGGTTTGCTTCTTCAAAATGTCTCCCACTAAACTTAGCAAGCTTGTCAATGCGCTCATGATTCCCATCTTTTTTATAGTACCAGTTTACTAAACAGATGGATTCCTTAATGTCTCCATGAGTGTGACAGTGTATGGTGATGTTTCCTCCGGGTGTGCTGTACACCTCACCTGGCCACTGCTTCACACTGTTTTGTGTGCGAGTCTTTCCTGTGAAAAAGAACCAGAATGGAGAAACATCCACACAATATTTAAGACGTTTAATCTTGATGCCGCACTCGTAGAAAAAAAGCTGGGGTTTTATTTTTATTTCATTTCATTGGGGTTCTATATAGATTACATCACACATTTGAGGTATAATATAATATATAATATATCGGAATAATTTTTTATTTCTTTTGACCCAACTCATTTATCACATTTGTAGGGTATCAGCTCAGATGAGGGGAATGTATAATCAATAATTCACAATTAATAACTGATCACATGGGTTATGAGACAATATTATCCATTTTAAATCGCCCAAAAAGGGAATATAGTCCATGTATCTGTATAGCCTGTATATATTGATAATTAACCACAACGAAATATAATCAATTATGAATACATATTACAGGGGTTGGACAATGAAACTGAAACACCTGGTTTTAGACCACAATAATTTATTAGTATGGTGTAGGGCTCCTTTTGCGGCCAATACAGCGTCAATTCGTCTTGGCAATGACATATACAAGTCCTGCACAGTGGTCAGAGGGATTTTAAGCCATTCTTCTTGCAGGATAGTGGCCAGGTCCCGACGTGATGCTGGTGGAGGAAAATGTTTCCTGACTCGCTCCTCCAAACCACCCCAAAGTGGCTCAATAATATTTAGATCTGGTGACTGTGCAGGCCATGGGAGATGTTCAACTTCACTTTCATGTTCATCAAACCAATCTTTCACCAGTCTTGCTGTGTGTATTGGTGCATTGTCATCCTGATACACGGCACAAAACTGTGCTCTTACCCTGCTAATTGGACCTTCACAGTCTGCTCTTATTGGTTCAATGTGCAATTAATGAAGATTGTCCACCAGGCTGGTCCAATTTAGCCATGAAACCTCCCACACTAAAATGAGAGGTGTTTCAGTTTCATTGTCCAACCCCTGTATATACAGATAGGCTATATCAATTTTCCAGAATATCCTGCAGAATTAACTGCACCTCGACTAATCTGTTCGTCCACCGAACCGACCGTACGATCCTCTGATCAACTTCTCAAAAGGATTATTATTCTTATCACTCTCAGGAAAGGTTATTCTGTTTATGAAGAATAACTTTCTGATAATATTACTAACTGAAGTATTTATCAATATCAAGCTTGTAGCTAGGGTTGTATACAGAATAACGAATAGCGGGATTAAAGAAAGGAAGAAAGACAGCAGATCACAGAAATAGCAAATTTCACCAACAACAGTTAACCTTGCGAACCATCAAAGCATCACAGCGCCTTAAAGCAGGGGCAAGCACTTCTTAATGCATTTAAATTTCGATGGAAACAATACTTGCGATCTTTGTGTCACTGAACAAGGCTGCTTTAACGTGCGTTTTGGTCATCGCTGTGTCCCTTAGGTCGGAGCGTTCTTCTGGTTCTTCCAGGACGCGTTTCGCTCGCGGGATGTTCAAAACGTTACATGTTAGTAAGTTTCAAGTTTCAAGTCCATTTCACCCGGAGATCGATATGACTGAGCACAAGAAAAGAACGAGAAGGCACCAGAACACGGATGAATCTCTGGCGCTAGGCTGGTGAGTTATCGGACCAAAGTCAATGGTTATAAGCTTTTCTGAAACTTAGAGTGGATACGTCATCATGATTTTGTCCAGACGCTACACATTGATTTCAATAGAATAATCTTTTAGTATTGGCCTACTGATATAAAAATGCAAGGAGAAAGACAATTTATTCCACTCGTTGTTATCAACAACATGAAGCGCATTAAACATGTCTGGCTTTTTCAAATTGGAGTTTGTGTGGGAACTTCAGCTGTAAAATTTATGAAAAGCTATAAAATCAATTAGGCCATAGGTGGGTGGGTCACTGGAACACAAGCTTGACCAAACCTAGGTTAATACCACACATGAGCTAAGGCACACCACTTTAGAGTAGAACAAACACTACAAACTCAGCCAACACAACAACCCTGCTATTTGAGCTATAAATGATGCACACTTCACAGCATTACTGTAGCCTCTAAAAAACAACAACAAGAGACCCAGTTAAGCGTTCACCTTAATGAGATTTGTTCACCTAAAATTCATAGTCAGTCAGTCTATTTACATATAGCTACTACACAAGCACACACACCGAACACAAAACCCATAAATTGAATACTGGTATGTCCTAGCCAGACGAGAGCCGATAGAATTACTGAGAGAAAAGTCCTCTACCATTACTTCTTTCAACAAGGACCATGGCGCACATAATTTTGTTACACGTTACACGTTTTACTTTTTACCAAACACATTATAATCAGCACCATAATGACCTGAAAAGACCTGGTTCAGCGCTTCACGCATTCACCAGGGTCACTGAACACTGGCGAACATAACAACGGAGCCGTATTACAACCGAAGCAATAAACAAGCAGGGATACGCTAAACCAGCTAGAATAAAAGTGTACCTCCTCTGTGCTTGTCAGTCTAGGCATTCCAAACAGGTTTCGGAAGCGCACACACACAACCATTGCACCGTTGGCAATCACTCTGCAACACCTTGCGCTACAAACCAGTAGCACCTCATTGCAGTACACGAGATCCGGGGGGCGGAGTCGGATCCAGATTAAGGGGTGGGGTTGGGTAGGTTTAGGGGTGGGTTTAGGGATAAGGGGGTGGAGCTGGGTAGGTTTAGGGGTGGGTTTAGGGATAAGTGGGTGGAGCTGGGTAGGTTTAGGTATGTAAGGTGGGAGGAGTTGGATCTAGACGCCCTATTGGCCGCTTTGGAACGATACGTCAACGCGTCCGCTATTTTGCTGAGGGCAAGACTGCGCTGTAAACAAATGCAAGTAAACGGGTGAGCTGCGGTTTTCCGGGATAACAACTAAAATTACGTTTACATTTATCAGCCGATTTCAGTGGTTTGTACGTGGTGCACGTTATTATTACTAATTATATAATGACCAAATACAACCAGAAAAAAAAATTCAGTCTTGTTTGTGAAAGGTTATTCCCCGAGACCTGTTTTCAATTGTGTGGCGACTTGTACAGCCCAACGCAGCACACGAAGCAGGACTTTTTCTCAATTCTTCGTGTGGAATTGTGCCTCAAACCCACAGGCCACATTATAGTATGCTACGCGCAGCGCTGACATTTAATTAAATCATACCCTCTGATGTACTCTCTGAGCAAAATCGCGAATCTTGTTTCTCTGTATTGTTTATAATGGTGTCAATGAGAATACATTTTAATGATAGAACCCAGTGAAAATGCTTGTTTTTCTTATTGAATTTTTTTTTTCATGAAAAAAATTCTACAAATTTTAGTGAAAATATGGTCTAAATATGAACATGATTTAACATAGCATATAGCAATAATTTTGGCCCATAATTAAGCTAGGGTATTAAACATAAATATAAATAGTACATAAACATAAAAATACTTATATAATAAAAAAATAGCACTCAGGCAATCAGATAACACAAAAAATACTATTTTGAAATAATAAGATGCATTTTGACCCATGAACATATTTTAAGTTTAAAGCCATAGTTGAAATACAATAGAAATATAAAGACTAAAAGAAAAAAAAAGTAAGTGTGTTACCTGAGGGATATAAAGCAAAGAAGACAGCAGCAAATACAACATCATGGAATAACATATCTCTGTCTGTAAAATTTGAAAAACAATGATCTTATAACAGATTCAATGGCATTTTCTGTTGCTTATTAGATACAGTACAGCATGACTTAATTAGACCTTTCAGAAAAACGTTGGCTCTCGTCTCTTCTTATTGATGGCTTTTAACTTTACATTAAGTAGGCTACACGTAGTAAAACACATCATTTAATGTGAAGAACGTTTCCGAAGCACATTTACGAAATCCTGAAATATTGAAACATGAAAACATATGATGCAAAACATGAAAGTGCTAGTTCTGTCTTGTCATTTTGGGGGTACATTCTCTGATAACATTTGAAATAAATGCTGAATTGTTTCAATCGATGCTGTCTGACTTACCTTTGAGCTTCTCACAAATTAGTGGCTTCCAACAATTTTGTTGTTACTATCAGAACCAGAATCTATTCGCATGTCAGTCAGTGAGGGGGGCTTTCAAGCACCTACGGTCTCATTTCCTGTGCCTTATATTCAGGAAGGGTGAAGGTTAACTAACAAGTTAAAGACTTTAATTAGTTTACAACTGTAATCCATTACTTTTCATGTAAAGTTTGTCTTTTGGCCAAAGCAATGTTTTGAAAAAGGGTTAGAGTGTTAACATGTTTATGCTTTCAGATATAATAAAAAAATTGGGGTCTTTGTTTTTCTACACAGAGGGCTGTTAGGTGCTAACAGGAAATCTATGATGTGACAATGACATGCCTTTCCCACATGAAACATTTAGACTACAGCTAAACTGAATGCACGGTCGCACTATTCACAAGAAGTGCTATGAAAACATGGGTAATACTTTACAATAAGGTCTTATTTGTTAAAGTTAGTTAATGCAATAACTAATATGAACAATATATTCCTATAGCATTTCCTACACTTTGTTTATCTTAAAGTAACACCAAGTAACTTTTCCTCTTCGGTCGCCCTACTGTTTGGTAGCGAAATTGTCCATTACCGCTGTCGTAAATAATTTAGCCTACCGTCGCACGCACACTCGCTGTTTATCCAGCACCGGCTTTAGAATGAGCGATGTCCACAGACAAGGTAGAGTATGTTACATGATTTCATGAAAGGATGATTTCCCCGAGAAAATTTTGGATTTCTCTGAACTACAGATGTGCATTTTAAGATGTTGTGAAGGCAAAAAAAAAAAAAAAAAATTCGATGATAACAACTTTAAAACCATGTCAGTGGGCAGCTGATTATTTTTCTCTCCTCATCAGCATCACACTCTTTTTCTCTTTGTTTTTATCTTGCCTTGTCTGTTCCCCTCCTAAAGTTGGCTTTTTTAATTTACTAAAGGCTACAATTTGTATTTTATTCTCAATATGTACACATTCATTATTAATCCTGTGCCTAACATGATGAAATGAAAACTGCTTTGTTCATGTTTCTTGTCCCCTCACGATGACAGTAGCCTAAACTATTACACTAGGCTACATGTTACATAGGCCTATTTTCAGTTCAAAATGGCGAAAATAGACAAAACTATAATAGTTAGCCTTATTATTTTTTGTCATTAGTTTAACATTTATGACCTAAAAAAAACTGTCAAATATATAAAGTTAAGTTTAGCTACTTACATCTTATCTCGCACTTGACCGTACACTTAAGTGTTGAGTTGCACTGTTAAAATTCGCGCTCAGCGTCTGTGAACATAAAGCCCGCCTACTACTTTGATTTGACTGGTCATCTCAAATATTCTGACATTGACGAGCAGTGACAGACCAATGAGGCTAAGATGAACACACACACACACACACACACCCTGTCCTCTGTTTCTGACGTTCTCTGCTCTCTGCTCGGCGCCGCTGCGGATTGAAGATAAAGAACGCGCTGAATCTGATTATAACAAGAAGTTTGATGATTGATTTTTCATTCGGCTATTTTTGGTGCCCCCTCAGCACTTGGTGCCCTACGCACAGCGCGTGATGCGCGTGGTGGGAACGGCGGCGCTGCAAGGAAAACAGTTACAATTGTCCTTTAAAACATTGAGTAAAAGACGTTTCAAAGAGGTCAGGGTTGGAAGTGCGTCTAGCTTCAATACATTTTGTAAATCATTCCAAGTCCAAATAGCGTAAAAAGAAAAAGCACTTTTACCAAATTCTGACAATACCCTTGGGACTTTTAGCCGGAGACGATAGCCGGACCTAGTTTGATAGGTATTTGTGTAATAGATTAAAAGATTTGAAATATAGGAAGGTAACTTACCTAAAAGAGCTTTTGCAATAAATAAGTACATGTGTAGTTTTCTCCTTTGATGTAGAGATGACCATGCTAAGGAATCATAAAGAATACAATGATGTGTCCGTGACTCTGCACCAGAAACAAAGCGTAAAGCAGCGTGATACACGCAATCTAATTTTCTTAGTAGAGTAGTAGCTGCATGCATATATAAAAGATCACCATAATCAATAATGGATAAAAAAGCACTCTCTACTAATTTCTTTCGAGCCTCAAATGGAAAACAATTTTTTGAGCGAAAAAAGAAGCCTTTAAATGATAATGAGCTTCGCTGACTCCGCCCCTCTATTCTGTGGGCGCTTTGACACAACGCACATGAAGTGTTGACTATGTGGCAGTAGGAGTTAATGAGCTGCGTTCCTTGGGTCACTCCCCGTGTGAAGCTCCGCCCTATAAATAGCACGTAATCCCTCTAACCATAGACATCATATAGGTAGACGCCCTGGGACGGAGGCCAAGATGGCGTCGTGGTTGGTGGACGTGTAAAGTTGAGCTCTGGTGGTTGCGGTAGAAATGTGATCGATCAATCATTTTTATTCTCCATTTATATTTGGTGGTCTTCTATTTGAACTTTTTTTTGTGTGTTGGCATTCGTTAAATGGGCAGAAGGAGACGAATTCTTCCGAAAGCTATGGATGTCGAGGTTGGCGCCGAAATTGAGCTAATCTCGGATGCAGCTTGCCTGAGTAATAGGTTTGCTGTGCTCTCTGATCCTCCTGTGTCGGGTGATACTAAACAGGATTTAAATTTTTGTTTAGCAGCACCCTTTCCAGCGTCTCCTGCAAAAAGTCCTCCTTCTAAAAAATTGAAAAATAAGTCGGAAACAAGCGGGGATTTCGTCGACATTTTGAATGCTATTCAAGCTTTGTCTGCGAAACAAGACGCTACCATTCAAGCATTGTCTGCAAAACAAGATGCTACTTTCCAAAAGCTAATCTCCATTGAGAACTCGACTGATGCTACGTCGAAAGCCGTTGACAACTTGTCTGTGGTAGTGCAGAAGCTTGCATCTGATGTCAATGAGCAATCGGAGAAGTTGTGTAAAGTGGCCAGAGATATTACAGAGCTTCAATCTTCAGACAAGGATGCCCAATCACGGATTGAGCAGCTTGAGCGATATAGTCGGCGTTGGTGTTTAAAGTTGCACGGGGTTCCTGAATCCAAGAGTGAGGATATACGGTCGGTTGTTAAGAGCATTATCGAACACGTGGCACCTGACATCGCTGGTAAGCTTAACGACGCTCTTGACGTGATGCACCGAGTCGGGAGACGGGATAAGGATGACGCTCATCGAAACATCATCATACGATTTTCTACACGTCATTCCGAGACCTCGTCTGGAAAGCGGCGAAGGATATCCCATACCTGAGGGAGTCTCGTCTGCACATTTCGGAAGCTCTGATTCCTGTAGATGCTGCTGCGAGAGCAAAGTTATGGCCGCTTGTTAAAAAAGCAAGAGAGGAGGGTAAGAAGGCATCCTTTTCGGGGCCCTTTGCGTTCATTGTCGGAAAATTGTGGCCTAGCATTCTTCTGACTGAGAAAAGGAGGGGAGAAAAAGGAAGGAAAAATGGAGAGGGAGAAGAGAAAAGAAAAGGGAAATTTAATTTGATTATTATTATTACTTTTTTTTGTGTGTGTAATCAGATCTTCTGAGTCGAACTATTTTTATTTATTATTATTCATAAAAACTATTTTTTATGTGTCTCTTTCGCAATAATGCACCTTGAATGTTCTTTTGGTGCCATAGAAGACATTTCTGATCGATCACCACCTACCCTGTTCAAGGGAAAGAAGTCAACTTCTTTAGCCAAAGTAAGTTAGGTTCTTGTTGTGTTTACCAGCTGTTTAGCTGGTTTTGTTGCACTGCATTTGTTTTAATCTGTGTTCATGCATTCTTTTGAGTTTTCTTCTTTTAATTTAGTCTCTCTTAATGTTAGAGGTTTAAGAGATCATTCGAAAAGGAAAGCGTTATTTCTGTATTGTAAACGCTGTAATGCCGATTTTATTTTTGTTCAAGAAAGTCATTCTTGTGAATCAGACAACAATTTTTGGAAAACTCAGTGGGGTAATTCAATCTTTATGAGTCACGGATCCAATCGTTCTGCTGGTACTCTAATTTTGATGCATAAATTTAGGGGAGACATTTTAGAAACTTTTTCATCCGATGAGGGTAGATGGATCATTTTGGTATGCAAGATCGAAAATGTGGTATTTATTTTATGTAATGTTTATGGGCACAATTCCCGAAATGCTAATGCATCCATGTTTAAAGAATTGGGAGCTAAGCTTACAAGTATACAAAATCGTTTTATTAATGCTTATTTTATTATAGCTGGAGATTTTAATGAAACCCCTGACGACGCGCAAGATAGATTTCCTATAAGAACTAGGCCTACTTATAATTCACCTGATAATATTATTTTATGGTTGTGTGAAAATCTTTCAGTGGCGGATGCTTGCCGTTTCTTTAACGATGGCTGTAGAGGCTTTACTTGGTCCAACAAAGCTGGATCGCTTAAAGCTAGAATTGATCTTTTTCTAATTTCTCACGCTATTTTGAAAGATGTACATTCTGTTAATCATCAATTTGCCCCGTTTACTGACCACATGTTAATTTCTCTGAATCTTGCTCAAGGCAGTTAGTTAAACAGAACAAGGGGTTACTGGAAATTTAACTGTTGTCTTTTGGAAGATGACAAATTTAATGAAAGTGTAATTCAGCTAGCTAACTCTATGTTTAGTAATACTGAAAGCGACCCTGGCTCTAGCTGGGAGTTTTTTAAATTTAGGTAGAGCCATTGCTGTTAATAGAAGTAAGCAAATTAAAAGAGAAAAAAACATTAAAGAATTAGAACTGATTCAAAGATTAAGTGTGTTAATGCAGAAGGAAAAGCCCACTAAAGAGGATGAGGTAGAATTGAGCACATGTCAGTTGCAAATTGAAGATATGTACAGAGATTGTTAAAGGTGCTTTTATACGCTCTAGAGCAAAATGGATCGAGAAGGGTAAAAAAAACACTAATTACTTTTTTGCTCTTGAAAAAAGAAATCGTAAAAAGACATCCCTCTCTGCCTTAAACATTGATAGTGTTGTATGTACAGATCCAGGATTGATTTCAACCTTTGTATATTCCTTTTATAAAAAATTGTATACATCGGACGACTTCCTTTTGAGTATCCATAAGATTTCGGGTATTAAGGAAGATTTTAAGCAACTTTGTGATTCTGATATTTCTATTGTTGAAATGGAGGATGCACTGAAATCTATGAAGAGGGGAAAATCTCCAGGTACTGATGGCTTGTCTGTTGAATTTTATTTACATTTCTGGGACATTTTAAAGCATCCTCTACATAGTTTGTTTAAAGACTCCCTCAGAGAGAGATGACTCCCTCAATGAAGCAGGGTCTTATTTCCTTGATCCCCAAAACGGATAAAGACCCACTTTTAATTGAAAACTGGAGGCCTATATCACTGTTAAATGTTGATTATAAATTACTTGCTTTAATTTTGGCAGTTCGCTTAAAATCTGGCCTTAATAGTATAATTGGCGAAACACAAAATGGATTTATGAAAAATAGGCATATTAGCTCCAACATAAGATTAGTTCTTGATCTTATTGATTATTCAGAGAATATTGATTCCGAAGCTATTATAATGTTTTTGGATTTTTATAAAGCATTTGACTCTTTAGAGCACCAATTTTTGCTTAAATCTCTTAGCCTTTTTGGTTTTGGAAGTAACTTTATCAACATGGTGAGCATGCTTTATAATGACATTAACTTTTCAGTGCTGGTTGGCTTTCAAACTACTAAACGTTTTAATTGCGATAGAGGAGTGCGCCAAGGTTGCCCCATTTCTCCATTTCTTTTTCTGTTAGCTGTTGAACTGTTATCAATTGTAATTTTACAAAATCCCAGATTAGAAGGTATTTCTTTATTTGATAAAAAATTTAAAATATCTCAATTGGCTGATGATACAACCATATTTCTTAAAGATCAAAGTCAAATTCCCTTGTGTATCAATATTATTAATTCTTTTTCTGCTGCCTCAGGCTTATATTTAAATGTATCAAAGTGTGAATTATTCTGTCTTTACGACACTCAACAACCATTGATGCATGATATTCCGGTTAAAGACTGTGTCAAGTACCTGGGGATTTTCCTAACTAAAGATAGATTGCTCCGCCAACAACTTAATTTCTCACATAAAATACAGAAAACAAGAACCATATTTAATTGTTGGCTGCAACGTGATCTGTCAATCTATGGGAGAGTACTTATTTCTAAAGCAGAGGGTTTGTCTCGTTGTGTTTACCCTTCTTTATCTTTATTTGTTAGTGACAAAATCTGTGATGATATTGACAAAATCTTATTGAATTTTATTTGGAAGAACAGACTTCACAAAGTTAGGAAATCTGTTTTGTCTAATAGACGTTCTGAGGGTGGACTGGAAGTTTTAAACTTTAAAGAATTAGTCAGCTCTTTTAGAATTAGTTGGTTGAAAAAATGTCTTTGCAGTAATGGCTCGATTTGGTACTATATCCCCAATGCCATATTTCGTAGATTAGGTGGTCTAGAATTTCTGTTAAAATGTAATTTCGCCCCTTCTAAATTACCGATTTCTCTCTCCAAATTTCACCAACAGGCTTTACTTGCTTGGAAATTGTGTTATGTGCACAACTTTTCTCCCCATAAGGAAATTCTGTGGAATAATTTGAACATTTTAATCCGAAACAAATCATTTTTTATTGATAAGTGGTATGATAGAGGTATTGTTTTTGTTTTGGATTTATTTAAAAATGATGGCAGTATACTGGAATATATAGAATTTATGACTTTGTATAATTTTCCTCTCCCTGCTAGAACTTTCAACTCTGTCATCAAAGCTTTGTCTCCGAGTTATGTGCATTTATTTAAAACACACCTTTTCTTTAATGAGAGAAAAACAATTATTCCAAAACTTTTATTGGATGGAGTTAGATTTATTGATAAAAAATGTAATGGTAAACTTATAAAACTATTGTTACATTACAAAGTTTACACATCCCCTCGATGTAAATTTTTCTGGAATAATTTGTTTGACAGTATTCAATGGAAGAGGGCATGGTTACTCCCAGATAAATATTGTATGTCCAATAAAATTAGAGAGGTTCACTTTAAGATTCTTCATAATGTTTACCCAACCAACTCACAAATTGCCTCTTTTGTTGATATCTCTGACCTGTGTGTATTTTGTAAGGTTGAGAAAGAAACTTTGCTTCATTTATTCTACCACTGCAATGTGATTAAGCCTCTTTGGGAGCGCGTTGTTATCTTTCTTATTTTATCAAATGTGATTTAAACTTTTCATTGAAAGATATATTTTTTTATTTTTCTGGGAGTGACTATGCCATTGATAATGTTGTTAATTTCTTTGTGTTGCATTGTAAATTTTTTTATTCACAAAAACAAATTTCTCAAGACTTTGCCTAGATTTGATGTATTTGTTGCTGAGATTTCCATTATAGTTAAATCTCTTAAACTCATTTATAACAGCAAGAACAATACGTTTCTTAAGAACTATGTACGTTTTTTTCTTACTTGTTGATGAACCTCTTTTTTTTTTGTTTTATTTTTTTTATTATTATTATTTTTTTTTGTCTTTTTCTTTATTTTGTTGTTGTTAATGTAATGCAGTGCTTTGTATCGTCTTTGTAAAAGGAATTTAAATATAATAAAAAATAATAATAATAATAAAAAAAAAAAAAAATAGGTAGACGCCCTATTGAGTGCTACTGCCTATTGGCACGGACGAGAATTGGAGCCGCCATCTTAAACCGGTCATCCGCCCCTCCGCTTAGTGTAATCTGAATGGCAGGTGAAATTAGCTGTCAGCGCATTAAATTAATCATATCTCACTGAATACTGAACTGATTTTCACGCGTTTTTTTTTCCTGCAAAGGTAATTCATGTAGCTATGATACAGGACTAATGGTTCGGCGTATTTTAATATCCATAGTAGGCTTAACAGTAATATAATATTCTGATATAAGTTATAAAGTGACCAGACACAATATGTGTGATGAAGGATATTATGTATTTGATAAATCACACACTATAAATATAATAAAGAAGCAGAAACAGATAGTTGCAGTAAAGTAAGATATTTTAATAAGTTGAAGAAACAATTTATGGTATGTGACACGCACATACACACGAACAGACACACAAACAAACACGAACAGACAGTCTCTCTCTCTCTCTCTCTCTCTCTCTCTCTCTCTCTCTCTCTCTCTCTCTCTCTCTCTCTCTCTCTCTCTCTCTCTCTCTCTCTCTCTCTCTCTCTCACTCTCACTCTCTCACACACACACACACACACACACACACACACACACACACACACACACACACACACACACACACACACACACACACACACACACACACACACACACACAGCAGCCGCGAATCCACCGAATGCAGCCACCTGTAATAAAAATTGAGAAGATCGCTTTTCAACGTGTTTGCATCAGTAATTTCTATTAAGTTTGGACAACATTAAGCCTATACTTTTTTTATTGTATGTGGATGTGGGAGGGGAAAATGTCGAGACCAAAGCCCTATTCGGATTAACTTTACAAGGGTAGATGGAGTAAGTTAATGATGTAATTTTACCACAGGACTTCTGTAATATCAATAGCCAAATCGCATGTGATAAGATATAGGTTATCAATAAAACTAGAAGTTGGAGGGGTAACTCAATTTGTGCATCGCTGTCATGCGTGTATTAACGTTACATTGCTTCCTGATATCATGTGCGCAAACACAAATAACCTATACAACAGGGCAGTTGAATGCTTATCTGATAACCTAGAAGCTCTTGTAATTATTACTTTAACAGTTACCCCACCTCTCCATGCCGGGTGAACACCGGCTGATGCAGTAAACAGCATTTCACAATGGTTTCAGTACAGTAATAGCAAATATCCTTGCTCCTTCTCAATTATCTGGTAATATTCTATTCACAAAATACAACCAATAGTACGGTAATATTAAGACTTACTTGTGAAAAGCCCTATTTTCGATGGTCCGGCGATTAGAACAGGAAAATGCTCCACAAAGCTCTGGCATCTTATCTGCTGCCACGCAATGAAACTAGGAATACGACCGGTTCAAGATGGCGGCCGGATTTCTCGGTTTCCAGCAGCCAATAGGGCTTCTAGTCTCTATATGATTTCTATGCCTCTAACACCCTCTCTTGCTCATCGGTGACAGGAAGTTGTGTTGTGCTTCCTGGTCTCGCTCTCCGTGTGCGGTGTTGTGCTGTAGGGTAGCGGCTTTGCTGTCTCCGTGCGAACTTTGTTTCCTGTTGTCTTGTTTACTGGTACTATGTGGTTACTTGCATTCGTAGATCTCCGGCTGGATGGACGAACTTTCATCTCGTCGTTCAAATTCATTGAACCACTGAACACACTGCATTATCAGTGCCGTGGGCAATCGTCGAGCTTTCTCCCTCATGTATGTCTGAATGATGGGTATGTATCTCAGATATCTGTTTTTTTATTAATTGGGGGTTAATGGTAATTTTTCTTTGTGTAGCTAACAGGAATGAGGCCATTTTAGCCGGAGATCATCAATAGCTGCACAGGACCGATTCGCTGGCTGCTGTTTTGTCTGCCGTTTTGTTTTGCTTTGTGGTGTTTTGTCTGCCGTTTTGTTTTGCTTTGTGGTGTTTTGTCTGCTGTTTTGTTTTGTTTTGCTTTTGCCGTTTCGCCTGCTGCTATATCGTGGATTTTTGCCCAGTCAAGGTGCTGTTTTGTATACATTTCTGTGTTTTATCTATGTCTCCGTCTAGCATATGGGCCACTTTGCCCGGGCCACTGCCTTGTTTGTGTAAATAGCGTACCAGCGGGTGGAGTAGATCGCTGTACGCTCGTCTTGCTATCACGGCCACTGGGTAGTTACGGCTGTCTGGCCAAAAGTATGTGGCATTTGTTCCATAAGTGCTATTGTTTTTATGACATGTGAATAGCTCAAGGGGTTGGGGCTTTATATTATAATTTTGCTGATTTGAGTAGTTTGTTTTCTGGGTTTGTTTTCTTTTGGTTTGTTTGTTTTTGATTCCAATTTAGATTAAAAGTGTTATATTTCATTTGGTTTATTTTTCTTTCTTTTTTTGATTTACTGGGTTTGTGTGTGTGTATGTGTGTATATATATGTATATATATATATATATATATATATATATATATATATATATATATATAATATATATATATATATATATATATATATATATATATCAGTTTTCTTTATACTGCCGTATTATAACCATTGTTGGTTTTGGCAGTCCTTTTGATTTTCTTTTGATAACTGAATTAAGAAACGTTTCTTTATTTGTTTATTTTTCTGTGATATTTCTACTGCCTCTTTAGAGCCATTGTTGGTTTTGGCAGTCATTTTGTGAAGTTCATTTCTATTTTTTATTTTTTTCCTTAATTACTGAATTGCGACCGTTTATTCGTTTATTTTCTTGTGATACGACAAGTATTGATTTGTTTGATTTCTGTATTTTCTTTTTGGTACATCTTTGTTGAAAGAGTGTGTTTGCGCATTTTCTTTTGTCTTTTTTTCTGTTACAGTAGCTGAGAGCCGGTGGTGGTATTGGGGTCGGGGTGGCATTATCCCCGTTTGGAATGCTGTTGACTTCCCTGTTTGCATTTGTGTTTATTCGGGGTGTGTTTGTGTGTTTACTGGGGGGTTTCCTGGGATCGTTTGCTGCCTTTTGAATCCTTGGCCTCCATCTGTAAGCCTCAGCAATTTTGTTTCTTTCTTTTCTTCCTTTTTTTTCTCTTGTTTTGTGTTCTCTGCCCTGAGAGATGACTGTTTTAAACATTTAAATTATTGAAACTAATAAATGTTGTGCCTTCAAAATTGAACACGGTCTTTGGCTCTATTGTACACGTACCTGTGTGTCTTTAGCTGTTGGATTTATAGATCTTGAGTAGAAAAATCATTCTCTGGGTGAAATTCCCAGGGTGGCGTAGTCGGTGTTTAGTCTGTCCTGGTATAGAGCGCCACATTTGGCGTATAGTCGGCAGGGTGTACGGTTTAATGCCAAGGACGTGTTCGATTTTGTTGTATTTGTTTTTTTCTTTTTTCTTTTTGTGTTATAGGCAAAACAGCAGCCGGCGACTTTCCTCCGTCTTCCTATCTCCTAACGGTAGAGTCTCCCTTTGTTGGGTAGGGTAAGTATGGAGGGAGAGTTACAGGAGTTGAGGGATTTAGTTGAGCAGTTAAGGGCAGATAATGAGAAGCTCCGCCAGGAGCAGGCTGCGGCCGTGCCTGGACCTAGTTCCGCACCCCCTACTGTGTTAACCGCTGCCCAACCTACTGCTAGAGCTCCTACAACCGAGAGATTGATTTTTGTGCCCCGTGATCGAAAATGTCCTATATTTAGGGGAAGGTCAGTTATAGGGTTAGCAGAATGGATTGAGGAAGTGCAATCCTGTATGCGGTCACGCCATCTGTCTACATCCGATCAGGCATTCTTTTTGTTTGACCACCTAGAGGGAGAAGCCCGCGAGGAAGTAAAATTTCGTCCTAGTGCAGAACGTGAGAGCCCAGATAAGATACTTGCCGTTTTGCAGGAACTTTACGGTTGTTGCGAATCCTATGTATCGTTGCAGGAAGCGTTTTTCTCCCGTCGGCAGCGCGAGGGGGAAACCCTGCAAGAGTTCTCCCTCGCGCTGATGAGTCTTATGACGTCGGTAAAGCAGCGTGCCCCGGCGATATACCAAATGCTGAAGTTTTGCTACGCGATCAATTTATCGAGCATGTGCTTGACGGCGCTCTCCGTCGCGAGTTGAAGCAGTACGCGCGTAGACAGCCAGCCGCTACCCTGCTTGAGGCGAGAGCAGAGGCAATCTGGTGGGAACGAGAGGGCTTGCCGGGAGGCGCTAGGGGCCCGAGTCACTCTGTTCCTTCAGCCCTTGGTTTTCAGTTCGGTGTTCAGAGTGATTCCCGGTCGGGTGGTAACTCACCCTATCTATCTGAGCTGAGTGAAATGCGAGAGATGCTGAGGCTGCAGCAAGACCAGCTCAATCAGCTTACTCAAAGCATTGGCCTCCTGCAGAGCTCTAACCAGCGCGGTCGTTCCTCTTATAGTGGCCCTATAATATGTAGGCGGTGTCAGCAGCCTGGCCATTTTGCCAGGGAGTGCGAGGGAGAGCGTTTCCCTGCTCGTGCAACCTTTACTTCATCTGCCCCTCCACCTTTTAATAGGCCATCTCGCCCTGCTCCGGCGTCGGAAAACTAGCACCCGCCGAATTGCAGAGCCACAGTTCGGAGGGGGCAGCGATTGGTTCAGTCGTTCTTAATTGTCTGGCAGATACTTCAAAGTTGATGTCGTCTTGTCTACATTTAGACGTGCGTATGGGCGGAGTTGAGGTCCCCTGCTTGGTGGACACCGGGTCAATGGTTTCCACAGTCACAGAGAGTTTCTTTCTTCAGCAGTTCGAGCCATGGGGTCAAGAGAGGCTTCAGTCCTGTCACTGGCTGCAGCTTAGGGCCGCTAATGGGTTGGCTATTCCCTACCTTGGTTACTTGGAGCTTGATATCGAGCTTTGTGGTAAATTGATGCACCGGTGTGGGCTGCTGGTAGTTAAGGACCCCCCTGGTGGTGCATCTTCACAGGTTCCTGGTATTCTGGGAATGAACGTGATTCGCAGATGCTATAGAGAGCTTTTTAGTCGGCATGGCTTGGCCATGTTTGACTTGCCTGTTGTTGCCAATAGTCCAGAATATGTTGTGAGGGCGTTGCAGGGGTGCCAGCAGGCCAGCACTCGTTCGTTTAATGCAGCTGGTAAGGTGAGAGTGCAAGGCAGGAAGGCTTGTCGGATTCCTGGAGGGGTGATGAAAATTGTCCCTACCACATGTTCAGCGCAGTATTCTGAGGATACCGTACTGTTTGAACCTCCGAGCTCTGGCTTGCCAGCTGGACTCCTTGCATCTCCTGCATTGGTTCGGGTGGTAAGGGGTACTGCCTACATCCCAGTGGTGAATGTGGGTACCCTTGATGTGCTGCTCTATCCACGCACGGTGGTGGGTACACTGGATGAGGTTTGTGTTGTTAGCCTGCCAACAGGAGTTACGGAGGTACCTTTAGGTGTGGCTACAGTGGCTTCTCAGACTGTTGCTTCTACGATGCAGGAGCAGATAGACGCCATGGACCTGTCAACCTTGTCCGTTGAAGAGCAGGGTCGGGTGAAGTCCCTTCTGGAGAGATATAGCTCTGTCTTTTCTGCGCATGATGGAGACCTTGGTTGTACTAACCTGATCGCCCATGATATCCCGCTTTTAGACAATGTTCCTGTCAGGCAGCGCCATAGGAGTATTCCTCCGTCTGAATATGAGATGGTTAAAG
Organism: Chrosomus eos; assembly: GCA_036326025.1. Taxonomy (NCBI): domain Eukaryota; kingdom Metazoa; phylum Chordata; class Actinopteri; order Cypriniformes; family Leuciscidae; genus Chrosomus; species Chrosomus eos. The sequence continues at coordinate 14,212,702 of CM070825.1, forward strand.
AGCATATTCACCAACTTCTCGAGGCACAGGTTATCAGGGAGAGTAGTAGTCCTTACGCCAGCCCCATTGTCCTAGTTAAGAAGAAGGATGGAACTTTAAGAATGTGCGTTGACTATAGGCAGCTCAACGGTAAAACCCGGAAAGATGCTTTTCCTCTTCCTCGTATCGAGGAGTCGTTGGATGCTCTTACAGGTGCTCGCTGGTTCTCCACCCTGGACCTGGCGAGTGGGTATAACCAGGTCCCAGTTGCTGAGGCAGATCGGCCCAAGACTGCATTTTGCACTCCCTTTGGACTTTTTGAATGGAATCGCATGCCCTTTGGGCTATGTAACGCCCCTGGCACTTTTCAGAGATTGATGCAACGGCTGTTTGGTGATCAACAAAACCAGTCCTTGTTGCTTTATCTCGACGACATTGTGGTTTTTTCCTCCACTGTCCAGCAACACTTGGAGAGGTTGGAAGTGGTGCTGGACCGGCTTCAACGAGAGAACTTAAAGGCAAAGCTGACCAAATGTGCCTTTTTCCAAAAGGAGGTGCGTTACTTTGGGCATGTGATTTCCAGCAAGGGGGTTGCCACAGATCCAAGCAAAGTGGAGGTGGTAGCTAACTGGCCGTCTCCTGCGACAGTTTCAGAGCTGCGGTCATTTCTTGGGTTCGCCAGTTATTATCGCCGCTTTGTGGAGGGTTTTGCTAAGCTAGCGGCCCCCCTACATAAGCTGGTGGCTCATCTGGGGCCACGAAGTCTAAGAGAGTGACAGCGTCAGCTACCATTGAAAGGTGGACCGCGGAGTGCCAGAGCAGTTTTGATGCACTGAAAGTCAGGCTCACAAGTACCCCGGTGCTTGCTTATGCCGATTTTTCACTTCCTTTTATTTTAGAGGTGGACGCAAGTAGGGGTCGACCGATTATCGGCCTGGCCGATTATCGGCGCCGATATTCAGCATGTTTATGGTTATCGGTATCGGCCATTTTCAAAACCGATTTGCCGATAAATTTTTTTTTTTTTTTAAATGCGCTATATTTGGCTCTAACGCAGCCACCTCTGTCGGAACTCACCACTCTGCAGACTAGACCAATGTCCCTGCACATCTGATTCGTTGGGAGTCAGGAGTCCGACCAATCAGCGCGAAAGCTGAGGCACTGAAAGTGTTGCATTCTCACACCGAGAGCACTCGCACGCTGACTGGAGTCTGGACTCGAGCTGCTTCACTGAACAGTTACACGCATCAGTTGTCTCTCAAAGTTAAGGCAGCAGCAGACTTTGCTGAAGAAGCAATAGATTACTACACTGAAGTTGCTAAATACCTCAATATAATAGAGCCCTGTGATTTCCGCGATGCAGAAAACAGACGGAATCGCGGAATCCAGTCATAAAAACGAGTTTACTGTATAAAGCGGAATATCACGGAATCTGTCAACTTTTTGATGAATTAATAAAAAGCAGGTCAGTACAAATCAAACCGCAAAAAGACTATTTAAATATGAATCCTGGCTGCGTGTCTCTAGTCTAAATGAATGGCGCAGACGCGTGATTTCATTCAAGTTACCACACACACTGGATCACGCGTGACGCTTGCGCTGTTTTCAGCCTCAGCCGCATCATTATATGAGGACATGATTGCATAAACATCATCTCCGGAGCCGCTTAGTTACTTCATGAGCTTTTTAGTGCTTCAACTGAGATCGTCATATCATAAACACACAGAAACTCAAAGATCTCAACGGCAACCCGTCAAAATAAAAGTTCGTTTTTTCATAGGGCACTAAAAATGTAATTTTTGTTAAACTGAATAAGTTCGATGATTTTAATTAATTAGAAATGCTTTTTGATTACTAAAATTTTATTTAAACATTAAAATAGAGTCTTTAAGTTTTACAAAATGTTTACAGAATGTTGCTGGGTGCTCCCTGCACTTTTTAAAAGTTATTATTATTAATAACAGTTCTCCGATTCAAATGTTTAAAATCATTTAAAGAAAGTATGTCAAAACCCTTTGTTATTCTTAATTTTGACATTAATTTGCAGTTTTACACCAGACATAGGCTATATATATATATATATATATATATATATATATATATATATATATATATATATATATATATCGGTTCAAAATATCGGTTATCGGTCTATTTGATCTGTAATAATCGGTATCGGCATCGGCCCTGAAAATCACATATCGGTCGACCCCTAGACGCAAGTCATGGCGGCCTAGGAGCTGTTTTATCACAAGAGCGGGATGGTAAAGTTAGGCCCATAGCTTACGCAAGTCGGGGTCTGAGGCCTACAGAGCGTAATACAGTGAACTACAGCTCTATGAGACTGGAGTTTGTGGCACTTAAGTGGGCCATGACGGAGAAATTTCGGGAATACCTGCTGGGCCACAAGTGTGTGGTATTTACCGATAACAATCCGCTTAGCCACTTGTCATCTGCTAAACTTGGTGCCACTGAGCAACGTTGGGCTGCTCAGCTGGCATCGTTTGATTTTGAGGTAAAGTATCGTTCAGGCAGAAGTAATAAGAACGCAGATGCTTTATCTCGTCAACATCCTCCTGGCCCAGCAGATATGGAAGCTATGCTTCCTGGGACGTCATTGCCCAAGCCTTTGCAGCAGGCTCTCCAGGGCACTCAGGCTGAAGCAATCCAAACTGCCGTCATGGCCTTGCCTCACCATACCACTTCTGATATGTGTGCGCTCCAGCAGGCTGATCCATGTATACAGGAGGTCTTGGGGTTTTGGAGACGTGAGCAACGTCCTAACGCTGAAGAGCGTCAAAGGTTGACTCAGCCTGCACTAGTGCTGCTCTAACAGTGGGACAGGTTGGAGGAGAGAAGTGGTGTTCTGCATCGGCGTGTGTTTCGCCCTGACGGCGCGGAGGCTGTCTTGCAGGTGGTGGTGCCAGTTTCCTTAAAAGAAGAGGTGTTAACTAAGGTTCACCAGGAGCATGGCCATCAGGGTATAGAAAGGACGTTAGAGCTTCTCCGCCAGCGCTGTTACTGGCCGGGTATGTCTGTGGATGTGTCTAAGTGGTGTCAGGCATGTGAGAGGTGCCAAGTCGCCAAGGACACTCGACCTCCTAATTCCAGTTTTATGGGACACTTATTGGCATCCCAGCCTAATGAGATAGTAGCCATTGACTATACCATGTTGGAATCCACTTCGAGTGGTATAGAAAACGTATTGGTTATGACCGATGTTTTCAGCAAATACACACATGCTGTTCCCACTCACGACCAACGAGCTTCCACTGTAGCTCAAGCTTTGGTGGTAGAGTGGTTCTCTAAGTTTGGTGTCCCGGCTCGTATCCATTCCGACCAAGGCCGTAATTTCGAGAGCTCCCTGATCCAACAGCTGTGTCGATTTTATGGCATTGAAAAATCTCGCTCCACACCATACCACCCGGCCGGTAATGGCCAATGTGAACGGTTCAATAGGATGCTTCATAATTTGCTGCGCACCTTGCCAGTGTCTCGGAAGAGAGACTGGAGTTCTTGTTTGCCACAGGTTCTTTTTTCGTATAACACCACTCCCCATCAGGCCACTGGCGAGTCTCCGTTCTATTTAATGTTTTGTCAGGAGCCTAGACTACCGGTTGATTTCCTCTTGGGTCGAGTACAGGAGCCTGTGGGTGGCAATATCCATGAGTGGATTCAGGAGCACCAGACTCGTCTGCAGTTAGCCTTTGAAGGTGCCACAGAAAAGGTTGCGGGTTGCTGCACAGCGTCGTAAACAGAACCATGATCGGCGGGTGAGGGTTGTGCCTCTTAAGTTGGGCCAGTTGGTGTGGCTTCGTGACTTATCGGCACGGGGCCGTCATAAGCTCCGCGACCTTTACGGCCCAGTACAGTACAGAGTCCTTAGAGTACCCCGAGAGGAAGGCTCGTGTATACAATTGCACCAGTGGATGAACCAACCAAAGTTAGGCAGGTTAACCGTGCCTTGTTGAAGGCGGTGGTAGGAGGGTCTCCTTCAAGTGGGGCTGCTTCACCTAGTCCCCCTCCTGCGGACCCGCCGCCGTTTGAGGATGAGTCGATAGAGGAAGATCTATTGGTGTGGAGGCATGATGCCCCTCTGGCGACTCCCACTCAAGGGTCTGTTACTCAACGCACCCCTCGGGTGCAGTTTTCACCAGTACCTATTAGGCAAGGCTTGTTAGTGCCTCCTATTGCCAGTGCAGCGGAAGGACCTTCCATCTCTCCAGTCCCTTTGCCAGGAGCTGCTCCTGCAGTCAGTGAAGTGGCTATACGTCGGACAGCACGGTCGACTGCGGGTCAACATTCTAATATTTATCACCTTCCACGATCTTTAGGGCCTGTGGACAATGTGGCCGATCCTTCTGGCCCGGTGTCCAATGTGATAACGGCTCTTTTTTGACCCTGGAGTTAGTATGGGATATTCAGTTTTTCCGTCGTCGGGTCGACGATCCAAAAGGTGGGGTAGATTGTGGCAGTAGGAGTTAGTCTAATGAGCTGCGTTCCTTGGGTCACTCCCCGTGTGAAGCTCCGCCCTATAAATAGCACGTAATCCCTCTAACACCCTCTCTTGCTCATCGGTGACAGGAAGTTGTGTTGTGCTTCCTGGTCTCGCTCTCCGTGTGCGGTGTTGTGCTGCGCTAACAGGTAGGGTAGCGGCTTTGCTGTCTCCGTGCGAACTTTGTTTCCTGTTGTCTTGTTTACTGGTACTATGTGGTTACTTGCATTCGTAGATCTCCGGCTTGATGGACGAACTTTCATCTCGTCGTTCAAATTCATTGAACCACTGAACACACTGCATTATCAGTGCCGTGGGCACTCGTCGAGCTTTCTCCCTCGGGTATGTCTGAATGATGGGTATGTATCTCAGATGACGTGGGATTTATATCTGGTTTCTTATTAATTGGGGGTTAATGGTAATTTTTCTTTGTGTAGCTAACAGGAATGAGGCCATTTTAGCCGGAGATCATCAATAGCTGCACAGGACCGATTCGCTGGCTGCTGTTTTGTCTGCCGTTTTGTTTTGCTTTGTGGTGTTTTGTCTGCCGTTTTGTTTTGCTTTGTGGTGTTTTGTCTGCTGTTTTGTTTTGTTTTGCTTTTGCCGTTTCGCCTGCGGCTATATCGTGGATTTTTACCCAGTCAAGGAGCTGTTTTGTATACATTTCTGTGTTTTATCTATGTCTCCGTCTAGCATATGGGCCACTTTGCCCGGGCCACTGCCTTGTTTGTGTAAATAGCGTACCAGCGGGTGGAGTAGATCGCTGTACGCTCGTCTTGCTATCACGGCCACTGGGTAGTTACGGCTGTCTGGCCAAAAGTATGTGGCATTCGTTCCATAAGTGCTATTGTTTTTATGACATGTGAATAGCTCAAGGGGTTGGGGCTTTATATTATAATTTTGCTGATTTGAGTAGTTTGTTTTCTGGTTTGTTTTCTTTTGGTTTGTTTGTTTTTGATTCCAATTTAGATTAAAAGTGTTATATTTCATTTGGTTTATTTTTCTTTCTTTTTTTGATTTACTGGGTTTGTGTGTGTGTATGTGTGTATATATATATATATATATATATATATATATATATATATATATATATATATATATATATATATATATATATATATATATATATATCAGTTTTCTTTATACTGCCGTATTATAACCATTGTTGGTTTTGGCAGTCCTTTTGTATTTTTTTTGATAAGTGTATTTTGGTTTTGATTTTCTTTTGATCACTGAATTAAGAAACGTTTCTTTATTTGTTTATTTTTCTGTGATATTTCTACTGCCTCTTTAGAGCCATTGTTGGTTTTGGCAGTCATTTTGTGAAGTTAATTTCTATTTTTTATTTTTTTCCTTAATTACTGAATTGCGACCGTTTATTCGTTTATTTTCTTGTGATACGACAAGTATTGATTTGTTTGATTTCTGTATTTTCTTTTTGGTACATCTTTGTTGAAAGAGTGTGTATGCGCATTTTCTTTTGTCTTTTTTTCTGTTACAGTAGCTGAGAGCCGGTGGTGGTATTGGGGTCGGGGTGGCATTATCCCCGTTTGGAGTGCTGTTGACTTCCCTGTTTGCATTTGTGTTTATTGGGGGTGTGTTTGTGTGTTTACTGGGGGGGTTTCCTGGGATCGTTTGCTGCCTTTTGAATCCTTGGCCTCCATCTGTAAGCCTCAGCAATTTTGTTTCTTTCTTTTCTTCCTTTTTTTTCTCTTGTTTTGTGTTCTCTGCCCTGAGAGATGACTGTTTTAAACTGTTAAATTATTGAAACTAATAAATGTTGTGCCTTCAAAATTGAACGTGGTCTTTGGCTCTATTGTACACGTACCTGTGTGTCTTTAGCTGTTGGATTTATAGATCTTGAGTAGAAAAATCATTCTCTGGGTGAAATTCCCAGGGTGGCGTAGTCGGTGTTTAGTCTGTCCTGGTATAGAGCGCCACAACTAGACAACAGTTGAGGGTTTATTATGGCAGCGGGATTCTCTCTGGGACACATCTGTGCAACCATATCAATTTGAACCGGAGTCGGACCCGAAACAAGATGACGGCCCCGAAGAAGTTCGACAATTAAGGCTCGAACAGGACGTGTCTGAATGGTTGGTTAACAATGTCACTTTGATCTATTTTTGTATGTAGCCTACTCGCAGGGTAACAAAGATACAAACGCTGTGTTTAACGTTACTAATGTAGGCTAAGTTATAGGTTAGTTCGTTGACAGATTTATGTTGAAAAACTTTTTTTTTTGTGTAAATGTAGGCTTGTCAGTGATGCGTGACGTTATCTCAGTGTTAGTTACAACTATCGTGACTGAAACTGACATGAGGCCATGTCAGTAATGATTCTAGCAGTAGTTGAAGGATACCTAAGAATTTGTTGTATGTTTATGTTTAGTGCAGTACGAAAATGTTTTATGTTTTAAAGTCCCCATGAAATCAAAATTGACCATACTTACTTTGTTTGCCTAAATTAATCGTTTTGTGGTGAACAATTCATCCATGCAAGTCAATCCACACAAAAAAAATTTTTGGCTTCGTAATCTTTAATCAAATTCTGAAAATGCCCCTCCCCTCTGCACTGGAGGACCTTGCCCGATGACGTAGGCTTGACGGTTTAGGTGTTTGCTTAACATCCGTAATCCCGCCCCTCCAACTGACATTAGACAGGCACACAGCGTGTGAAAGGAGAGATGGCGAGGAGGTGCATTTTTCTAGATCCAATCAGGTGCTAGTTGGAAAAAAAAGCCACGCTCACTATTTTGCCTCATTTAGTATTCCGTTTCTCTCGGAAATACGTCACAGCACTGGAGACAAGTCGTTTGCAACTTCCGGTTAACGGGGACTTTAAGAAAACTTAAGTGCATCTATAGTATTGTAACTGCATTGATATTCCTGTTAATATTCCTGTTATGTTAACTGTAACACCTGCGTACACAATTTTTAATAACACATTAACTATAACGCGTTTTTCATTATAAACGTGGGATTATGAATTATATTGAGAACGTCGTAACGTTACATACATGCCGTAATGTACCCCGAGTGTAAACATTAGCCACAAGCATCGTGAAGCGTGCAAGGGATTGCAAAGATGAATATAATGGTTAATAAAACGTTACACTCAGGTCTTTTACTGCAGTCAAGCCAGCCTCCACCTCGAAATGAGCGGTCAAACTAGCCGCCCCTATATTTCTCTATGCGCTTATACACTAGGTATTACGGTAAGACCGTCAACCATTCTGAAACCATTCAGTCAACCATTCTTCCAGCGAAGGCTATTTCAGTTAGTCCGTCCGTCCGTCCGTCCGTCCGTCCGTCCGTCCGTCCGTCCGTCCGTCCGTCCGTCCATCCATCCATCCATCCATCCATCCATCCATCTCTCTGTCTGTCTGTCTGTCTGTCTATCTTATCTATCTATCTATCTATCTATCTATCTATCTATCTATCTATCTATCTATCTATCTATCTATCTATCTATCTATCTATCTATCTATCTATCTATCTATCTATCTATCTATCTATCTATCTATCTATCTATCTATTTATCTGATGTTGTTTTACAAAATAAGAGCCCCCAAAACTCATATATTAGGCCTACCTGTTGTCTCCATACATTCAGAAAATCATAAAAATAAAAGTCCTAATTTCCACAGACCAATTCCACCTCAGATGGAGAGGACACCTTCTCAAGGTGTCCCCTGCAAAGTTTCAGGACATTCTGATGTTGTTTTACAAAATAAGAGCCCCCAAAACTCATATATCACCTGTTGTCTGCATACATTCAGAAAATCATAAAAATAAAAGTCCTAATTTCCACAGACCAATTCCACCTCAGATGGAGAGGACACCTTCTCAAGGTGTCCCCTGCAAAGTTTCAGGACATTCTGATGTTGTTTTACAAAATGAGAGCCCCCAAAACTCATATATTAAGCCTACCTGTTGTCTCCATACATTCAGAAAATCATAAAAATAAAAGTCCTAATTTCCACAGACCAATTCCACCTCAGATGGAGAGGACACCTTCTCAAGGTGTCCCCTGCAAAGTTTCAGGACATGCTGATGTTGTTTTACAAAATAAGAGCCCCCAAAACTCATATATCACCTGTTGTCTGCATACATTCAGAAAATCATAAAAATAAAAGTCCTAATTTCCACAGACCAATTCCACCTCAGATGGAGAGGACACCTTCTCAAGGTGTCCCCTGCAAAGTTTCAGGACATTCTGATGTTGTTTTACAAAATGAGAGCCCCCAAAACTCATATATTAGGCCTACCTGTTGTCTCCATACATTCAGAAAATCATAAAAATAAAAGTCCTAATTTCCACAGACCAATTCCACCTCAGATGGAGAGGACACCTTCTCAACGTGTCCCCTGCAAAGTTTCGGGACATTCTGATGTTGTTTTACAAAATAAGAGCCCCCAAAACTCATATATTAGGCCTACCTATTGTCTCCATACATTCAGAAAATCATAAAAATAAAAGTCCTAATTTCCACAGACCAATTCCACCTCAGATGGAGAGGACACCTTCTCAACGTGTCCCCTGCAAAGTTTCAGGACATTCTGATGTTGTTTTACAAAATAAGAGCCCCCAAAACACATATATTAGGCCTACCTGTTGTCTCCATACATTCAGAAAAACATACAAATAAAAGTCCTAATTTCCACAGACCAATTCCACCTCAGATGGAGAGGACACCTTCTCAAGGTGTCCCCTGCAAAGTTTCAGGACATTCTGATGTTGTTTTACAAAATAAGAGCCCCCAAAACTCATATATCACCTGTTGTCTGCATACATTCAGAAAATCATAAAAATAAAAGTCCTAATTTCCACAGACCAATTCCACCTCAGATGGAGAGGACACCTTCTCAAGCGGTCCCCTGCAAAGTTTCAGGACATTCTGATGTTGTTTTACAAAATGAGAGCCCCCAAAACTCATATATTAGGCCTACCTGTTGTCTCCATACATTCAGAAAATCATAAAAATAAAAGTCCTAATTTCCACAGACCAATTCCACCTCAGATGGAGAGGACACCTTCTCAAGGTGTCCCCTGCAAAGTTTCAGGACATTCTGATGTTGTTTTACAAAATAAGAGCCCCCAAAACTCATATATCACCTGTTGTCTGCATACATTCAGAAAATCATAAAAATAAAAGTCCTAATTTCCACAGACCAATTCCACCTCAGATGGAGAGGACACCTTCTCAAGGTGAGAGATTTGTGTCAACTAATATTTTTAATGGATAGACACAAGCACAAAGGGAATATGAACAAAAGTCTCTTCTGGGCCTTGTTCACAATTGAGAGGATATAATTGTTCAACTTGAGATCATGGAAGACACTGCAACGGTGTAATTTACATCATCTGCACTTGCTTAGGCACTGTTGTAACTGAAACAGAAAAGCAGACAAATTAATGTTTTTTTTATCATCAATGACAGGAAAAAGAAGTATTTAAAGGCCATTTATTTTGTAAAACAACATCATAATGGCCTTAAGCATTGCAGGGGACACCTTGAGAAGGTGTCCTCTCCATCTGAGGTGGAATTCGCTCTGTGCACGAGAAAAATGCTAACTTCCGGCTTGAGGGCGGACGTTGGGTACTTCGTTTCCGGTTGCCGTCTTGTTTACATCAGTGGACCGGCGTTAACTTAGTTTAATCGTTCGCAATGGACCTAAAACATAAAAAAACTTACTGTGGCTGAGCTGGTTTAATGGTTAAAGCGTAAAGCCTTGTTTAACTCGACGGGTCCGCATGAGCCCAAAGGTGCACGCCGCAAAAATGACGTGATTGTAACAGCAACATGGATTAGAACACCATTTACTACACACAATAGGCTTTTTTCTCTGATTTTGAAAACTCTTCGTGATCGACTTAAAATGCTTCCAAGATCGACTTGTCGACCGCGATCGACGGGTTGGTGATTCCTGTAACGTTACTGTTTTCCGGTCAATGACAAGAGTAGCCTACTAATCAGCTGTCTCACGAACGTAACCAGCACATGTATCCACACATAACAAAGCCATAACACAGCGAGGGAGAAGAACTAAGTTACATGAAACAATCCAACTACATATTTTACACCACTGACAAGGGAAAAGTCACTACTCACGGTGTCTATAGCCGCTTTCCGTCCGGAGGGACTTTTGCAGTGCCTAGAACCTTCCTATAACCATTTTTTTTCGCGTGTTCCGACCGGACTAAGTTCCTATAACTCTTTCAGTACCTAGTCTAGAGCGAGGACTTTTTTTAGTTCCCTTTCCCAACGTCGGATACCTTTACTCCCTGTATTACATGTGTACTCCCTGTATGACATACTGAGAGATGTAATATTTAAACCCCTTTCTCTCTCTTGCTCTGGGGAGCTGGAGAAAAATCACTAACCAGTCGATGAACATCATCGACTCTAATATTATATTATAATATCGACTGAAATCTTCGGTTAATGTCCAAGACATCTGGAGAAATATACATAATCTACGTTGTCCATCAGGCTACCGGAAACTAGACACCCCATATCGGTTTCGCAGCCGGAAGTAGCATATGCTAACGTGCACATAGTCTATAGGTCTGTGGAAATTAGGACTTTTATTTTTATGATTTTCTGAATGTATGGAGACAACAGGTAGGCCTAATATATGAGTTTTGGGGGCTCTTATTTTGTAAAACAACATCAGAATGTCCTGCAACTTTGCAGGGGACACCTTGAGAAGGTGTCCTCTCCATCTGAGGTGGAATTGGTCTGTGGAAATTAGGACTTTTATTTTTATGATTTTCTGAATGTATGCAGACAACAGGTGATATATGAGTTTTGGGGGCTCTTATTTTGTAAAACAACATCAGAATGTCCTGAAACTTTGCAGGTGACACATTGAGAAGGTGTCCTCTCCATCTGAGGTGGAATTGGTCTGTGGAAATTAGGACTTTTATTTTTATGATTATCTGAATGTATGGAGACAACAGGTAGGCCTAATATATGAGTTTTGGGGGCTCTTATTTTGTAAAACAACATCAGAATGTCCTGAAACTTTGCAGGGGACACCTTGAGAAGGTGTCCTCTCCATCTGAGGTGGAATAGCTTGTTTTCATATGACGTCACGCCACTGCGTTGCCATGGCGCGAAATGCAGATGGAGGGCAGGAAGTGATTTTCTATATTTAGGAAGCACTATAACAAACTCAAAATGCCTATGTTTTGCGTCGTTTATGGTTGCTCAAATCGATCAAGCCACGAGGAGTTTTTATCGTGTGCTAAAAGTTGTTGTTCATAAGGGGGAAAATACAAGAAATTGACAGAAAAACACCGGGAAAAATGCCTTGCAAACCTACGTCTACGGTCGGGAGGAGCCGAATGGGAAAATGCCATAGACAGTAAATGCCCGTGTGTGTGTGCAGTGATCACTTCGTCAAATGTGAGTTAATACATTATTTATGTGGCTTATAATTACATTATTCAGGTGTTTAAATACACTTATGTGGCTGTTTGTGTAACGTACCAGTTTCCGAACTTTGTAAAGTCAAAGTATGTCTGTAAGACGAGGTAGTTGCTGATATCTACCGCCTCGATGGCAGCCAAATCTCTCAATTCAGTTGAAAATCGCTCCTCTTCATAACGTAAGGATCACGTCCAACATATGTTTAGATTTTTTGTTTATATATTCTCTTGTAATAGCGTCTAAAGTAGTACAGTATGGACTTTCCTCCATCTCGTCCATTGCGTTCTTCACTTCCTGCCCTCCATCTGAATTTCGCGCGTCAACACAATCACGTGACTGCAAACCACCTATTGGTCTGTGGAAATTAGGACTTTTATTTTTATGATTTTCTAAATGTATGGAGACAACAGGTAGGCCTAATATATGAGTTTTGGGGCTCTTATTTTGTAAAACAACATCAGAATGTCCTGAAACTTTGCAGGGGACACGTTGAGAAGGTGTCCCCTCCATCTGAGGTGGAATTGGTCTGTGGAAATTAGGACTTTTATTTTTATGATTTTCTGAATGTATGGAGACAATAGGTAGGCCTAATATATGAGTTTTGGGGGCTCTTATTTTGTAAAACAACATCAGAATGTCCTGAAACTTTGCAGGGGACACCTTGAGAAGGTGTCCTCTCCATCTGAGGTGGAATTTGTCTGTGGAAATTAGGACTTTTATTTTTATGATTTTCTGAATGTATGGAGAAAACAGGTAGGCCTAATATATGAGTTTTGGGGGCTCTTATTTTGTAAAACAACATCAGAATGTCCTGAAACTTTGCAGGGGACACGTTGAGAAGGTGTCCTCTCCATCTGAGGTGGAATTGGTCTGTGGAAATTAGGACTTTTATTTTTATGATTTTCTGAATGTATGCAGACAACAGGTGATATATGAGTTTTGGGGGCTCTTATTTTGTAAAACAACATCAGAATGTCCTGAAACTTTGCAGGGGACACCTTGAGAAGGTGTCCTCTCCATCTGAGGTGGAATTGGTCTGTGGAAATTAGGACTTTTATTTTTATGATTTTCTGAATGTATGGAGAAAACAGGTAGGCCTAATATATGAGTTTTGGGGGCTCTTATTTTGTAAAACAACATCAGAATGTCCTGAAACTTTGCAGGGGACACCTTGAGAAGGTGTCCTCTCCATCTGAGGTGGAATTGGTCTGTGGAAATTAGGACTTTTATTTTTATGATTTTCTGAATGTATGCAGACAACAGGTGATATATGAGTTTTGGGGGCTCTTATTTTGTAAAACAACATCAGAATGTCCTGAAACTTTGCAGGGGACACCTTGAGAAGGTGTCCTCTCCATCTGAGGTGGAATTGGTCTGTGGAAATTAGGACTTTTATTTTTATGATTTTCTGAATGTATGGAGACAACAGGTAGGCCTAATATATGAGTTTTGGGGGCTCTTATTTTGTAAAACAACATCAGATAGATAGATAGATAGATAGATAGATAGATAGATAGATAGATAGATAGATAGATAGATAGATAGATAGATAGATAGATAGATAGATAGATAGATAGATAGATAGATAGACGGACGGACGGACGGACGGACGGACGGACTAACTGAAATAGCCTTCGCTGGAAGAATGGTTGACTGAATGGTTTCAGAATGGTTGACGGTCTTACCGTAATACCTAGTGTATAAGCGCATAGAGAAATATAGGGGCGGCTAGTTTAACCGCTCATTTCGAGGTGGAGGCTGGCTTGACTGCAGTCTTCTACTGCAGGTCCAGCAGGAACACGAATAGTTGGTACCGATTCCTTTTTCAGTAGCAGCTTCTTAGCAAAACCTGATTTATATTGACCCTTGCCTCGTTTAAAAAGCAGTCTGGTAAGAAATGATTCGCGCAAACATGAGCGCATTGACGTTGATCGTCGGGAATATTCCCTTTATAAACAAAATCAGCCACTTCGTCTTCAGCGGTTCGGATTTAGGAACATTAAAATGACTGCTGTGTTCGTTATTACACCCAAGAACAGAACACCACAATCGCTTAGACGGCCGCCATTCTGCTCCAGTGTAAACAATGACGAACTATGATTGACATCTCACGAGCGAGCGAGGGCGGGTCTGTGTTGAAACGCTGCTGTCAATCAACAATCGTGGGAGGGGCGTGCGAGCCTGTGACGTCACAGGCTCGAACGGCTCGATTTGAGGCAGGGGAAAATATATAAGGAGATTAAAACAAAATCACTGGATGGATTTTTATCATTATATGATGGCTGTGTACAGGCACTGCCAACACACATTTCAGTACAATCAACTTGTAAAAGTGCATGTACCATTATATGACCCCTTTAAATGCATGAATGTTTCGCTAGTCATTTAAATTACATATTTGGGTCTTTAGCGACCCGTATCTATGTCTAACACGGATGGAACTCTACCTGTCACGATATTATAAAACTCTCCTGATATTAGAGTAACAATTACAAAAGAATAAAATATAGCCTATTTTGTTACCTTTTGGAGTTTGACGGGTTCAGTTTGAGCAGATGTTTTATACCATCAGCACTGTCCTCATCAGAGCTCATTTCCCAGAACATTCAGCATCTGGCTCATATTTACAATCTAAAACATTCTCAAAACTATAGTTTTGAACATCTTCAAAATAATTTTTTTGATCAATGACAGCTTCTACACCAGATTCATCATCAAGTGAAAGTAACTTTCACTAACTTTCACTAGTAACTAAAGTAAGTCTAATATTTGATTGCGTTCAGAACTTGCTCTGCAGTAAATCACTGAGCCATTTGCTGATGATACTTCCTATTCTTTTGTTTTCTGCCTGTGGTAACTATGAGTGAAACGTTTCTTCATCATTATGTATCATACATATAATAAAGGTGAACATCTCTGTTAAATATGGTCACCCTTGTTCCCTGAAGGAGGGAAAGGATGGGGTACGTCGTGACTGACAAATAGGAATCTTTCCACAGAGGCCAATCTACTTCAAGTGAAACTAAACGAGCCAATGCACATTGGCGTGCAATCATTTGCATCAACTATTCAGTCACTCAGTGTGGGTATATAATGAGCAGAAGGTGCGATTGCACTTCAGTTTTTTGCTGAGGAGTCGAGCCGATGACCTGGCTGCCCCGGCGGAGCGCAGCATATGTGGCGAAGGGACGTACGTCTCCGTTCCCTCCTTCAGGGAATAATGGTTTCCATAGGAATCCCTATCAAAGCGTAGGGTGCAGCCTCTCAGTGCTTCTACCGGTTTAGGGTGAGAACACGGGAGGAGACCGACTCTACACATAGGCAATAATATCTAGCGAACGTGTTATGTCTCGCCCAGCCCACAGCTTTACAGATATCTGTTAGCGAGGAGCCACGTGTCAGCGCCCAGGAGGATGCAACACTTCTTGTGGAGTTAGCATGCAACCTGAGCGGGCAGGGCACGCCTTGTGCTTTGTAAGCCAAGGCGATGGCATCCACTATCCAGTGGGCCGTCCTCTACTTGGAGACAGCCTTTCCCTTCTGCTAGCCTCCGTAACAGACAAAGAGCTAGTCTGAGGTCCTGAGACTTTGAGTTCTGTCCACTTACAGTCGCAGAGCGCGAACGGGACAGAGCAAAGCCAGGACTGGATCTATGGAAGTAAAATAATGACAAATGTTTTTGAAACAAAAAGCCTGTTGAATTGTACGACTTGAAATAAATATGCATTGCATTAACACATCTTGTATTTTAATGCATTGTATTTTTAGGGCTTGTATTTTTATGGGCTGAAATTTGGCGTGGTTGAATATTTAGGCTGTAAATAATTCAATTCAAAACATTTCAAACACATTTTCATTAGTAAAATTTCAATAATCCATTTTCACCTTTCATATTTCACTTCCAAAATATTCAAACTGATTAAAAATACAACCTATAATATTCAACAGGCGGTTTTCGGTCCATTTTATTTCGCTTTCAAATTCGCTTCCTCAAATTCAGTGGTTTAAATTCGACAGTAAATTCAACGTTGACATCCAGGAAAAGCAGGAGATCACCGAGCATAATCTCCATCTGCTGTTAGTCGACCTCGCCAGCAGGGGGTGCAAACGCGTGTTGTTAATGAAGATAGAGTTAGCAAGCCATTCATTTATGAAAACTGTACAACAATTGAGCATGCATTACGTTTTTTTGTGATGATTATCTGGGTCAGTATATATGCGGAAAAGATGATTAAGGCACAAAAGCTGTTTTTATATTTCATTCATTAACTTCATTGTTACTTTCCCTGTGCAGCCTTACATGTTATCAGCTTTTTCTACCATGAACGGGATTATTATCGGTTTCCCTCAATACCTCATCATACTCAAAGATTCCCTTTCTGTCGGGACAAAACTGGCAATTCCTGTAATGGAATAATACAGTGATATAAAAGACAAAACTCGCACCTTTATTGAGGAAGTATGCCAACATACATGTACTGCATTAGATTATACTGGGAAGGTTCATAGCACTTTCATATTGTTGTTCTATATTGTTAGTTTAACTGTAAATCGCTTTGGATGAAAGCGTCTGCTAAATGACTAAACGTAAAATTGTCTTGACATTCGCACATTTAGGGACCGTCTCTAAAGTAACATTGGTAGTCCTATTAGGCCTAAACGTTTCTAACTTCAATAGCAAACTTCAATTTATTTGAATAAATTGCGCATTATGCCTGACACCTACATGAACACTTTACAGTTAGTTTTATGACTGTAAGTCGTTCTCTTCAAATGCTATTGAAGTTAGAAACGTGTATACCAATGTCGTATGTAACTTTAGAGACGGTCCCTAAATGTGCGAATGTCAAGCCAACTTTATGCCAGTATCACTGGGAAACGCTGAGCATTAAACTTTGCGCGTTAAGTTCATATTCCTTCTGCTTGCCTGCGTGTTTGGTCTTTTATATCACTGTATTAGTTCATTAAGCTAGGTTAAGCGTTTTATATGTCCAGCATGGGAATCCTGACGTATTGAGGGAAACCCTAGTAATACATGCAGCACAATCGCCGCAACTAAACAACCAATAGAAATATATGTCAAACTCAAATGTAACATTGGACCTGTACATCCGCGTCAGGGGAATAACATTATAATCTCGTTCACGGTAGAGAAAGATGCTACCTACACAGGAAAAGTAATCGTGAAGACACTGAATTTCACATAAAACAGACGTCATAATAATCACAGATACACTTACATTGTTGTAAATTAGTTTTTATGAATGAATTGGCTTGCTCTAACTGCTCTATCTTCGTCAACAACACGCGTTTGCACCCCCTGCTGGTGAGGTCGACTAACAGCAGATGGAGATTATGCTCGGTAATCTACTGCTTTTCCTGCAGTTCCTGGATGTCAACGTTGAATTTACTGTCGAATTTAAACCACTGAATTTGAGGAAGCGAATTTGAAAGCGAAATAAAATGGACCGAAAACCGCCTGTTGAATATTATAGGTTGTATTTTTAATCAGTTTGAATATTTTGGAAGTGAAATATGAAATGTGAATATAGATTATTGAAAATGTACTAATGAAAATGTGTTTGAAATGTTTTGAATTGAAATATTCACAGCCTAAATATTTAACCATGCTAAATTTCAGCCCATAAAAATACAAGCCCTAAAAATACAATGCAGTAAAATACAAGCAGGGTTAATGCAATGCATATTTTTTTTTCAATAAGTACATTTCAACAGGCTTTTTGTTTCAAAAACATTTGTCATTATTTTACTTCCATAGATCTGCATCCTCCAGGGGCAGCGCTTGCAGGTTCACCACCTGGTCCCTGAAGGGGGTGGTAGGAACCTTGGGCACATAGCTAGGCCGGGGTCTTGGTACAACATGGTTGTCACCGGGCCCGCACTAGGCACGATTCGTCGACCAACAATGCCTGCAGGTCTCCTACAGTGCAACCAGCAGCAAAGTTTTAATGGAGAGAAGCTTCAAGTCTGCTAATTGCAAAGGGAGCATCCTGGAGTGCTCGGAGAACCAGATAAAGGTCCCAAGAGGGTTTGGAGGGAGGTCGAGGAGAGTTTAACCATCTTGTGGAGGTTCTTCAGTGCCTTGGCCTGATGGACCTGCAACAACGCCATGGCGTGTTTGGCAGAGACGGCTTCCCCACAGGCCTTGTAAGCCTTGCCGGTTGAGTCTGACGAGTACTTACAGGGAGACACGGTTCTCTGCGCCAAGTGGAGTTACGGCACAGTTGCATAGCAACGGCCCGCTCCACTGGTGGGATACGCGTGTAAGCTGCACCGCCATCAAGGGTGGTGAGAGAGGAGGAGCCACCGGGATGGTTTTAGGAATTAAAAGGTGCCGTCCACACCCCTGTGAGCTCCTCATGCACCTTCGGGAATAAAGGCACTGGGCTGCGTTGCTGAGAACCAGTGTGCACCACCCCGAGATACCAATCGTCCAGCCTCGAGGGCTCGGGACACGGTGAAGGGTTCCACACGAGCCCGATCCTGTTGGAAGCCCGGGAAAGCATGGCCATCATCTCCGGGTATCTCGGGCACAGCCGCCACACCCGACGGGGCAGTGGCGCCGAATCGTCATCCGCAGAGAAGTCTGAACCACCCTCTGATGCAGTGATAGACATCTGTTCATCATGTGGAGCGCCGAAGGAAACGACTGGTACACACCTTGTGGATGGTCCAGCACATTCTGTTGTAGGTACAGGTACAGGTACAGGGACCTGTACACTCCCGCCGTCCCCCTCCTTGCCCTTGCAGGAATGAGAGTCTCGACTGAAATGGCTCCAAAATGGTCATCTTCCCACAATGGGTACATGACTCATCCACGGACACTGCCTCAGAGTGTTTAATGCCCAGACACGCGTTACAGCGCTCATGACCATCCCATGATCCCAGGTAACGACCGCATCCAGAAACACACAGGTAGAGTGACATCTTTAAAAAGACGCCCTCTACCCATGTAAGCTATTTTAGGGACTGCTCTCTTTGGTGCTGAAGCACGCAGGGGAACGGTCCCAGCAAACACAGACAGGAATGTGCACCTGTCGTGCGCTGTCTCTCTTGCTGGCAATCTTACCAGCCGTGAAAACAGCCTTTCAGTGCTCACGGCGCACCTTACCACCTGTAAAAAACACTTTTTTGTTTTTGCTCAAAGAGAGAGAGAGAGAGAGAGAGAGAGAGAGAGAGAGAGAGAGAGAGAGAGAGAGAGAGAGAGAGAGAGAGAGAGAGAGAGAGAGAGAAGAGAAGAGAGAGAGAGAGAGAGAGAGAGAGAGAGAGAGAGAGAGAAGAGAGAGAGAGAGAGAGAGAGAGAGAGAGGTTGACCACGCTGCATCGCCCGCACCAGATTGGATAGGTCCCGTAGAGAGCTCGCTTGTCTTCTAACACTCTGTTTGTAGAGAACAAAGCATCGAAGTGCTTGGCTCCGAAGAAAAAACTGAAGCGTAATTGCACCTGCTGCTCATTATATACCCGCGCTTCGTGGCTGAACAGCTGATGCAAATGATTGCATGCCAATGTGCATTAGCTCGTTTAGTTTCACTCGAAGCCTCTCTAGCGAGATTCCTATTCGTCAGAGTGACCGACTGATAAGGAACTGCACTTGTTCAGTCATCAAAGATTCAATTAGTGTTGTATTGTTGTTGTGCAGTATACTGTACTTACACACCTCGGGTCGTTAGCAACTGGAAAACGCATTCTTTTATAATTTTTTTTTTCTGGTTATGTTGTTAATAATAAATTGATTGAGGAATACAAATGTGATGGATTTTTTAATAAATAAAATAGTAAACTGTTTTTTTAAACTAATCATAATTCTAACATCTACCCGTACTTCTCCTACAGGTCTAAAATTCTAACACTTGTACTCAAAATGTACTCTAAAGATTGTTGGTGTGTCGAAACCAGTGGAAATTTTGAGATTCTTGGTAGACAATATCTTAAAAATATAATTGTCAGAAATATATATTCTTTTGTCTCAGCCATGATTCAAAGAAAATTATTTTCTGGTCTTCATTAATGGAGGAGGAAGTCCTCTTTCCCTCCTCCTCTCTTTCCTTTCTTTTCTTTCTCTCTATAGGTTCTATAGTGAAGGGCCTTTTTGGAGCCACAGATCTGTGTGGAGATTTCACCGGAAAATGACCATTTAAAGACTGGTTATATACTGTAACATCTATATGATATGATGTAATGTGGTTCTATTGGTTAGCTTGGGTTTACTCCTCTTAATCTTTGATTATAAAATCATACCCCAGGACTATTGGGCTGAGAGAACTTTCTCCCAGCGCTGATCTATCTTCTGTTTGTTTTATTCATTCATTACGCTCAATAAAAGGACGGAGAGAAAACGGCACTTCCTGTTGGGAGATTTTATTTCTAACAATAATAGTCTATAATAGTCTCATGACATATTGAGTAATCAAAGGAACTTCTAACCTCTAAATCTCTAAATCTAAATTTGCTCTGCCAGTAACAGAGGGAGAAGTGAAAGCTTGTTTTGCACAGATTAAACCAATCATATTGAAGGAAGGTGACCATGAGTAATAAGTCACATTAATCTTACTGTTGTATATGTCTCTATCCTATACAAACCTGACGTATTCTTCTTTCTGAGAGAGATTCTTTGAGAAATCCTCGAGAACTCCCCTGGCCGTGACTAAAGCATTTAAAGTCTGTCTGGTTATTGCTGTGCAGCAAGTTAGTTAGTGAAGCTTTCTAGACACTAACTAGACACAACATAGTGTTATGGGACGAGATGTTGTCCAACTCAAAGGCAGTTGTCGACGGTAGATGCAGCGCTAGATTATAAAGATTAAGTGTTAACTGTAGACGCTTGTCGATTGGAGACACCCCAGGTAAATGTAAGTCAGGTGCGAAAGAAGAGGTAACACTTTATTTGAAGGGGTGTGCATAAGACTGACATGACACTGTCATAAACATGACATAACACCTGTCATGAACATGAAGGAGTCTTTATGAATGTTTATGACTGTTGTCATTAAGTGTCATTCGGTAAATTATGACACTTTTAATGCAAAGTTGACATTGTTTAAAATGTCTTTGTTATGACAACTTGACATTAACAAATACAAAAAATGTATTTGTTATGACAACTTGACATTACCCAACACAAAAATGTCTTGATTATGACAACTTGACATTAACAAAGACAGAAATGTCTTTGTTATGACAACTTGATATTAACCAAGAAATCATAACCTGTCAACCTGTCACAAATATGTCATAACAGGTCTAATTATCAAACTTCAAGCATTTTGCAGTGTAATAACCCTTAATGACATCTTTATAACTAGTACAATGTGTTCCACTTTACTTGAGGACAAGTAAAATATTCATGACACAGTTATAATGGTGTCATGACGGCCAAAGTTGTGACAGGTTGACAGGTTATGATTTCTCAGTTAATGTCAAGTTGTCATAACAAAGACATTTCTGTCTTTGTTAATGTCAAGTTGTCATAATCAAGACATTTTTGTCTTGGGTAATGTCAAGTTGTCATAACAAAGACATTTTAAACAATGTCAACTTTGCATTAAAAGTGTCATAATTTACCGAATGACACTTAATGACAACAGTCATAAACATTCATAAAGACTCCTTCATGTTCATGACAGGTGTTATGTCATGTTTATGACAGTGTAATGTCAGTCTTATGCACACCCCTTCAAATAAAGTGTTACCAAATAGGGTAAATGCAACATATACTGGTGCTAAAAACAAAATAAAAAATGCTGTGAGCTGCAAAACTGGCACTAAACAATGCCTAGTGGCACATCCACAAAAAAAAAACAGCATGTTTCACCTCAGTCATGTTCAAGCATTTGCACACACAGGATGCAACATTCCTCCCAAACATGCTCAGACAATGGTTTAAATATAAGTTTCCCGTCAAACATTATTAGGCCATTGTCACGGGATGGAACCTTTGTCACAGGATAGAACCTTTCCCTGTAACAATCATCACTGAATTTCTACAGCACAACATCGGCACCTAAATAATGTAACTAATGTTCAAGAACTAATTTCTGACATGCAATAATCATAATACAAAAATGCATAACATACAACCACAAATTAACACCTCATAGCACTCATGTCTCTCTCCATCTTGAAACATGGTATGTTCTGGCTATGTTAACAGACAACTTTTGATCTTAATAATGTATTAGTAATTGTTAAAATTTACATTTAAGATTCATTTAGAAGATTGTTAGTTAATGTTATGTAGTAGTTAAAAATGTTAACACATAAATCCTTATTGTAAAGTGTTACCAAAACCTGTTTTCTTTTGCATTGTCTTTCCTAAAGTCAGGACATTTAAACAATTTCACATTCTGCTGTTGATCAGTTTATCATTTATATGTCTAGGATGAAATCATAATTGAATGTGAATGTGAACAAAAAATTATATTTGCAATTCTACCAACTTATAATTCTGTTTTGTGTCTTGCTGAATGCAGACATTGTTTAAAAATATAAAATAAAGATACCTTCAGAACATCTTTTGTCTTCCACAGAAGAAAGTCAGCTTTGGAGTGACACAGATGAGTAACTGATGAAATGACAGAATTTTCATTTTTGTATAAACTTTCCCTTTAATTGTAAATAGTCATAGAGTAGAAATTATTTGTTCAATAACATTTTATATTTACAATTACATTTACGTGTTACTGTTTCATCTGGAAATATCTTTTCATCTTTCTTGACAGGTATTTATCAAATCAAGAACATATTATTTTAGTAATAGTAATGACATTTTCTGTTTTGAATTTTTAAAAATCACAGCTTAATCGGAATGTTACGAAACTTGGTGACTTTTGTGACATTAGGTATGTGAACACACAATGATTCGAGCAGGCTAAGTGGTCATACAAAAATTTGTCATACTTTTGCTCTTCGGTCAAACATTACGATAAAATGAAAGGGAAATTGACAAAAAAACAAAAATTCTCTACAAACCGGCTACGATGTAGAAAAAAGTGTTCAACAATGAAAGGTGACACTCTAAAACATCAATAGTGAAATACATAACATAATTAATAATATATAATTATATATTATAAAATATAATTATTATTAAAGTAATAAAGCAGTACTGTTTATTTTTGTAATTATTTTTATTGAATTGTAATTGAAACAAAATGCTTTCTCTGTATTCAGGTTTGACTGTAATAATGCAAATATGTGTACACTTAACATCAAACTTATTTAAAAAAAATGTATAAACCTTGGCAAAAAAGTTGTCACGGGTGATACAGGAGACAGACAGGTGGTAAGTGAAATCAGAGTTTATTTTCAGAACAGTAGAAGCAGACGGAGTTATGGTGAGTATTTAAACAGGTGATAATAGGAAGAACTTAGCCACTGGAATAACAAGAGTCTCTCTTTCAGATGCAGGTGGACAGTCACTGGAATAGGTTGCAGAAGGATGGCTGGGAAATGAAGACGGCATGCGGTGATGAAGATAATCCAATAGGAGTCAGGTAAGTAGCGGGTAAGTCTCTGGTTGAGCGTAGGAGAGTCTGTGTCTCATGTAGTGACGAGATCAGACCGTGACTGCAGGGAGAGTGAGTGTTATATAGTCCGTGCTGGTGATGAGATGATGACGTGATAGAGATCAGGTGTGGTGATGAGGGAATCGAGTGCAGGTGAGGATCCAGGGGAATGCTGGGAAATGTAGTGAATACAGATGATGGAGGTGAACGTGAATGTGACAAAAGTATTATTTGATCATTTCTAAAAAATACATTCAAATCCACATCTTAAAGGGATACTCCACTTTTTTTGGAAATAACCTCATTTTACAACTCCCCCGTTTTACCGTTTTTAAAATCCATTCAGCCGATTTTCTAACATTTTGAAGAATATCAGTAACCAGACAGTTTCTGGTCTCATTGACTTCCATAGTATATTTTTTTCCTACTATGGAAGTCAATGAGACCAGAAACTGTCTGGTAACTGATATTCTTCTAAATATCAGAAAGTCGGCTGAATGGATTCAAAAATGGTAAAACTCAACTGTTTAACTCTGGGGGAGTTGTAAAATGATCCTATATCCAAAAAAAGTGGAGTATCCCTTTAAAAGTAAGTAATTTGGTAAAAAAAAAAAACAACAACTAGAGAATTCACAAGTCCATAGAGAGCTATACATACAGACATCTAGTGGTAACACTATGCAATAACATGTTTTATTTAATTTTCTATCAACAGATGGGTTTATCAGATTATGGCTTAAAAAAGTAAAAATTAAATTCATAACATTTAGTTTGCCATAAGTGTAATTGTCACACTTGCTGGCTGGATGATCCAGAATAAGCAGGCATGGAAATCAGTTAAATATTTAACTGAAAAGAAACAGAGATAATCAAAAAAAAAAAAAAAAAAAAAAAAATATATATATATATATATATATATATATATATATATATATATATATTACATTCAGGTAGCAACATTAACACAAAACAAAGTAGAGAAGCTAATTGAGGGTATACAGTGCAATGAGGGACAGGGACACCGTTTGTCCATGTTAACAAACAATTGCAAAAAACTTGTAATACATTTTTTGTTTGTCTTGATGTAAGTAATCAACTCAGTGATTTTCATCATGTTATCTAAAGGTTAAAAATTTTACCCTTTTCACGTGCAGAAAGAGAATGAATATGCGTATGGGATATATTTGGGTCTTTTTCGAAACTTTCCCCTAATGGGATTCTTCGGGGCTTTTTTTTCCTTACTCAGGACATATTGAGGATACAAAATCAGTTGAGTTTGCTTATGTTGCAATTTGTTCAAGGTTGACCCCAATTTTGGCTTAAAATGACTGGACTACTAAGCAACACAACAACAAACACCCTTTCAACATGAAACCAACTACACGTTTCCTGTCTCTCCCCACAGCCTCTCCAATCCCCCAAGATACAAAAAACCTTTTGAACTTTTATTCTTTCACTTTCATTTCCCGAGAAAAGTTTTAATAAGTTCAGTTTTGTTTTGTTATAAAAACATAAAAGGAAATGAAACCAGAAACAGTTCATTGGGAACTATACATAGTCTGTGCCAGGTGGTGTAGAATTGTGCCAACTGCTGTTAAACTCATTTCACAAGCACACTAGTGTCCAGTATAGCCTACACTTGATAATGCCTGATTTTACTTGGAAAAGAAAATGAATGAAAGCATCACAATGCATAGAATTGAACGAATTGGTTTAACATCCAAGCCATCCAATACAAAAGAAAATCAATATATTAATGCAATATTAACTTGTTCTTACTGTATTATTTTAGTTTACAAGCATTTTAATATTTTACTACTGTAATTCTTGTATTTTTTTTAGTTTGATAACATCTAAACTAAATTGAAACTATATATTATGCGTATAAACATATTACAAGCCATTATTTGTATATTAAATGCTTTTGAATATATGATATAGAATTTTTTTTTTTTTTTTTTTTTTTTTTTTGCAGTTGCAAGACCTTTTTTTAGCATTGAACATTTCCAGCACATAATGTGTCAACAGATTTGTTTGCCTTTTTTGGTCTTTCTCAGCCTCTGTCATTCCTGGAAGGGCAGCAAGTGTCAATTTCATCAAGTGTTAGCATAGATTGATTCATCTTCCAAGGCACTGTCGTCACATGACAATGGTCCCACATAATGCTAATTAAAAAGATGAAACATATATTAGACATTTAAACAAAAAAAGATTAGGTTCACTAAATAATACCTTTTAACTATAAATGTTAATGCACATGCAGTGTTGTTTTAAAGCATTGCATATTAGTGTCTGCATGCAGGATTCTTAAATGTGTTGTTCTCAGTTCTAACAGCTAGCTGACTCAGTCGAGTAGACTTTCACACATTCAGATCACAACAAAATCAACACTCCTAAATGTCTAATGAATTGTTGCACTCAAACAGACTTCTTAGTTGTGAAACAGTGTTTTCTTACTGATGTAAATTCGTACTTACCCCAAAGTTTTCATAATCACAACTTTCCGGGGAGTTTGTGTAAATATCTTCATCACAGCCTTTCTCTTCTTCACTGCTAAAATGCATAAAATGTTAGATAAAGAAATCATTGGTAAGAGTTCTGAAATAGTTATAGGGAACAGACTATATAGATTAGGATTTTTTTATATAACATTTGATCATATATGTCTCTTTTGCTCACCAAGGCTGGATTTTTTGATCCAAAATATAGTAAAAACCGTAATACTGTGAAATATTATTACAATATAAAATAACTGTTCGGTTTTGAAATAACTGTCGATGTTTGATTTTAATATGTAGATTATTCCTTTGAACAAGACTCCAGTCTTCACTGTCACATGATCCTTCAGAAATCATTCTAATATGATAATTTTATGTTCAAGAAACATTTCTTATTATTATCAATGTTGAAAACAGTTGTGCTGCTTCAAAAGTTTGTGGAAACTATGTATAAGGTTTATTTGATGAATAGAAAGTCCAAAAGAACAGCATTTATTTAAAACAGAATACTTTTGTAACATTTCATTATTAATGCATTTGGCAGACGCAACTTTATCCAAAGCAACTTACATTGTATTTCAAGGTACACATTTTTACATTATTATGTTCCTGCTTTCCCTAGGAAGCGAACCCATGACCTTGTGTTGCAAGCGCCAATGCTCTACTGTTTTTGTCTTTACTGTCACTTTTGATACATTTAAGGCATCTTTGCTGAATAAAACTTCATTTCTTTTAAATAATCTTTGGAATTGTATCACAGTTTCCATATTAAGCAGTAAAAACTTTTTTCAACATTGATAATAATAAGAAATGTTTCTTGAACAGCAAATCAACATATTATAATGATTTCTAAAGGATCATGTGACACTGAAGACTGGAGTAATGATGCTGAAAATTCAGACTTTCAAAAACATAAAAGATATAAATAAAAGTTCTTTGGTCCCAAATGTTTAAACTTTTTAAAATCAGACCTCTTTGGGCTTGTCTTCATTTCATTCGGATCATTCTTCATTAAAGACTGTTGTGTAGCTCTGTTCCCACTGCAAGACAAAGAGGTATTTTAAAGTTGCCAGAGAGCAAATGAGGAACAAAACATATGGAATAAGCATTATTGATTAAATTAGTCATTTAATGTGGAGAAGAGAGAGAGAGAGAGAGAGAGAGAGAGAGAGAGAGAGAGAGAGAGAGAGAGAGAGAGAGAGAGAGAGAGAGAGAGAGAGAGAGAGAGAGAGAGAGAGAGAGAGAGAGAGAGAGAGAGAGAGAGAGAGAGAATTTCCCTTACCAGTGTCTTCTCACAACATACACCAAAACACCAACTAAAACAACTAAAATAGCTGATGCAACAGCAATGTATATTATTATGCCTGTGAAAAGAAACAAACAAATATGTGAATGAGTTTTCCCCTCTGCATTATAAAACAATGATAGAGTGCTTTAAAACGACTGGATGTAAATTCTCACCATTTTGAGGAGCTTTCAAAGTGACAGAAGAGCTTCCCACACTGTTATTGGCAAAACACTGGACAGTCTCGGGTAAACCCTGCCAACTCTGTACTGTGAATATGGTAATAGACTCATTTTGTTTAATGCTGGAGCTGGGGAAAGTTTTTGAGGAATCTGGACCAAACCACTTGACTTCGCTGGGAGGGTTGGAGTCCACATTACAGACACATACTGTCAAAATCACACCCTGGCAAGACGATTCGTTTTTAATTTCAGGAGGATCTAAATTAGATAGAAGAAAGATAGATCTTAAATCATAACCAGTATTCTTATTTCACTAAAAATACCAATTTAAACATTGATTGTTGAACCTTCACACATGCTTACACAATATATTAAGTTTCCTTGGACTAGAACTGTTTCTCCCAAATGTGTTAATGGCATTACAGGATATAGCCTCAGTAATAATAATAATAATTAATAATAAATTAATAAATTGTATCACCTTTTCCAAACCTATAGTTTTTCAAAATTTTAAAGGAGATGCACTTGTCTCCTTGTTTATATCTTGTTTTTTTTTGTAGAGTTATAAGCCATTACCTTTAAGTATGCCCCTTAGATGTGAAATCATTAAAAATGCCTTCATATGTGTGTCATTTTTTACATGTTAAAAAAGTACTTTCTCCGATCATTAAAGGGCCAGTCAAAAATATTCAGTACTTACACAGCACGTTAATTTTCTTAAAACCAGAACTGTTTCTTCCCACTGTGTTACTGGCTGTACAGGAAATAGCCTCGGTATGCCGAGACACTTTCTCCAGTTTATGAGTGTGTCCATTTCCAAGCAATATCCCATTTAAGCTGAACCACTGGTAGCTGTTTGCAGGAGGGTTGCTGTTACTGGAGCAGTTCAGTTCTGCAGAGTCATTCTCTTTCACTGAGGGGTTAGTCACCACCTTTACATCATATGGAGGATCTGATTTAAATAAATGTTGATTAAATGTTTTTTTTTAGGTCAACAACGGTCTGTCTTTATCAAACATTCATTTTATTTAAGAAGCTTCAAAACGATTAAAGTTGGTATGTATGTAGAAGAAGTTTATGCCGCCTCCTGACACAGTTGGATAATGTAAGTGTATTCGTATAGGGACTTTTAGCAAGTAAATTGCTGTCAATGAACACACCTTAAAGGACTAGGTTCAGTGCAAATTAAGCTCAATCTTGTCACGATATGTCAGTTGTGTTCAGTTACTTTCAATTATCATGGACTTTTATCATTCATCTCACACATACAGTAGTTCATCTGCATTCAGATGTTTATTTTTATTTTTACAACAGGACATTTTTATATATCTAAAACATTTATGATATATCTTACATTTCAAAAAAAGTGGAAGCAAAATGACTAAACATAAAAAATTAACTTTTACAGCCATGTTATCTTTGCAAACACACAATGTTGTTTAGTCTAATCAGCCTTTCTTTTTATTTTTATAATTAGCTTTAAACAAATAATATAGTTCTTATTCACAGTGATTAAAGATTATTAAACTAAAAAATTGAAAAATGATTGCACAACCACCAAATAGGTGGCGATATTCACAAAGTATGTAAATTGACTAGCCTGACTTCGTCATACTCATATTCTAGTCAGAATGTGAGTCTGATACTGCTCCATTGGGCTGTGATTATGGGGCGTGTGTCAACCGAACCAGGAAAAAAAAAACTCTGCACTCAATTGGATAGACCTACAACCAATCAGAGCAACGGAGTAAGTGACGTATGTTGAGAGATAGATTAAAGTTGATAGATTAAACTTTTTCCGAATCCCGTAGGAAGGACGGCATAAACATCTTTTCCATCGACAAATGCCTTGATCGCGGTTCTCTGTTCCTCTTCTAAAATTAATGCGCTGTCTATATCTTCTATAACACACGCGATAGCGGAATATACACAACTCAATTCTCCAGCCGCAGCCATGAATTCAACCCAAGCGCTCTGATGACGTGGATGGTTACGTTACCGTTGCTCACATAGATATGATGTCTATGGTTGCTCATCTGTCCATCATCGTATAAAGCCCGCCCTGACAATTTGATTGGTCCGAACAATTTTTGATCGGGCATAATAGCTCCTCAACGGATCGAGTCCAGACCGAACTTCCCGACCAAAAATTGTTGTGGGCGGGGTTCGGGCTGGCAGCCAGGCTATAAATTGACATTAAACAAATAAGAAGAAGAAAGTAGTAGTAGTATGGTGCACCTTTTCTTAGCGTCTGTTTCCATGGTGATTCGTCGATTGGTCACTCTTTTATAAAGCATTCAACCCAGTGCCATGACAACGCTGGCCCTCCTGGCCAATAAAACAGACCACTCAATTGACAACATGACACAGAGATCTTGAGAAAATCCTCATGGAGTGACAACACATGCTTATTTGGCTAAAGCTAAAGTACTTCCACGAGCCGACACGTCGTGATCATGACTTTGCATTCACACGGGGCATTGGAGTCAACGCTTGACGGAGGGCATGTCTGAAGTTTGGTGCTGACGTGACCGTCATAGTGACAACAGCCAATCACATAACTTTTATTTGGTGTTGCATGAATTTTCTGACGATACAGATCCACTTGTCCGTGCGACACTTCTGTCGTGCCGCACTCCACTTTATTCCTATGGGTGACGTCAAGCGATTTTAACGTGCCCGCAAAGCATTCGGGGAAGGCAGCGCTGCATTTGAAAAAATGCTGCGCGTCAAAAATCTGGCCGATGCCCATCTTTATGCAGATGAATCCGTTGAACTTGACGCAAGTATCCAATAGAAGTAGAGCACATTCACATCACAAGTGTGACGCTCCATCAAAAGGCGGTGGTACTCCCCACACTCCCGCCGGGCATCTTCACTCTGGATAGGGTGAACCCAGTGGCGACGACGTGCCTTCTTCCTCGGGAGGGAGAGCTCAACTAAATATATATTTATACACATCACTTCTCCCTCCAAATTTTAAAATTCGAGAGGAAAGAAGTTAGGTTAGTTTCGAGCAAATGTTTTAAAAACACAGCGTCACAACACCACGCTTCAGTCGTGTCGCAAAAGTGGATCCGTACCGTAACATCTGCGCTAGGGTATCTGCATAGGTGATCTGATTGGCTAACGCCAGCGTTGACGCTGAGCAACGCCAGTGACGCGTACCATGGAACCCTCAATTCAGTCAAGGGGGTAATCCATCAGCCGGAAACTGAAGCCTCCCTGGGGGCCGCCATTGTAGCAGACCATCACCTACTGTTAGCATTCCATTGACTCCCATTCATTTTGGCGTCACTTTGACAGCGAACAACTTTACTTCTGAGGCGTCCAAAGATTCCATAATTTCCACAGTAGAGAAATTACTGTATAAACAGGAGGAGAAGCACGCAGGCAATCGGTGGGACGTGGAGGCATAAATTCAAGGGAGAAGCCCATAGAGAGCCATAAAGTTGATCCTGCTGCGAGCTTATGGACTCGCGCTCTCCGTCTCTGCAAGATTCGGAAGGGAATGATTCAGATTTCTCTTGGCACAGCTACTAGGTTGCTCACGTCACATCTACGTTGTCAAGCTCAGTTTGCGCCTGTGCAGTACACTCAGCCATCAGGAAGTGAGTGCTTCTAATGGGCTTCACTTTTCTCTGTTGAAATCTATGGGGTCGCTGTGTCCATTTCTTTTACTGTCTATGAATTCAGTTCGGCAACACATGACGTCACCCATTCAAAGTTCACGAGAAGCGTTAATGCCGATGCCCTTTGTGAATGTACCGCGACGCAGTGTCATTTGAAAGTTCAACCAATGGAAACTGGATCTCAGGTGACGTTGGTGAGTAAAGTGGGAGGGACAATGTGTAGAGAACAATCGGACTCTTTTTTACGGCTGGAGCGTGCTTGGATTGGGCTGATCACACTGATTGATAGGTCTTGATTTACATTGTGCCATAGAATAGGAGAGTACAGCTTAAAGAGCCCCTATCATGGATTTTTGAAAATGACTGTTCATGTAGTGTGGAATATAGCTCTAAGGGAATGAAAACATCCTGCAAAGATTTATATCTGAAAGTGCACCACATATAAAGTTATTGTCTTTCAAAAGTGAGAGTCGACTCTGAGTCTATGAATTGTTTTTGAAAATACGAAACGTTAGTATATTGGCCATGCCCAGTTACTGCACGCGCAGACGGAAGTTTAAACTTGAAGTCTAGAACACATTCAAATACTTCAGCTGAATAGCATCATGTCGAGAAGACGCTGTGTTCTACAATGCAAATGTAGCAGAACGAATTAATGAATCGGATGAGTGAGGATGATTGACATTAGTGAGCACCTATCAGCGAGGAATTTCGTCTATTTAAGACCTAGTTGGCTGTAGCCTGGGATGCGTCACGTCCGGCCCCTCCCCTTCTGTTGTTGACGGTAGCTGCAGCCTGTCTTTCCCCTCCGTTTCCTTCGGCTGTCTCGGTAGGTGGATTTGGGACTGCTCACCTCTCCGTATCCTTGTATTCCAGCTAAACGGCGGCTTATATGAACTCCGAGTATCCGTGCCTGGGAAGTGATAAGCACATTGTGTAAGCACATTGTCCCTTCTCGGATTCTTCCTCATCTGTGGCGTTTGCTTTTTCGGCTGTCGCTACAGTTGATGCTACAGCCCTGTCGCTTTTCGGCGGCCATACTGCGAGAACATTGTATCTCCCCACTAATAGAGAGGATTGTTGCTGTCTGGTTTTACCGATTTATAGTTCTGTTTTATTGTATTTAGTGTTGGGTTGACGCTCACTGGTGTAGAGAGAAGAGAATGCAAACTGTGTTTGCGCTGTGAATCTGTCTCCCTTTTTGTTTGACTTTGAGTTAATGTTTCAATTCTTTGTACATCAACTGTGGTTGATTTGTTATTGTTAAAGTTTGTTTATTAATTCTGATTTACTTTCAGGTGCTGGGGTCCCACAGGTGAAGGGTCTCTTGTGGTGGTGGTGCTCCTCTGAACATTTGCCGTGTGACACGCTGGAAATGTTGTGGTGTGATCTGATGTGCACGGTGGCGTGTGTGTGTGTGCTTTCAGCTAACTAGTCTAGTGATCACTCCTCCAGTGGTGTACCTCAGCCCTGTAAGTCTGTGACGTTTTTGTTTTGTTTTGTAAGCTGTTTAAGTATGAGTGAAGTGTGTTGTGTTTGATTTGTTTACTTTTATTTTGAAACTTTGTCAGCCAAATACCTTTCTCTCCAGCCTTCAGACGCTGTACCATGGTTGCATTTTAATGTGATTTTATTTCCTCGCTCTAAATTTTGTATGAATAAAGATTCTGTATTTTTGATACCCATGTCTCTGCCTACCTATTTAAGAGAGTCGAACCTGGGTGACCTAATCACAACAATTTAAGTGTCATTCATATTTCCCCGGGTGAAATTCCCAGGGTGGCGTAGTCGAAATTTCTTGTCTAAAACCTTACCACCTATGCCACATTTGGCGTATAGTCGGCAGGGTCTCTATTGTGTAGTGCAAAGACCTGGGTATTGTTTCTGTTGGGTTAGTGTTTTTGGATATTTTCTTTTTTTTCCTATCTCTTTTGCAGAAACCAGACAGCAGCAGTTTCTTTTGTGGGCTTGTGTGACGAGTAGACCCTGTGAGTTTCAAATTCCCATTTGTATTGGTAAGTGATTTCTTTTTTTCCGTGATTCGCAATCATGGACAGTGGAAAAAAAAAAAAAAAAAAGCCAGTTCGTCGCCAACCCACCGCTACGTTGTTGGACGTTTGCAGTGGAGCTATTCGCGGGGAATGGGAGGGAGTGCTGGGGGGAATGGCGACCGCTTCGTTTTCCACCAGCACTGGCAGATTCCTTTTTTTTAATGAGTGCGCAGTCACCATCTTGACAGTCGTCAGAAAACTAGTTCTTGCTGAACTATGGGGCCACAGTTTGATTGGGGAAGGACAGGCTCGGGTGTTCTGATGGGTTAAGATTTATGTCCCTATCTTGTCATATGGATAGGTGGATTTTAAGTACCATGTGTGGTCGACATTAGCTCTATGGTATCTATTGTTACTGAGAGCTGTATTCGTAAACTTTTGAACTATGAGGGCTGGAAAGATTGCAGTCGTGTCGGTGGTTGAAGCTGCTGGCTGTTTATGGGCCGTAATTCCTTATGATTATTCGGGATTGGACAAGATGGCTCTGTTCTTTTCGGTCTGTGTTCGGGTCTTGTATATATGCCCCGTTTAGGGTTGTCATGTCTCTATCTTGTCATATGGATAGTTGGATTTTAAGTGCCATGTGTGGGTGACATTAGCTCTATGGTATCTACTGTTACTGAGAGCTGTATTCATAGACTTTTGAACTAGGAGGGCTGGAAAGACTGCAGTCGTGTCGGTGGTTGTAGCTGCTGGCTGTTTATGGGCCGTAATTCCTTATGATTATTCGGGATTGGACAATATGGCTCTGTTCTTTTCAGTCTGTCATTTAACCTTTGAGGCTCCTGGTTTTGTTCTATGGGCATGAGGTTCTGCTTGTATAATGGGATCAGGAGTTGAGACGATGATGCCCATCCATTGTTCTCTGTAAATTTTAGTACGGTGATGCCTATCCACTGTTCTCTGAGATTTTAGTACGGTGATGTCTATCCACTGTTCTCTGTGGGTGAGTTGAGACGATGATGCCTATCCATTGTTCTCTGAGATTTTAGTACGGTGATGTCTATCCACTGTTCTCTGTGGGTGAGTTGAGACGATGATGCCTATCCATTGTTCTCTGTAGATTTTAGTACGATGATGCCTATCCATTGTTCTCTGAGATTTTAGTACGGTGATGCCTATCCACTGTTCTCTGAGATTTTAGTACGGTGATGTCTATCCACTCTTCTCTGTGGGTGAGTTGAGACGATGATGCCTGTCCATTGTTCTCTGAGATTTTAGTACGGTGATGTCTATCCATTGTTCTCTGTAAGTGAGTTGAGACGATGATGCCTATCCATTGTTCTCTGAGATTTTAGTACGGTGATGTCTATCCACTGTTCTCTGTGGGTGAGTTGAGACGATGATGCCTGTCCATTGTTCTCTGTAAGTGAGTTGAGACGATGATGCCTATCCATTGTTCTCTGTAGATTTTAGTACGGTGATGCCTATCCACTGTTCTCTGTGAGTTGAGACGATGACGCACATCCATTGTTCTCAGTAGATTCGAGTACGATGACTTGGTGTAGGTTCTATTTTTAGTTCACCGCCGGGGCGTCGGTGCAGAAGCTGGGGGTGGATTGTAGCAGAACGAATTAATGAATCGGATGAGTGAGGATGATTGACATTAGTGAGCACCTATCAGCGAGGAATTTCGTCTATTTAAGACCTAGTTGGCTGTAGCCTGGGATGCGTCACGTCCGGCCCCTCCCCTTCTGTTGTTGACGGTAGCTGCAGCCTGTCTTTCCCCTCCGTTTCCTTCGGCTGTCTCGGTAGGTGGATTTGGGACTGCTCACCTCTCCGTATCCTTGTATTCCAGCTAAACGGCGGCTTATATGAACTCCGAGTATCCGTGCCTGGGAAGTGATAAGCACATTGTGTAAGCACATTGTCCCTTCTCGGATTCTTCCTCATCTGTGGCGTTTGCTTTTTCGGCTGTCGCTACAGTTGATGCTACAGCCCTGTCGCTTTTCGGCGGCCATACTGCGAGAACATTGTATCTCCCCACTAATAGAGAGGATTGTTGCTGTCTGGTTTTACCGATTTATAGTTCTGTTTTATTGTATTTAGTGTTGGGTTGACGCTCACTGGTGTAGAGAGAAGAGAATGCAAACTGTGTTTGCGCTGTGAATCTGTCTCCCTTTTTGTTTGACTTTGAGTTAATGTTTCAATTCTTTGTACATCAACTGTGGTTGATTTGTTATTGTTAAAGTTTGTTTATTAATTCTGATTTACTTTCAGGTGCTGGGGTCCCACAGGTGAAGGGTCTCTTGTGGTGGTGGTGCTCCTCTGAACATTTGCCGTGTGACACGCTGGAAATGTTGTGGTGTGATCTGATGTGCACGGTGGCGTGTGTGTGTGTGCTTTCAGCTAACTAGTCTAGTGATCACTCCTCCAGTGGTGTACCTCAGCCCTGTAAGTCTGTGACGTTTTTGTTTTGTTTTGTAAGCTGTTTAAGTATGAGTGAAGTGTGTTGTGTTTGATTTGTTTACTTTTATTTTGAAACTTTGTCAGCCAAATACCTTTCTCTCCAGCCTTCAGACGCTGTACCATGGTTGCATTTTAATGTGATTTTATTTCCTCGCTCTAAATTTTGTATGAATAAAGATTCTGTATTTTTGATACCCATGTCTCTGCCTACCTATTTAAGAGAGTCGAACCTGGGTGACCTAATCACAACAATTTAAGTGTCATTCATATTTCCCCGGGTGAAATTCCCAGGGTGGCGTAGTCGAAATTTCTTGTCTAAAACCTTACCACCTATGCCACACAAAGATAGTTCAGCCACTTTGTTTTCATTGCCCAGGGACGAGCATGTGAAGAATCAGTGGCTAGAGTTCATATTTGCAATGATACCACAACAGTGTAGCCGAACCTTGTGTTGTGTTCTCATCATTTTAATGACGAATCATTCAAAAACATAAATTAATTCAAATGTGGATTCGAAAGCCGGTTGTTCCTGAAGGAGGGCTCAGTACCCAGTGTATATGGATCAGCTTCGTCCTCCTCCGAATCACAATCTGTAAGTATTATTAATAATGTTTGCTGTTATGTTTTCTGTAGCATACGCAATATGTATTTTGCTGTGTGTGTTGTGTACGCTCCGCGCAGCTTCTAAGCAGGTTGAAATTAGTTTTGTTTTCAATATTCCCCAGACATTCGCTGAAAAATGGCAATTACCTTCTAAAGACTTGCCCAAAAATTATTTAAACCCCACTGCCGCTAAAAAGGCAAGGCTAACAATGTTTCACAAGCTTAATTTTACGTATTTTCTCTCTATATAATAAGCAATGCCCCTCAAAAGCCGCCGCAATGTGAGTTTCGCCAGGAAAGCTCGCTCTTGACAGAGACCCGAGTAAGGGACTGTGTGGATGTGTTAGCTATCAATTGTTTAGAAATATGTCTAATGTTTGTCGTTGTTATTACTTGGATTGTACTTGCTGTAGCTACTACTGCAGTGATTTATCAATGTTTCTGCATTGGGCTAACGCAAATAATGACTTGATTGTGTGTTTACCACCTAACTGTGGCCTATGGTCGCTAACATAAACATAAATCAACTTATTCCCTCTCTGAGTTATTATTTTTTTACAACAAAGCGTGAGACCACCATTGTTATTGTAACACAATATAATCCGACAATCTCTGCCTACGGTTTACCAATCACAACTGACTGGGTCATTTGACCAATCACCGCAGATTTGCATCACACAAAGGAGGTGTTTGGGAAAATGAATTGTCGAACGAATCATTTGGGAGTCGTTGAGCAAATGAGGTAAAAATAAATGCATATTATAAGACAACTAAAGTGTTTTTTTTTTTGTCCTTGCATGCACGTGAAACTGTTTTTGGGAACTCCCAAAACAAAAATAGGAACATTTCAAATGCTATGATAGGGGCTCTTTAAACAGCACTGGAAGATCATCACTCATCAACCAGGATATTTTTACTTGATTTTATGAGCTTCCATATATACTTTATAACAGTCATTATGTCAATCATCAAAAATAACAAAATAAATTAATAAATTGTATCACTTTTTTCAAACCTACATTTAGTTTTAAAAAATTTTAAAGGAGACCATGCACTTGTTTATATCTTGTTTTTTTGTAGAGTTACAAGCCATTACCTTTAAGTATGCCCTTTAGATGTGAAATCATTAAAATGCATTAAAATACTCAGTACTTACACAGCACGTTAATTTTCTTAGGACCAGAACTGTTTCTTCCCACTGTGTTAATGGCTGTACAGGAAATAGCCTCGGTATGCCGAGACACTTTCTCCAGTTTATGGGTGTGTCCATTTCCAAGCAATATCCCATTTAAGCTGAACCACTGGTAGCTGTTTGCAGGAGGGTTGCTGTTACTGGAGCAGGTCAGTTCTGCAGAGTCATTCTCCTTCACTGAGGGGTTAGTCACCACCTTTACATCATATGGAGGATCTGATTAAGATAAAATGTTGATAAAATGTTGTCAACAACTGTCTGTTGCTTCATTTCTTTTAATTTTATTCAGAGGCACAAACTGACCTTTAAAACTTAAGTTTTAAAGGTGCAATGTGTAATAATTGTGAGTATCTATTAACAGAAATGCAATATGACATCCATAACTATGTTTTCAGTGGTGTATAAAGAACTTACTTAATAAACCGTAATGTTTTATTACCTTAGAATGAGACATTTATATCTACATAACCGTGGGCACCCCCTTCTATGAAGGTCGACATATTGTGACGTCATGTTTCTACCGTAGCCGACAGCGAACAAACAGCGCTACAGAGCGCGTTTCGTCACTACCTTGAAAGAGAAGCCGCAGAAAGCTAGAAGCTATAGCCATAGACATAGTAATGACTTTTCCCTTGTCAGTGGTGTAAAATATGTAGTTGGATTGTTTCATGTAACTTAGTTCTCCTCCCTCGCTGTGTTATGGCTTTGATATGTGGGGATAAATGTGCTGGTTACGTTCGTGAGACAGCTGATTAGTATTCTTGTCATTGGCCGTAAAACAGTATGTTACAGGAATCACTAACCCGACGATTGTGGTCGACAAGTCGATCTTGGAAGCATTTTAAGTCGTTCGCGAAGAGTTTTCAAAATCAGAGAAAAAAAAAGCCTATTGTGTGTAGTAAATGGTGTTTAGGGGATGCGGAGGCGCGCACGCTGTTACAATCATGTCATTTTTGCTGCGCGCACCTTAGTTTGGGCTCATGCGGACGTGTCGAGTTTAAAAAAGCCTTTACGCTTTAACCAGCTCAGCCAGGTCATATTAGCCAGCTAAACTTTTACTACCCTGTTAGAAAAAATATATAGTTGGATAGTTTCATGTGGTTCTTCTCCCTCGCTGTATTATGGGTTTGCTATGTGGGGAGAATGTGCTGGTTACGTTCGTGAGACAATCAGCTGATTACTATTATTATATTATATTTTAAGACCTTTGATCCTCACCTGACTATGACTCTGTAAACTTTATCCATGATGTGGTTTATAATGGACTGTGGTACAGAAAGAGTGACAATGTTACACACTCTTGGCTTTTTCGGGCCATTCTCTGCTGTCTCAGACTAGAGCCCGAAGCCATTTGTTTTGAGAATAATGGCTGGCTGGTGAAGTTATTGGCTGGCTAGCCGGCTCAGCCAAAACCTAAATGGCTGCTGCAGCCGCCAAACTTTTCATAGCTGCAAATGGCTGAAGCTACCACTTCACTGATTAAGAACGCAAACTTTTGTTGAATTTATGAGAAATCTACAGACGCAAACAGACGAAGTGTAGTAGGCTAAAAGAGCTAAATGTGTATTTCGTTTTTTTTTACCACAAGTCTGAAAGAAGACCTGTTATTAAAGACAAATATCCAAAAATAGCAAATTGACCAGTAAAAAAAAACGATGTTTTTGCCTGCCGTGTACTCGCCTTAGTATAAACACACACTGTTATCATGATTATTTTGGAAAAAGTTTTGCACATTTCCCTTCAATATAGCCACTGAAGCATGCGTCATGAATTAGGCTATGTGGAAACGGTGGTTTGTTACTGCAGTAATCACGTCCAGTGCTATAAATCTCTCCGTTCCTGAATATTTGGTTCATAACATCAATCTTTGATTCAGGTGTTTGTGCAACCATGCCCGGAAGATTTAACAAAAGTCTGGGTAAAATCAAATCAATAACGGACGCGATTTGTCCCGTATTTTACATAAGGCCCACACATAGCTGGATAAAAACATAAGGATTTACTATAGACTACTAATAGCAAATAGCCTATAAGAAATCAATTTCGCAATAATGTTACATTATGATTAGAATTAAATGAATGTTGTCCATTTTCTAAGCTTAGAAAATGCACATTTAAATGGGCTGAATTTTATAGGCCTAAAATATTTAGTAATTATGTGAATTACACTGCGCAAACCAAAGTAATACTATGCTACGCATCGGATGAAGAAGGGTTGGCTTTCAGTCTCCACAGAACAAAATATTCATTTTATTTTATTTTATTTTTAGTGTTGTTCGCATTTAAATGAGGAAAAAACAACACGATGACAGTTCTCGTTACGGACGTGAGCGCTCTGAAAGCGGCACTAAAAGATGCTTTAAAACTTTCACAAAAACATTAAACAGAAAGCACAAAACCTTTCTTTAAAATGAATTTCGTTTTGTATTAATTGTATCTTAATTTCAATCTATTTTTTATCAACCAATTGCCTGGATTTAATACATAATAATTAAATATAGCAGACGGTAGATTATTACGAAACGCCAGCGCGTGAACTGGAGCTCGTCTCATATGAACCGAAAGTCGGCGTATAAAGTAAGCCTAACCTGGGCTACTTGCCTCACAGACATGTCTACTTTTAAACAGAACAATTCAAAACGAAAGAAAACAGACTAGCCTACTACTCTCTTCTTATGTAATCCGTATAAAATGTGCATTTCTCTCTTGCGTCTACTGCGAAGATCGCGAGTCAGCATGTCACCCCTCGTAGCAACGAGCACAAGACTGTGCTGTTACTGTTATGAATCCAGAGGGAAAATAGATCTCGTGTATTTGTTACATTTCGTGTGTGTATGTCTCTATGTGATATAATTATCATTTGATACAAATAATTCTAGCCGGCTCAGCCAAACTTTATCAGATGGCGGCTCAATTTGGCTTATGAAATTATTGGCTGGCGGCGGCTGAAATTCCAAATGGCGCAAATGGCGGCGCCTGGCGGCGGCTTCGGGGTCTATCTCAGACGACAATATGTTTGTCCCGTTTTAGCAACCGTAGCTTCTTCAAAAGGGAGGGTGAGCAGTGGGCTGAGCCCTTAGTGCAACTCGCAACCGAACCGCTACAGTAGATGCCGCTAAAAATCACACACTGCACCTTTAATCGTGTTGATAATTTAGAGGGCTTTGAAATTTGACTATTAAATATGATACAATTAGGCGTTATAGGGTTAAGTTAGCATGCATTTTGAAGATAGTGGTTCTGAACCATGGGTCTGGGGTTCACTAGGGGGCCTCATATTAAAAAACAAATATTTTGAGGAAAATGCAGTTCTTGAAACATCTGGAAACACAAAATGAATTGTGGTTAATTATTTGGCATATTGAAGGCTATGCGTACAGACTTCTTTTTTTACACCTTAAAAGTTTGAAAACAAACATCACTGTCATACAGCAGAAATACCACATACAAAATATCTAATTTGAGGGGCCTTCGACTATTGTGTTGGATGGGGGGCTTTGGTCAAAAAGTTTGAGAACCATTATAGTCCTAATAGTCCTAAAACTATCACCTAGTGCCGTCAAATCGATCAAACACGATTCATCACATCTAACATAAATGTGTATATGTATGTGTATTTCACAAATTCACTCTTACAAATAATCAGAAAGAGTAAAACGTATGCTTATTTGGCGTGCTGTCCGAGGGGAGGGCTCTGAACCCAGTGTACTTCCCCCATATCACTGGTTAGGATAGTAACAAGCGTGAGGAATCTGGGTGGTGGAGGGATGCGAAGAATTGTTGAGGAACATATACGCGAGTCATCTATGTCGGGCCTCCTCTTGTACTGATTGGACAGGCAATTTGAACGTGTTCCTCACAAACTTTGTTAATAAAACATCATATGTTAGATGGGATTATTCGATCTATCACTACTATTAACAGCAAACAAAAACAAACAAACATTTGTATTTGCGGCTGATAATTTATTTTTTCCTAAACTGACTTAAAGCAGACTTACATTTAACTTTGAGAGTTTTGTAGCCTGTCACTGTCTTCCCTCTAAACTCTGCAGAACAGCTGAGTTTTGTATTGTGGTCTTCTCTAGAAGGAGTGAAGGTGAGGTTGTAAGATGTAACCTTCCATTGACCGTGACTTTGCGGCTGCGATGGACTCGAGGGACTGCCATCATGGCTCCAGGTAATACGAGGAAGGTCTGATGGACAGGAATGTAACACAGTGCAGGTAGCAATCACCAAATCCCCTGATGTCACTTCATCTTTCACAGAGACGGTAGGTTGTTCTGGTGACTCTGGTGAAGACACACAGATGGATATGTGCTATTACTGTAGTACGATATATCACAATAATGAGCATGCACAAAATTGATGTAATGGGCACTTCAAAATACACTGGAAAGTTACAGACTATTTAGGTCTTTAGAATGCATTTGTAAAATAATTTTTGATCAAAATTTACAAAATGTACGAGGCATGCGCACTCTGGTGTAGGCTAAACAATGTAAACAACACAGATGCATGATAAGTGAAGGACACGGCTGCATAAAAAATGCACATAGACTTTCTGACAGCAGATAGCTACGGAGGCGTATTGCATTCACTTGAGGAAAAAAAAATCTACTCTGTTTTTCTGAATTAAAGAGTTAATTATCTCAGAATTACGAGAGATTTTTTCATGAAAAAAATAAGTTTTTGCTCTGTTTTTCTGAATTAATGAGTTAAAGGGTACCTATTATGGATTTTTTGAAAATTGCCCTTCATGTAGTGTGTAACATAGATGTAAGTGAACAAAAACATCCTGCAAAGTTTTAAACATGAAAGTTCACCATATACAAAGTTATTGTCTTATTATAAGTTATTGCTGCTGCCCGAACCCAAACAAACAGATGAACTAGACGAACTAACTAGCACTATGAGCACCATTCTCTCTAGAACATTGGATATTGTTGCACCCATTAGATTAAAAAAGGTCAGAGAAAAAAGTATAGCACCATGGTACAATAATACTACGTATGTTTTAAAGAGAGAAACCCGTAATTTAGAGCGTAAATGGAAAAAAAACTAATTTAGAGGTCTTTAGAATCGCGTGGAAAGACAGTATGTCACGTTATAAAAAGGCCCTTAAAACGGCCAGGGCTAGGCACCTCAGCAAATTAATAGAAAACAACCTAAATAATCCAAGGTTTTTATTTAATACCATGG
Source organism: Chrosomus eos (assembly GCA_036326025.1). Taxonomy (NCBI): domain Eukaryota; kingdom Metazoa; phylum Chordata; class Actinopteri; order Cypriniformes; family Leuciscidae; genus Chrosomus; species Chrosomus eos. The sequence continues at coordinate 14,255,192 of CM070825.1, forward strand.
CTAGACTAACAAATAAACAGACGTCGTCTGAACAAAATACCATGTTACAGTTTAGTAGTAATGATTTCATGAACTTCTTCACCGAGAAAATTGAAAGCATCAGAATCAAAATCGTAAACGTTCAATCTTTGCTCGCCCCCTATAATTCAGCCGCAATTATCACCCCGCAAGAACAATTACAATGCTTTACAACCATAGAACAAAAAGAGTTAAATAAACTTATCACTTCATCTAAAACAACAACATGTTTATTAGATCCTATACCAACTAAACTACTGAAAGAAGTGTTACCTATAGTGGAAAAGCCTCTTCTCAATATTATTAACTCATCTTTATCTTAAGGTCATGTTCCAAGAACGTTCAAGCTGGCAGTTTTAAAACCTCTTATTAAGAAACCACAATTAGATCCAAATAACCTAGCAAATTACAGACCCATTTCAAATCTTCCATTTATGTCAAAAATATTAGAAAAGAATACGACAAAAAAGAAAACGACATCTATGAAAAGTTTCAGTCTGGATTCAGGCCACATCATAGCACCGAAACTGCGCTTGTTAGAATCACAAATGATTTACTTTTAGCTTCAGACCAAGGCTGTATCTCAGTACTAGTTTTACTTGATCTTAGTGCTGCGTTCGATACTATAGATCACACAATACTCTTAGATCGACTACAAAATTACACTGGTGTTCAAGGACAAGCATTAAGCTGGTTCAGGTCATACTTATCTGACCGCTACCATTTCGTCTACTTAAATGGAGAAAAATCGATCATAACTTCGGCAAACTATGGAGTGCCGCAGGGATCTGTATTAGGCCCTTTATTATTCTCAATATATATGCTGCCACTTGGTAATATTCTAAGGAAACATGGAATTAGTTTCCATTGTTATGCTGATGACACTCAAATATATATTTCATCACGGCCAGATGAATACGCTAAATTATCCAAATTGACAGATTGTGTTAAAGATATAAAAGATTGGATGACGCGTAATTTTCTTTTATTAAATCCAGACAAGACAGAGGTAATACTTATCGGTTCTAAAAATCGTCCACCCAACCTTTCACAGCACGACTTTAACATAGTAGGATGCCCTGTTACTTTATCCGCTACAGTAAAAGACCTGGGTGTTATATTAGACTGCAACCTGTCTTTTGAAAAGCATATTTCATATGTTACAAAAACAGCCTTTTTCCACCTTAGAAACATTGCTAAGCTACGTAATATGCTATCAGTCTCTGATGCAGAAAAGTTAGTTCATGCATTCATGACCTCGAGACTAGATTACTGTAATGCTTTATTAGCTGGTTGTCCTGCATCTTCAATAAACAAGCTACAGTTAGTGCAAAATGCAGCCGCTAGAGTTCTTACTAGATTAAGAAAATATGATCATATAACACCGATTTTATCATCACTTCATTGGTTACCTATAAAGTTCCGTATTAATTACAAGGTATTGCTTTTGACTTATAAAGCTCTAAATGGTTTAGCTCCAGTCTATTTAACGGATCTTCTATCGCCCTACAATCCATCACGCTCTTTAAGATCACTAAATTCGAGGCTTCTGGTCATTCCTAGGATATCCAGATCCAACAAAGGAGGCAGAGCATTTTCACATTTAGCTCCGAAGCTCTGGAATAGCCTTCCTGATATTGTTCGTTGCTCAGAATCGCTCTCCCAGTTTAAAACTAGACTAAAGACGCACCTATTTAGCCAGGCATTCATATAAATTTATTATCTTACAGTTACTGTAAATTCGGCCTCTAGTTCATAAACGCCAGAGGAGAACTGGCCCCCGACTAAGCCTGGGTTCTCCCAAGTTTTTTTTTCTCCATTGGGTCACCTGATGGGGTTTTAGGACGCCATTAGGTCACTTGATGGAGTTTTTTGGTTCCTTGCCACTGTTGCCTTTGGCTTGCTCAGTTGGGGATATTCAAATTAATGAACCAATCATACCATTGATCAGCTCTACCAAACTTGGATGTCTTTTTTCCAGTAATAAACAAACATTAAGTTGTTTTGATTGATACTGTGAAGCAGCTTTGATACAATCTGTATTGTGAAAAGCGCTTTATAAATATATTTGACTTGACTTGACTCGACTCTCTCAAAAGTAAGAGTCGACTCTGAGTCGCTGATATGAATCGATAGACGAACAATGCTTTTCCTCTAAATTTATGACATCACTTGTACAAGTTATTTGAATAAGATACGGCCACTTATTGCGTTCAGAGACGCCTGGGAATCATGTCGACGAGACGCTGCTGTGTTTTGAAGTGCGACGCAAAAGCAAACTTTTTTCATCTGCCCAGTGAGGAGCATTTAACAAGACTAAGTGGCTACAGTTCATATATACAACTATACCACAGAAGTATTATAGCCCGAACTTTGTTCTGTGTTCGCGTCATTTTGAAGATGATTGCTTCACAAACCTAAATGCTATAAAGTATGGATTTGCGAGCCGGCTGATACTGAAGGAAAGTTCAGTACCGAGTTTATTTGGATCAGCTTCCTTCTCCGAATCACAACCTGTAAGTAGGCTATTATTAATATTAATTGTTGCTTTATGTTTTATGTATCATGCTCAATAATTATTTTGTGTGTTGTGTACACACAGCAGCTTCTAGGTCTTCAATGTGAATTGTATTGATATGTGAAGTGTTTGTCGTTGTTAATGGAGTTGTCACAGGGCTCTCAAGTGTCACGCATTGAGTGTTACAGTCACTCATTTCGGTCTTTTGTCACGCTCTCCCGCCACACATTGTATTTCTCACGCTGAAAAACTCTGGCCGCGCCGCTTTCACTCACTGTGGAACCGGCAGAAATCAAGCGTGTCTCCTCTGGTGTTGTTCGTCTGGTGTTGTTAGCCAATCAGAAAATAGCACTATTGTATCTGGGTAAGATTTCACACAACAACCAATGACACCCCGTCGGCTCGGTGTCACTCCTTTGGGCTATGGTAGCTAACATATCACCGCAGATTAGCGTCACGCAAAGGCGGGGTTTGGAAAAATGACTCGCTAAACGATTCATATGGGAGTCGGTGAGCAAATCAGGTAAAAATAAATGCATATTATAAGACAACAAAAGTGTTTTTTGTCATTTCATGCTTGTAAAACTGTTGTTGGGGACTCCCAGAACAATATTAGGAACATTTTAAATGCCATAATAGGTACCCTTTAATTATCTCAGAATTACAAGATAGTTTTTCATGAAAAATAGTTTTTGCTCTGAATTTAACGAGTTAAATTAATTTATTTATTGAATTTATTCTTGTAATTCTGAGATAATTAACTGGTTAAATCAGAAAAACAGAGCAAAAAAAATCTATGAAAAACCATCTCGTAATTTTGAGATAATTAACTCGTTAATTCAGAAAAACAGAGCAAAAATAAAAATCTGTGAAAAATTATCTTGTAATTCTGAGATAATTAAATCGTTAATTCAGAAAAACAGAGTAGACTTTTTTCCTTAAGTGAATGCAATACGCTTCCGTAGATAGTGCTTACGGATGTCAAGTTTCAATTTGTGTGTGGACTTTCTGTTTGTATTTTTGACCAGTTCCTGTGTTTATTTGTTCTGTTTCCCACCACTCCTTTGTCTCTAAGGTTACTGTCATTATGAGTTCATTTGTCCCAGCTGTGTCTGATTAATCTTTATCTCGTTTATGTGTGTTATTTAATATGCACCCTTGCTTTCAGTCTTGGTCTGTCTTTCTCTGTTGCATTAATGTGTGTGTTCTGTGCCTGTCAGCTTTTTTCAGTGTTTTTTTTATTTTTTTTTTTATTTGAGCTTGCATCTTTAATCCAAGCCTTCAGTCTGTTACTGAGAAAAACCACAGTGTGACAACGGAACAGCAGTAATGCAGCCATTGACCCGGTAACCCCGTAAACAAAACAGGCTGTGCTATTTTCTGTTTCTGAACCCATGTTTAAACAATCATTTATCGTTTTGTAATCTTTAGGTGTTCATCACATCATCAAATGCTTAATATTTAAAGACTTAACAGGCTATTTATTTTCAAACATTTGTTTACACTTTAAACATTTTTTTTTATAAAACATGTTATTGACTGAAAATGTGGATTTCTTTTGCTCTTTAATCTGTTTAATTTCAGACCTGCACTTACATTGTGTAACTTAATTCACTACCATGATTGAACACAATTTTTTGAACAAATTTATCTTACCTTTAACTGTTATAGAAACTTTATTTGCCCCATAGGTAAACTTGTCCAAATTTTCAATCTCAATCCGGAACATGAATGGCCCAGTGTCACTGGTACGCAGAGAGCTGATTTTCAAAGAACATGTGTGTAGGTGCAAATCACCACTGAGGCTAGTACGTCCTTTGAATGCCGCATTGATTTTTGAGGTATCTGTATGGAATACTGTTGACTCATAATCCCCTGTGTACCAGACTCCTGTAAATCCTGTGTATGTCTTTCCCTTTGCTGGGTAGCTGAACGTACAGGGAATCTCCACACATGACCCAGACAAACCCACCACTGATGCAGGCACATCATTGTTCCAGTCGTCAGCATTAGCAGGTGACACTGAAAGAAGAATGATTCAGTAAAAGGATTTGTATTATATCATTTTTCATATGACAAATGTAGTGACCAAATTAAAACATTTTATATAATATTTGTTTATTTTAATCTTATATCAGTGACAGCACATCATATATAACAATCTGTTTTAAAAAAAAGTGTTTTTTCTTTTTTTTTGTGCTATTGAGTATTAAGTTGCTATATCAAGTTTGAGTCTAAATTATTGTACTCCCCTTGACACTCATCTTGGTACTCCTAATAGTTTAATTCCCATCGATGTCTGTAAGTAGACTAATTCTAATGTCTGAGGAATGGCTCATTTAATACCGCATGGCCTAAGATCCGAGAAAATTAACCGAGAATTAAAGTCATTTATTGTGTAAAATTCACTAAAACAGGACAAAACATTGATTATTTACAACTTAAAAACAGCTGTCATACATAGATAACCATTTTCATTCTACTAACCTCTGAGCCAGAGAAAGAGTGACAGTAAACAGCTACAGAAAACCATTTCTGCATCAAAGTTCAGCACCTGGGTATACATTTTGTCATCATTTACAGGTAGTGCCATTATTAATAATCAGAATTGTTTTGGAATCACATTGTTTAATTTTTGAACCTTGTTTAATTTCACCATTTAGCACAGTGCAACATTTGCCTTATCTAGGTTTATACATATAGGTACAACATTACATATTTTCACTTACTTAATGTCGTGTCCTCAAACAGTGCAGAACTCTAAATTAATCAGAAGACGACCGGTCCGCTAAATATTTGAGAGCTTCCTCGCTGCTATATTTGGCTGAGTGTAACGCCTGTAATATTTTGTTCACTTCCTATTTTAAAGACTTCTGAAAGATGGGCTGTACACATTAGCATACAAGTGTTTTAAAGTGTTAAACTGTGTGTGTGTGTATGTATGTATATATATATACTAAGTTTTCATATATATTACAAAATTATGCAAATATTGTTCTGAAGATAAGTAATATATTTTACTACAGGGCAACAAAACATTTTGATCTGCTGTTTGAAATTAAATTACCAGAACAGCATAATTCTTGAACTTTTCCAATTATGGCCTAAATATCATTTGTTAATGTAGCGGAGCAGTACAGGTTTCATACACAAAGAATCGACTACGCCACCCATGGGAGTTTCACCCCGGGAAATATGAATGATACCTAAGAATTTAGGTCACACAGGTTCGACTTTCGTAAGAAGGTAGGCAGAAACGTGTTTATCATGAAAAAATACAAAATTTTATTAATACAAAATCCTATTTAAAAAGAGCATGAGATTCACAATAGCCTCTGTTGCACCAGGATGTATCAGATGGCTAGTTGGTGCATGACTGGCATCAATTTTAACAGACAAACAAAAACAACAAGTAACATACAACAATTTACAAAACTAATAATACACGACTGACAAAAAAAAAAAAAATACAACCTTACAGGGCCGAGGTTTACCACGGAGAAGTGATCATAAAGCTAGTTAGTCAAAAGCACACCTGCACGCACACACACACACACACACACACCACCGTGCACTCAGATCACACAACCAAAACACTTCAAAAGTGTTGCACGGCAACCGTAGGAGGAGCACCACCACCACAAGAGACCCTTCACCAGTGGGACCTCGGCGACTGAAAGAAAATAAAAAGAAACAAACTTCAAGATGGTACAAGAAATCACAATTTGATTACTGTATAATCACAAGAACAGGCAGTGATAGTCATGTCAAATCACGCACAATATACGTCTTTTTAGCACAATAACCAAAAACAGAAACAAATTAACTTTCAACATTCAAATAATAGGGTAGACAGACTTGAAAGGAGCAACCGCGAGGTGATACTCTCCTTACAAATTAGTGAACGCCAACCCTTAAATACACTAAACAATGATGTAAAGAAACCAGATAGCGACAATCCACCAGATCAGTTGGAAGATACGACGTTCTTGTAGTATGGTAGCGGAAAGGCAAACAGGACTGCAACTATAGCTGGAACAGATCGCTCACGAGCGAGAGAGAGAATCCTGAGACAAATACACACAAGAAGAATTACTAACGTGCATACATCGCTTGCTAACATTCTCAGCATATAACTAGATCTAGCCGACTGATCTCGTGTATTAATGCGCGTGCGGTCTGTGTTTGTGTTTGGAGCTCCGTCGAATTGATTCATTAATCCTTGATTTTCTTCTTTACCACTCAATTATAAACAGGCACTTTCTATTTTTATATCGTGTGAACTTATCCTCGATAATATTCCTTGTAAAAAACAATCGGATTGCTTTGATATCGCTACTTAGATCCAACTTTCCGAATCTCGGCTACTAGCCTTTAGCCCGCTAGCATTTCACGCGTGGCCTCGCGCCTACCGAGTGTCGTCTCATCTTACACCGTTTCTCTGAAATCTTCTCTGAAAGTACAGACACACGTTGATTGTGCTTAGAGCCCGCATCAACGGGGCATAAGCGCATGCGAGTGCGGT